>OU426979.1:179488223-180163920 GCA_911387785.2 Aelia acuminata
CTCTATCAGATTTAATAAAAATAACTAAGAGCAAGCGACCAATTCCATATTTTGAATAGGTATTTTCATGGGTACTACTACACCTATTCCCCTGCTGGGTTTGACAGCTGATAAGCACGCTGCTACCTGTTGGTCACCATGCGAACTACCATCCCCACCACCTTTCCCCTATTGCCCCTCCTATTTGAAAAATAACCGCCTTGCCTCAGTATTATGTCATTTTTACGTCACACACTATCTCACCCCTTCTGAAAGGGACAAATCGATTTTGTTCCAGTCGATATAATTATCTAACTTTTAAAATACCCGCGTCTCCCCACCATTTCTTCCATCATACTATACTTTCTATCTATTTCTCCAATTTTCTCTAATTTCGATGAATCAGTATTTCGAACTATATTCGGAGTTGCTGAATAATTCAAACCTATACCATAATCTTCTTTTTCATTAAACTTTCATTTTAAAAACCACTTCGATCAGTATTTTAATAATAAACCCTAGACATTCTATGAGGTGGTGTATGTAAGTATGTAAATGTCAGTTCTTTAAAAAGTATAGGCATAATGAAAAGATAATAGGTTATAGAAAAACAAAGAAGTGGATAAATTGTTACTAAAAAAGTTGATTGGTAAGGAACTTATACGCATAACGAATAGTTACGTAATTACTTGTATTCAGAACGGTATAAGTTCAATGTTAATATTTTTCAAGGACTCTAAAATACTAATACTTCGAAAAATGATAACATTCCGATGAAGAGTAATGTTCTATAGATGCAAGGGTGGGGAGACGCGGTATTATCAAAATTAACATACTTACTGAAAGTACGATTAATCGATGTTTAGGTGAAGGAATAGGTGAAGTTGTTTAGAGTTGAGATGACGTCACGGTCTCATACTCGTAAAAAAAAGGCGCGTAATATAATTCTAACCTAGCCATAAAATCGGCCTTTAACGGCTAAGAAGAGAGGTCGTGGGGATGGTAGTTCCCATGGTGACCAACAGGTAGCAGCTTGCTTATCAGCTGTCAAACCCAGCAGGGGAATAGGTGTAGTAGTACCTTTTCATGATCGAAAGGAAACAGTCATTTAGCTAGATGAATCTAGCTTGATCTATTTAGTCTACGCCTGTTTCTTTATTTCCTTTTTTTTTTTCAATGTCATTTTCTATTCATTAATTATTTAAAAAATCTTTATTCATTAAATCTCAACTTTAATTTACAAAATACAATTAAAATGATAAATTAAAGCATACTATATACATCGACAGTTTCAATGCCATATAGATATGTTAACAAAAATGTTATGACGTTTTAAGGTGCCTTTACACTCTACGAACTTTACCTTCAAACACCACCTTCGAACAGCCTTCACGTCGACTGTTCGGGTGTTCTAGATACTTCATCTGTTCGCCTGTGTTCGGGGGTAGCACTAGTGTCACTTTTGATTTGGGTTTTTCCCAAGTGACAGGAGTTGTTTGTAATATCAGTGCGCTGTTCTAATTCGTCTCCTATTTTTACTTTCACTTACATATATACGAAATATATAGTAAAGGGAAGTATTGCGATCGTAAAAAATTTCGACTTCCGGTTTTCAACGGAAATAATTCAATGACAGTAGAAATTTCATCAAAATTGATCAAATGGAGGGGGCACTTTACTTAATAAATTTTGTCTCACTTTCACGTGTTTTTTTTTTTTTTTATTTACTCAAAAACGGCTTTAATGATTTTGATGAAACTGGGTATTTGATGTAAGTACATGCGATGTGACAGCAAAAATTTCATCAAAATTGGGGAAACGGAGGGGGTACTTTATTTAATAAACTTTTTCTTATGTTCACTTTTTTTTTTTATTTCCTCAGCAACGGCTGTAATGATTTTGATCAGACTGGATATTTGGTGTATGTATATGCTCACGATGTGACAGCCTAAATTTCATCAAAATTGGCCAAACGGAGAGGGTACTTTATTTAAAGAATTGTTGTTGTTGGAGCGGGAGCGGAGCGATAGTGTGAATCCGCCCTTAAAGTAACTTAATGCCAGTAAGGATAATCGGGCGGAGGGGCCATGCTACCGTGGGAGTCCTAAATTTTGTCTATCCAGGTAAAATTAGGACATGGATCTTTAACGAGTACCTGACATCGTTATGGCTCGAGACCTCCATTTTACGTCGTATCCGAGGGACGACTTAGCCCAGGATTTTTTACTCCCATTTAGGGCCTATTCACACTATCGGTTTCGCGCCCGCTCCACTCTCGCTCCGCTCCCGGTCCGCTCTCGCTCTACCCCATTCACACTAGCGCTCCGCTCCCGCTCCACTCCCGGTCCGCTCTCCTAATGTATTACCATATTCACACTATATAATTTTACACCGTTCAATTTTGAAAGGTTTAAGCTATTAAAGCCATTAACAATCGAAGTTGTCTGTATTCGGATTTTAATTAATGATTAACTTTCAGTTATTTAAGTATTCATTTATTCTTCAATTTTACGGCCAAAAAAAAAAACAATTTTTCGTTTGTAGAAATAGCTGGTAAGTGTACTTTTCTTGATGAAGAAGATAATACCATATTATCAAGAAATATAAGAAGAAGAATATATTGCAACACAATGATAATTATTAATAATAATTATAAATTAATTTAATTAATGGTGAAGAAATAATTTAAATTTTTTCCGAATGTATTCGAATACGCTTGAAATCGGTAAATGCTGCAATTTACTGATTGTGTTCTCTTTTTTTCCTGATTCATATTTTAATTATTTTTTGCTTTAATATATTTTTTGTTAATGATTGAATTATATATATATATACATATATATATTCTAAAGTTGAACTTTTTTCGGCCGTTAATTATTAATTAAAATCCAAATACAGACGGCTTCGATTATTAATGGCTTCAATCGTGAGCGGTGTAAAATTATATAATGTGAATATGAAAATACTTTAGGAGAGGGAACCGGGAGTGGAGTGGGAGCGGAGCGAGAGTGGACCGGGAGTGGAGCGAGAGTGGACCGGGAGTGGAGCGGAAGCGGAGCGAGGCCGGACCTGTAACAATATTGTGATTACCCTCTTTCTATTCCTCTTTAGAATGTTTTGCCAGTGAGACCGGGCCGGGAGCGGAGCGATAGTGTGAATGGGGTAGAGCGAGAACGGACCGGGAGTGGAGCGGTACCGATAGTGGAATTCTCTGTCTATTTCTCTTTAAAATATTTTACTATACCGAGAGCGGACCGGGAGTGGAGCGATAGTGTGAATCCGCCCTTAAAGTAACTTAATGCCAGTAAGGATAATCGGGCGGGGGGCCCATGCTACCGTGGGAGTCCTAAATTTTGCCTATCCAGTTATAATTAGGACATGGATCTTTAACGAGTACCTGACATCGTTCTGGCTCGAGACCTCCATTTCACGTCGTATCCGAGGGACGACTTAGCCCAGGATTTTTTACTCCTATTTAAAAATCCTAGGGCCCACCTCGGATCGCCTTGGTAGGTATAAAAAAAAAAAAAAAAAAAAAAAAAAAAAAAAAACTGCACTCGTATTTATTTAAAATAAGTAATGGCGGCGTGATGGCCGAGTTATCTGATGCAATTGGAAATATGCGTTGCCTCGGACAACATATGAGTGATAAGCCGAAGATAGACGGTTTAAAACCCGGAGCCAGAGGACATTTAATAATACTCGGCATTAATCCCCCACCCTCTCTCCTGGCCCGGGAAACCCCAAATAGTCTGAAAGGCGAAGAAGTAGAGGAACCACAAAATAAAAAATAAAATAAATAATAAATTTAAATTAAATTCTTATACATATTACCACCACGGTAAAGTTGTAAGAAATAACGTAAATTAATTCCACTAATCTTTCTATTTCCCCATATCCCTACCTGGACATTCCCCCCTTATTGTCTGTACCATTCAAAGGAAGAACGCTCCAACAGGAAAAGAAGGGGAATAAAGTAGTGGGGAGGAAAATCCAGACTACAATACCCTGACCTTACACCGGGGACTTCAGCATTCTGTTACCAGCTATTTACTAAGAATCATCCCACCACTTGGGCAAAACAGCTGCTTCCATCAACCGTTTCTGTAGGTGAGTAAAAAATATTTCTTGACACGATCCAAAGAAGTTTGAATTTGTTCATAGAAATTGTTAATAATAATTGTTAGTATCAAATTAAATTTAAGAATTCTTTATTTCTTACAAAAATTATACTTCTTACTTTTTTAAATGATAGATTTTATATTGTTTAAAATTCATAGGATCGTTTCGTTAAAGATAGTTGGATTATTTCACTTTTTTAATAATAACTAATAATAATAATTTAACCAATCAATCCATTCTGATTTTAATATTAAACTTTTATTTGTTGAACTTTTCATAGTCAATAATTCGTAGCTTTTTTTGTTTTTTAATCAAAATGTTTATTTAGTTTAGTTGTTTATTTCCCGCCGAACGAGATCTTTGAAATAACCGGTATACGTTTCTTTAAGCGTTAAAACCAAACCGACTGGTTTTTAGACAATTGGGTATGGTTTAGAGTCCAGCAGATAAGCGATACTTAGTAGTTAATTATAGTCTGTTTTACTTTAATTAATCATACGCGCCGTATCCTGCCGTATTAATTATTAATATTTTCTAAATTTATTTATTAACAAAGGAGTACACGGATCTTGATGAAAATATTTCTAGAGGTTCTTTGTCAAAAAATATTACACAGATATTTTACTGTTCGCACCAATGGGCTCTTGAAGCCGAAAAAAATAACATTAAACTATTTTACTTTATATCTAGAATTAAATAATGATATCAACGTTACTCTAGCACCATTTTTATTTTTAATAAATAACACTAGCATGTAAGAATCACATATTTTATTTGTAAAATATGTGATTCTTACATATTATTGCTATTTAATTTCATCCCAACCTTTCCTCTTCTATGGTCAACTGTCTTCCACCATCATTCTTATTTTTAATTGGAGATTTAAGGAAACATATAGCCATAGAAACCGTCTCATAGAATCTGTTTTAGGTCTACGAAATGGTAAATAAATTATTATATATTTTATTAAACTACCGTTATAGATGTTTTTAATCAAAAAATGAAGTCAGACTCGTATTCAGCACCGTTAGGAACATTGAAACACAATTATTTAATAAAAAAAATATCCTTTGAAAACTTTCATTAGATCTTCAAGTAAACCGATTGTATAGAATTAAAAAAAAAAAAAAAAAAAAAAAAAAAAAAGTTGCTAAGAAAAATTAGATCTAATTTCAATTTCATCAATTTTGTACAAATTCGTTGTCCCTAGATCAGAATCTATGCATTTCGTCTTAAATCTAAACTAACAAATACAAGTTTAAATGCTCGAAACATGTCGGTATCATTTTTTAAACTCGAAATATAAAGTAAAATATTTTATTGTTATTTTTCTCAGTTCTATGGCCCATTGGTGGGAATAAAAAATATCTGACTAGTATTATCGACGAGAACCTCCAAATGAATTTTCACCATGTCCAGTCTTGTTAGTAAAGCTACATAGTAATCCCATCAACTTGGATTTTACGCCTAAAAGTTTCAAATGTATAGTCTAATGCTTTGGTAAAAGGTGGTTTATTTTTTATTATATTGTATTCATTTAAGATAATAATATTTTTTCTTTTACTTTAAGGCACATATGTAATACTTAATTATTATATAATGAATGTATAGTTAAAATAAATAAAATATTCACTTTCGAGACTATATATGTACTCTTTTTAAATATTTTTCAGATATTAAAATTATATTTTACGTAATCAACATTCTTCAATAACCTTTGTGTTGTTTTTTTTTTTTATGTACCTGGTTTCCTACCTCTATGTTTAACGGTCATTTTCAAACTTTCCCCCGCCCTCGGCGTCGTTTCGTTACAGTTCTTTGCAGACAGTTTCGTTGGAACGTTTGTAAGCTCAGTTTTACTTGATTACTTTTAAAAAAGTATTTCATTTGCGCTTTACACTAAATAAATATGGACCGTTACGATAGAAATGAAATCGAGTAAGTATCTTTTCTTTTTTCTTTGACTTAAATAAAGATATCGCATTGTTATTTATGGAAATATGATGTAGTTCCACTATTCTAGTAAAATAATGATTTATTTACGTTTTAAATAACTTTAATAGTTATTTAACAATTCTAAAAGACTATTAATTCGTTTAGGAACTTATCTCAGGTGTAAAATTATGTTTTTAGTCACAGAATTCATCAGTGGAGAGAACAAAGGGCACAAAAGATGGCAGCTAGACTCCAACTTAATTCAACAAAACCCAGAACAATATCATCAAACGTTTTAGGATATGTAAACTATAGGCAGCCTATGACACTTCAGCCTGGTTACAGGCAGCAGCATGGAGGAGGTAAGAAATATTTATGTATTTAGAATTAGTTTGTCACTTACCCACTAAAGAGAGAGAGAGAGAAAAAAAGGCTTTGATCAACTCAGATTTCCTGTTAAAGTATGAATGTGTGACTTTTATACATCAATTCTTTACAAGTAAGGAATACTTTCTTTAAGTTGAGCATAAAGTATATTATTATTTGCCTTAAATATAAACTGTCTTTTTACTTTTTCTTTGGGCATAGATTTTCCATAGTCCTAACCGGAAAAAATAGATTTGGCTACTGGATGCTTACCCACCCTAATTACCAAAAGAAAATGAAAGGTTGTATCAATAAATCAACTTACACCGCCCTCTGTTGGAAATTTATTGAACTTTCAAATTATAACACTCAATTGTCGAATAATAAGCATTTAATTTGCAATAAAGACATATTGAGGCCAATAATCAAGATAGAAACTATCCTATCTTTTAAGTTAGACAAAACCTCACCCAATGAGCCTAATTTAATAAAGATCGGTTGATTAGTTTCCGATTTGCCTTTGTCAATCATCCTGACACAATATTTTTATATACATAAAGATAAATTAAAATCCTGAATTACTTCGCACCAGAAGGCTGTACGGCGCTGTCATTTATTGAAACATTTTTATATTTCTGTATTTCTAAAACCTATCCTAATTTAATTCCTTTAATTAATTATATAATTATTTACTTAACTGATACTTAAGATTTTACAACTTTGCTCTTTGATTCTACTAAATATAATTGTTTAAATAAATATAAAAGATTCACGCATTACTACTAAATTTAGCTTTATACCTATGATATAAATAAAAATCCAGAATTATTTTGCATCACAGGGCTTTAGGGCACTGGCATATATCTACATATGTTCATATAAATGTATTTTTAAAACAACCCATTCTAATTGAACTTCTTTGTAATAACTGTACATAATATATAAATTAATTAATTATATATAACTTTATATGATTATGCACTTAAATATATACTGAAATCATTGTTATTTCCTATTACAGCTATCTCATTTGCTGATTTTCAGCACCTTGCTGACATGTGCAAATCAATAATTAAATTTAAAAAAAATAAAATAACAAACGATATTAATGATTTTTTATTTACATATTAATTTGCATTGTGTTAATATTTTGTCTACAAAATTGGGTTTTTTAGTTACGATATTTATTGAAATACAAAATTATTTTCATAATATTAATAATTCCTGTTACATGCTGTTCCATAAAACTTATATAAAAAAAAAAAAAAAAAAAAAAAAAATTGGAAGCAGTTAGCTTTAAGCGTCTTGCTACAATTTAATGAGATATCTTCACAATGTTTTTACGTATCTTTCGAGAGCAGAACCTGTTTAAAACAGACAGTGGTTCTGGGTGCGGGGCCCCTTTGTGGACAGGCCTGGTGTAAGGTGCGAGGGGCGGTGCGCTGGCTTAGGCCTTAGGCTAGCCAATTTGGTTCATCATGTGTGAGCTTAACGATATAATGTCCACAATACTCTGTAAGTGGCATGCTTTTTGTATTCACCTCTATAAGTGGAATATATATATCTTAAAAAACGTGGAGGGTTATCCTGTTGAGGCACAGGATTGGGAAAAAGTGATAGCATAGGCTTTATTTTGATTTGACGTATTTTGCTTGAATTTAATTTTTTTACCCCTCTTATCATTTCCTCTTGTATTATTTAATAGCTTTTCAACCAAGAATTTCGGAACAATATTATTTATTATATTTCTTTTTCTAATATTACTATGTTTTTTATTCCTTTTTTACTTTCACTTACCTATATATGAAATATATAGTAAGTGGAAGTATTGCAATCGTGAAAAATTTCGACTTCCGGTTTTCAACGGAAGTACACGTTTTGGGACCCCCTGAGTCGAAATAACCAAGTCCCGCAAAATGGTCTGTGTGTGTGTGTGTGTGTGTGTGTGTGTGTGTGTGTGTGTGTGTGTGTGTGTGTGTGTGTGTGTGTGTGTGTGTGTGTGTGTGTGTGTGTGTGTGTGTTTGTGTGTGAACAGACTAGCTCAAAAACTATAAACCGTGGGAACCTGAAATTGGGAATTTAGTGTAGATATAAGCCCGCGATGTGTCAGCAAAAATTTCATCAAAATTGATCAAAGGGAGGGGGTACTTTATTTAATAACTTTTTACGTTTTTTTCTATTTTCTCAAAAACAGCTCTAACGATTTTGATTAAACTGAGTATTTGATCTATTTATATGCCCGAGATACGACTGTAAAAATTTCATTAAAATTGATCAACCGGAGGGGGGACTTTACTTAATAAATTTTGTTTCATTTTCACCTGTTTTTTTTATTTACTCAAAAACGGCTTTAACGATTTTGATTGAACTGGGTATATGATGTATGTATATGCCCGAGATACGACTGTAAAAATTTCATTAAAATTGATCAACCAGAGGGGGGACTTTACTTAGTAAATTTTGTATCATTTTCATGTGTTTTTTTTATTTACTCAAAAAAGGCTTTAACGATTTTGATCAAACTGGGTATTTGATGTATGTACATGCCAAAGATGTGATATCCAGCATTTAATCAAAATTGGTCAAACGGAGATGGCACTTAATTTCATAATTTTTTTCCAATTTTTACCTTTTTTTCGATGATCTCAAAAACGGCTTTAACGATTTTTATCAAATTCGACATGTTTAATGAAAATTAGGTGTATTTTAATATCAGGTAAGCTTTATCATTATTAAAATGTTCTGAGGTTTTTTTTTTTTTTTGGGGGGGGGCCTTTTTTGTTTGTTTGTTTCTTTCTTATAAAGTACCTTTGTTTTTGTTTACGTGGAGAAATTAACTGTCTCTCGTTACGCCTAAAAATAAGGAATGGCTAAATATGAGATATGATAAAAATAAAGAAAACATAAAGAGGAGAAAAAAAGAAAAATATTCAGTCAACTTATAAAACTCGTTGAGCCCACGCATGCGGAGTACGCCTTTAATGACAGACCATGGTTCATAATTAAAGCCGTTCTGTTCATTTGAGAAGTGGCAATTAACAAAACGCATTAATTTCTAATCTAAGTAAGTTGGTAAGTGAAAGTTGTGTGTTGCGAGCACGCACCAGATTTTTTTTTACTATGTAATATAATCAGGTGCTACCTGTACAAGTAATGTATATAGTATATAATTATCCAGCAGGCAGTTTGCTATGCCGTAATTTTTATTTTTTTATTTACAAATTGGATTATATTGTATGTATTGTATTTTTCTTTTAATGAACATTACTGCTACTACTACTACCTTAACAACTAGGCTACGTCTTCTAAAAAATGTTTTTCTCTTTCAGGTCCTAGGTTTAACAGTCATGTAGACCCAAGGTGGAATCCTAGCTATGATAATTATTCTGGATATAGGGAGCACCATTCACCAGTTAGTATATTATTTAAATTATTAATTTTTCTTAGGTTAAACTTTATTTAAATTTATAATGTCTAATTTATTTATTTTTTATGATTATTTAGCATAAGCAGTACCATCCCGCAGACCACAGGAATCATGGTGGTTATAGCCACGGTTCCTACCACCATCAACAACATGGGCAGAGGAAAGGAGGGCACTTTGGCAGTCAAAATGCATTGTACAACAATAAGAAACAGTCTGGGAAACCTAACAAGAGATTTTCTTCAAGTTGTAGTAATATTAATAACACTACTGATGTTAATAACACTACTGAAGTCGAGAACCAGAATGCAGTCCCTTCCTCAAGTTCGAGCGTAGAAATGAATGTAAATACAAATGAGTGCCGTGAAGATATTGCATCTGCTGTGGAAGATGTGAATGTTGAGGAAGAAGCAGTAGAGAAAGCTTGCGATTCAGATGAAAGATTTGAAGAATGTTTAGAACCTGAATCGGATAGGCTTCAGGATAACACGGTTGAAGCATTTGAAACAATCAAAATTAACGAACTTGAAGAAAATCGATCCTCTGAGGCTCAGAGTGATGCTGATGTTTGTGCCGATAGTTCGGAAGTTGCACCTCATTTGTTTGTCGATGCGAATGTAAATATAGAGAACCCCAATGATGTTACCGTTGTTGAGGCTGAAGCTATCACTGAATCGCCTGTCGAAGTTGAGAGCCACGAAACCTCAGAACAGTCGGACGACCCACAGCTTGTTGATGTCGGTGAGGAAGAACATTCTGAAAAGACTGATATTGAAACGACCCCTGAGCCAGTTGTAACGTTTCCTGAAGATACAACTATCGCTCATGAATGCGAAGTAACTGTTAATACTGATGAGATAGTTACCAATGCTGAAGAAGTAACTATAGTTGAACCAGTGGCATTTTCTGAAACCGAAACTGATACAGCTAATGAAACACTGGATTTAGAATTAAATTTGAGCATTAAACCAGAAGTAGAAATAATCGTTGAAGATACAGAAGAAGTAGAGGCCTTACAACAAGACCCTCTGCAGCTTAAGTGTCCAGGTATTTGATTGTTTAATATTTTAGAAATTCCGATCAATTTGCCTATAATTAGGTGCGAGACCAGTGGTTGTCTCATTTCCTGTAATTTTATTTGTCCTTATTCAAAGGGACACATCAGTAAATAACAGCAACACTACATTATCATTTTTTACTTTCACTTACCTATATATGAAATATATAGTAAGTGGAAGTATTGCGATCGTGAAAAATTTCGACTTCCGGTTTTCAACGGAAATACACGTTTTGGGGTCCCCTGAGTCTAATTAACCAAGTCCCGCGAAATGGTCTGTGTGTGTGTGTGTGTGTGTGTGTGTCTGTGTGTCTGTGTGTGAACAGACTAGCTCAAAAAGTATATACCGTGCGAACCTGTAATTGGGTATTTAGTGTATGTATATGCCCGCGATGTGACAGCAAAAATTTCATCGAAATTTCTCAAAGGGAGGGGGTACTTTATTTAACAATTTTTTAAGTTTTTTTCAATTTTCTCAAAAACGGCTCTAACGATTTTGATCAAACTCAGTATTTGATCTATTTATATGCCCGTGATACGACTGTAAAAATTTCATCAAAATTGATTAATTGGAGGGGGCACTTTACTTAATGAATGTTGTCCCATTTTCACGTGTTTTTTTTTATTTACTCAAAAACGGATTCAACGATTTTAATCAAACTTGGTATTTGATGTATGTATATGACCGTGATGCGACAGCCGAAATTTCATCGGAATTGGTTAAACGGAGGGGGCACTTTACTTAATAACTGTTGTCTCATTATCACGTGTTTTTTTTTGTTTACTCAAAAACGGCTTTAACGATTTTGATCAAACTGGGTATTTGATGTATGTATATGCCAAAGATGTGATAGCCAACATTTCATCAAAATTGGTCAATCAGAGCGGGCACTTTATTTCATATTTTTTTTCCAATTTTTACATTTTTTCGATGATCTCAAAAGCGGCTTTAACGATTTTTATCAAATTCGTCATGTTTAATGAAAATTAGGTGTTCTTTAATATCAGGTAAGCTTTATCATTATTAAAATGTTCTGAGGGTTTTTTTTTTGGGAGTGTTGGGGCCTTTTTTGATTGTTTGTTTCCTATGAAGTACCTTTGTTTTTGTTTATATGGAGAAATTAACTGTCTCTCGTTACGCCTAAATATAAGAAATGGCTAAATATGAGATATGATAAAAATAAAGAAAACATAAAGAGGAGAAAAAAAGAAAAATATTCAGTCAACTCATAAAACTCGTTGAGCATGTACGCCTTTAATGACAGACCATTGTTCATAATTAAAGCCGTTTTGTTCATTTGAGAAGTGGCAATAAACAAAACGCATTAATTTCTAATCTAAGTAAGTTAGTAAGTGAAAGTTGTGTGTTGCGCGCACGCACCAGATTTTTTTTTCAAGTAGTTCTTTTTTTTTTTTAAATAAAAAGCTGTTATGGGTTGAAATAACATGGTGTCTAGCGTGCGGATTAAGTATAATAATAATAATAATAATAACAATAACTCTTTATTTAATTGTCCCGGGAACTAGTCCCTTAGAAACAAATTATACAGATACATTAGGTTAAATGATGATCAGGATTTTCAGTTTGAAAAAAAATAATTTATTTTCGAAAGCCATCGTTTCGATCCAACTTGTGGATCTTCATTAGGGCTAAAAGAAAACAAATATATCAGTATCTATGCAAGAGGATGACAATAAATGAATATATTACAGAACTGATAATAATATAAAAGATGGTAAGCATTACACATGGACCTTTGATGATGAACAAATGGACCTTATCTTCCACCACACCCAGTGGTGTTTTGAACTTTTATTTTTGTTTTGTTTATTTCTGTTTTTTTTTGTTTTTCGCCTTTGATTCGTTTTGTGTTAAGTTAGAAGAGTTTAACATACAGATTGATTACTATTACTGAAAAAAAAAACATCTATGCAGGTAGTATGCCTAAGGGCATGGAATCTGTAAAAATTTAGAAATACACGACCCTCCCATAAGGATACTATGGAAGGAAAAAAAACAACAAAAAAAAACAAAAAGCATTATACATGAATATTTAAATAAGTAGCTGGTTAGCAAGATAAAATAGAATGTGATATTTACCTTGGAGTTGGGGCGAAACGTTGGCTTTCGAAAATAATTTTTTTTTTTCATATTATCAGTTCTGTAATATATTCATTTATTGTCATCCTCTAGCATAGATACTCATATATTTGTTTTCTTTTAGCCCTGATGAAGATCCACAAGTTGGATCGAAGCGTTTTCAAACTGAAAATACTGATCATCATTTAACCTATCGTAAAGATTAACAGTTGACTATCTCTCACCTCTATGCAGATACATATAATAGGCTTCAGTGCCTTAGATTATTATAAAAAAAATTAAGCAAATTATAATGAAACAAGATACAAGATAGCTGAGAAAAAAAGACAAATGATAAAGTAATCTTCTTGTGATGAAAAAAATTAAAAATAAATTGAATATCTTTATTGACTTAAATTGAAAATAACTATAAGTGTGAAGCTTATAATATATACATATATACACTTAGTTGCAAATAAAATAAATGGAACTTATATTTAAAAAATAAATAAATAATAAAGGCCTATACCAATTTAAAATCAATATTGAGAATTTGTAAAAATTATTTACAATTGTTCAGGAAACTGGATGGATAGGAGGTGATTGAACAGGCGGGATTTAAAGGTAGGGAGAGAGTTGGAGTAATGGATAAACGGGGGAATAGAGTTTATAGGGATGAGGACCGGATAATGATAGATCTAGATAAAGCTGACATTCGGTGGGCCGGAGTGTATAGATCTGAAGACCTTTAACAGGTTTAGCGGGAATTGCCAGAGGATTTGAACTGGAGAAGTTCGGTGATGTATGAAGGATGGCAGGATTGGATAACTTAGAAAAGGAAGGGGGCCAGGAAATACTTATGGCAGTAGGAAGGATATAACCACTTCAACTTTTCATAGAAAGGCGATATGGAGACGTCTCTTGGGATCCCAAATATAAATCGTACGAAACAATTAAATAAACGTCAAAGAAAAAGTTTTTCTTTGAGATCCCTAGAGGTACTCCACACACCACACAACAACAATCAAAGTGGGGAAACAACAGGGAAGTGGCCAAAAGCCTACGTGTTTCGAAAGGGAAAGGGTTGTGTAGATTGTTTATTTGCTTTAAGGTAGAAATGGTGCGACGAGATATATTGAAAATATAGTTTTTCCAGGAAAGTTTGGTCAAAGGTTATACCAAGGTTTTTGACTGACTGAGTATAGGAATGTTTGGGAATCATGCGGTATCTTTTTATTTTTGATTGAAAATGCGGAAATTTTACTACACCACCATCTTTATATATTTTCTATTATATTGTCAATATTACTGCTATCGCTCAATACTTTTTTATAATCTCTTGTTAGGATTGGAATAAAAAGTACGATTGCGACTTAGTATTGGTATCGATATCCAAAACACCAATGTTTGACACTGATGATTGTTTATTCAGTAAAAATGATGGTTGATATACATCAACATAAACAAAATTGATGTTTACAAACACTTGAATACATTTATTTCACACTATTTCAGTATTTTATTTTTCTCTTGAGGTGAGGGGGCTCCGAGAATTATATGGGAACTTTTAGAAGCAATGACTGCTAGACAACTCTGAATAACAAACTTCTGTTTTTGTTATTCAAAATTATTAGGACTGTCTTTAGAGTTTTTGTTGAGTTCAACTTATTGCCTGATAAGTTGACTTGTACTGATAACTTGTGCATTACAAAGTTTATTGTGGAAATAATATTAGTCAAATTTTGATGTGATCATGATAAATCTATAAGTTTAAAATGATGTAAGGCGTTTTTCTAATTTTAGAAATGTTCATGGAATTACAGTGTAACAAAAAATGTGGATTAGTTGTTTACCTGTACTTCCATGGAAACATTTAAAATTGATATATTGGTTTTAAAGTCAGAAAAACTTTTCACATCTTGAAAACCGATATATTTTTACTTTCCCTTACCTATATACGTTATTTTAAAATTTACTTAAAACGGTTATAACAATTTTGATCAAAGTGGGTATTTGATCTATGTATATGCCTGTGATGCGAGAGCCAAAATTTCATTTCCTGTATTATCACTGGTGAAAATTGAAAATTTTATTCAAAAATGATCAAATTTATACTTTATACTTTAGAGAGTAAATTCGTGATGTTCAAATTATTCAAAGGGTTTGAAAAAATATGGCATAAGATAATCTTTAATTAATTATGTTTTGGTTTAGAAACTTTAGTTCCATAATAGATTTTTGAATGCAATATAAAGTGATTTTAGAGAAACAGTAATCGTTCTCGGTCTCCATAAAGGCTTTACAACAAGACAGAAATACACCTATCGATTCACCTTCACGATATACTTAGACAAAGCAATTCGCAGTCAAAAACAAGCAAGCAGTAATAAAAAACTCGACTGTTGATGAAATTAGGTCTCTTAAAAAAAGAAGCAACAATGAATCGAAAAGTATTGAGAACTTTCAAGGTTTGCAATTTAGATACTCTATAACTTATTGAGGAATACAAATATAAGCATATAAATGTGGACAAATATGAGAAGTTGAGGAATGGTGTTCGAAACATGTCAATTTCTAATCCAAGTAAGTTTGTAATATTGGCTTTTGTAATCATTAAGTTTTGACGATAGCATTATTTAAAGGTAAATTTGTTTCAAGATCCTTATGTACTCCAACTAGGTAGGGCAGTAAGGGCATGGGCCGATCGTAAAGGGGGGGCTGCAGCCCCACAGCCCTTCATTTGGATCTGCGAATCAGCTTTTTTACCTTTATGTTCCTTTCCCACAACTAAAATTCTACTTGTTCTGCACATTATTTGTTCTTTAACTTGCTTCATTTCTTTGTTGAAAGTCAAATTCTATTTTTAAATGACAAAAAAAATTTCAAACGGAGGGGCTGCAGCCCCCCCCCCCCTGGATCCTCCAATGAGTAAGGGTAATGTATACTTCGTCATAAAGTTCTCATGAAAAGTAATACTAAACCAATTGGCAATATGACAGTTTATTTTATCTATCGAGGATTTAATCTTAGGAGATTCCTAATATTCAAACATTATTTGTAAGAATCACATTTGTGGAAATATTTCATAATGTTAACACTGAACCTGCCAGTACTAGTAAAGTTAAAGGTTTTCAAACTATTGTAAAACTTACACATCTTCAAATGTTAAAATACCGTTAGCAAACTAAACTATAAGACAATTCTTAGAATGTATAATATTTTCTTCATTCTTTTCTTCTAGCTATGTTTTCTATTTTCTATGAAAAATTTATTATGTGGCCTACCTACCGCAGTCGGTCAATATGACAATGTGAAAAAAAAAATCCTTACAGTAGCAGATAATCCTTTCATTGGGTTTCCACATAACTCTATAGAAATTAAAAAAAAAAACGAACGTATACTGGAAACTATTCCATTTTATAATAGTAAAAAAATTTTGGTATAAATGTGGCCGACCAGATGACAGGGAAACACGTAAAAAAGTTGTAGGTGGTACTTCAGCTATTTTTCAACATTTAGGACAACTGGTATAAATGACTTGATTTTGTATAAAGAAACGACGGTGAAAACATTTCGTAGCAGGAATTTTTGTTCCAGTTAGTTTCAGAACTCGGCGATGCATACTAAAATAATCTCAAGAAAAACAGCTTTCACCAGCACCGTCCATATGTCCTGATTTATCTGTACGAAAAACTTGTCAAATGAAATTTTGTAAAGGTTATAAAACAAGGGGGAATAAGTTTCAACGCGTAGAGAAATTTTGATATTTAGGGGCGATGGTAACTAGAAAAACGAAATCGATGAGGAAATTTAGACTAGATTTAAAAAGCTGGTAGGTAATGCTTGCTACTTTTCAGTCGCGAAATTGCTTAGCTCACGCCTTCTGTCCTGAAATTTAAAAATTAGGATTCACAAAACTATTATTCTTCCAACGTTCCTTTATAGAGAAAAAACAAACAGAATTTCATCTCTATTTATATAGATTAGCAAAAAATGAACTGTATTATCGGCATTGAATAATAAAATTGGTAACTTTTTTAATAATTGGTTGATTTGACCGCGTTCGCGGTAGGAATAGGTACACAAGAATTGTTTGTAGGTTTAGTGTTAAATTATATTTTATCTGTCATGAATTGAACACAAAAATGTGCTGGTAGGATTTGAAGGAAGTTACCATGGAACCTCTCACAATGAAAATGCTGAGGTTTTTCCTGTGGCATTAATAGTTCCTGGCGATTCAGATACAGGTGAGAACCATTCAACTGCTAATTTAACTGCTTCTTCTTTCCTTTTCTTTTTTTATTCAGCCCTTTAAAAAGAAATATATTTGAATCTGTCTTAATTTTATACTATTGCATCAAATCAACTATTGCATAGTGTTTCGTAGTTAGTGATTTTAAATATTTGGAAGAATTTTGTTTTATTGTAGATAAATCCAGCCTTTTATGGTTCTTGTTATTAGAAAAATATAATAGCTGGCCTAGGGATGTAAAACTATCGATATTCAGTCCCTTGACTTGAAAATTACTTGGTTAATGATTTAGAAAAAAAATCACAGTTTTTGTCACAGAGTCTTGGGAGCATTTTTTTGAAGTATGCATGTTCCAAGGTATGTCTTGACAAATGTCTCAATGTCCTTTTTTCTTCAGTAACTCGGACACTTTGAGATGGTGTTATGTTCAATGTTCGAATGTTGTTACCTGCAGTGCTGTGAAAAAGTCTCTGAACAAAACTGTATTTGTGAAAATAATTTAAATTTATTTTAGCACTTAATTTTTTACTTATTATTTTGCTAAGAGTATTAAAAGACTTGTGCATTGAACTTTGTAATGTTAAACTGCGTACAGTAGAGGATAAAAATATTTATTACTGCTTGTCATTATTATGGTCTAAAGTATCTTCATAATCCTTTCTATAGGCAACGTCTTAATGTTTATATCATACTGTCTCTATCTCTTGAAATCAGTATAAAAGTTCATTTGAAAGTCAGAACATAGTTGTGTTATTGAAAAAACGTTTTTTATTCATAGAATACTGTGCTTTTTTAAACCGTAAGTTAATAGGAGAAAATAATTTTTCTTAATAAACTTATTTTTTTCTATACTTTAACCCTTTAGCGACCGAATACGGCTGGGTCAGAGCGGGCTGGCTGGACTGAGTGGTAGAAAAGTCAACTGTGCCCGGTGAACCGACTACTTTTTGACTCTGCAATCATGATTTTTTAATTAATTCCATATATTTTTAAATTAAACTCACAGTAAGAAGCCATATAATAGACTGAAGGGACCTGCAAGGCTAAGAAGAAGGGTTGATGCAGGTAGAAAAGAGGAGGATAGGAAGAAAGAGTAGTAGTAGGTTGCAGACACACAACGAAAAATAATACAGCCAAAAGTGGATTCGTACGACATCTGTTGTCAAGAAAAAATACTTTAGCTTGTTATGCGGACACCTAGATGTCTCTGGGAACCGAACTACCATTGTAGCTCACGGTCTGGAAACGCGAGAGAAGCAAAACTGTTATAGTAGTCCATGGTTCGTGGAGCCTGCTTGACACTGGACTATTATAGAAGTCAACGGTCCCCATGGCACGGCGCGCTCGGACTATTATAGTAGTTCACGGTTGCTAAAGGGTTAAGCTATCCGTTTTTCAGGAAATGGCAAAAATTAATCTTTTTGATCGACAGGAAGTGATTATTTTGGATCAGCAGGCCCTTACTATTCGTGAAATTCAAAGGCAAGTGAAGGGTTCTATTTCTGGAATACATTATATTATTAAAAAATTCAGAAAGAGTAAATGTGTTGGGGACTTGAAACGTTCTGGGAGGCCCCAAAAGTTAAATTCTGCTGCAGAAAAACATTTGAAGTTGCTATCTTTACGCAACCGCAAAAAGAATAGCACACAGCTAGCTCAAGAAATTGCCGAAGCCACAGGCACACAGGTTTCTTCTTCTTTAGTTAGAAGGAAACTGATTAGTTTCAGACTTAGGGGATGTGTTGCGAAGAAAAAAACATTTTTTCGTCGTGGAAGTTGGACCGAAGAGGACTTGAAGAAAGTTTTATGGACTGATGAATCAAAATTAGAAATGTTTGGCTGTAGGAGAAGACAGTATGTGAGGCGGCGGCCAGGAGAGGAATACTTGGAAGATTGCTTAAATCCAACTATGAAGCATGGAGGAGGATCTATAATGGTTTGGGGCTGCTTCTCAGGTTATGGAGTAGGAAATCTTATAAAAATAGAAGGAAAAATGGACGCTAAAAAATATCACCGTATCCTCTCATCTCATGCAATTCCATCTGGGTTGAGACTTATAGGGCCGGGATTCTTTTTGCAGCATGACAATGATCCAAAACATACAGCTAGAAGTATAAAAGAGTATTTGGCAAGAAAAGAAGAGCAGGGACAGTTAAAATGTATGGAATGGCCACCCCAGAGTCCTGATTTTAATCTTATAGAGTATTTGTGGGAATCGCTTGATAGGAAAAGGGTTGAAAGGCAACCAAGTAGTTTAGAAGACCTGTGGAGCATCCTGAAAGAAGAATGGGAAAAAAATTCCCCAGATTATGTAGCCTCTTTAATTTCTAGCGTTAAAGATAGATTGATGAGCGCCAAGAGAAACAAAGGCGGACATACTAGATACTAATTTTTGGCTTGTGTTATATAGTTATTACCATTTTCCGCTCACAATATTATATTGATGATATTTTTAACTGGATAAAATATTTGTTTCAAAATTATTTTTGTTTTTTTCTTCTCTCCCAACTTAGATTATTTCAAATGTGACATTGTTCAAAGACTTTTTCACAGCACTGTATGTCAAATCAACTATTTCGACAACTGGGAATCCTGGTTGCATGGTTAATTGAAGAGGGTTGATATAGCTTTCCTCTAAATACAGTTTCTTTGACCTTTTGATAAAGTTTTTTTCATTGCGGTTACGACTAAGCTTGAAACTGATAAAAATAATTTCAAGGTATAATAGAACCCATCCTCTGTTCACAGAAATGTTCATAAATAAACGTGCATTATAGCTCCTGTTGTTCTATATAAAAATTCTACTATTCTACCCCCCTCCCCCCCCCCCAGGTCATCACCTCAGACTATAGATAGTATGTTCGATACTATTGATAGTTTCACCTTTCTAGGCTGGCCTATACAAGAAGTAATAGTTGGACTAAGTTTTCTTTTTTACGAAGTTCTTGGAGATTTCTAAAATTGTTGAACTGTGGATAGTTCATGATATTAAGGCTCACTGTTTACTGGCTTTGTATAGCTAATCGGACAAAGCCATGATGTATCTTCTTTATCTTGCTGACTCTTTGTATCAACATTTTTTATTCTTTCCTTTTTTGATCTTACATTTTTCTATCTACACTCATCATGTGGCTATAATCACAAGTGATGTCAATAATATCAACTGATGAATGAGTTGATCTTAAATGAGAGTCAATGAGTTTATTGAATTCGACCAGATCCCTCATCCCTCCATGATTATGTTAAAGCATTTACCCCTGGGAATTGTGTTTGCGAAATTAGGCACCTCCTTTTCATCACTCTTCAGGTGTTTTCTGGCATTGAAACTGATTCAAATATCTGCAATTTCATGCTTAACCGTGATGCTTCATTAGTATGAAAACTTTTAAAGCTTTCTTGTATTCACAGGATCAGCAAAAAACTGATTTTCTTGATTTCTTTTCGTCTGTGATTTTGAAACTAATCCTCCGTCCAAGCTCCCATTTTTTTATTGTAACACTGTCTTGCTTCTCGTGACTTGAGGGTCTGTATCGCTTGTAGTCATGATATACTTTTCTTAGTTCTGATTTTACTTTATATTCTTTACCTATATTTCTGAACTTTTGGCATGGATTTAAAAAGGGAGTTGTATGCATTAGCTAGAAAAAAAGCCTTCTGTTTGCTGCCTGCTTTAAATTTTCTTTGATTTATCTAATACATTAATGCTTTTACTTATATTGTTATTATTATTGTTAGTGAATTATTTTGGATTTGCCTCATGTTAATTAATTATATTAACCATTTATATTTAAACTTTGAATGTTGATTATAAAATAGTAGAAATGAACTAGTGTTTATTTAATAATTTTCAATTTTGTATTAGTGATGTAAAACTATGGATAGTTATAAACCGATAACCACTATTATGGGAACAGCAAGTTGTCAGATTATCAAATATTAGATTATCGAGGTTTGCATTAAAAATGCTAAATGAGGAATTAGGTAAAAAACAAAAACATAGCTACCTCTATTTAGAAAATGTTATTAAAAACATTTTTTAATATGAAATAGGTAAATACAAGTCAAATCACATATTGCATACTCGGTTTACTTATGACTGATTTTACAGACTTTTTAACTTTATCTTTAATTTTATCTATCTACCATATGCCGTAAAAAATAAAGATATACAAGGGGGTCACCTGTGTTGAGGTGGTTAGCATAGAAACCTGCAATACTAAATGTCACAGGTTGGCTAGGTTTGTGGCCCTAGCATTAAAAAATCCTTAGCTATGGCATCCCTCGGACATCAAACAAAGATATACAACCCCGCCCTCAAAAGATGTACTCAGTAAACCCAAGCTCAAAACATCAGGTCTTTCATTACGCTTGTGCCGTTAAATTATGCTCATCATTAAACATAAGTTTTGTGTGTTTGCAAAAATTGTTTAATACGGACGCCACGGAAAAAAAATAGCGCTGTCTAAATTAATTTTATTTGTATTAGGTGAGTGAACTAAGGCTTTTTAGGGTAAACAAGCCCCCTCCATTCCATTGTCATTACTGTACATGATCCATCGGATCAACTAATAGTAAAATTAAGATTTTACTCTTAATTTAATTATTAAATACTGATTGCTTACCTAATAAAAAATTGAGAAAAAGCTAGACATTTTTCGGTGCAAGGAATATTGTTATATTTCTATTTTTAACACTCATATAATCAATTGATTCATCGAGAATCGTGGTGTGGTTTTCCAGGATGTCAGTAACTGCCCGGAGGTTTGGTTCAGGGATGGTATGCTTCAGGGAAAGAAATATAGGTCCTCGGGGCCTGCTGACTCTGAGCTACCATAATCCTTGGACCTAGACCAGTTTGTCACTGTCCTTGAACCCGAGAGAGCTGACGCCATCGGTGGGAAGGACACTGCCAAATTGGCCCCAATGGGATTGGTTATGGAGCTATGGGCAGTCTGCCGCTGTGCCATGGTGACCATGGCTTGCAGCAACGTGAGGTTTGGGCTACCCCCTCCAGGCTCTCTGTACTCCCACAAGCAAAACAAATGTCTGTAAGAAGACCACACTGCGCGGCCAAAGGTCTCATTAGGCCTAATGCGCCAACCGAAAAAAAAAAAAAAAAAAAAAAAAAAAAAAAAAAATCAATTGATAAATAATTTTTAAGATTCCATTAATGATTATTAATTAAAGTATGAAATTAATTTGTTTCGAGTCAAATGTTTTGATATGTTGGGGCAACACCTCAAAGCAATAGGGTCACCTGTGGTGTAGTGGTTAGCACGACAGCCTACAATACTAAAGGTCGCGGGTTCGTGTCCTGCGGTGGCCCTAGGATTTTTCAAAGGGACGTAAAATAGAGGTCCCGAGCCTGTACGACTCATTAAAGATCCTTATCCTACTTATACCTGGATAGATAAAATTTAGGACTCCTACTTTAGCATCATCCGATTAGCCTTAGTAGCATAAAGTGACGTCTAACAAACAAAGATATACAACCTGTAGGACATAAAATGGAGGTCCCGAGCCTGTGTGATGACAGGTACTCATAAAAGATCCCTATCCTAATTATACCTGGATAGGCTTTTAGACTTTTACTGTAGCATCGTCCGATTAGCCTTAGTTCCATAAAGTGATGTTAATCAAACAAACCTCGAAGTAATGAAATGATTTTAAAAATTTTCAATATTTTTAAAATATTGATTGGATTTGTAGGATAATCTGACTTACCTAGCTTAATTGGAATGGAGTAAATAAGGATGTCGAAACAAATTTACATCGTAACCTTCATCATTTTCTTTGGTTTGATTAACCTTTTCTGCTCTTTACAAATCTTTAAAAAATTCATCTGTGCTTTACCAGGTCTGCAAGTTTAAAATGTCGTTTTAATTCCAATAGAATGCGCTCTTAGCCTATTGAAGGATTTGCTTATCTCTAAACGCTATTTTGTTTGTTAGTCATTTGTTTACAAAAGTCAGTTGTTTTTAAGTCGTTTACGTGGACGTATTATACCTTTCTTTGGTGTTAAAAATGTCTAATTTTAAGCCAAATAAAGAGCATTTGCGGCATGTCATGATTTTCTTATTCAATCGAAAGAAAAAGGCATCTGAATGTCATCGAATTCTTGTTGAGACTTATGGCGATCTTGCTCCAACCGTCAAGACATGTGAACGTTGGTTTCAAAGTTTCAAACGTGGTGATTTTGATGTTACTGATAAAAAACGAGAAAATCGACCAAAAAAGTTTGAGGACGTCGAATTGCAATCTTTATTAGACGAAGACAATACCCAAACCCAACAAATGATGGCAGAACAGTTGAATGTCACAAGGGAAGCCATTTCCGATCGCCTGAGAGCTATGGGAAAAATTCAAAAGGTTGGAAAATGGGTTCCACATGAATTGGACGAACGACAGATGGAAAAACGAAAAACTGTGTGCGAAATACTGCTTTTACGCCACGAAAGAAAGGGTTTTTTGCATCGAGTCGTAACTGGCGATGAAAAATGGATTTATTTTCAGAATCCCAAACGAATAAAATCATGGGTAACGCAAGGACAACCATCCACATCGAGTGCAAGACCGGATCGTTTTGGGAAGAAGACAATGCTGTGTGTGTGGTGGGATCAGAAGGGAGTAGTCTACTACGAGCTTCTCAAACCCGGTGAAACAGTCAATACCGACCGCTACCGACAACAAATGATCAATTTGAGTCACGCATTGATCGAAAAACGCCCAGAATGGGCTCACAGGCACGCCAAAGTCATTCTTCAGCATGATAACGCTCCTGCACATTCAGGACTGTGGACGCTCCTGCACACAGATTGACTATGGAAACGATTTCTTCGCTTGGTTGGGAACTCCTACCCCACCCGCCGTATTCACCTGACCTGGCGCCTTCTGATTATCATCTCTTCTCATCGATGGGACACTCATTGGCTGAGCAACACTTTAACAATTTGGAGGATGTAAGAAAATGGCTCGATGAATGGATTTCAAATAAAGATGAAGCATTCTTTTGGAATGGTATCCATAAATTGCCCGAGAGATGGACGAAATGTGTAGAAAGCGAGGGCCAGTACTTTGAATAAAATATATTACACTTTTTTTTTAAATTACTGTGTATATATTTTAAGAAATAAACGACATTTTAAACTTGCAGACCTGGTATATATGATAGACCTACAGACAGTCCTTCATAGTTTTGCCGAAAATATGATTGTTAAAGTAAATAAAAGAGAAATTGATAGTCCCATTTGATGCTGAATATCTATTATGATGGTAGATAGTCGATCGAAGAAATCAGTGCAATGAAAATGGTTGGTAGGGGGTTCGATCCGAATAACAAAACTATAAATTGTTATAGTAACACTGATCTCTGGTCGTGAGGTCCTTTCATAAATCTATTTGAATATCATTAAAAAAAAAAAAAAAAAAAAAATAGAACATATCAAGAACAACTTAAATGGGTATGGGCAACCTTTGACAAGCTATGGACAAACTTAAGTGTGCAAAGACATGTGCGGTGTGCTTTCAAAAGTAGTGCAATTTTTTGCGCAAATGTTGCTTTGATTATACGTAAATCATTGTTGTTCAAATGAAGCTATTCCGATACACACTGAAGTTATGATGCCCTTATTAATCTTAATCTTCCTCATTTGGAGTGAGTATGAGAAAGTGGTGTAATATTTTTTTTAATTGGGTTTTTCAAAATGTCTCGTGGGCTGGTTGTTGCTCATATATGACTTGAAGCATTACAATTTTCTGATTTATTATTTGTAAATTAATTTTTAAACATATTTTTAATTTGATTTGTTTTAGAAGCCTCTATAATACGGTATGAAGATATTTCTACAGAAAGTGAAAATGATCTTTCAAAGGTGAGTTCATTTTTAAAAATTTAATTTAATAAAATTTCTACCTGTATTATTATTTAGTATGCTAATTTTATATGCCTGAACATGTTGATATTATATTTACATTCATTCTGAAACCAGGGTGTTAGATTTTGATATTTTTGTTATAACCTAGCTTTTGGGTAATAACAGGTTTTTGTATTTAAAATCTGTTTTTTACTTTCACTTACCTATATATGAAATATATAGTAAGTGGAAGTATTGCGATCTTGAAAAAATTCGACTTCCGGTTTTCAACAGAAATACACGTTTTGGGGTCCCCTGAGTCGAAATGACCAAGTCCCGCGAAATGGTCTGTGTGTGTGTGTGTGTGTGTGTGTGAACAGACTAGCTCAAAAACTATAAACCGTACGATCCTGAAATTGGGTATTTAGTGTAGGTATATGCCCGCGATGTGACAGCATAAAATTCATCAAAATTACTTAAAGGGAGGGGGTACTTTACTTAATAACTTTTTAGGTTTTTTTCGATTTTCTCAAAAACGGCTCTAATGATTTTGATTAAACTGAGTATTTCATCTATTTATATGCCCGAAATATGACTGTAAAAATTTCATCAAAATTCATTAACCGTAGGGGGGACTTAAATTAATAAATTTTGTAACATTTTCACGTGTTTTTTTTATTTACTCTAAATCGGCTTTAACGATTTTGATCAAACTTGGTATTTGATGTATGTATATGCCCGAGATATGACTGTTAAAATTTCATTAAAATTGATTAACCGGAGGGGGGACTTTACTTAATAAATTTTATATCATTTTCACGGGTTTTTTCAAAAACTGCTTTAACGATTAACAAAAATAAGATATGGATGTAGAAAAATGTGTGACTTTGGGAAATTATGTTTAACAGAACACGTCAATTTCTTATCTAAGTAAGTTGGTAAGTGAAAGTTGTGTGTTGCGCGCACGCACCAGATTTTTTGTTTTTTTTAGAGAACTAAAATAGCAATAATTTAATTATTAATTTTTCTGCAAACACCTAATTTTAATAAAAAAATATATATATATATATATATAAATAAAATAAAAATTTTGAAATAGCACTGTCTACTCACAAAAGGTCCCGAGCCTCTGCGATGTCAGGTACTTGTTAAAAATCCCTATCCTAAATTAACTTGGCTGGACAAAATTTAGGGCTCCCACTGTAGCATCGTCTGATTAGCCTTAGTGGCATAAAGTGACGTTAAACAAACAACTAACAAAAATAAATAATAGTACAAAACTGAATAATTAATTAGTTAATAAATTAAAATGATTAACATAAATTATTTTCTTATAATAATTAACAAAACATTTATCTCATCATAAATTAATAGATGTAATTGAAGTATTCATTATATTTTGTCTTTAGAGTCACAAAAATCATAAACAATTTTTTTTTTCTTAAATCACAGTACAGCAATAGAACACTTCTGGCACCTTTGAACATAAACTATGCTTTTCATGTTTTGATAGATCATATTTCTAAAATAGATTCACCCCCCCCCTCCCACCGTGTGTATATGTAATTATAACTAATTTTAAAACTGATTCGTGGTCATGCTTACATATTAACTTCCTAAAACAGTCAACGACTTGTTTTATATTTTATTAATTGATCGATAATTATTAATTAGTTATTATATATCTTATTCTTATATTTTTCTTGTTGATTAGTAAGTTTGAATTATTTTAATATTCTAGTTTTGAATGTGTTTATATTATCGGAAATATGTGTTTTTTAAGATTAAACAATATTTAATATAATTTTGGTTTCATTTCTAAATAGTCTCCTCCACTTTCTTTCCTGTGAAATAAGTATTTTATATACGTTGGGATCTTTGAATATTACAGTTCTTTCTTAGCGTATACGGCGGCATAATTTGATGCTTTTTATTGCATAAAAATCCCAGCTCTGGTTATCAGTCATTATTGCTCTTTCTGCTAATCATTTCTATCATAATTTTGTCATCAGATTCTAATTTTTTTTTTTATTTTATCTTATTTTTTGATCATTTCTTACAGGAAATTGAACGCGTAGAACACAAACTTGCCAATATAAGCATAGTCAATCAGGAAGAAGTGACAAATAGCGAGGATTGTAAAACTCCGATGAAGAGAGAGAGAAGACAGGTTTTGTTAGATGCCACAAACATTCTCCCTTCTTCGACAATAAAATTTTCTGTCCGTGAAGTCAGGTAATTTAACTTTTGTTTCTATTATAAAAGTTTTTCTAGTTATAAATATTCCTTTCAGATCCTGTTTCTTGGTGATATAAAACAATTGATAGTCTGAGATGATGAACAGGGGGAGGGGTAGAATAGTAGAATTTTTCATTTGGAACGATTGGAGTTATCATTATCATTATCGCATTTCCATTGGCACTTTTTTCTTTTCTTTTTTATCAGAGAATAAGATGAACATTTCTGTAAATAGAGAATGGGTTCTATTATACCTTGAAATTATTTCTATCAGTTTCAAGTTTAGTCGTAACCGCGAGGAATAAAAACTTTATCAAACAGTCAACATAAAACCAGGATTCCCAGTCGTCGAAGTAGTTGATTTTTCATGACAATACTCGGAACGCAATCCTCGAATGTGTCAATTTTTGATGAGAAAAAGACGTTTTTGTGACATTTGTCTACCTTGGAACTTAAAAAAAAATCCTCTCAGATATTTGATTTATAGAGGTCGAAAATATTTTGTTACAAAAACTGTAATTTTGTTTCTATGCCGCCATTAGCTGAGTCATTTTCAAGCCAATCAGTTGCTTTGTTTGTATATTATTCAATCACGTTAGAAGGCATGTACGAGCAAACCATTCAGTTTGTCAGTCCTACGTTTTTTTGCTTGAATTTAATATTTTTTGTTTGAAAAATAAATAAAATTACACAGTTACATGTTGTTTATATAGATAGAGAGCAAGACTATGAATACATTTGATATATTTTAACCTGTTCGCTGCGGATCAGTCCAAGGCTTGACCTTGAATGGGTGCTACGGGGCTGCCTCTTGAGCAACAGCCCAGTGCTGTGTTCTTTTTGCTAATTTTTCATTGCAAATTCGTCATTTCCGATTTAAAAAAAAATAAAAAAATTTCATCCTCATTATATCCGGACTTTAGACCGGTATCGGTAGTTAAACTTTTTTTTTTTAATAATGTCCTTGTGTGTGATATGATTTGACGGCAATAATCACAAAGGTATTTCACACACATCACAGCAATAAATTATCGCTAATTTTCTATTTTTGTGTTTACTATGAACTATACAGTGGGGCTTAAACAGGTACGGTGCCTAGGCCAAACCAGGTATAAAAAGATCTGGCCACTCAGACCTGGCACAGAATGAAAAGGAGATGCCTTCGCTACCTACTGGGTATTCAAAGAGTTTAACAGATTTGTTTAGAGACCGCTAGATGCCGTTTCAGCGGCACAGAAATATGTGCGAGTAGCAAACGTTCAGAATCAAAGATCTGTGATAGTAGCACTGGAGGCGCGCTCTCTTAAGCGCATAGATAGATCTGTGTTAGTAGCATATAGTGGGCACGCCTGCCCACCGCACATAGCTGTGTTAGTAGCAGTTAAAGGGCTAAATTAAAAAACCTTGGATCTGTCCATATCATTCGATCTTCACGACCAGACTAGGACTCCAGTCCATTGCTCCTTATATTTAGTCTGAATTTGTACATTCTAGAAGGGTCACCTAAAGCTTAGAACATTCTCGATCAGTTACGATCATGTACAAAACATGTTTTTTTTTTACGTTACAGTATTTATTGTAAACTTTTTTAATAAAAAATAAAACATTACTATTATTAAACTAAATAATTTAATAAATATTGAAGAAGAAAAAATTATTTTAATTATAAGAAGGGTACCTCTTGTCCAGCTTATAGTGGACCAACCCACCCCATTTTACAAATTATACAACTATTCATTCAATTTTTCTATTAGTTGCTCCAATTATTTAACTGTCATTGAGATTTATTCTTTAGTTCAAATTTTATATATATTCCAATATTGTGTTATGAGAAAAAAAAATATTTAATTCCAAATGTTTTTTTCACATTTTATTTATTTATTTTTTTTTCAAGTTTTTTTATTTCTAAAATTGTAGCTTGTTGTAGTGAATATTTTAGTTAGTTATGCCCAAATGATAGTTTTTATTCGAGGAAACTGTTTGAGTTGGTTTAAAGAGAATTATATAAATATACTGTGACACTTATGCGGGTCAAGCAAATTTAATTCAAAGAAAAATAACAATTTTCCTTGGCTCACCAATTATTGGAACACAAATATTTTAAACAGGTTACAAAAATTATCAGTTTGTAACCCAGAATTAACCATATGACTTTAGCTTCAAAACCAAGGCTGACTCTCCAGTCCATCGCTCCTTACATTTCGTCGTAAGAGGACGGGCCTCGAATGTTCTGGCCCCGCGTAAATTGTTCTCGAACATCGTAGTCACAAACTAGGACAGTTTATTCCAGCTGTTAGCTCATTCTAGCAATAAGTATAGAACCATTCTAAACCATGTGTTTTGTCTTTTGTTTTCTTTTAACGTTACAATATTTTTCTTTACATTAAATTTTTTTTAACCCGCCGTTGGTCGCGTTGTGAGCATTTTGCCCACACTTGCCGAAAATCGTGTGTATTTCGCTTATTTCTTTTTATTTAATTCTGACATTTTTTCTATTTGTCATTTATACATTAACTGACTTTAGGAAGTTGTTTTTGAAAAAAACAATTGTCGCGCTAAGCCCCTATAAAACGTTTTCTTCGAAAAAACGGGAGCGTGAGCAAATTGCTCACAGCGCGACCATCCGTGACACAGAACTGAGCCACCGTGTGGGCCGCTCCTTGCCTGCACGGACTTGTCCATCTCCGCAGTAATTAGCCCAAATCTTGTCAGTAGACGTTTATCTTTCTTTGATGAAATATTGTAGCTGTTCCGTTTGGTAGTTTAGTTCGGAAAATGAGTGGAACAAGACGTCTGTCGAAGATATTACGGCTTTCGGAGTATAATCCGGAAGAAAAAAATGACTCTAAGTATTTTCGTCTCTTCTCTTAGGTTTTTTAGTAAAAGGTTAGATTAGTTTTTATATTTCTGAGTAAAATGGGGTATTTCGTTTTTAGATCGTTATTCCTGGCTTCTTGAAGTTGAGCAAAGTGGTAATACTGGAGGTTAAATCTCCAGTCTTCCTCGAAAAATAGTTGCCAGAAATAGTGCCGGAATTCGAGTATCAACGTACCAACTTTATGCGATTTTTTATATATTTTTTTTCTTTTCAACTAAAATTTTCTTATTTTTCTTTTTTTAATATTGAGTAATGTATGCTACTGCAATTTTCTTACAATAACTACTTCTTTTTTAAAACTAAAAATAGTGTTAATAAAGACTTTTATTCTTATTTATTCTCTTCTATTCATTCCACTCCTATAAATAAATTATAATAAGTGCATTAAACTGATGAAAACACCTTAAACATATTAATAATTTAATGATAAAGATATTCTAAATTAAAAGAAACAAAAATATTGCGAAGAATGCTGCTGAAAAATAATAGAATCTCCAAAAACTGAGGTGTGAGCAATTTGCTCACCGCGACCAACGGTGTCCCACGGAGGGGCGCGACCAGCGCCGGGTTAAATAAAGTGTAAATTCATTATATAAATTAAATTAAATTATTTTATTAAAGTTAAATTTACTCTAACTTACAAATTTTATTATTTATATATCTTTTTAATAATCATTATCGTGTATAAAGTCATTGATATTCTTAATTCAATAGTACTCTGAAGAATTAATTGATGCTGAACCTATTAATTTTAATAATTTAATTATTTTATTTATATATAATGCGAGGCTTCAAAGTCTCATATTATTTCAGTTATTCACTTAATCGTGCAGATTTCATGCCAAATTTTCGCCTATTCAGGGATCCTGCCTAGGATAAGATAGGATAGGATCCCTGAATAGGCGAACATTTGGAATGTAATCTGCATGATTAAGTGAATTTTTGAAATAATACAAGACTTTGAGGCCTTGCATTCTATATCTATAATTCAATAGTCTCTTCCTAAAAACTTGTTTACTAAATTATTTTATTTAATAAAATGTTAAATTAATTTTATTTTTATATATTTTTCAGGAAAAATGATGAAAGTGAGGTAATTGTCACACCTGTTCGTCGATCCGCTCGTTTGAGCACCTTGACTCCTGGTTCGGCTCGAAGAAATATCTGTGTCCAAAACCTGGATGAGTTATCTCCGGAAATGAAACAGAAAATGAAACTTGTAAAAAATCCCGCGATAGATAATCCTCCTGAATGTTAGTTCTTTATTATGTTAAGTTTTTGTACATATTTAATTAATCAAGCTTTATTAAAGCAATTACAAGACTTCTTTTAGTGTTCAGACATTTTTTTTTTTTTTTTTTAATTTTCTTTTTGTTATTAACTTTAAAAACTTGTTTCTTCAGCTTTAAAGTATTATTATATTTATTGTTTCATGCAGTATTTTATGAATAAATTATATAATTGTAATACACTAATTAACAATATAATGGTGTATTGTATAAATATATTATATTATTATAGAAATATACAAATTGTCATTCAGGTTTTTTATGACTTTGATAGTCATAAAATAATTGTTTTTATATTGTTGAAGACATTTTTATTCAATTGATGAACTCTGTGTAAACTATTTATTATTATTAAATTTTAAAGTAATGACTGTGTATATTATTTCGATGTTGTATTTTTATAATATTAAAATTTTTATTGAAAAGAAAAAATTATTTTATTGTAATGGTTTGAATCTTAACGCCATAATGTTTCTTATCCTTTAATGTGATGCATTTTACTTTTACTTACCCTTGTATGAAATATACATCATCAATGCGGCTCGACAACTCGGCGACGAGTCCTGGCCTCCTCCACCAGTCTCTTCCACTCATCTCTCCGCTGTGCAGCGGCCATCCAGTTCCGTGTACCCAGGATTTTCCTTGCGTCTTCAGCCACACCATCCCTCCACCTCAGCTTCGGTCTGCCTCTTCTTCTAGTTCCGTGGAGGGGCTCGGTTAAAACCTTCTTGGGTTTTCCTTTTGCACCCATCCTGGCTACATGTCCAGCCCACTTTAGTCTACCCAGTTTCATCATCAAAAGAATGTTCGGCTCATTGTATCTTGCGTATATCTCCCTGTTGCTCCGCCTACTCCAAGTGCCATTATTGTAAACACCTCCATATATTCTGCGGAGAATTTTCCTTTCAAACATGAGGAGATCTCGCCCGCTTGATTTAGAGTCCATGTCTCTGAGCCATATAAAAGTACTGGGCGTAGCAATGTCGTGTATAGATGAATCTTAGTCTCTCTGGACAAAAGAAGGGTAGTGAATTCCCTACAGAGGCTAAAGTAGCATCGGTTGCCAAGCATGATTCTTCTCTTGATCTCTGCTTCTGGTGCATTGTCCTGGGTTACGAGTGAGCCGAGGTACAAAAATTGAGCAACTTTTTCAAAAAGGTAGGGTCCAAATCTTATTGTCTCACCAGCTCTTGGTGTTTCCCCCGTAACCATATATTTAGTTTTCCACCCCCTCACCTCGAGTCCCAGTCTTTTTGCGGCTCCCTTAAGTCTTAAGAATGTCTCTTCCACAGCTTTAAAAGAGCGTCCTACTATGTCTATGTCGTCTGCATAGGCTAGCAACTGAACGAGCCTGACAAATACATTCTTATCCCGCTGGACATCAGCGTCCCTTACTGCCTTCTCCAGAGACAAATTAAATAGCAGGCAGGCCAATGCATCCCCTTGGCAGAGTCCTTTTCCAGCAAGGAACTCGTTTGTTTTCTGTCCATTAAGCTTAACAGTGCACTTTACCTCTTTCATAGTTATTCTTACTAATCGCACCAGCTTATCCGGGATACCGAGCTCCTTCAGTGCTCTGTACATCTTATCTCGATTAACACTGTCATAGGCAGCCTTGAAATCGATGAAAAGGTGATGCGTTTTCAGTTAATACTCATGGCCTTTCTCCAGAACTGTTCTCAGAGAAAAAATCTGATCAGGCGTAGACTTTCCCCTCCGAAAGCCACACTGATAAGGGCCAAGATTTTGTTCTGCAAATGGCGGTCTCCGTCGAAATAGCACATTCGAAAGAATCTTGTACCTGCAGGACAACAGGGAGATGCCTCTATAATTTGCGCAACTTAGTCTGTCCCCTTTTTTATTAATAGGGCATATCACAGACTTATTCCAGTCGTCAGGCAGGTCTTCCTCTTCCCATATTGTCATGAGTATGAAATATACAGTTAAACCAAGTATTACGATAGTGAAAAATTTCAACTTTCCATTCAAATTCGATTTCCAGCAGAAATACATCTTTTGGGCTGATTAGTTGATTTGAGAGGACAACATTCGGAACGCAATCCTCGAATGTGTCAGAGTTCTTATAGAAAAAGGGACGTGACATTCTTCTAGACATACCTTACCTTGGGGTATACTTCATAAAAATGTTCTCAGATGGTAGATGTTTAGAGTTTGAAAATATTTTGTTAAGACAACTGCGATTTTGTTTTCAATGCTATTAGCCAACTAATTTTCAAACCAATCAATTGTTTTGTTTGTATATTATTCAATCACATTAGAAGGCATGTACGAGCAAACCATTCAATTTTTCAGCCTTATATTTTTTGCTTGAAGTTAATATTTTTTGTTAGAAACATAAATAAAATTACACAGTTACATTTTGTTTATTTTTCATTTCAATGAATCACGTAGCTCATGGATGCTGAGGGGCAAAGGCTATCTCTTTATCTTTTAAAAACTAAGTTTTCGATCGAGTACTATCGATAGTCTTGATAGTTTTATATCACTATTAGAACATGAAGGGGGTCCACAGCCCATGCTCGGTGGGGGATGGGGTATATAACACCTCACATAATAGGAAGTCCCATTGCACTTAATATGTGCATGCAAAAATATGCATGTGCATTGCTACAATATGCAAAAATATGTGCACCGGAACAGTCTAGCTATGCTACTGGCTATTAGAAGCTTCGTTGTAAAGCATCAACATTGAATAACATAAAAAATTGGGTATACTTGTAATATCAGTTAGTTACAGGATATAGCTTCTTTGAAAGAAGACTGCCACAAAACAAAATTTTACAGGAGAAGCATATATTGTAATCATTATTGCTCCATGTCAACTCTATGGAAATTGACTGTCCTTCGCAATAAATATTGGATTTAAAGATCTGGAAATTTCCTCAAAGAAAGATAATTTGATTTGAAGTCTTTTAACCCTTAACAAAGCAATGTATTCATTAAGATACACAACTTTCTCAATTTTTTGTTAGGCTTTGGGGAGTCCGTTTTGTTTAATTAGAACTTCCAGTGTTGATCTGTGTTAAAATTGTAGAAGTGTGGAAAATTTCAGAAAGGTATGTTGGTATGCCTGACAGAAGACCCAAAATAACAAATAATAACCTCATGGCGTCAGTAAAAATGGAAAAATCAACAACAAAGGAAAGTTCAAATATTTTTTACTGCCAGTTATATAGTTCTATTAGTTTGCTATTAAAAATATCTTTAGTTTTCTCATTTATTATTCTTATTAATGGTTCTAATTTTATCCTCATAATTTTTATTGGGAGATGATCAGGGCTAAAAAAACAATTTATTTTTTGGAATTTATTTTTCTTAAAATGTTATATATTCTTTTTGTTGACCTCGAAAACTTTTGTTGGACTCCGATTTCGCCCTTTCATAACATAACTGTAGGGTCTTAGCTAGATGCAATATCATGTTTCTTTTGTAACCACAGTCAAATGTAACAAATGTGATGTTAGATTATGTTTTACGCCATATAGAAATTGTTTTTTTAGATACCACAATGTGAAATAACATTTATACAGCAAAAATTCAATTTTTTTTTTTTTTTTTTTTTTTATTATTCCCTTCATTCATTTATTTTAGTATTACTTTTGGTATTAGTGATAACAAAATTTGATGTACCCTTTACCGGGCCATGTATCTTGTTAGATACAAACATAAAAATATAGTTATGTGAAAAAATATTTTTTTCTGTAATCGTTGAATAATGGTAACATTACTAAACTGAAATGAGTGAAGAAAGTGAAACATTTTGCAATAGAGTGAAGAAAGTGATTACTTTCTTCACAAGTGAAGAAAGTGAATTGCCTTCTTAATTAGTTTTTTTTTTTTTTTATACGGCTCTACGACCCACAAGTTGAGTCTTGGCCTGCTCCAGCAATGACCGCCAGTTATTTCGGTTTTGTGCTGCTGCCTTCCAGTCATGAATGCCAAGCATCAATAGTGCATCGGTAGCAACACAGTCTTCCCATCGGAGCCTAGGGCGTCCAACCTTCCGTGGTCCAAACAGTTTCTCCGATATGACTTTAGATGGGATTTCGGAGGAATTCATTCGAACAACATGTCCCGCCCATCGCAATCGAGATAATTTAATTGTATCAACCACGTCTAAGTACTTGTATAGGCTTCTCAGCTTGAGGTTGGTTCTTCTTCTCCAGTCTCCGTCAACATATGCGGCCCCATATATTCTCCTTAAAATCTTCCGTTCAAACCTGGAGAGTTCCAGTTCCTGAGTCCTTGTAAGCGTCCAGGTCTCAGAGCCATATGTTAAAACAGGTCGAATCAAGGTTTTGTATATTCTGACCTTTGTTGATTTTGACAAAATCCTAGACCGGAGATGCTTCTGAAGTGCGAAGGAATACCGATTAGCAGCCAGGATTCGTCTATCTATTTCTTCTCCAATGTCATTTCGGGAGTTCACTTGAGAGCCTAAGTAGACAAAATCTCTTACCACTTCTATACGGTATAAATAGTAATAAGTATAAATTAAAAAATAATTTGTAGTTGGAAATTAAATGCTTTTAAATGTTTCTTAACATTGTAAGAATTTATTTTAACAAAATAAATTGAAATGTGAATGAATTATTGGTGGAAATAATCAATATATTTTAAAATTTAAATATAATAATAATTACCTTCCTTGTTTATAACCTGCACTTGTTTATAACTATGATTATAACCTTTCACAACCATGCTTATAACCTACCAACAACATACCATAATCTTCACAACATCCTAATTTTGTTCATATTCTGGTTAGATCTGATCATGTATTACACGATTACAGAAAAAATTTAATATTACACTCGTGAAAAAAGTAGAATTTACAACTCGAGTTGTAAAATGATCTACTTTCATCACTTGTATAATAAATAACTTTTTTTACAATATATTGTACTTTGGTTCATAAGTTTTTTGGGATTTTTTAATTTATTTGTCCATAATTAAACCCCGATAGAGCAAAAAATGATTTGAAAAATGTCTTAATAGGTATTGCTCGGTCCCTCAGTGTTCAATCAGAAAATTAAAAGATGTGACATTCCATTTGTTTCCAAAAAATAAAAAGCTACTTAAAGAGTGGATTGTAAAATTAAGAATAGATAAGCCTGTTTCGAAACATATGACAATATTTAGTCTTCATTCAGGTAAATATTAGTATTTGACATTTTATTATTCCAAAATGCTAGTTTTATGGAAATAACATTGGGACCATTGTGTCATAGATTTGTTTTTCTTTTTTTAATTTTCCCCATTTTTGTCTTCAATTTAATTGTCCCCATCCGTTGTGCTTAATTGTTCCAAGTTTTCAATGCGATGTCTGAAATTATTAACAAATAAATAGATAATAGTCGATTGCGAGTGCGAATAATATCCATAAACCAAAGAACTACACAATTAGTGCCATTATATTATAAAAGATGAATGGATAGGAGTAATAACATGCTTGAGGTCACATATATTTAGACAATTATTATTGAGTATTTTTAGAAATACAATTTTAATATTTTATAATGTTCTGATATTTTAAATGATCAGTTCAATACTGATAGACAATATTACAATTTATTACACCTTTGTTTTTTATTTTAATATGTAATTTGAAGACAGAAATTTACACACAGTACCATTTTCTTAATATAATATGAATTAAATCTGAATTACTAAATACTTGATAGATTTTTGGGTTAAAATACAAAACAAATTTTCTAACCTACTTCTGGTTAAGTTACAAATAACAAAAATTGGAAAAGAAAAAATATATTAGAAAAAGTAAAAATTGTTTTCAATTTATGTTTACAAGAAAATACAATACATACAATGTTAAAAGTACATTTAGGAATCAAATTATTATTCTTATATTTGTTTAGCGATATTTACAACAGATTTGCTATATACACAGTATTTTACAAGTATTCCTATATAATAATCTAATAATACACTTAATTATCATACATTAATAATTAATATGATGGAAGATGGTTGACTATAGATGAAATGAAAAGGAAATGCTTGAGGGTGCGGCCAAAATAAATAGTGCTAATATGTGAGAATTACATATTTTATTTTAGCCGAAGTTTCGATCCAAATTTCAGGTCATCATCAGGGAAATAAAATTTGGGTCGAAACGTTGCCTAAAATAAATTATGTAATTCTTACATATTAGTGCTATTTATTCTGACCGCACCCCAACCATTTCCTCTTTTTAAATAATTATTAAATAAGATATTGACCATATTCAATGTCTCATACATAAAACATATAATTCGGTTATGAGTTTTATTTAAATAGAACTCATTTCATAACTGATCAACTATGTCCAAAATTGGAATTATTCTTAAGTTTTGTTTTTCTTATCTGTCCAGTTAAATTATCCAAAAATTGCTTTATTAGGGGATTTTTTTTTTTTTTTAAGTTTTCAAACTTGGCGTAATTATACATTTGAGTGTCCTGTACAATATAATAAAAAGGAAGAGGAAGTTACCAAAGGTTGGTTTTACATCTTTTCTTAACACGTTAGGTGCGGGGGCGTTTTTAGGGGTATCCTGAATTGGACGGTATCGGGTCCGACTGCTGGGATGAGCCACAGACGATATCGGGCGTCGGGGTCCGATGTGAATGCACTGACGAAAGTGTTATTTTTTACTGAAAAGTGAATAGTGAGCTTCTCAAGGGCATTATCTCTTGGTAAGGATTAGACCTAGACCTAGACATAACAGGCGCAGGACATGCCCCTGGGATCCGATACAGGATTTACGCCATATTTTATCGAAAATAGCATTTAACTGCTGGAATTTTGAATTACCATCCATATTGATAATTTTTGAAATGTTAAAATAATTTTTAGGAGTCTTTTGCTGCTTTACAACCACTTACTCTTTGATAAAAAAAAAAAATTCTTTTTAAAGAAATGAATTGGTATATAAAATAAATAAAGCAAATATCAGTGTTTTATTTATAATTACCGACTTAGTAAGAAGTATTAAAGATAACCAGTAGTCCAGTAGTCTTGTTTTATTACTGATGGCCTGTATCGGAACCCGGAGTCCGATTCCAAAGAACAACAGAATTTCATCTGTTAGCAACTTTTGCAGCACTAAAATGCAATAATCTCATTAAAAATTGACTAAATTGAGTCTTTGAGGTGTTCGGCCTTTCTGACATTTTTATGTGATAATCGGCTGTTATTACGGCTGAATGTAAGACATCAGACCTCGGGGACCGATGCTGCACCTAACATGTTAAATAATGTCACGTGGAAAATCATAGCTGAAAAGCTAAGCAGGCCATTGAAGGAGACCCTGAGGGAGAGGGGAAACTCCTAGAAGAGGCTGGCCCAGGCGAGTAGAGGGGCAGTACGGAAGTGGGAGACACAGTGAGGCATTCTGAGAGGGAGTCTGGGAGAGACAGGCAGAGTGAGGCTGGGGCAGGCACCGACAGGCCAGGAGTGGGATCCGAGTAGTAGTATCGCAGCCCCAAGTATCGAGTATACGAGTATCGAGTATGCCCCAAGTATTTATGTAGTTATGAGACCCCCCTGTTTTGGTAGTTTGAATCTAGTAGATTGTTTATTGTAAATAATAAATGATGTAAATAGTCTCTGGTTGAATTTATTACTACACATCCCTTGCCCAAAGATCCCTGTTTCACAATGAATAAGTACAGTGGAACTTGTTTAATTCGAAGTTGAAGGGACCACTGCAAAATTTCGAATTATCCAAGATTTCGAATTAGAACTAGGGAAATGTTTACTGGTGTCAATAAAAGGTCCATTGTGATAATTGAGTCAACTAATATCTCGAATATTGGTTTTTGGGAAATATGTACAAGGTTTACTGTTTATTGACTATTGTACGGCCCACATCAGCATTCCAGTGTTAGAAAATGTTAAAGTTTTATTTTTACGATAAGTGGACAATGTGTTCGGAGGAATCCCGAATTCTTTTGCAATTTCAACTTTTTTTTTCAATCCTTTCTCCACCTCACGAATGGCTGCTGCCTTTTCGAACAAAGTTAAGGTTTTGTATACAGGCCTAGTCGGTTTGGACGAAAACATTTTGAACACAACTCACTAATCGCAGTAAGATACGCACAACTTAAATTGAAACACTCACTCGAATTCACTCAATAAATGTAAATGACCTACTCCGTACTATAACACCTACTCCGTAAACATAAACTGAAGAGAAAAATGAAAAGGGAGTGTAGTAGGAGGGGGTAGTTGAAATCGTTTCTAAGACAGCAATGAGTCACCTAAGGCTGTTTTATTTTTGAAGACTACGTTTAAGTTCTAAGAATTTGTTCCACCAAATTTTATTATTAAATCTCACCTTTAACATAAAGGAGGTGTTTTACCTATAACCCAACACCCGTTGTCTCATTACAATAATACTCCTCTTACAATTAATGAGCAAATCTTTTTTTCTTATTAAATGAACTGGGTTACAATTATGCAGGATACATTTTGTATGTAGTTTTCTTATAAAATAACATATATTATTGGATTTCACCTCGAATTATCCAAATAAAAAATCGAATTACATACGATTTGTTTACACTGCGATGAATAGGAAAGGCAAGGGACCGACAGGAAAGTTCGAATTATCCACGATTTCGAATTAAAAACGTTCGAATGATTCGAGTTCGACTGTATATTTAAGAAGAGGGGTGGCAATAACTCGGAAATAATGAGTTTAGCGAAAAACTAACCCTATATAAAATTAAACTAGAGTTCAATTTAATTTTCTCCAAAACAGGTCCTATTAATTTATAAATAGGTGAATCAGTAAGCCAAAACTGAGGAAAAAAATCCCTGAAGTTTTAAACTTGGTAGATTTATTGATTCTATTGTCCTTTACAACATTAATTCTCAAACTTTTAGACCCTCCCCCCACACGCTCGCAGTACTTTAACCCTAAGATTACCTAGGGAGCTCTTGTTTTACACCTAAATTATTAAATAAAAAATCTGAAAAAAAATAGTAGTCAGAAAAACATTTAAGATTAATGTAAACAAGAATTGAAATTTTTCTGTAACATTTTATAACTGGAAGAAAAAAAAAAACACTCGTGGGCTCGCAGATATAATTTAAAATTATTAAACTAAAATTTTATAAAGGCATTGATGATTGATGATGCATTTTTTTCTTTAATGCACCTGAAAAGACAATTTTTGAAAGTTTAAATTAGTTAAATATCTTATATATCACGAATGACTAATTTTAGAAAACATAGAAAGGATATTTCTTATTATCTAGAAAAATGACTGCCTTCTGCAATTATTTTTTTACTTTCACTTACCTATATATGAAATATACAGTAAGTGGAAGTATTGCGATCGTGAAAAATTTCGACTTCCGGTTTTCAACGGAAATACACGTTTTGGGACTCCCTGAGTCGAAATAACCAAGTCCCGCGAAATGGTCTGTGTGTGTGTGTGTGTGTGTGTGTGTGTGTGTGTCTGTGTGTGAACAGACTAGCTCAAAAACTATAAACCGTGGGAACCTGAAATTGCGTATTTAGTGTAGGTATATGCCCGCGATGTGACAGCAAAAATTTCATCAAAATTTCTCAAAGGGAGGGGGTACTTTATTTAATAACTTTTTACGTTTTTTTCGATTTTCTCAAAAACGGCTCTAACGATTTTGATTAAACTGAGTATTTGATGTATGTATATGCCCGAGATATGACTGTTAAAATTTCATCAAAATTGATTAACCGGAGGGGGGACTTTACTTAATAAATTTTGTATCATTTTCACATGTTTTTTTTATTTACTCAAAAACGGTTTTAACGATTTTGATCAAACTTGGTATTTGATGTATTTATATGCCCGAGATATGGCTGTAAAAATTTCATTAAAATTGATCTACGGGAGGGGGGACTTTACTTAATAAATTTTGTATCATTTTCACGGTTTTTTTTTTATTTACTCAAAAACGGCTTTAAGGATTAACAAAAATAAGATATGAATGTAGAAAAATGTGTGACTTTGGGAAATGATATTTATCAAAACACGTCAATTTCTAATCTAATTAAGTTGGTAAGTGAAAGTTGTGTGTTGCGCGCACGCACCAGATTTTTTTTTTTTTTAGATCCACAGTTTTATGAATATTTAAATCTTGTAATCTCATGAAATAACTTTAAAAGAAATTATTTAGACTTAAATAACAATAAAAGAAAGCTATGGGTTCATACAGTACACCCTTGTTAAAGAGTTTAGATTTGCAGATCCTGTTGCTGGAAAAAGTGACATAAAATCAAGCATTGGATTTTTCGTTGCTTTGATAAATGAGGAATATCTATAAGGGTATAGTTTAACCTCAGTGGAGGCAAGAGCCCCACATACTATCAGGAATATGAATGAATGAATGAATGAATAATGCTTTTATTTAAATATATACAAAATTTAAACGGCAGTAATGCCATCAGTCAAGTTGGCCCAGTGTGTTCATAAAATTCTAATAACAATACACATAATTTCTTTTGGTTAAAAATTAAAATTCTGGATTAGAAAGTGTCTGTATTTTACAATTTTACATAAGTAAGCGGACAGTTTTACCCAGTTTGGCCCGTTCAGTATATTTAATACTTCTTCTAAAGTCAATTTCTCCTTACCCAAGTATTCTTTTCTAAACTCCTCCAAAACAGGACATATTCCCAAAAAGTGGTAGGTATCCTCCGGCACGTTTAAGTTACATATGTCACAAGTGAATATCCTGTCGCTCCTCCATGGTTGGTAATTTAGTCCCAGCAATTCGCCTCTTGCTCTAAATATTAATGATTTTTGATATAGACTGTGTGCTTTGTTGCTAATATAATGTTTAGATGGATCTACGTCTAGTTTTTTATACAATGTGTGGTATTCGCTCATTTTAGCCCTGTTTAGCATTTCATCGGCCAATATTTTCATCTCAATTTTCTTTATCAAAAGCTCCGGAACTAGTGTTTTAAGAACTTCCCTATTGATTTCAATTTCAACCTGATTACCTATTTTTACTAGTTCTTTGTACCAAGATATTTCCTTATCTATGATTATATTTGCCAGAAAATTTGTTAATCTATTGGTGGGGTGATTTCTTAATACTTTACGTATATAATTTAGATGTAATTTTAATGTATAACTGTAGAGAGATTGGTTTGAGGTTTCTAACTGTAATATATAATCCGGTGTGTTAGGAGGGAGGTAAAACAATCTTTTTATAAAATATTTTTGTATTTTTTCTACATCTGGTATATTCAAATATCCCCAAAACTATCAGGAATATCTCCTCATCTGCTAATTTAATACAGATAGAATATGGTTGCTATGTCCTTCAATAGTGTTGTTTGTTTCGCTATTGTTGTTTTGCTTTTCCTAAATATTGCAAAAGTCGTGTCACATCCTCTGAAACCAAGAAGGAAGTGAATTTTGATGTTAAATATAAATTTTTGGAGTTCCTGAGATGAAAGAAAATTGAATTAATGCTTTTCCTCATTCAGGATTAATGAAGAAAGCAGTGTTAACATACTACATACAACATACCAGTGTTAACATACTAAATACAGCTAACAGCTGGTAACATTCCTATTAGCAATGATTGCTGGTCAATATCATCACCAACATCAGCAATTTTTTATGTTGATGTGCTTCGTCAACAGCACATCGCACGATATCAGTGCCGAGATTTCTTGTGAATGCAAGCTAATCAGCCTTGTCTCATTATTTTCATTTGAAGGAAATGGTTTTTGTTGTATTTTGCCTAACTCAAAATTTAATGAAATTTAAAAAAAATCTTTAAATCATACCCCCCTAATTAATAATTAATAATTAACCCCACCTTCCAGGAATTTTATTATGTTGTAAAGTTCACTAAATGAATAACTATGCCAATTTTCAAATGAAATGGGAATTATTTCTTATATTATTAATCATCCCTTAAGGGATTATTAATTCTTAAAACAGAAATATGAATAAAAAAAAAGATAAATAAAAAGTGAATTAAATTATTCCTTTAAATATATATGAATTCATTTTTAGCTAATATTTTTCTTTAATGGGGTCATATTCAAAACAAAATAATCATTATATTTTGAATTAGAGAAAATTGGTTTACAGGCAAAGCACAATTCATATTATTAATTAAATATTTACATAATGGAATTCAATTTAACTTTTTTTTTAATTTATCAACTATTTTTTCATTCTTAAAACATTTTAAATTGTTGAAGTATATAGAATTGTAGTTAAGTACACAAATATTATTATTTTTTAAAACATTTATTTTCTTACTTTAATAAAAATATAATTCTAATAAATGAAGTATGGTATTATCTGAATAAAAGAAAATAACTGTTTGAGCATGGAAAGAGAGTGGCAATGCATTTACTTGAAATGTTTAAATGAAAACAAGTGTAGGTTTATACATACATGCATACTTACAAGGAACTACATTATTTCATTCATTTCTCTAAATTTAATTTTTATTACTTAAATATCTATAAACATAACCTGTGTTTTGATTACATACTGTTTCAATATATTTATGTTAATGTTAATAAAAGTATTTTTTTTTTTTCAATATGATGTAATTTTTCATTATATAAATATGATGTATAATGTACCGTATTTCTTAATTTTCAAGAAATTTCAAATTATCCAAATGTAATTGTGTCCACATTACTAGATAATTGGAGTTCCACTTTATTAGATAATGACATAAAAGTACTCCTTTCTACTAATAAATGAAAATGATTTATTTACATTTTTTTTTTTTTTAATTCTTCGTTTTAAGTTGTAAATCCCATCATTAATTTCTGAATTAAAGATATTGAAAGGGGCCCGGTGTGGCTGAGCGGTAAAGCGCCGTACTCCCATGCCGGAGCTGCGGGGTTGAGTCCCGCCCTGGGTGGTGCTTTTCTTTCGTAGGAGAAGTATCACCCAGTGCCATGGGTGTTACTATGGGCAGTATAGGGCTTCAGTGGAAGCCTTGAAGTCCCAAAAAAAAAAAAAAGATATTGAAATACCCTCTTGATTTCAAATATCGATACATTGTATTTATAATTCTTTTTTTTAGGTAGATTAATAGTCAGGATTTCCAGTTTGATTTTTTTTTATTTTGGATAGTGAACGTTTTGATCCCTAGATGCGGATCTTCATCTGGGCTAAAAAAGAAGTCAGATATATGAGTATCTTTGCTAGAAGATGGCAATTCAATGTTTATCATGTAAATATTAATTATAGATAGTAAGAACAAGGAGTAACAGAATAATGGAAAACAAAACCAACTGATGGTATGTTTAAATAACATGGATACTTTACAAAACTGATAATTATATAAGAGATAGTAAAATTATAAATGAATATTTAAGTAAGTATCTGGTTAAGCTAGATAAAATAAAATCTGATATTTACCTTCCAGAGTCCAGAGTAATACAGAGACTGAGGGTAAAAATAAGGTTAATAATAATATAGTAATAAATCACTGGTTTTTGGTCAAAAGGGGTAAGTCATCGAATGTGAATCTTAAACAAAGATTGAAAAAGCTATTGAAAATCATTACCAATTCTTTCTGATTGTATTTCTTTATTCCAGGATAATAAATGAAACTATATTTCCTTTTGGCAATATTTAATTACAAGGAAGTGGCGGTATATACAGACATTAACCGCAAACCTTCTTACCTTTTAAAAGCTGATTCATGTTTCATTATCCTAATCTCATATAAGGGAAAATTAAAATAAGAAAAGAAATAGGAGTTACAACTATAATTAAAATAAATGGACGACGGAAATCAGTAAAAAAATAAATTAATTTTACAGAATTTTATTGTTGCACACTTGAAACATATTTGTGATGAAACAAAAAAAATAATTTGAATCTTCGAAAATTATTTAAAAATTAAATAAATCCTTTCTTACTGTTAACAAAATTGATAAAAATAAAAGAAATTAAAACAAAAACCTTCTAATTCTAACTTTAAATTATACAATAAAAAAATCTACCTTTTAATTATAAAATTATTGCAATATAAAAAAAAAATTTACGAACGTGTTAGGGTCTGGCTACACATGTCCGCACCGGATCCGCACCATAGCAATAATATAGGTTATGCTAAGAATGTTTTTAATTTAACTTACATATTACCTTTAGTAATGCCTAAAGTTCAGGCCACACATGTCAGACACAGGCCACTTTAGGCATAACTAAAGGTAATATGTAAGTTAAATTAAAAATATTCTGAACATAACCTATATTATTGCTACGGTGCGGATCCGGTGCGGACATGTGTGGCCAGACCTTAGGCCCGATGCACACGGACGACACTTTTCTGCGATGCGGACTATAAGCCAGGTCAGGGGTACCTGGAGTATAATGGTAAATCCGGTCGGTCCATTGTACACCAGGTACCCCTGCCCTGGCTTATAGTCCGCATCGCAGAAAAGTGTCGTCCGTGTGCACCGGGCCTTAATGAGGTCTGTGTGCCTGGCCACACATGTCCGCACCGGATCCGCACCGTAGCAATAATATAGGTTATGTTCAGAATATTTTTAATTTAACTTACATATTACCTTTAGTTATGCCTAAAGTGGCCCGTGTCTGACATGTGTGGCCTGACCTTTAGGCATAACTAAAGGTAATGTGTAAGTTAAATTAAAAATATTCTGAACATAACCTGTATTATTAGTGCTGCGGTGCGGACATGTGTGGCCAGACCTTTAGTCGTAAATGAAGTTCGAATTCTAAAATTTTGGACGGTTGACCGGGCTCAGTATTGTTGAAAACCAAGTTGGTGAGTGACCGTAGATAGAAACTTCATTTAAGTTAATTGTAATTTGATCAATAATTAATTGGTTTGACGTTGACGATAGCACACAAATAAAAGAAGAAAAAAAAAAAAAATGGCACCGTCTCTGTTCACAACTAGACGTGTAATGACTGTTTATAATAGTCCAGCCATGCGGTAGTATAAACAATTCGTTTGAATCCTAGTATCTTTCAATGTAAACAGAGCTATGTTCCGGTTGCAATTCAAGTAAAACAATTTAAAACAACGTAAAATACATACAACATCGAATTTTTTATAAATTTTTTTCTCATTAAATACAAAAAAAAAATTAAATCTTAGATTGTAAAAAAAATAATTTTGAACAAAATTCATTCTTGCTCCTGCAACGATATTCTTTCAACAGAGACTGTAATAAATTATAGTCAATTATGAATTTTAAGAAGACGAGACAAAAAAACATTTTTTATGACTTAAAACCCTCCTGCCCAAACATGAATGAAATAATAAAATCATTATAAAGTTACATGATAAACATTTAATTGCCATCTTCTAGCATAGATACTCATATGTTTGTCTTATTTGTAGCCCTTTTGAAGATCCAGATGTAGGGATCGAAACGTTGGCTTTCCAAAATTAAAAAAAAATATCAAACTGAAAATCCTACCTATTACAAATCTATGACCTATGAAAAATCTACCTATTACAAATAAAAACAGTTGACTATTACACACCTCCCCATATTTCTTTTTGAATATAGGTATCTTTAATTTAATCTGGTGCAATTTGGAGATCAGTGAAATAAAAAGTTTATTATAATAATTGGTGAATAATAAAGAAATGTATGTACATTAGTGATGGGCAAAATTGTTAATTTTGAAAAACAGTTGCAACTGTTTCTGCTACTTTCATTAAACAGTTAAAAAAAAAACAGATACAACTGTTTAAAATAATACTATATGGGAAAAAAGAAAAAAAACTAGTCCCACTTCGCATTCCAGCATTCTTTGGAATTATGTTTTAATTATTGAAATATCTAACAAGTTCGAATGATAATTTCTCACAAAACATTTAATATAAAATAAAGCTTTATGCAAAATAATTAAACAGCACTAAAAATAAATAATAAACCAAAACTTGTAATAGGCATTAATTGATTTTTTGTTTATAAACTTATGGTTTAATTGAATAAATAATCTGGAGAAAAATAATTTAATAATTAAAAAAATTAAGAGCCACATAACTCAGAGTAGCAGATTTGCGAATGAAATAAACAGATACAGTACGGGCGCAACCTGTTTAGTTGCCTTTACACCTTAGGAACCTCACCTTCGAACAAGTTCTCCTTCGAACCTTGCCGTACCGACGTGAAGCGAACAGCCATTTATACTTCACGTGACGTTAAGCGAACCAATATGGCTGACGCACCCCAAGCTAGCTTATGATAAAGAAAAAATCTCCTTTATCAATATATTTTATATTATCTGTAAAATAAAAAAATAGGAGACGAATTACAACATATCAAAAATTACACTAGTATCACAAACAACTCCTGTCACTTAGAAAAACCCAAATCAAAAGTGACACTAGCGCTACCCCCGAACCCAGGCGAACAGATGAAGTACCTAGAACAGCCGAACAGTCGACGTGAAGGCTTCACGAAGGTTGTTCGAGGGTGGTGTTCGAAGGTAAAGTTCGTAAGGTGTAAAGGCACCTTAAAATAAACAGTTTCGAGAAGCAGGCAGAATTAGCAGGTTAGCAGGCTGTTTCATTAAACAGCCTGTTAACCGAAACAGATACGTGAAACAATGGCCTTGAAAAAGAAACAGATTCATAAACTGTTTCGGTCAACAGGCTGTTAACTTGCTAATTCTGCCTGCTTAACGAAACTGTTTATTAAACAGGTCACGCCCGTGCTATTGCAAGCTAATTGTTCGTCTTTAATTTTTATTATTATTTACCTTTTTTTTTCCTCACTACACTGTTGTATCTGTTTATTTTTTTCCGAAACAGTTAACTGTTTCTGTTTAATGAAATTAACTGTTTCAATTAAACAGATTGCTACTAAACAACACACCACTAACGTACATATAGTCGCTTAAAGTTCCTATTCAATTCATTCACATCCAAGTAGAAATACAAAGTAATTTTTTTTTAAGTTTCAAGTACATCTGATTGACATCAATTGAAGTATGTAGAATTAACGAACAGGAAATTGATGATGAAGATCTCAGACAGGTTCGGAAGGTGGTTGAAGGAACGGAGACCTGGGGCCATTGGAAAATCTGGAAGAGTGTACCATCGTCATCGTGGTGGACTCACTTCCTGTCGACTCTCGCTTCCTATATGGCACAATTTCATGTCTGCTGTATAACCTACAAGTCACACAATCTATACTGGGTTTCATAGACCATCTATTCCAAATTGGCAATGAATATAAACTGATTGTTTAAATAAAAGCATAAAAAAATTAACATTAAAGATGTTAAATAACACGTTAGGTGCGGCGTCGTATTTTAGGGGTATTCTGAATTGGACGGTATCGGTCCCCGTGGTCCGACTGCTGAGATGAGCCACAGACAATATCGGGCGTCGGGGTCCGATGTGAATGCACTGACGAAAGTGTTATTTTTTACTGAAAAGTGAATAGTGAGCTTCTCAAGGGTATTATCTCTTGGTAAGGATTGGAACTAGACATAATAGGCGTAGGACAGGCCGATACAGGATTTACGCTATTCTTTATCGAAATTCTGAGTCCGATTCTAAAAATAACAGAATTTCAGATGTTAGAAACATTTTCTGCACTAAAATGTAATAATCTCATTAAAAATCGACTAAATTGAGTTTTTGAAGTGCTCGGACTTTCGGTCATATTCATGTGAAAATCGGCTGTTAAGAAGGGTATGTAAAGCCTCGTCCACACTTGCAGACTGTGTATGCAGACAATCGGCCGACGGTCAGCAGACTGTCGGTCGACTGTCTGCAGACAGTCGGCCGATTGTCTGCAGACACAGTTTTTGTTTCAAGTTTCCGACTTGTTTTGCGTCCACACTGGAAAGCCAGTGTTTGACGACATGGTGACCGAAGAGGACGTGGTTTTAGCCTCTGCGTGCTTCATCGTCCTTAATAATGTGGCTGATTTACCGAGGAAGAGGCGATGGTGGACTCGCAAGTTTCCTAAACTGTGTTTTTAAGTTTTTCACTTTCTTTTCAACTTCATTCAAACTGACTTTGAAACAGTCAGCTAATTTCTGTAACGCGTCACGTTTTTTGTTACGATTTTTGTACTCTATATTAGTAACATCCCACAACAATGGACGGGAATGAAATTCCTCGATTAGTTTCATTGTCGCCTCTTGATTCCACATAGTCATTTTAACTAATAAAAACGCACTGCAAATCCACTAAAAACTAAACAATAGTGCAAATCCACTAAACAGTGATGCGCACGATGTGAATCCTGGCTGTGAACTGAATGAAAACACTTGTACCTGTCTCCGTGTTTCCACTTCATTTGGGAAACAGGAAACAGCGTTTTTTGTCTCCAGAAACACACATATTTGTCGGCCGACTGTTGGCGGACAGTCGGCATACAGTCGGCAGACAGTCAGCAGACTAGCTTAAGACATCGCCGGATACAATAGAAAACACCGGAGAGACAGTCGGCCGACAATGTTTCCGGAGACAAGTCTCCAAGTGTGGACGGGGCTTAAGACATCAGACTCCGGGTACCGATGCAGCACCTAACGTGTTAATCACAATAGAAAGCAAAAAGTATTCAATATTTTTATCTTCTTATTCCATCTCATCAACCTTCTTTTGATGTTTCCTATTTATTCCACTATGTGTCTTTTATTTCGAGTTCTTATTATTAATCCAACTATATATTCATATAACTTGGGTCAAGCTCTATTGAGTTCATACCCACACTGCGCAGCGGTAGAAGGGGAAGGAATATGATGATGATGATGACGATGATATATTCATGTATACTTCTTATTTTGCATTGGTACAACGTTTTGGACTTTTTGTTCATTTTCAAGTACCTAAACATTTTTTCATGCTACACAAATCAATATATAAATATATATAAGTTACAATTCTCCATATATACACATTAAATCAATCTATAAGACATAAAAACAATATATAAAAAACTTTCTTATTTCTAATTAATCTATTTTATATAATTAAAAAAAAATTATGTTGTTTTTTATGGCTTATAGATTGATTTTATGTCTATATATGGAGGATTGTAATTTATATAATATATTTGTATATTGATTTTTGTAGCATGGAACAAATTTTTAGGTACTTGAAAATGGACAAAAAGTCAAAAACGTTGTACCAATGAAAAATTATATATGAATATATATTTGGATCTATAATAAAACCCGAAATAAAAGATACATAGTAGAAAAAAGTATTAAATTAGATTATAACACTTAGCTATTACTTTTCATAAGTAGCCGACAATTATTTTTTTGTCGTTCAAAGTTAAATAATGAATAACAAATAATTTTATTCAAGGACAAATGGCCACAAACAACAATCATAAATTTAGCCTATCCAGGAATAATTAGGATAGGGATCTTTAACGAGTACCGGCGTAAAGGCGGGTCCTTCATTTTAAGTCCTATCCCAGAGACAGCATATCCAAGGATTTTTTACTCCCTTTAAAAAATCCTAGGGCCCAAGGGCGTACCCAGGACCAAAACTAGGGGGGTCAAGCTATGGTCGTTCAGGTTGTAACATCTTACCGCGGAAAAGGAGAATAAAACCAAAATTTTATCAACTAAGTTATTACAATTATTTGCTTAAAACAAATGATTCTATTATTGTTTCCAGCCTCAAAAGCCTAAAAAATTATTGCTTCCAGCCATCCGGGGGGGGGGGGGGGGGGGGGGGGCAGCTGCCCCCCCTGCCTCTCGCTGGGTACGCCCATGCTATGGCCACCACGGGACGCGAACCCGCGACCTTTTGTATTGTAGGTTGCCATGCTAACCACTACACCGAAGGTGGCCCCTTTTCTTGGATTTAATTTATGATAATTAATAAAATAATTATTTTACAAGAATTCAAGACATGTCCTTAGAACTGACGAAGAATGTAAGTTCTGTCGTGAAACTATAATTAATAGTTTAAAGCATTTAATATTGCACTGCCCATTTTCCGATAGTATAAGAAAACGGTACTTGGAAAAATATATGGTGGAGGGTGATGAGGATTTATCAATCCAAAATATACTTACCGTGGATAGCGTGGGGAAATTGAATGATATTTTTACTTTCACTTACCTATATATGAAATATATAGTAAGTGGAAGTATTGCGATCGTGAAAAATTTCGACTTCCGGTTTTCAACGGAAATACACGTTTTGGGGTTCCCTGAGTCCAAATGACCAAGTCCCGCGAAATGGTCTGTGTGTGTGTGTGTGTCTGTGTGTGTGTGTGTGTGTGTGTGTGTGAACAGACTAGCTCAAAAACTATAGACCGTGCGAACCTGAAATTGGGTATTTAGTGTAGGTATATGCCCGCGATGTGACAGCATAAATTTCATCAAAATCACTTAAAGGGAGGGGGTACTTTACTTAATAACTTTTTAGGTTTTTTTCGATTTTCTCAAAAACGGCTCTAACGATTTTAATTAAACTGAGTATTTCATCTATTTATATGCCCAAGATATGACTGTAAAAATTTCATCAAAATTGATTAACCGGAGGGGGGACTTTACTTAATAAATTTTGTAACATTTTCACGTGTTTTTTTTATTTACTCTAAATCGGCTTTGACGATTTTGATCAAACTGGGTATTTGATGTATGTATATGCCCGAGATATGACTGTTAAAATTTCATTAAAATTGATTAACCGGAGGGGGGACTTTACTTAATAAATTTTGTATCATTTTCACGGGTTTTTTTATTTACTCAAAAACGGCTTTAACTATTAACTATAAAATAAGATATGGATGTAGAAAAATGTGTGACTTTGGGAAATTATATTTAACAAAACACGTCTATTTCTTATCTAAGTAAGTTGGTAAGTGAAAGTTGTGTGTTGCGCGCACGCACCAGATTTTTTTCTATTTGCAATCAATATGCCGATGATAAACCAATATGATGTCAGTTTTTAATTTTTTAATCTGTTTATGAATATGATGCCAGTTTTTTATTTTTTTCTAGACAGCCATTTAATTTTTTTAATTCAAACTATTGCTATAATTTGTATGTGAAGAATACATACACGAGGGAACTATAATCAATTTGAGTTGACACACAACCAGAAGTAAGGCTCTACTTCTTCTGAACTGAAGTTGAGTCCCTCGGTTGTCCAAACAAAGAGAGTAAACTTATCCCGTTCGATAAACCCATCCATCATTTCCAAGAAGAACAGCTGTGACGATAATCTAAGTGATATTACCTCCCCTATTGGGGGAAAAACAGGGTGCACGCAACACAAACCTCGTCAGCATCCTCTTCAACTGACAATAACCGTCATAATTTTTTGAACGAAATGCAAATATTGTAACTCTTATGTGGGCTTAAATATCAAAAAAAATTTATTTGAAGAAAAAATCATATTTCAATTTCAGACAAACAATGACAACTCAATAAATCGACGAGGTTACAAAAAGTATCAACTTGTAACGATACAGTAACACAAAAATAACCATATCATTCGATCTTCAGAGCCAGACTAACTCTCCAGTCCATCACTCCTTATATTTAGTCTGAATTAGAACAATCTAGAATGTTCCGGACTAGCGTAGAATAGAAACATGTATCAGGAACAAGTACAAGAACAATTACAAAAATATACCAGAACAGTTTCTTCCAAGGACAAGCCTAGAAATCTTTTAAAACATATGTTTTTTTTTTTCGTTTACGTTACATTATTTGTTTAACGTCTATTTTTATAGACGCTACACAAACTAATATATTTTATCCATTAACTAAGGCTAATCGGACGATGCTACAGTGGGAGTCCTGAATTTTGTCTATCCAGGTATAATTAGGATAGGGATCTTTAACGAGTATCTGACATCGTACAGGCTCGGGACCTCCATTTTACGTCCTATCCGAGGGACGGCATAGCTAAGGATTTTTTACTCCCATTAAAAAATCCTAGGGCCACCGCTGAAATTGAACCCGCTACCTTTAGTACTGTAGGTTGCCATAGGAGGGGGAGTGGCAGGGGGGACGCGTCCCCCCAATATTTTGACTGAAGCGGACTGCCCCCCCCCCAATATTATGGCAGGAGTATTGTAGGTTGCCATGCTAACCACAACACCACAGGTGACCCCTCGTTACATTATTGTAAACCCGCACCTACACCGCTATTTTTGATCTCATCCGATTTCCATCACCGATTGTTTGATTCTACCCTTAGGGCCGTGACTCCGCTCACTCCCGCATAATTTAATGTCCGTTTAAAAAATATATGTAATTCATTTACAAGATTATTTTTCAGTCTTTTAAATTTGATCCTTTATTGGCCTCACACTATTTTTACAATAGTTGGTTCAACGTTTCGGCACTAAGCCATTTTCAAGAAGAAGACCTGTGACCACAATTTTTAAATAAATTAGGCTGACTACCCTTGTCTAAAATTAAAAATTTTTATTACTACAAATTTTACTGTGATTCTTACCAAAAGTGACAATAGTTGTTAACTAGTAATAAAAATTTTTAATTTTAGACAAGGGTAGTCAGCCTAATTTATTTAAAAATTGTGGTCACAGGTCTTCTTCTTGAAAATGGCTTGGTGCCGAAACGTTGAACCAACTATTGTAAAAATAGTGTGAGGCCAATAAAGGATCAAATTTAAAAGACTGAACTACTATTTTCTTAGCCTCAAGACTAATATAGAATTAATATAAGATTATTTTTATCGATTCGGTGCAATGGAAAAGTTTTTTTTTTTTTTAAAAAGGTTCATAATCTCTCTATATATAAGAGGCTTTGTCCTGACTGACAGAATCAACGCAAAGCAAAACCTACTAATGATAGAAACTTGAAGTTCGGAATTTAGATTTTAAACGCAATGTAGGTAACCACTAAGAAAGGAATTTCAAAAATGTAACCCCTAAGCGGTTTAAATGGCGAAATTGTCGTTTAACTCTAACGTACACCTATTTTTGCACTTCGAGAAAAAATATCTAATTAAACCATGTTTTAAAGCCGAAAAATGAAGCGTTCACGACGAGTAAGCAATTTTTTGTTTCGGCGGTTTTAGTGAACTCTCTCCATTGCGCGTCTCCCTCTCTTTACCGAGCCGGCAGCTTCCCTCTCCAATATTCCACCTACCGGAAGCTACTATTCTATTAAATCTCCTCAGTTAACATCAGATAACATCAGTGGTGGCGGGATGGCTGAGTGGGCAAACGCGTTAGAAAATACGCGTTGCCCTGGCAACATATGATTGGAAACACGAAGATAGCAAGTTCAAAACCTGGAGCCTGGGGACATTTAATAATAATCGACATTATTTCTCCACCCAATCCCCTGGCCCGGGAAAACCCGTATAGTCCAAATGGCAGGAAGGGGAGGAAAAAAAAAAGAAAAAAGGTTTGTAGGGTTCAGTGAACTCTCGATAAATCGATTTTCGAAGGACCATAAATGTTGTTTAGGACCATTGGTCCAATTACAGTTCAACTTACAGAACATCGAGTTGACGAGGTTATCATTCGACGTATCTACAAGCAAATGAAAACATTGCAGTTGAAACCATCTTAGCATATCTTACAAAAACACATGTTGTTTTTAGATTAATTTACTGCCAATAAACAATAAATAGTTTAATAAATACGCTGTATTATACCAAGTTTCTCACTTTGGATACCTGATACTCTCTGTCCTGGTGTTGGGGGACATATCCTTGGTATAGGCCCTGGTCGCCAGGGATCGCTCCTCCCTCCACCTCAGCCACCGGTGCCTCAGGGTGTTCTGCACCTCCGTGTTGAGAAAGCAGTAAAGCAGGCCCACCGACAGTCCCTGCAACAAGATTTAATATACATATCTATATAATATCGACTCTACTCTCTGTGATATATAGATCGTACAAAGCTGCCAGGATACCTGGGTGGACAGCAGTAGTGCCCTGATGTTGCTGTAGACGGCAGACTGTGGCCCGGCTATGAAGAGGATGTAGGTGATCCCTAGCAGCGGGATGAGGACCAGCAGAGCCTTGCTGCCCTTCCTGTACTGTTCGGTCTCGGCGTTGTTAGCGGATCTCAGCTTCGTGATCAGTACCTATCCGAGAGTATGCATAGAAGTTAACATATTTCATTTACGCTCAACTACCAACAGTTACAACATCATAGGTTAAAAAAAAATGTCCTAAATGCTCAAAAAAGCATAGAAAGTCTGTCGTTAACACGTTAGGTGCGGCATCGGTCCCCGGGGTCCAATGTCTTACATTCCCATCTTAACAGCAGATTATCACATGAAAATGCCGAACACCTCAATGACTCAATTCAGTCGATTTTTAATGAGATTATTGAATTTTAATGCAGCAAAAGTTGTTAACAGATGAAATTCTGTTGTTTTTTAGAATCGGACTCCGGGGTCCGATACAGGCCATCAGTAATATAACAAGACGACTGGACGGCATCACCCTTCCGCGTCCGATAATATTGCAAAGAATACCCTTATGGTTATCTTTAATACTTCTTACTAAGTCTGTAATCTATATAAATAAAGTTGAAATTCTGTTTGTTTGTTTGTTTATTTGTTCTTTATAGAAATCCATACCGTTTGTCCTAAATTCTCCAAATGTCGGTCAGTGGTTCCTTGATACCTGATGAGAACACCTGTCCATATTAAAATTGCATGACTTCAGCCGATCTTCAGCTGATATTCTTTATTCTCCAAATTTCGCTCAGTGGTTCTTTCACACCAGGTGCGAACACCTGCCCATATTAAAATTGCATAACTTCAGCTGATATTCTTTATTCTCCAAATTTCGCTCAGTGGTTCTTTCAGACCAGGTGCGAACACCTGTTCATATTAAAATTGCATAATTTCAGCCGATCTTCAGCTGATATTCTTTACTCTACAAATTTCGCTCAGTGGTTCATTCAGACCAGGTGCGAACACCTGTCAATATTAAAATTGCATAACTTCAGCTGATATTCTTTATTGTTACAAAAATCATAATGATCTCACTTTAAAATTTTTTTTTTTTTCACGAAATCGACCATTTCTTTAGAAAAATGAAATTCCCCGTGTGAAACCGGGATATACAGCTATAATCTATGTACATAAAGATGAAATTCTGTTTGTTCTTTATAGAAATCCATACCGTTTGTCCTAAATTCTCCAAATTTCGCTCAGTGGTTCTTTCATCCCAGGTGCGAACATCTGTCCCTATTAAAATTGCATAACTTCAGCCTATCTCTGGATTACCCTTTATTATTGTTACAAAAATCGTTTTGATCTCGCTTTACATTGGTTTTTACGAAATCGACTGTTTGAGTCGATAAAAGTCCCACTTAATAGATTTTATAGATTTAAAAAATGAACTCCTCCGGGTGAAACCTACAAAGCTAGTTATAAATAAAACACTGATATTTACTTTATTTGTTTTATATAAATTCATTTCTTTAATAAGAATTTTTTTTATCATATAGTTGTAAAGCAGTAAAAGTCTCCTAAAAATTGTTTTAACATTGCAAAAATTATCAATATGGATGGTAATTCAAAATTCCAGCAGTGTAATGCTATTTTCGATAAAGTATGGTGTAAATCCTGTATCGGACCCCGGGGGCATGTCCTGCGCCTGTTAAGTCTAGGTCCAATCCTTGCCAAGAGATAATGCCCTTGAGAAGCTCATTTAATTCACTTTTCTGTAAAAAAAAATAAGACTTTCGTCAGAGCATTCCCATCGGACCCGAAGCCCGATACCGTCTGTGGCTCATCCCAGCAGTCGGACCCCCGGGACCGATACCGTCCAATTCAGGATACCCCTAAAATACGCCGCCGCACCTAACTTGTTAATTGGTTATTCCACATCAAATCAACGAGGGGTCTAAACCTACAGATCTTGGACGTTGATAGTTTTTGGGTTGTTTGTAGATAAAAAATCTGGTGCGTGCGCGCAACACACAACTTTCACTTACCAACTTACTTAGATTAGAAATTATTGCCTTTTGTTAATTGCCACTTCTCAAATGAACAGAACGGCTTTAATTATGAAAAATGGTCTGTCATTAAAGGCATACTACTCCGCATGCGTGGGCTCAACGAGTTTTATAAGTTGACTGAATATTTTTATTTTTTTTCTCCTCTTTATGTTTTGTTTATTTTTATCATATCTCATATTTAGCCATTTCTTATTTTTAGGCGTAAGGAGAGATAGTTAATTTCTTCATATAAACAAAAACAAAGCTACTTTATAGGAAACAAACAAAAAAGGCCCCAAACCCCTTCAAAGGAAAGCCCCCTCAGAACATTTTAATAATGATAAAGCTTACCTGATGTTAAAGAACACCTAATTTTCATTAAACATGACGAATTTGATAAAAATCTTTAAAGCCGTTTTTGAGATAATCGATCAAAGAGGTAAAAATTGAACAAAATTTATTAAGTAAAGTCGCCCCTCCTGTTGATCAATCTTGATGAAATTTTTACAGTCATATCTCGGGCATATAAATACATCAAATACCAAGTTTGATCAAAATCGTTAAAACCGTTTTTGAGTGAATAAAAAAAAAAAAAAAAAAATACGTGATAATGATACAAAATTTATTAAGTAAAGTCCCCCTTCGGGTTGATCAATTTTGATGAAATTTTTACAGTCATATCTCGGGCATATAAACTGATCAAATACTCAGTTTAATCATAATCGTTAGAGCCTTTTCTGAGAAAATCGAAAAAAAATTTAAAAAGTTATTAAATGAAGTACTCCCTCCCTTTGAGAAATTACGATGAAATATTTGCTGTCACATCGCGAGCACATACATACACTAAGTACCCAATTTCAGGTTCGCACGGTTTATAGTTTTTGAGCTAGTCTGTTCACACACACACACACACCATTTCGCAGGACTTTGTTAATTGGACTCAGGGGACCCCAAAACGTGTATTTCCGTTGAAAACCGGAAGTCGAAATTTTTCACGGTTGCAATACTTCCACTTACTATATATTTCATATATATAGATCGAAAGAGGAAAAAGGACAACTTGAATCTTAATAATTAAAAAAAAAAAAAAAATCGAGCGTAGCCACGGCTCTAAGGGTAGAAGCTTATTATCGGTGATGGAAATTGGATGATGCCAAAAATAGGGGGGTAGGTGCGGGAATAATATTAAAAATCAGTGTAACCGCTCTTACCCACCCCCTTAACCCTATGATCTGGCTTGAGTTATCATACCTAGAAAGCATACAAATTGAACGAGAACGGAGTGTTAGGCAGTATAAAAATTGCAAATTAAATCGAAAGAGTAGAAAGGACTAATTAGATCGAAATATTAAAAAAAAAAAAAAAAAATCATATTTTCAATCCGAAAAAAAATATAGGTAAGTGAAAGTAAAAATAGAAATTTTAAATATTTTGGACTAAAGATCAATTTCTAGTAAAATAAAAGTCTTCAGATCCGAAACCTAGTTATCGACGTGTTTGGAAACATAACTTCGGCTAATTTATTTTTGGCTCGTAAAGGGTAAACGAATGGAAATGGTGAGTACTAATGATGGTGAAATTGGCTCAGACAATTAATTAGGTCGTGACGGTAAACAGCTGACATTTTGTTTTTCATGTGAGAACCTCCCCTCACCCAGGCGCGTTGTCCCGTTGAACACACATTCTTGATTGATGACACTCAGAGTGTTTGAACGGGTCCCGTTATTAGTGGGTCCTTCTAATACAACACATCGGGGCCATAAAGGGACGAGGAATATCTATCCCTTCAGCTGGAACATTATAAATGCCTTACTTACATTTCGAATTAAGAAAGGTATCGTTCGTTTGAAAGGGGAGTGCCACTTAACGAAAGTTTTTGTATCTTTTTACTTTCACCTATATATGGAATATATAGTAAGTGGAAGTATTGCGATCGTGAAAAATTTCGATTTCCGGTTTTCAACGGAAATACACGTTTTGGGGTCCCCTGAGTCCAAATGACCACGTCCCGCGAAATGGTCTGTGTGTGTGTGTCTGTGTGTGTGTGTGTGTGTGTGAACAGACTAGCTCAAAAACTATAAACCGTGCGAACCTAAAATTGGGTATTTACTGTAGATATATGCCCGCGATGTGACAGCAAAAATTTCACCAAAATTGCTCAAAGGGAGGGGGTACTTTATATAATAACTTTTTACGTTTTTTTCAAAAACGGCTCTAACGATTTTGATTAAACTGAGTATTTGATGTATTAATATGCCTGAGATATGACTATAAAAATTTCATCAAAATTGATCAACCGGAGGAGGAACTTTACTTAATCAATTTTGTATCATTTTCACGTATTTTTTTTATTTACTGAAAATCGGGTTTATCGATTTTGATCAAACTGTGTATTTGATGTATATATATGCCCGAGATATTACTGTAAAAATTTCATCAAAATTGATTAACCGGAGGGGCGACTTTACTTAATCAATTTTGTATTATTTTCACGTATTTTTTTTATTTACTGAAAATACGGCTTTAACGATTTTGATCAAACTGGGTATTTGATGTATGTATATGCCCGAGATATTACTGTAAAAGGTGTGATAGCCAACGTTTCATCAAAATTGGTTTAACGGAGGGGGCACTTTATTTCATATCTTTTTAACCAATTTTTACCTTTTTTTCAATTACCTCAAAAACGGCTCTAACGATTTCATCAAATTCGTGGTGTTTAATGAAAATTAGGTGTTCTTTAATATCAGGTAAGCTTTATCATTATTAAAATGTTCTGAGGGGGCTTAAATGGAGAAGGGGCCTTTTTGTTTTCCTATAAAGTACCTTTGTATTTGTTTATATGGAGAAATTATCTGTCTCTCGTTATGCTTAAAAATAAGAAATGGCTAAATATGAGATATGATAAAAATCAAGGAAACATATAGAGGAGAAAAAAAGAAAAATATTCAGTCAACTCATAAAACTCGTTGAGCGCAAGCGGAGTACGCCTTTAATGACAGACCATTGTTCATAATTAAAGCCGTTCTGTTCATTTGAGAAGTGTCAATTAACAAAACGCATTAATTTCTAATCTAAGTAAGTTTTTAAGTGAAAGTTGTGTGTTGCGCGCACGCACCAGATTTTTCTTAAAATAATTCAAATCCCATAATCTTTCTTTGAAGAAATGCCAAATATTTAACAATAGAGAGCAGTTAAGGCAGTCTTCCATATAGTTGAGAGATAGCAATAACGATCATAATGTAACCTGAAGCAAAAAAACAAAAAAAATGGTATAAAATAGTTCTAAACTCTTCGTTGGAACGAACTAACAGTTGGAACAAACTGTCATAGTACATGTTTGTGACTGCGATGTTCGGGTACCATCTGCGCTGGCCTCGAAGGTTCCACGATGTTCTCCTTCTTGTTGTGAAGTTCAAGTCATGTGGTTATTTCTGTTACATTACAAAGTGATGATATTTGTAGCCTGTTTAAATATTCGTGTTAACATAATTTATGCGATATTGGAAAGTATTACAATAACACATTCTTGTCCTTAAGTTGTGGCAGTCTTCTTCCAAATAAGCTATTTTCTCACGGGTCTATTTGCGAAGACCACCACCAGTTACTTTATGACGCAACATTCAGTTACTTTTAGTAAAAAGTTACTTCTTTTGAACACTTTTTTTGGCACTAGTACTGAAGTGCTGCTTATGCGCCATTCACTAAGGTGCCCTTCAAAGTAAGGCCCAATCTCCACTGAAAAGGGGTTTAGTTTGGGGGTTTATTTATCTCTGAAGAGCGAGCGCAGCGAGCGGGAGTCGAAAGCTAGAATCTATTAAAGCCAATCAAGGCACTTTTTAACTGAAATAAAGGCGATGGGAGTTCGATTACATGACGGTCACATAACCTCTCAAAACAGGCCACGCCCATCAGCCTTTCTTCAGTACCTTTACCCTTATTTTGATAACAATATTTATAACCTGTTTTTGCAAATAATGGCCTAGATGAGAATAACAAGAATATATTTCAGCTATGAATATTTATTAATGAAAAAGTTAATATTATAAAAAAAGAACACATTTAATTAGTAGGTGGCATAAATGATGCAATGTCTTGTATAATCTTCTAAAGCAAATCTTGATTGTTATTTCTTTGTCTCCACATAAATTCAGACATATAAGAGTCAAGTAGATTTCTATTTGTAACACAATCTTTTTTATTTCGTCGTTTGGCTAATGCCCACAGCCCTGCTATTGTGTTGGTGTGAGCTCCTGTAATAAGATCACAGAAATTTTTGGAATGGTTTACAATATAATCACTGATATTAAAATTATGGTTATCACTTAGGTTATCCGTGTTTATAACCACTACAGATTGTTGAAAGTAACTGTTTACTAAATGTAACTGGAAGTTGCGTGATAAAGTAACTGGTGGTGGTCTTCGCAAACAGACCCTTTCTCATATATTGTAAACTGATATGAGTTTAAATAACTTATTTTCTTAAATAAAAATAGAACAATGCTAAACGAACAATGAGAACTCAAATTGATAATAACGTTACAAAGCAGTTAATAGCAGTGACTCAAAAGTAACTGTATCATTCGCTGTTCAAGGTTAGACTAATCCACTATTTGATAGCTTACTTATATACATGGACCACCAAGGAATAGTCTAGAATGATCCAGAGATGTGATCACGTACAAATGACTGCAAGCGTTCCGGTGGTTATTCATAAACTCTTTACAATGCAACAGGAATGAACATCTGTTTTAGATTCTTCTGTCTGACTATATTTTTTAGAATCCTAATTAATCGTTATTTATTCGACCATTTATGAATGAATCGTTTATTTTTTTAATGGCACAATTTTTTAAGATATTGAGAGTTTGATTCCATTTGGTTCCACAACCAAAGAGCTATCTTTTGTTGGAACGGTACATCTTCAATCTGCTCCTTTTTAAAGTTGCATTATGAATAAAATCAATCTCTAAAAAATATATGAAACAAAAAAAGTTCTTCAATACATTCCAAGCAGAAGAAAAAGGTTTTCACAACCTCTTGATGAGGTTTTAAATTTTTTTAAGGAGGCGTGCGGCGGACTCCCATATCCCTTGTTAGGTACGACCATGAAAACTTTAATTTAAAAAAAATATATTGTAACACTTATGTGAGTTTAAATCATTTTTATTAGAGGAAAATAATAATTGTAACGATACATTAATACAAAAATAACCATGTGATTGAAGCTTCAGAGGAAGAATAACTCTCCAGTCCATCGCTCCTTATATTTATTCTGAATTGGAAAAATCTAGAATATTCCCGACAAGCGTAGAAGGTACTCGAACAGGCTAACATCATCGAATTCAATGGTTCACATGGTTTTTTACTTTCACTTACCTATATATATGAAATATATATATACCGAGGGGAGACTTTACTTAATGAATTTTGTATCATTTTTACGTGTTTTTTTTTATTTACTCAAAAACGGTTTTAACGATTTTGATCAAACTGGGTATTTGATATATGTATATGCTAAAGATACGTTAGCCAACATTACATCAAAATTGGACAAACGGAGCGGGCACTTTATTTCTTAATTTTTTTCCATTTTTACCTTTTTTTCGATGATCTCAAAAACGGCTTCAACGATTTTTATCAAATTCACCATGTTTAATGAAAATTAGGTGTTCTTTAATATCAGGTAAGCTTTATCATTATTAAATGTTCTGAGGGGGCTTAAATGGGGCAGGGGCCTTTTTTGTTTTCCTTTAAATTACCTTTGGTTTTGTTTATATGGAGAAATTAACTGTCGCTCGTTTCGCCTAAAAATAAGAAATGGCTAAATATGAGATATGATAAAAATAAAGAAAACATAAATAGGAGAAAAAATGAAAAATATTCAGTCAACTCATAAAACTCGTTGAGCCCACGCATGCGGAGTACGCCTTTAATGACAGACCATTGTTCATAATTAAAGCCGTTCTGTTCATTTGAGAAGTGGCAATTAACAAAACGCATTAGTTCCTAATCTACGTGAGTTGGTAAGTGAAAGTTGTGTGTTGCGCGCACGCACCAGATTTTTTTTTTTTTTTGTTTCTCGTAACAGTATTAATTGAGATTGTAATGCTGAAAATATAACATAGGTCTACAGAAAAAAAAAATTTTTTTGGTGGCTAGAAGCTTATAGCTGATTCCCATAATGCGATCAGATTTTTTCTATCAGCATTCTTTCGGCATACCTTAACAGTAGTTTTATTTAAAATTTAAATTTAAATACCTACGATGTGGATAACGCAATCCGAAATAGATGTCTTAATGAATTATTTTAGCAAGCATTTCTCCTTATTTTAGAAAATTAAACTAATAGCTAGCTGTATATAATTGTTGTAATAATTAAAAAAAATAATAACATCAAGTAAAAACTTGTAAAACCGCGTTATAGTATGATTTTACCCACCGGCAAATCATTTCGATTAATTTTTGTTATGGTATACTGTATATTGTAAACATGGGATACCCACATGATGACAGATTACTGCTGGAACCTAAGACGAGACTGTTTGAAGAAACGTTTAAGGAAGTCACGCAGAATAAGCTTCCGAACTATGAAATGGAGTCTCGAAATGTAATTGGTATCGTTACAAATTGATTATGTAAATGATGTGTGTGAAAGAATTTTAATATCTTTTTTTTTCTACCTGCATATGTATTCGAATAATTATGTTTTAAGAGGTAAGACACGCCATTTATATATCTAGCGTCACCACCCGGGGGGGCAGGGGGTACGCGTTCCCCCCATATTTTGACAAAAGGGGACTTTCCCCCAATATTTTGGCAGGAGACGACCCAATGTAAAGAATTAAATAAAAATGCGATTTTACGAATTTATCCGAATTTAACCAATAAAATATAATTATAAAATATTAGTTAATTTTAGCACACTCTATTGTTAAAAGCATAGTCAAGCGTATTGTATATTTGATGAATTATATATTTTTTATTTCAGCTGGAAATGTTTTGTTTTATTGTTCTCCATTTGTTTTTGAAACCAAGCAACTTGATCCTACTTTCCACCAATTCTATGAAGCTTATAGAAGTTGAAATTAGAGGGATCAGGATCAGAAGAAAAACTTGGCTAAAATTCAATCAAGAAGTTTTGGCCTACATCCTTCAACTTTAAGCCTTAACAACTTCCTATTTAATGTATAACTGAGGCGTAAATTGACAAGTTTTAAGAGACTATAAATACCTTTAAAATAAAGCGTTGGAAGATGAATTAAATGTCCCAACAGTTGTTTTAAACTTTAAAATTGAAGGAAATATAGAACAAAATTAGCACCTTCTTGAAAATTCGGTTTTAACTTGGTATCAATATTCTGCAGACTTGGGATCTGCTGAGTCCCTCTCATAAAGAAACCCTATATAATTTACAGGGGGTTGAAAATGGTAACTTTGTCGAGTTATGCATCGTTTTGATGGTTTCTGTGATTCTGAATCCTATATAAGCTCATTCCAAGTAGTCAGAAGATAATAAGCTATTAGATTATTGTTGAAAAATCTGGTATCTCAGTTAAAAAAATTATATTTCGGGTAAAACTTAATCACTGACTACTATGATCATCCTATTTGATCCAGAAGTATAGAAACTGCCGAAGATTCATAGAAACTTTTTTTTAAGACCTTTCTTCCATGTCAACCTCCCTTAAGATATCCCCCCGTAATTTGAACGATTTCTGCGTATCTCGAATCTTACTACTATTACAAAGTGAAAACCAAAATTTCTTGAAGGCGCAATTTTTTCATCATATTTCTTTTTATCTTGAACTATGAGGGATGATAAAATCTTGAATGCTGTTATTGGAGTTAGTCGTTTTGTCAACTGGAATGCTCATTATACGTAGTAACTAAACCTACTTCTTTTTCATAAATACAATAACAACACTTCAAACTTTTTATTTTCGATTTATATTTAGTCAATTAATCTCTTTTTTTTATGTCTAATTTTATTCGCTCACTGTACTACTAAGAAATTTTCACTCATATTGCATTAAATTAACTTAAGTATATATTATATATAGATTAAATGTAATGTGCTGATCATATATTAGCCTTCTTATGAGAAAACTAATTTTTTAAGAAGTCCAGTTGGTTTTCTAATTGATTGCTGAGATGTAAAGTACTTATTTTATTTTGAAACGCAAACTAATTATTTTCTCTTAATTTTTTAGTAATTAAAAAAGAACAGCTGAAAAAATATAGAACGATTACATACTGAATGAATGGACAATAAACATTGAGTGAAACGCACCCTAGCGCTTCCTGGTAGCCTGGAGCTCGAACTAAATTTTTCATTCATAAACTCGTATCTCAATCTCAGAGAGGCTAATTAAATGGTGCGAGAGGCTTAAAATTCCAGTCCTTTTCTCTTCAATTTTACACTCTTAAGAGAAAAACGGAAACCTTCTTCTCCATAAGGGGTCATATGGCTAAATGAAGACATAACTACCTTAATCTTACGTGGAGTCGTTTTTGAGCCTTTTTGGCACGCACATTGTACACTTTGCTTTATAATATATATTGATTATTTCAATTCTTAGCTCCTCGAATTTTTGCTTACCCTACCTAGGAAAATATTGAACCCCCCCCCAATAATTTGGTGCTGGTGACGCCCATGATCTCAACAACTAGAGCTGATAGAGGAAAACTATTGACAAACTTGGATTCAGCGCAGCAATTATATTCAAAATCAGCTATAAAACTCTCGGCACCAAGACCACTGTATACTTGTGTAATGAACGCTTAGTGCCAATGATTTTTGAATGGAAAAAAAAAGAAATTAAAACTATCGTTAATACTATTTTACCTCTGCCCTTTTAATAGTGTTGAAAAAATAGAACAGCGGAAGACAAAAAAAAAAAAAAAGGAAAAAGTTGGATTGAAGTTGGAACGAGAATGTTCTGTAGTTTAATTGAATTGTGAATGCAGCGGAGACCCATGAGAGCAGGGCTGGCTTTCAAATTGCTTTTGTGAGCGGGCGTGTATTGGAAACTTTAAAAAACAAACCCTGAATAATCAAAGTCCACTTGCACCTCATCTTTCCTTCATACCCTCGACCATATCAACTCTATTATTCCTGTTAATAGGGGTCACCTGTACACCTGTGGTGTAGTGGTTAGCATAAAAACTACACGGGTTCGGGTTCGAGTCCCGAGGTGGCTCTAGGATTTTTTAATGGGAGTAAAAAATCCTCGTCTATGCCGTCCCTTGGTAGGTGTATTTAAGAATGTGGCGTTTTCCAAGGTGTGCTCTTTCAGTGACATATACGCATGTGTAAAACAAACCCACCAACTAACAATCACAGATGACCATATCCTAACTTCTAAAATAGTGTTCAATGAGGTCCTGTAAACATGTAAATACCTACTATGTAAACACCTTAAACTTATGTTTCAAAAATAAATAATCTATAATTTAAACACATCTATTCTTTACTTCATCCCTCACCTATGCCCATGACGCACTAAATAACACTATACGGTACTAAATATAGGGTGCGTACTTTAATTAAGTTTAAGGATTTAAGTAGATTAGAGTGTGAATGCTTCCCTCGGGTACTTATTATTATTTGATGAGATTTTTTATTTTATCCTAAAATTATAAGGTGACCACTAAATCCTTGTTTGTCTAACTAGGTCTATAAACTTTTATACCAGGTATATATATTTTTTTGTAATTCACAAGATGAAAAATTGAATATTTTTTAGGTAATTGTCACATCGCCAGATGTATATCAATACTAAAAAAGGGTTTAAATCACACGGTGGCCCTTGGATTTTTTAGCGTGAGCAAAAAATCCTCGGCTATGCCGTCCCTCGTAGGGGTGTACAGGACTACTACGACATAGTACGTAGTACGATGTGAAGTACTCGTTAAAGATCCCTATCCTAATTATACTTGGATAGGCAAAATTTAGGACTCCCACTGTAGCATCGTCCGATTAGACTGAGTGGCATAAAGTGAAGTTAAAAAAAAAAAAAAAAAAAAAAAAAAAAAAAGAAATTCCTGTTAATAACCTATCCCTTTAAAGAAAATGTAAACATCAGAATCTTGTTAATTCATTATTTGGTTTTACTTACAGAGAACTAGACGAACCTAAGTAATACGAGTTTCTCGTATTACAATTTTCAGGTCATCAGATCATCATATGTAGAATTTGCTTCTACATTAAGCCATACCAACTTAACAAAATGTCTGGCGAAAAATCACCTTTTTTTATATTTTGTTAAGATTTGTATTGCAAATTTTTTTTTTTTTCCCTTCAAACATTGATTCCCCCCTGTTAGCAATCTGCCTTACATACTAATGGCTGCAACGCATTAATATGTAAGGCATTTTGGACATGAGGGAAGGAAAGTGGCCAGCAGCACCCTTTTCCTGACTTGACACTAATTCAGGAGAGGAGGTCTCTCATCCAGCTTCATTTTAGCCGCCTTCTAACGGGTATATCGTTAATTAATCTGTTATTATGCCCTTGTAATATAAAGAGTTCGTATGTGTTGTTCGAGAGTTGTAAGTCTGTATACGGGGATACTTTTTTTTTAATCGCCCGCTTTATGCCACAATGGCTAATCGGGGCGGGTTAACCCGCGGTTAACCAACCTCTTCTAATCCATGGCAAGCCGCTGAGTCTGTTCAGTGAGGCCGTCACCGAACAGAATCGAGCGGGCTTGGGCGGGATTCGAACCCGCACCGCCAGCGTGGGAGTCGGAGACGCTATCCTCTCGGCCACGCCGCGTTCCTTAGGGGATACTTTAAAAATATTTTTTTAAAGTACGTAATGTAGCATTTTTTAAACATATATACATATTTATTTTAATGACAAGAGTTAGTTAAGATGTTTGTTCCAACAAGCTGTTGTCAACTACCTACATCCTAACCCTAATGTTTTGATTGTATGTTTTATTGGTTGGTTTTTTTCCGTTCCATTCATCAAGAATTAAAACAGTACCAAGCAATATTTCTAGGATTGATGATTCGATTGGCTCTTGTTCGAACAATAACCAATCAAGCTCTTGCGCTGTAGTTAGTTGACAACAGCTTGTTGGAACAAATCTAACATTATTAGTGCAATAAAACACTAAATAATGGTGAACTTACCCACATGATGCGGACCAGAAAAAGAAGGTTGATGCCGAGGACAAGAATCGCGGGTGCTTGGTAAATCCAGTCGCTCCAGCTTTGGTTCATCCAAGTGCACTGCTTCGCTCCCTGAAAAAAAAAACAAGAATTAGATTAAAGTTGCTTGTACTGTGCAAAGGTTGGCAGAATGGCTGAGCGGCCAGATGCGATGTGGTGCGTTTACACGCTCAAACTGGCTTGCACAAGCCAGTTTGTGCAAATAACTTGGTGCGTGTGAACGCTGGTTTGAAGTTTGTGCCAGCCAAAAAATTTGGCTTGTGCTAAATCTGTCCGGACAGAAAATTGGCTTGAGCTTGTAAACGATGCTCAAGCCATTGTTCCAATTTCAGGCATGCGCATTGAATGAAACCCGTAAACACATGTAACTTCGACCGCTATCACTTGTTGCCTTCATCAAAATGGTGAATGAAAAAAACTAATTTATTTCAGAATTTATTGAAGTATATAAGTCCTTCCCATGTTTGTGGAAGGTAAAAAGCAAAGATTACAGCGACCGCAATGCAAAATCTCATGCATACTGAGAACCAATATTACTGCATAACCAATAGCACAAACTGGCTTGCGCAAGCCAGTTTGTGTAAATGGTTTGAATGAAATATTTCCGTTTATACGCTCAAACCAATAGCACAAACTGGCTTGCGCAAGCCAGTTTGTGTAAATGGTTTGAATGAAATATTTCCGTTTATTTACTGACATATAACTAATGTAAGTTATATAATAATATATATGCCCATATATATACCAGATAATGTCCATCTATTTGAAAATAAACCAACTAACTTCTTTAGTGTTGCCCCAAAAATCGGTGTAACCGCTCTTCCCCCCCTTAACCCTGTTTTCGGGCTCAAGTATCGTACCTAGAAAGCTTAAAAATTGGACGGGAATGGAATAGGAGGCAGTCTAAAAATTGCTAATTAAATCGAACAAGTAAAAAAAGCTTATTAAATCAAAATATTAAAAATTAAAAAAAAAAATTTAAAATCAAGCGGAATCACGGCTCTAAGAGTACAGGCTAACAATCGGTGATGGAAATTGGATAAGGCCAAAAATAGGTGCCACAAATCGCATTTTTCCAATTAAAAGTATCGGATGCATGAGATTTTGCATTGTGGTCGCTGTAATCTTTGCGTTTTACCTTCCACAAACATGGGAACGACTTATATACTTCAATAAATTCTGTAATAAATTGTTTTTCATTCACCATTTAATGAAGGCAACAAGTGATAGCGGTCGAAGTAACAGGTGTTTACGGGTTTCATTCAATGCGCATGCCTAAAATTGGAACAATGGCTTGAGCATCGTTTACACGCTCAAGCCAATGCACCAACCTCAAGCCAATTTTCTGTCCGGACAGAATAAGCACAAGCCAAATTTGAATGTACACTCACACATCGAACAACTTGCGTGAATGAATGCTAAAAGTATTTGTCTCCATTTTTGTGCTAGCTCTGGTGTCGCTTTTTTTTTTAAAGGTTATATTAACAACTTAGGTGCGGCATCGGTCCCCGTGGTCCGATGCCTTACATTCCCCTCTTAACAGCCGATTTTCACATGAAAATGTCCGAAAGTCCGAACACTTTAAACACTCAATTTAGTCGATTTTTAATGAAATTATTGCATTTTAGTGCAGAAAATGTTGCTAACAGCTGACATTCTGTTGTTTTTATAATCGGACTCCGAGGTCCGATTTTCGATAAAGAATGGCGTAAATCCTGTACCGGCATGTCCTGCGGCTATTATGTCTAGTTCCAATCCTTATCAAGAGATAATGACCTTGAGACGCTCATATAATTCACTTTTAATCAAAAGATAATGCTTTCGTCAAAGCATTCCCATCGGACCTCGACGGCTGTGGCTCATCCTAGCAGTCGGACCCCGGGGACCGATACCGTTCAATTCAGGATGCCCCTAAAATACGCCGCCGAACCTAACATGTTAATAATAATTTTTTTTTTTTGCCTTTGGGGTTTTCCCCCGTACAAATAGAGTTAGCCACACAGTACATTAGAACAAAATAATATTTAAATTTCAATCTAATTACAAATTAAAGTGTACTTTTTCATGCAATATAATTGTTGACTTGAGCTTCAGAACCAGACTACTCTCCAGTCCATCCCTCATTATATCATAGTCACAGACATGTACTAAGAAAGTTTGTTCCAACTGTAATTCCGTCCTAAAAACAGGTATAGAACTATTTTGAACCACATGTTCTGTTTTTTTAATTTTCAGGTTAACATGACAATGGAATTAATTATATTACATATAATCTATAGTATAAAGCAAATCTTCATACACGCTTATTTTAATGGGCTGATATAGAAAGACGTGATCCACATTCAGGATCAATAAGCCATTAAAATAAGACTTTGTAATGACTCTGGGACCTGGATTAATTCTCAAAGTAAAACGATCTCATTACGAATTCGGATCACTTTAGAGTGCGGCGAGGAAATTGAGTTCCCTTTATTCAGTAGGAGCTGTCGAAATTAAAATCAGCCTTAGCGAGAATACAGCCACCGAATCTTTTGAGGTCCCCGCCATCCTTAGTCGAGAGGGTAGAAGATTGCTCTTGCACCATTGGTCTAACCCATTGAATTCGTCATGACTTTCTAAGGGCTCAGTTGTAATCTGCGATCGGAAAATTAATCGTTTAAGTATTATATTATTGATGACTGGGTTAATGGAATTTATATCTTTCATAGTAACTAAATCAAGTTTTCAAAAACTACATAGAGAATTATGAAATCAGACTCGATGGAGTATAATGCTTGAATTGCCGAATTATCACACATAAAAACTTTTATTTAGCAATAAAAAAATTTAGTGAACTTTATAGAGTGTAACAGCACTTCACCAACCAAAGTAACCTTATGTCAACAAAGAGGAGGTTACCCCAAGCAGTGTTGACCGCCTTAGTAACCCAGGCCATTGTTGCCCAGATATAATAATTAAAACCCGATTGAGCAAAAAATTATTTGAAAAATTTCTAATAGGTATTGCTCGATCCCTCAGTGTTCAATTAAAAAAATCAAAAGACGTGTCATTCCATTTATTTCCAAAAAAATAAAAAGCTTCTTAAAGAGTGTATTGTAAAATTAAGAATAGATAAGCTTGTTTCGATACATATGACGATATGTAGTCTTTAATTTAAAGAAAGTGACTATATTTATCCAGGTAAATATTAGTATTTGACATTTTATTATTCCAAAATGTTAGTTTTATGCAAATAACATTGGGACCATAGTGTCATATTTGTTTTTCTTTTTTAATTTTCCCCATTTTTGTCTTGCATCCTTTGTGCTTTATTGTTCCAAGTTTTCAATGCGAATCCTGAAAGTTTTGACAAATAAATAAATAATATGAAAAAGAATCTAAGCTGTCATAACAATGATTGTATGAGTAGGTAATTAATGTTATTACTAACCGAAAAACGTAGAGTAAAGTTACAATGATGTGTTTGCATTTACCAGAACTACCAGCTTTACAAGCAAAATGACAAGAAAATTGCTTATTGTTATTAATAAATTTGATTTCCAATTTTATTTGATGGGGCAGTCCTTTAAGATTGCTAGTTTGAAGGCACAAGGCTTGTTAAATAACTCTTTTTTTACTTCTAGATATTAAGTATTCCACATGTAATTATTGGTTTGCATCAAGGATAGCCTGCCCTTCAATTAATGGTCTTTTAAAATTACCAATTATCTCTATCACATCAACCATGTCTATCCCCGATCCTTCCGACATTTTGCAAAACTACTAGCGCACCCTATAGTCGATTGCGCCCGTCTTTACATAACGACATGCAAGGCATTAACTAGGGTAACCTAACATTACCTCGTTATAGTCGTAAAGCAAGTGGTGGATGTTGGTATTTTTCGCTGTGACACTTTTTGGTTGTGTGGACAAGTTAAAAACGTTTTATTTATTTTAAAAGTGGCTTTATTATCTTTTTTTTTTTTTTACAATTTTGAAGATAGCCTTTAATTTTGTTTCAGTATTATTTTTTTTTAATTACTTTGAGTTCTCAATATAGTGTTTTATTTCAACTTGTTTTATTTTTCCTACAAACACTAAAAGAGTAAATGTGGGGGCCCGGTGTGGCCGTGCGGTAAAGCGCCGTACTCCCATGCCGGAGCTGCGGGTTCGAGACCCACCCTGGGTAGTGCTTTTCTTACGTAGGAGAAGTAGAGCCCAGTGCCATGGGTGTTAGTATGGGCAGTATAGGGCTTCAGTGGAAGCCTTGAAGTCCCAAAAAAAAAAAAAAAAAAAAAAAAATAATAGCAAATACAAACAATAATAAGTAAATGAATGAGGAAAAATGTGTGACTTTGAGGAATGGTATCTAACAAAACACGTCAATTTCTAATCTAAGTAAGTTGTAAGTGAAAGTTGTGTGTTGCGCTCATCGCACCAGATTTTTTGATTTTTTTTAAGGCATCAACCACTAGGGTCATAAATCTATATAAATAAAGTTGAAATTCTATTTGTTTGTTTATTTTTTCTTTATACAAATCCATACCGTAATGCAAAATGCAAAATTCTCCAAATTTCGGTCAGTGGTTCTTTCAGACCAGGTGCGAACACCTGTCCATATTAAAATTGCATAACTTCAGCCGATCTTCAGCTGATATTCTTTATTGTTATAAAAATCATAATGATCTCACTTTACAATGTTTTTTTTTTTTACGAAATCGACCGTTTCTTTAGAAAAATGTAATTACCCGTGTGAAACCGGGATATATAGCTGTAAATAATTTATGTATATAAAGATGAAATTCTGTTTGTTCTTTATAGAAATCCATACCGTTTGTCCAAAATTCTCCAAATTTCGGTCAGTGGTTCTTTGATACCAGGTGCGAACACCTGTCCATATTAAAATTGCATAACTTCAGCCGATCTCTTGGTATATTCTTTATTGTTATAATCATCGTTTTGATCTCGCTTTACATTGGTTTTTACAAAATCGACCGCTAGAGTCGATAAAAGTTTCAGTTTATAGATTTAAAAAATGAAATTCTCCGGGTGAAACCGTGATATACAGCTAGTATCCTATATTACTGCATAGAAACTTCGACGTGATAGCTTTAATTATTTAATTGATGTGTCTTATGAAATCTAGGACATTATCGACTGTTATTGGGTTGTTTTGTAAAATGGTGTGAAGATTTTCTGGGAGGTTGTACAGTAATCTTGAAGAATCGTATGTACTGCTTTCAGTTGGCACCTGTTTGACCGTATGGGGTCCGGCATTCAGGCGGTGAATCGTGAGACATTAGATATCCGTGGGTTAGTCGGGTGTCTCCTTTACGGAGCCGTGTAAGAATCACCTTAAGGTGCCTTTAGACATTACGAACCTCACCTTCGAACCTTGCCGTACCGACGTGAAGCGAACAGCCATTTATACTTCACGTGAGGTTAAGCGAACCAATATGGCTGACGCACCCAAAGGTAGCTTATGATAAAGAAAAAATCTCCATTATCAATATATTTTATATTATCTGAAAAATAAAAAAACAGGAGACGATTTACAACGTTTCACAAATTACACTAGTATCACAAACAACTCCTGTCACTTAGGAAAAACCCAAATCAAAAGTGACACTAGCACTACCCCCGAACCCAGGCGAACAGATGAAGTACCTGGAACACCCGAACAGTCGACGTGAAGGCTTCACGAAGGTTGTTCGAGGGTGGTGTTCGAAGGTAAAGTTCGTAAGGTGTAAAGACACCTTTACATTTCTCCATCAATTTCTTATCTACTTAAGTACGTAAGCGAGAGCTGTGTGTTATATATGCGCGCATCGTACCAGTTTTGTTGTAAGAATGATACTGATACCGCGGATTTTTTTACCAGCTCTTTCAGGTTGCAAAACATCCTACTTAATAATTCAGCCGTAAGATTGTTAATTTGCCTGAAATATTGAACAAGGAGACAAGTCAACAAAACAAGGAGGAGAATGCAAATACGAGGGGACGGGAAAGAAGCTTCAATTAAATTTGCCTAACCGGATGAGGTGGGGGTCCGGTTAGCGAGATCCAATTAGGACCCCATGAATAATCAGCTGTCTTGTGGCACCCACGTTTCGGTCTTTCGGAAGGGGGGGTCAATGTTTTTTACTTATTTTTGAAAAATAAAATAATTTATTGGATTTTATCGGACATTTACTAAAGCACTGAAACAAACTAGTATGCTTGTTCACTTCTGCTCATTCACTTAGCCATTCAACTATAATTTAAAAAAATGAATAATTAACACGTGAGGTGCGGCGGCGTATTTTAGAGATATCCTGAAATGAACGGTACCGGTCCCCGGGGTCCGACTGCTGGGATGAGCCGCACAGACGATATCGGGCGTCAAGTTCCGATGGGAATTCTTTGACGAAAGCGTTATCTTTTGATTAAATGAACTTCTCAAGGTCATTATCTCTTGGTAAGGATTGGAACTAGACATAACAGGCGCAGGACAGGCCGATACAGGATTTACGCCATTCTTTATCGAAAATCGGACCTCGGAGTCCGATTCTAAAAAACAAGAGAATTTCAGCTGTAAGCAACATTTTCTGCGCTAAAATGCAATAATCTCATTAAAAATCAACTAAATTGGGTATTTAAAGTGTTCAGCCTTTCGGACATTTTCATGTGAAAATCGGCTGTTAAGAAGGGGATGTAAGGCATCGGACCCTGGGGATTCCGGGGCACTAAGCACCTCACGTGTTAATGATCATATAAGGGGGTTATCATGTGGTGTAGTGGTTAGCATAGCAACCTACAATACTAAAGGTCGCGGGTTCTCATCCCGCGGTGGCCCTAGGATTTTTTAATAGGGATAAAAAAATCCTTGGCTATGCTGTCCCTCGGATAGGACGTAAAATGGAGGTCCCGAGCTTACTCAGGTACTCGTTAAAGATCCCTATCCTAATTATACCAGGATAGGCAAAATTGAGGACTCCGACTGTCTAATCGTCCGATTAGGCTTAGAGACATGAAGTGACGTTAAGCAAACAAACAATAATCATATGCAGGTGATTTGAAGGGGTCGCACAGTGCTTCGAGTATATGGAGTTTTTGGACAAAAATCTTTTGACCGTGAAATATTATAGGGAATGCTGAGCTGATTACGAATATACATCGTATTGTCGGAAATAATATTTGACCAAGTTAGATAACAAAAAAAAAAAAAAAAAGGCATATCATGGTTTTGGCAAATTATCTTAAATTTAAGGGAAATTAGAGAATGATTATCCGTTAGTTGATCAAAATTTATGTTTAATAAGATAATTAACCAAACACAAAAGATACTTTCGTGATTATATTATTTGTACAATATTACTTATATAAATAATATTTTACATTATAAAATAATTTTTTAAAATATGTACATAAGATAAGAGAAATTTAAACATCAATTCATCTGACTTCCTCGCGAAAATTAGCTCCTCCACTCGTCTTTTTTTTTTTTTTTTTGAACTGAACATTCTGAAAAGGTTATTAAAGGTCTACCGTGACTTTTTTCTGCTTTATCATCAATGTTCAAAAAATTTTTGTTGTGCAGTCCATGTTCAATCATTCTTCGTAAAGTTTTTTAAAAAGAATTTTTATACGACTGCACTCACTCCACAAATCCACTTTTCAAAGAGTTTTCAATTTTTAAGACCTAAAAAGGATACTCAAGACTATTGGGCGAAGTAAATACAAATTCAGTTCCAAAATTAAATGAGAGTTTTATTTTTAATTGAAAACTCAAATATTTCTTTTATAGGATAATGCAGTAAACGCAATTTCCAAATACAAATTAAATATTGTAAATGTAAAGAAAAAATAGTAGCTACATTGATTTTATAAATATATTTTTTTTAATTAGGGCATACTTTCTGACACTGCATTAAATGATTGATATTGTTCAATTTACTGTAGTAAAAACTAATATTTTTTGTGGAATTAAGTGTAAAAATGTATCTAATTAGAATGGCTAAGCTAATTGTTGTAGATGCGAATTGGTTTTCAAGCAAGCGCTGAGTGCCTAATTTCATTTGAAAAAAAAGTGTCAAAGTCAGAGTCACAGGTTATCGCAGATTATCTTTATAGATTTCTATTCTAAATTAGTTAGACTACAAATATTTAAAAAATTAAAGAGCTGTTTTGCGGACATTTTGTAACATTTCACTTTAAAATTAGTAGAACATCGAGAGAGACAAAAAATTTTCTTACCATTGACCATATTTTCCAAAATCATTTCGACTTTCACTTATAATAAAGTTCCCAGTATACCTCTTCTAAACAGAAAGAAGACTAAATGAAAAGATTACGACAAAGCCAATGTTTACATCTAGTATTTACCTTCGATATAAAATCCCTTCTCGACTAATACGAGTAAGTAAGTAGTCACTGATACTGTTTTTTTTCTCGAAACATTTCTTAATTTTAATAGCAATTGAGTTAACACATATTTGTAAATATTATAATTAATTACCATTTACATTAGGAACATTTTAAATGCAAATTCAAGAAAAAAATAAAAACTTGATTTTTCGATTTTTGTCCATTGATCGAAGCACTGTGGGTCGGGACGAAATAGTGCCAAGCAAAATTTTTAACCAAAATAAACTGTAGCTGCAGTCTGCTGTATATTACGTAGTACTATATGTCTATGGTGGAAATGCCACCTAAATATGACTATAGAGGCTCTTTATGGTCATATTTAGGTGGCATTCCCATCATAGACATATAGTCCTACCTAATATACAGCAGACTGCAGCTACAGTTTATTTTTGTTAAAAATTTAGCTTGGCACTATTTTGCCCCGACCCCTTCATTTGTGGAAAACGTTTTAAAACTATACAAATAAGTACTTACCAGTAACTCCGGAATATCGTTTGCATTTGATCTTGCGATGACCCAAGTCATTATCACAGCTACTGGCAACCCTAAAAAATTAAATAATATATGATTTATGATTTTAAAATAGACTTTAATGATCAATTACTATAAACATTTTTATATTTTAATAAATGGTGCGAAGCGCTCATTAAATTTCATTTCTAAATCGTCTCCTCCACTTCCTTTCCTGTGGTTACATTAGTATCTTTGAATAATACAATAGTTTAATAGCACATTTTTATTTTCAATTACCTATATATGAAATATATTGTAAGGGAAAGTATTGCGATCGTGAAAAATTTCGACTTCCGGGTTTCAACGGAAATACACGTTTTGGGGTCCCCTGAGTCCAAATAACCAATTCCCTCGAAATGATTTGTGAGTGTGTGAACAGACTAGCTCAAAAACTATAAACCGTATGAATCTGAAATGTGATATTGGTATATGTATATGCTCGCGATGTGAGAGCAGAAAATTCGCCGAAAGGAGGGGTATTAACGTTCTACCTATTTTTAGATTTTCTCAAAAACGGCTCTAATGATTTTGATAAAACTGGTAATTTGATGTATGTATATGCCCGCGATATGACAGCGAAAAATTCATTAAAATTGATCAAACGGAGGGGGCACATTATTTTATAATTTTTTTTTCCATTATTACGATTTTTTGCGTTTTTCTCAAACATAGCTTCAGCGACTTTGATTAAACTCGTCATGTATAATGAGAATCAAGTACTCTTTAATATCAGATGAGATTTACCATTATAAAAATAAGAAATGGCTAAATATGAAATAAGAAAAAACTCAAGTAAACATATACAGGGTGTCCCACGAATGTTGTGTCAGGCTAATAAAAACCAGAGTCTTTGGAATTTCAAGGCGAAAATCAGGGATCTTATATTGTGTCATATTAGTTACCCTTTGAAGATATTCAACCCTTCCAGAATTTCTCCAGTATTGCTGGAATGGCTCCAGTACTGGAAATTTCACCATAAGTGACTGGTTTTTATGACGGATTCAAAATGAGCCATATTTTTAAATTGACCAATTTACATTTACAAATACTGACAAACTAATAATCTTATAACCAAGAAATACAGATGGAACAAATATTTGAAAGAAACAGCTGACATTTACATGTGTTATATCATATGTTTATTTTTTTTTAAAATAAAAAACACTATGAGATATAAAATTTGAAAATGGTTAATAATCAGCCTGTTATCGATGTAAGGGTGCATCTGATTGAAAAAGTAACCGATACAAAATAGTTTTAGAATTCGACTCACCATCAGAATCCGTCATAAAAACCAGTCACTTATGGTGAAATTTCCAGTACTGGAGCCATTCCAGCAATACTGGAGAAATTCTGGAAGGGTTGAATATCTTCAAAAGGTAACTAATATGACGCAATATAAGATCCCTGATTTTCGCCTTGAAATTCCAAAGACTCTGGGTTTTATTAGCCTGACACAACATTCGTGGGACACCCTGTATAGGAGCCAACTCATAAAACACGTTGAGCCCACGCATGCGCAATACGCCTTTAATGACAGAGGATTGTTTATAATTAAAGATGTTTTGTTCATTTAATGGAAATTATTTGTTTCATGATAACTATATAAAGTTTTCAACAACTTTATAGAGAATTATAAAATCAGACGACTTGGAGTATTATGCTTGCATTGCCGAATTATCACAAGTAAAAACATTAATTTAATAATAAAAAAAAAATAGTGAACTTTAAAGAGCAAATACAAACAAAAATAAGTAAATGAATGTGGAAAATTGTGTGATTTTGAGAAATGGCATTTAACAAAACACGTCAAATTTTAATCAATGGGAATCTGTGTGAAAGTTGTGTGTTGCGCGCATTGCACCAGATGTTTATTTTATATTGATGGAAACCGCTTTCATAATTATGGCCTAATACGTTGAATTTTTAATTGGTGGTCTCATTTATGTCTGTTGCTTTTAACAGAAGTACGGCGGCTTCTCAAAACAATAAACATCAGGTTTAGCTAAACTAATAGCGAAGTTTGGAGCGGTAAGAACTTCGAGAGTAAAGTTGAGCAATACCTAAAACATAGATCCGGGCAACTCATTTGCTAATGGATTGAATTTACATGAGCTGAGATACTGTTTAATTGGATTTGTATTTTATCTGATTAACAACATTTAATTAATTTAAATACCTCCAAGGTATTGATTTGTTTTCGCAACAACTTGTTAAAAACAATAGTTATTTATTGCTGAACATGACTAAATAGAATTCAATGCAAATTTCAACTTTTATTGTAAATTATTTTGAAACTTACATATAAGAGAGACTAGAAATCTTTTTGTAACTTTGGTTACTCTTACACCATTTTGTTTTTTAACCGACTTCGAACGAAAGAGGAGGTTACTCAATTCGATACGTATCTGCCTTTTTACTTTCACTTACCTATATATGAAATATATAGTAAGTGGAAGTATTGCGATCGTAAAAATATTCGACTTCCGGTTTTCAACGGAAATACACGTTTTGGAGTCCCCTGAGTCGAAATTACCAAGTCCCGCGAAATGGTCTGTGTGTGTGTGTGTGTGTCTGTGTGTGTCTGTGTGTGTGTGTGTGTGTGTGTGAACAGACTAGCTCAAAAACTATAAACCGTGCGATCATGGAATTGGGTATTTAGTGTAGGTATATGCCCGCGATGTGACAGCATAAATTTCATCAAAATTGCTTAAAGGGAGGGGGTACTTTACTTAATAACTTTTTTTTTTCTTTTCGATTTTCTCAAAAACTGCTCTAACGATTTTGATTAAACTGAGTATTTGATGTATTAATATGCCTGCGATATGACTGTAAACATTTCATCAAAATTGATTAACCGGAGGGGGGACTTTACTTAATAAATTTTGTAACATTTTCACGTGTTTTTTTAATTACTCTAAATCGGCTTTAACGATTTTGATCAAACTGAGTATTTGATGTATGTATATGCCCTAGATATGACTGTTAAAATTTCATTAAAATTGATTAACCGGAGGGGGGACTTTACTTAATAAATTTTGTAACATTATCACGTGTTTTTTTTATTTACTCAAAAACGGCTTTAACAATTAACAAAAATAAGATATGAATGTAGAAAAATGTGTGACTTTGGGAAACAATATTTAACAAAACACGTCAATTTCTTATCTAAGTAAGTTGGTAAGTGAATGTTGTGTGTTGCGCGCACGCACCAGATTTTTTTTTTTTTTCAGTGCTTTTGTTTTTTACTTTCACTTACCTATATGAAATATATAGTAAGTGGAAGTATTGCGATCGTGAAAAATTTCGACTTCCGGTTTTCAACGGAAATACACGTTTTGGGGTCCCCTGAGTCCAATTAACCAAGTCTCGCAAAATGGTCTGTGTGTGTGTGTGTGTGTGTGTGTGTGTGTGTCTGTGTGTGTGTGTGTGTGTGAACAGACTAGCTCAAAAACTATAAACCGTGCGAACCTGAAATTGGGTATTTAAAGTATGTATAAGCCCGCGATGTGACAGCAAAAATTTCATCGAAATTGCTCAAAGGGAGGGTGTACTTTATTTAATAACTTTTTAAGTTTTTTTAGATTTTCTCAAAAACGGCTCTAACGATTTTGATTAAACTGAGTATTTGATCTATTTATATGCCCGAGATATGACTGTCAAAATTTCATCAAAATTGATCAACCGGAGGGGGGACTTTACTTAATAAATTTTGTATCATTTTCACGTGTTTTTTTTTATTTACTCAATAACGGTTTTAACGATTTTGATCAAACTTGGTATTTGATGTATTTATATACCCGAGATATGACTGTAAAAATTTCATCAAAATTGATCAACAGGAGGGGGGACTTTACTTAATAAATTTTGCCCAATTTTTACCTTTTTGATCGATTATCTCAAAAACGACTTTAACGATTTTTATTAAATTCGTTATGTTTAATGAAAATTAGTTGTTATTTAAGTAAAGCTTTTGTAAGCTTTATCATTATTAAAATGTTCTAAGGGGGCTTAAATGGGGAAGGGGTTTTTTTTGTTTTTCTATAAAGTACCTTTATTATTTATTTATCGGCTCGACAGGTGCCTGAAGCTGCCCTTGGCCCTCTCAACCGCCCCTTCCCAAACATTTCGGTCAGCAGCATGTCTCATGGATACTCCAACTTTCCTCAAGTCCTCAGCCACGGAGTCCTTCCACCTTCCCTTCGGTCTTCCACGTGGTCTGACTCCATCCGGGGTCCCATAATATAGTTTCCTCGCGGCTCTACCTTCGTCCATTCTGATAACATGTCCCAGCCATTTTAAGCGCTGAATTCGCACAAAATGAGAGACTCGGAGATCGTCGAAAAGGTCGTAGATCTCTTCGTTCTTCCTTAATCGATATGCGCCGTTCTCTCTAACTGGCCCCATGATACGCCTCAATATTTTCCTTTCAAACCTGTCAATCTTTTCGGCTAGGTTTTTGCTTAGGGTCCAAGTGGCACAGGCATAGGTCAGTATAGGACGGATAATTGTTTTGTATACGATCATTTTAGTACGTACACTAAGTAGCTTACTCCGTAGGAAACTTCTTAGGGCGAAATATGCTTTGTTAGCCCCCATTATACGGTTACGTATTTCTTCTTGTTCGTCCAGCCGGTCATTAACGATGGAGCCGAGGTACTTAAAACTGGATACGCATTGAAACGAATATCGTCCCACTACATAATGCCTTGGAGGATTTATAGGTGTTTTCTTCCTGAGCACCATTATTTTTGTTTTTTCCTCATTTATGGATAGCCCCATCCTTTCAGCTTCTCTTTGCAACCCTTCACAGGTCTCCTTGATCGCCTTGAGGGATAATCCAATCAATGCTACATCATCAGCATATCCAAGTACTTGAGTCGCCTTGCTGAAAATGGTGCCCGACTGATTAAGCTCTGCCCGATTCATTATAACTTGGAGGGCGATGTTAAATAGAAGTGGGGAAAGGGGGTCACCCTGTCTAACTCCTGACTTCACTGCAAAAGCTTGGCCCAGCTTACCATTTATTTTCACTCGACTCGCGCTCTCATTCAAAGTACAAGCTACAAGTCGGATTAGCTTCGGTGGAACTCTCATCTCTTCCATTGCCAGGTAGAGCTCTTTCCTAATAATGGAATCATAAGCTGCTTTAAAGTCTATGAAAAGTATCCATATAGACTTGTTGAATTCTTTCATTTTTTCCATTATCTGTCTCAAGGAAAATATCTGGTCAATAGTTGATCGATTCTTCCTGAAACCCCCCTGGTAGTCACCCAAACGAGGCTCCACAAAATCCACAATTCGGTTATATAACACAACAGAAAAAATTTTATAGGCAGTATTCAGGAGGCTAATTCCTCGATAACTGTTGCAATCTGTGGGAACACCTTTCTTTTTGAGCAAGGGAATAATGACAGACTCTTTCCAGCTCTCCGGGATTTTTTCGCTCTCCCATATATTAACTATCAGATGAGTCAACTCTTCAACCAGTGCTGACCCACCAATCTTCAAAAACTCCGCTGGTATGCCATCTGAACCGGGAGCCTTGTTATTCTTGAAATTGTCCATAATCAGTCTAACCTCTTCTGAATCTGGTGGGCTAACTTCATGGTCATTCTCCGTGTCTTGAAAATCCTTATCAGGATACTCGTCATTGTCGTGGTGGTTTAGCAATTCTTGAAAATGCTCCATCCATCTACCTTGCACATCCTCATCCATGAAGACCATTTTCCCATCAGAACGCTTTATCATTGGGCAATTATTTATAAAACCTGATTTGATTTTCTTTACTTCACCAAAAAACTTTCTTGCCTCATTGTTCCTGCCGTACTCCTCCACCTTACGCCAGCTTTCCTGTAGTGCATATCTTTTCTTTTGCCTCAGAACTTTTTTTGCATTAGATCTGGCTTCCTGGTACTCCTTTCTGTTCTGTCTCGTATCCCTGTTCAGAAGTTTTTTCCTCTTTTCGTTCCGCACATTAATCGCTTCTTCACACTCGAGGTCGAACCAGGCGTTTTTAATCTTTCTGTTGCCATCCCTTCTACAATGTTGGCCGGCTGCATCAGATAGAGCTTTTCTAATATGGTTCCACTCCTCATTCACATCTCTTCCTCCAATGACAGCTGGGATATTACCTATACCTCTTTCAACGTCTCTCTGGAAATCATACCTGATTTCCTCTTCTTTTAACTTTTCTCTTGCCCAGGTTATCTGAAGTTTGCTCCTTTCAAACATCCTTAACTTATACGCATGTTTGAGCCTTGCAACCACCAGATAATGATCAGAAGCGATGTCTGGTCCTCTATAAGATCTCACATCATTAACTACATTAAAATGTCTACTAGAGACCAGAACGTGATCGATCTGCGTTGCAGTTCCATTTGGTGAAATCCATGTTTGCTTGTGTTTCTCTTTGTGAGTAAATACAGTACTCATCGCCACTAGTGATCTAGAGGCTGCAAAACTAACCATTCGTTCTCCATTATCATTAGTCTTCAGATGCAAGCTATGTTTGCCAATAGTGGGAGCAAACACTGGTTCTTTACCAACCTGAGCATTAAAATCCCCCAGAACAATTTTCATATCGAAGGAGGGCGTTGCATCTATAGTCCGTTCTAAATCCTCATAGAAAAGGTCCTTTTCCTCCTCATCTTTTTCTTCAGTTGGGGCATGAACATTTATCAAAGTGATATTAAACTTTTCTCCCTGAATCCTTAACTTGCACACCCTTTTGTTTATTGGTTGGAAATCGAGAACTGCTTTCCTCATTCTCTTTGATACTATGAAAGCTGTACCGAACTCATGTCTATTCTGATCTCCACTGTAGAAAATATCAAAATCATTTCCACTTTGCTTTCCAACACCAGTCCAACGTGTTTCCTGAAGAGCAGTTATATCTAAATTTAACTGTTGCAGTTGTTTTTCCAGTTCCGTCCGTGCTCCAGGTCTATAGAGTGATCTTACGTTCCATGTTCCAATTTTATAAACCATATGACGAGTTCCAGGTCGTTTACGTAAATCCGTCCGAAATCCGAGGCTAGGCTGTTGAGAATAATTAACCGTAGTTGTTTTTATAAAAGGTGGGTAGTCAACCCCCCTTTAACCCTCCTGCTTTATCCGGGCTTGGGACCGGCAGTGGTGTCTAGCTAACTAACCCCACTGGCGCAGTTATAAAGTACCTTTGTTTTAGTTTATATTGGGAAATTATCTGTCTCTCATCACGCTTAAAAATAAGAAACGGCTAAATATGTATGTATGTATGTATATATGAAGAAAATCAAGTAAACATATACAGGAGAAAAAAATAAAAATATTCCGTCAACTCATAAAACACCTTGAGCTCACGCATGCGCCGTACGCCTTTAATGACAAACCAATGCGTTATAATTAAACTGTTCTGTTCATTTGAGAAGTGGCAATTAACAAAACGCATTAATTTCTAATCTAAGTAAGTTGGTAAGTGAAAGTTGTGTGTTGCGCGCACGCACCAGATTTTTTTTTCTATGTATGTTCACCGATTATTCAGAGATGGATGGACCAATTGGAACGAACCATTTTGCATCTTGTAGAGTACTTCCCCAAGGCGGTCCCATTAAAACCTTTTTTGGGTTGTTAATTTATTTAAGAAGTTATCGGGAAAAAACATGAAAATAATTATTTAAATATCGCTCAAAATGTTTACTCATTGGAAAAACATATGGTATATATAACATAAGGTATGCTTCAACAAGCTATTAAAACTAATAAATCTCAATATTGTTTTACTGCTGGATGAATCAAATGGGAAAACCAACCAATTAAATTCAGAATCAAAAGAGTGGGGAGGAAACATGAGCAGTCTGTTACTTATCGATGTGTTTGAAGTGCATGTTGGAACAAACCTATACATAACCTTAACTAATTTTTTAACAATAGATTTGAATAAGGATATATCATTCATGTTTGGGCAAAAGGGCTTAAGTCATAAAAAAAATTTTTGTCTCTTCTTCTTAACACGTTAGGTGAGGCATCGGTCCACGGGGTCCGAAGTCTTACATTCCCCTCTTAACAGCCGATTTTCCCATGAAAATTTCCGGAAGTCCAAACACTTCAAGCACTCAATTTAGTCGATTTTTAATGAGAGTCTTGCATTTTAGTGCAGAAAACGTTGTTAACAGATGGAATTCTGTTGATGAATTAAATGAGCTTCTCAAGGACATTATCTCTTGGTAAGGATTAGACCTAGACATAACAGGCGCAGGACATGCCCCCGGGGTCCGATACAGGATTTACGCCATACTTTATCGAAAATAGCATTAAACTGCTGGAATTTTGAATTACCATCCATATTGATAATTTTTTCAATGACAAAACAATTTTTAGGAGTCTTTTACTGCTTTACAACTACTTACTCTATGATAAAAAAAAAATTCTTTTTAAAGAAATGAATTTATATAATATAAATAAAGCAAATGTCAGTGTTTTATTTATAATTACAGACTTTTAGTAAGAAGTGTTAATGATAACCATAAAGGTATTCTTTTCAATATTATCGGACGCGGAAGTCTGATGCCGATTCTAGAAAACAACAGAATTTCAGCTTTTAGCAACATTTTCTGCACTAAAATGCAATAATCTCATCAAAAATCGGCTAAATTGAATGTTTGAAGTGTTTGGACTTCATGTGAAAATTGGCTGTTAAGAGAGGAATGTAAGACATCGGACCCCATGGACCGATGCCGAACCGAACGTGTTAAGAAGACGAGACGAAAATGTTTATGACATAAGCCCTTTTGCCCAAACATGAATGATATATCTTTATTCAAGTCTATTGTTAAAAAATTAGTTAAGGTTGGGTGTAGGTTTGTTCCAACAAGCACTTAAAACACATCGATAACTAACAGACTGCTCATGTTTTCTTCCCTCTCTTTTGATTCTGAATTTGATTGGTTGGTTTTCCCATTTGATTCATCCAGCAGTAAAACAATATTGAGATTTATTAGTTATCAATTAGTTTTAATAGCTTGTTGGAGCATATCTTATATTATATATACCATATGTTTTTCCAATGAGTAAACATTTTGAGCGATATTTAAATAATTATTTTCATGTTTTTTCCAGATAACTTCTTAAATAAATTAAGAACCCAAAAAAGGTTTTAATGGGACCGCCTTGGGGAAGTACTCTACAAGATGCAAAATGTTTCATTCCAATTGGTCCATCCATCTCTGAATAATCGGTGAACATACATAGAAAAAAAAACAAAAGCACTAAAAAAAAAAAAGGCACATACGTATCGAATTGAGTAACCTCCTCTTTTGTTCGAAGTCGGTTAAAAAACAAAATGGTGTAAGAGTAACCAAAGTTACGAAAATATTTCTAACCTCTCTTATATGGAAGTTTCAAAATAATCTATATAAATAAAGTTGAAATTCTGTTTGTTTAATATTTTATTTGTTCTTTATAGAAATCCATACCGTTTGTCCTAAATTCTTCAAATTTCGCTCAGTGGTTCTTTGATATCAGGTGCGAACACCTGTCCATATTAAAATTGCATAACTTCAGCCAATCTCTTGGTATATTCTTTATTGTTAAGCAATTCGTCATGATCTCGCTTTACAATGGTTTTTTTTTTTACGAAATCGACCGTTTGAGTCGAAAAAACGGCCTAAAAAATCATTTTATAGATTTTGATGAGGCCAACAAGGCCCGGTAAGACCGTCCCTTGGTAGGCGTCGAGTTCTGGGATTTTTAAACCATATGTTTTTTTTGTTTTTTTTTTAACATTACAATACGTTTATTTACCTGTATGGTGAATTTATTTTTTATAAATGCCTCCTAAGAAGCGAGCTTCAATAGGAGTAGTGAGCTCAAAAGCTAAAAAACAACGTCAAACACGAGCAGCTGAAACTTTCGACGAACATCAAAATAGGATTGAACAACAGAGGCTTAGACTGGCAGAATCGCGGGAAACTGAGTCTGCCCAGGAATACGAGGCCCGCTTTGCGCCACAAAGGCTTAGGCAAGCCGATTTGCGAGAAGCCAATATTTCTGTTTGTTTCTTTGTTCTTTATAGAAATCCATACCGTTTATCCTAAATTACCCAAATTTCGCTCAGTGGTTCTTTCATACCAGGTGCAAACACCTGTCCATATCAAAATTGCAGCCGATCTTCAGCTGATATTCTTTTTTGTTATAAAAATCGTAATGATCTCGCTTTACAATGTTTTTTTACAAAATCGACCGTTTCATTAGAAAAATAAAATTCCCTGGGTGAAACCGGGATAAACAGCCATAATCTATGTCAATATATATGGAATTCTGTTTGTTCTTTTTAGAAATCCATACCGTTTGTCCTAAATTCTACAAATTTCGCTCAGTGGTCCTTTGATACCAGGTACGAACACTGTCCATATTAAAATTGCATAACTTCAGCCGATCTTCAGCTGATATTCTTTATTTTTATAGAAATCGTAATATTATAAACTCACTTTATAATGTTTTTTTACGAAATCAACCGTTTCATTAGAAAAATGAAATTCCCCGATCAAACCGGGTTATACAGCTTAAAGATGAATTTCTGTTAGTTTGTTTTTTCTTAGTAAAAATCCGTACCGTTTGTCCTAAATTCCCCAAATTTCGCTCAGTGGATCATTCTTACTAGGTGCGAACACCTGTCCATATTAAAATGTCATAACTTCAGCCAGTCTCTGGGTATATTCTTTAATGTTATAAAAATCGTTATGATCTCACTTTAAATTTGTTCACGTGTATTAGAAAAATGAAATTCCCCGGGTGAAACCGGGATATACAGCTAGTTTACAATAAAAGTCGGAATTTGCATTGAATTCTATTTAGTCATGTTCAGCAATAAATAACTATTGTTTTTAACAAGTTGTTGCGAAAACAAATCAATACCTTGGAGGTATTTAAATTAATTAAATGTTGTTAATCAGATAAAATACAAATCCAATTAAACAGTATCTCAGCTCATGTAAATTCAATCCATTAGCAAATGAGTTGCCCGGATCTATGTTTTAGGTATTGCTCAACTTTACTCTCGAAGTTCTTACCGCTCCAAACTTCGCTATTAGTTTAGCTAAACCTGATGTTTATTGTTTTGAGAAGCCACCGTACTTCTGGTAAAAGCAACAAACATAAATGAGACCACCAATTAGAAATTCATCGTATTATGCCATAATTATGAAAGTGGTGAAAGTGGACTGAAGGGTTGGTCTTGCTCCGAAGATCGAATCATATGGTTATTTTAGTGTTACCATGTCATTACTTTTATGCTATATTTCGCCAATATATGTTGTGACGTGAATGAAATAAAAAAATCTGGTGCAATGCGCGCAACACACAACTTTCACTTACCGATTTCCATTGATTAAAAATTGACGTGTGTTGTTAAATGCCATTTCTCAAAGTCACACATTTTTCCTCATTTATTCATTTACTTTTTTACTTTCACTTACCTATATATGAAATATATAGTAAGTGGAAGTATTGCGATCGTGAAAAATTTCGACTTCCGGTTTTCAACGGAAATACACGTTTTGGGGTCCCCTAAGTCCAAATGACCAAGTCCCGCGAAATGGTCTGTGTGTGTGTGTGTGTGTGTGTGTGTGTGTGTGTGTGTGTGTGTGTGTGTGTGTGTGTGTGTGTGTGTGTGTGTGTGTGTGTGTGTGTGTGTGTGTGTGTGTGTGTGTGTGTGTGTGTGAACAGACTAGCTCAAAAACTATAGACCGTGCGAACCTGAAATTGGGTATTTAGTGTAGGTATATACCCGCGATGTGACAGCATAAATTTCATCAAAATTGATTAACCGGAGGGGGGACTTTACTCAATAACTTTTTAGGTTTTTTTCGATTTTCTCAAAAACGGCTCTAACGATTTTAATTAAACTGAGTATTTCATCTATTTATATGCCCAAGATATGACTGTAAAAATTTCATCAAAATTGATTAACCGGAGGGGGGACTTTACTTAATAAATTTTGTAACGTTTTCACGTGTTTTTTTTATTTACTCTAAATCGGCTTTAACGCTTTTGATCAAACTGGGTATTTGATGTATGTATATGCCCGAGATATGACTGTTAAAATTTCATTAAAATTGAATAACCGGAGGGGGGACTTTACTTAATAAATTTTGTATCATTTTCACGGGTTTTTTTATTTACTCAAAAACGGCTTTAACTATTAACAAAAATAAGATATGGATGTAGAAAAATGTGTGACTTTGGGAAATTATATTTAACAAAACACGTCTATTTCTTATCTAAGTAAGTTGGTAAGTGAAAGTTGTGTGTTGCGCGCACGCACCAGATTTTTTTTTTTTTTTTTGCTTGTACTTGCTCTTTAATGTACACATATAGTGAGAATGGAGCGGGCTTGGGCGGGATTCGAACCCGCACCGCCAGCGTGGGAGTCGGAGACGCTACCCCCTCGGCTACGCCGCGGCCCTCTAAATTTTTTAAAATAACTTTTTGCCGAAAGTTACTTCCCCGTTTCCTAAATGGCTGCCAACTTCCAGCAAAAAGCAAGAGTCTAGAGAAAGTTTTACACTACATGAAAATAAATGAGAAAGATGTGTGACAAACGAATGGAAAAGTTCCTCACCTCGCGGATCCCGTAGAAGAAAAAGAAGGAACTGAAGACATTGTTCATCTACTTCCCTCAGCTGATGGATAAACTTTCATAAATCTGTCTTCCGTGAAAGCTTAGGCGACAATGAAAACTTTGTAGGAACTACCTGTAGAGTGAGTAGAAGGAGGCACGCACTTCGGGGACTCTGATGTGATTTCTCGCTCAGTTCATTTACAGGTTGTAACCTGTTGATTAACCTACCATGTTCATCTGACAAATTACAGTTTTTTGTTTGTAATCTTAATATAATATATCCCTATATAAATAAAAATCTCGTGTCCCAATGTTTTTCGGGGTTAAAATCAGAAACTAATCAACCGATCTTTATACAATTTGGCTCATTGTGTTTAGTTTTGTACAACTTAAATGATAGGATAATTTTTATCTCGATTATTGGCTTCAATATTTCTTTAATTGGAAATTTAATGCTTATTATAGTATAATTGAAGGGGTCGGGGCAAAATAGTGCCAAGCAACATTTTTAACAATAAACTCGTGTATATTATATTATGTAGTACTATATGTCTATGATGGAAATGCCACCTAAATATCAGGTTGTATTTCCATCATAGACATATAGTACTACAAAATATACAACAGAATGCAGCTACAGTTCATTTTTGTTAAAAATGTTGCTTGGCACTATTTTGCCCGGACCCCTTCAATTGAGTGTGATTATTTGTAAGTTCTATAAGTTTCCTACATATGGCGGTGTAAGTTGATTTATTCACACAAAACATCATTTTTTTTCGATATTTAAGGTGGGTAAGCATACATTTTTTTTTCCGGCTTGGACTAGGAAAATCCAAAATTATGTGTCGCCATTTCACGAGTGGGGAAAATATCGAATCTATTTGTTTTATAAAAAGACAGGTTAATCACATTATCATTGTGCACCTATTAGTATAAGCTCCTGATACGATATGTCATATCATTATGTGTTACTTATATTCTGACTTAAAAAAAAAAAACCTGTACCACTACAACCCATGAAGGGTCTTGCGTTCAGTACTATGTAAGGAAGAGCACTGTTTTTTGGTCAGCGGACGTGCAAGGAGGTGATTTGACCGTGATCACGCTCAACCGCCAGGTTTTCCCCCTTAATTTTTAATTTTTCATTAAGGGTACCCACTTTATAGATGCTGGGTTTGCCACAGGAGGGTCTCTCGGCCCACGAGACGAACTGTGGCGAATAATAAAGATATCATAAGCCATGTCAGATTCGAACTCGGGACTTTGAGCACAGCAATCCACTGCCTTACCAGTGGGCTACCCCGCTCCCCATTCTGACTTTAATTAATATTTATTATGTCAAAAGATTAATTTGGTGCATTTTTGCAGTCTATTGTGATTGTAATAAACCCTGTTCTAATTATATTCTTTATAAGATCTTTTTACATGTGTCATTCATTAACATACTACGGTCAAATACATGGGCGGATCCAGCCGATCAGAAAGGGGGGGGCTGCAGCCCCACAGTCCCTTATTTGGATCTGCTAATTAGCTTATTACCTTTATTTTCCTTTCCCACAACTAAAATTCTACTTGTTATGCACATTATTTGTTCTTTAACTTGCTTCCTTACATTAAGGAAAGTCAAATTCGATCTTAAAATGACGAAAATTTTTCCAAAGGTAGGAGCTGCAGCTCTGGACCCCTGGAACCGCCAATGGTCAAATATAAGATGTCGAATTGATGATAAATGGCCGATTTGTCCCCCTGATACAGATTTCGTTGTTAGCTAGGGAGTGAATATGTTGGTCAGGGGGTCAGGGAGAGGTATTTGATTAAATATGTAGCTTGTTATGTTGATTACTAATCATTTTCAGTTCAGAAAATTATTTTTCGATTACGTATACATATCTTAGATCTACCATATGTGACGATGCCTTCTGCAACCAGAAAAATGAGAAAAGACAACTTTGAAATTCCAAAAAAAATAAGACCCAAATACCACCATAATTATGGTTTGGCCATGTATTTTTATGGCTCGTAGTAAATAAAAACTTAATTTTCAAATTTATTCATGATTCAACTATTGTAGTTCACAAGTTATGATCCCATGGATAGTTTTCAAACAAAATTTAACGCGAGTTTATATTTAAGCGATTATTCCACAAATACGTATATATACCTCTTAGACTAACACAGTAAAGAAATATTTTCTCCTTGGTAGAGAGACTTGGTGCAGACTCGCAGCCTTCCAACTCTTCGCCCCGCACAAGATCAATACCACCGCTAGTCATAGTCTTTTTGCCGTCTGGCCGCTCTCAAAGTCCATATCGAGCTAGCAAAACTTTGCGTGAAAAACTTTTTCTGATTTTTCAGTAAAACTAACATCAAACAAGAAAACACGATTTCTACTACTTTGAACTGACACAGAATACCGAAACAGGTCCACCCCTATTTTAGTAAAATGTAATTCAAAATCAGCTACAACAACATTTGTCGTAAAAGCAAAATGATTGCCAAAAATAATTGTAACTTTAAAATGATAAATCGCATTAAAAACGTTCACTATTTATTTACTTGATTATGTTTAAGAAATTTTATTAACAGTAACACCTCTTTTATCCGATTTAAATAAAACCATAGAAAATCAGAGAGATCGAAGATGCATCTTATAATCAGGAAATACAGGTAATAAAAACGAAACAAATCCTCAAAAAAGCAAACCTAACTTTATAATGATATGTATGTGTGTGTTGTGTGTGTGTGTGTGTGTGTGTGTGTGTGTGTGTGTGTGTGTGTGTGTGTGTGTGTGTGTGTGTGTGTGTGTGTGTGTGTGTATGTGTGTGTGTTTGTGTGTGCGTGTATCTCCGCAAAGTTACCGTATAATCGTCAAGTTCTTATAAAATATGTATATATTAATATTAGGGTGTCCCTTATTTTTCAAAGTTTTAAATTTCTAACGCATAGGTGTTAGTTTTATTCATTTGCCTTTAAAGAATTCGGAAATAAATTTTTACCTTATTTGGAGTACGATAACATGTGCCGACTTGCATCGAATCATGTTGCGTTAAGACTGCAAGAAAGAGGATCCAAGTGGTTTTGTCACAAGCGGGAATGCAGAACAGCGATTGGCCTCTTCAGCAGAACCTGGCTCGAACAATGTCGCCTGCCTTATGGAAAGTTATTGTTTTAATATATTCCATAGCATAGCATGCTAGATTCCTATCTATGCGAATTTATGTAATTTATATTTATCTGATGTTAGGATATTTCTGCTTTGAAGGATATGTACAAATACATAAGTTTCTGAGGTGTATTTTCTTCTTTATGTAATAGTTATTTATTAAAAAATCACTGGCTCACCTAATCCTAATAAACAGACCCTATTTCGGTTAATAAAGTGATAATCTTTATAACCTGTTTAAATATTTGTGTTCTCATAATTTGTTTCGCATTCAAAATTGTTTTTTTTTTTTTCACAATTTATTTACTTCATTATGTTTCAGAAATTTTATTAACAGTACCACCTCTTTTAACCGATTTTAATAAAACCATAGAAAATCAGAGAGATTGAAGATGCATCTCATAATCAGGAAATACGGGTATTAAAACGAAACAAATCCTCAAAAAAGCAAACCTAAATTTATAATGATATGTGTGTGTGTGTGTGTGTGTGTGTGTGCGCGCGCGAGTGCGTGCCTGCGTGCCAGTTTGTTTAGAATTTCATCTTTTTTCTTACCTTGATCATATTAAAATTATCATTATAATCTATATAAATAAAGTTGAAATTCAGTTTGTTTGTTTATTTGTTCTTTATTGAAATCCGTACCGTTTGTCCTTAATTCTCCAAATTTCGCTCAGGGGTTCTTTGATACCAGGTGCGAACACCTGTCCATATTAAAATCGCATAACTTCAGCCGATCTTCAGCTGACATTCTTTATTCTCCAAATTTCGCTAAGTGATTCTTTCAGACCAGGTGCGAACACCTTTTCATATTGAAATTGCACAACTTCAGCCGATCTTCAGCTGATATTCATTATTCTCGAAATTTCGCTCAGTGGTTCTTTCAGACCAGGTGCGAACACCTTTTCATATTGAAAGTGCATATCTTCAGCTGATATTCTTTATTGTTATAAAAATCATAATTATCTCACTTTACATTTTTTTTTTTTTTTACGAAATTGACCGTTTCTTTATATACAGCTATAATCTATGTATATAAAGATGAAATTATGTTTGTTCTTAATAGAAATCCATACCGTTTGTCCTTAATTCTCCAAATTTCGCTCAGTGGTTCTTTCAGACTGCGCGAACACCTGTCCATATTAAAATTACATAACTTCAGCCGATCTTCAGCTCATAATCTTTGTTGTTATAATAATCGTTTGGATCTCGCTTTACATAGGTTTTTACGAAATCGAACGTTTGAGTCGATAAAAGTCTCACTTTATAGATTTTAAAAATGAAATTCTCCGGGTGAAACCGGTACATACAGCTAGTTTTTAAATATTTTTTATAAAAACAGAAAATATCGGTCTTGGCTTGGATTTGAACCCGTATTTTCTTGTCTCCAGGATCTTTTCCCTTCTTATAAAATATGTATATATTAATATTAGAGTGTCCCTTATTTTTCAAAGTTTTAAATTTCTAACGCATAGGTGTTAGTATTATTCATTTGCCTTTAAAGAATTCGGAAATAAATTTTTAACTTATTTGGAGTACGATAACCCGTGCCGACTTGCATCGAATCATGTTGCGCGCCAGTAGCGGTGCGTTTTTTCTCAATTATTCTCGCGATTAACACGCATTGTTTTACATTTAAAAGGTTGCAGTGGAATTAAGAATGTGTTTTCTTAGTAGGTGACGTAAATTATCAAATAACAGGCGCAAAGTTACCGTCTAACCGTCAAGTTCTTGCAGTACTTTTTTTTTTAATATTCACGAAGTTAAATTGACTGTCAGTGAAAGTGCTAATCTCGTCATTCAGGAGTTTATTATATTTTGGGAAAAAGCTAGAATCCCTACCAGTGCTATACCTAACTGTGTAAAAAAATTTGTGGATCTTTACCATGCTTGGAGGGAGTTGCAAAAAAAATCTTAAAAATAACAGATATTTACAAGCGCCGCACAGTGGTTGAAAGGCGGAAAAAACCCATTTTTTGAAGGTATTGGAATATTCTTTTTCTTTTCATTATTAATTAATAGAATAGTTACCTGACACATTCCATCAATTTATTCGGATATATTCTGATTTTTAAACTTGTTAGGACCCTTTGAAAATCGATCATTGAAAAGGTTTATTTTTCAACGGAAAATTTATAGCACTATAATAATTTTTACAACTCGCATTTTTGTTTCTTAGAGCGATTTTCCTTCTTAATCATGAAAGGCGATCTCACATATTATACTAGCATAAAAATAATGCTATTTGGTCTATGTTTTAACCCAGAAATAAAATCCCAAATAAATGCAATAAAATTAAGACAACAATTTTTTTTGGTAATCCATATTTTTCAAGCGCAGCCGAGCGTAGTTTTAAAATCCATTTTTTAAAGAAGAAGATACATTCAAGGAAATATTAAAACATATTCTAGCTGCGTCCACCTGCGTCTGTACATGTGGGATTTTTTTATTTTTATTAAAATACCAAAGCTATTTCGTGCAGTTTATTCGCTATGGAGCTTCTGCTTCGAATTAGGATATTACTAATCGTTTAGTAAAACATTATGCCTTACTTACCAGGTCTGTAGCATCATTTATAAAGTCAGCCTGAATCGTTGTTAGGTCGATAATAAATCAACTTTTTCACCTACCGTGATTTTAGAATGAATTTGGAAATTATTAATAATAAGTTTATTAACATGACCTCCGATAACTTAAAGGCTTCGGCACTTTTAATTTTTAAGTATCCATTTGTTTTTAGAAGATTGGTATTAAAAAAAAGGTTCAGCAATTATTTAGCGTGAATAAGGGAACTAAATTTTCACAGATAGAGTTGCAGTTATTAAACCTACATTGAACAGTCCATCCCACCATCTCCTATCAAAATTATATTAAAGTCTGATGATCCCAATCTTATGTTTTAATATGATATACATTTAATAGTTAAGAATTAAAGCATGTCGACAAAAATAATTGATAGTTCCTATGTATGATTTTTTTTTTTTTCCTAACTTGAGTGTTTTCATGAAATAAAATTATATTGCAAGTACTATCAATGATATTACTAGCATAAATGAGCAAAAGTGTTTAAACTAGCCGATTCCGAGTCGAAAATTGATGTATAATTTTTTTTCTATTTTCCTTTCACTGCCGGTTAATCCGAATAGCCGGTTAAGCGGGGCTCGAACCTATACATTTTATAGGAAATTCAATCGTGGTTATGATAATATCAACTTTATTTTTATGCGGCTCACAGATCGGATTTGACAAGGTTTTTTCCGAAAATAGTCGATTTTCAACCACTGTGCGCCGTGAGGAGGACTTTAAGAACAATTTAGATAATTTATTTGATATAGCTCACGCTGATGCTTTGGAACGGATGAAAATTGAAGAAGATATAATATTTTTACATAGGGCGGCCAGGGTGTTTAGCGGGTGTGGACAAAATGTAAGCTGAAAAAGAAGAAAAGGCAAGACAAAAGAAATTCAATGAAGAGAAAAAAGATGTGAGCAAATGTGTTTCGGAGGTTTTATCGTCATCTGTTACTACGCAAGATTCTATTCAAACGCAAGGACATCACGATCAACTTACCAGCTTTGATGAAAGCCTTGAGGATCCCTAAGCACCCACCTCTCAAATGGTAAGTTCTCAAACTACTATAAAAAAGGGGAAGTAAAGACTTTATCACGCCTAAATTAGTTGCAGCTTTAAATAGATGCCAATTAAGCATAAGGGATTCTGCCTATATATTTCAGGCTGTAGTAGAAGCACTAGATCTTAGTTGTGATGATATTCCAATAAACAAATCGTCTATTCAACGTATTCGCAAACAGAGTCGAAAAGATTTTTTTTTCGAGACATGCAGTGGATAATACGGGAATAATGCGGGATTTTTAGAAGCCTGTACTGCAAGACATCCGGTGGAAGCAATTTACGAAGAAAAACAACAATTTGGCATAAACGCGAATGTGCGGTCCAAACATGGGTTTTGAACAACATACACAAAATATGTTGTATTTTAACATGAAACAAAAGACAAAACATATAGTTTAGAATATTTATAGACCTGACGGAAGTAACTGACAGTTGGAACAAACTGTAATAGTACATGTTTGTGACTAGGTTGTTCGAGTACCATCTACGCCAGCCCAGAACCTTCGAGGCTATTCTATCCTTGCGACTATATACAAGAAGCGATTGACTGGAGAGTTAGTTGTTCTAAAGCTCAATAACCATATTATTTCTGTGGTCCGTTTCGGATTAGGTAAGCCAGTGATTTATTTTAAGTGACCGTGATTATTTCATTAAAATTACTCTGACTTAATAACATATGAAGGGTCAGGGGGAAAAACCACGGTAGTCCACTTTTTGTTGATTTGAAATAAGTGGTGCCGTCTGATAGGATAGGACGTGTACTTTCTTTTCATATTTTTTACAGTCGAGAAAAAAAAAACGATAGTCCACATAAACTTTATAGTTTAAAATCGGTACAAGGGGGAAAAACAGCCGAAGTCCTAAGTGTCAGGGAAAGATTAACAGACAACTACAGACAAACACCATTTCTGTGGTGTTTGTCTGTAGTTGAAGTATAAATGAACACTGCCTTTAGTTCAAGTGAAGATGAATACAAGTCAACACAATCAAAAAAAAAAAAAAAATCTGGTGCGTGCTCGCATCACACAACTTTCACTTACCAACTTACTTAGATTAGAAATTAATGCGTTTTGTTAACGGCTTTAATTATGAACAATGGTCTGTCATTAAAGGCGTACTCCGCATGCTTGGGCTCAACGAGTTTTATGAGTTGACTGAATATTTTTCTTTTTTTCTCCTCTTTATGTTTTCTTTATTTTTATCATATCTCATATTTAGCCATTTCTTATTTTTAGGCGTAACGACTGTCTCTCGTTAATTTCTCAATGAAAACAAAAACAAAGGTACTTTATAAGAAAGAAAGAAACAAAAAAAAAGCCCCCCCCCGTAAAAAAAAAAAAGTCCCCTCAGAACATTTTAATAATGATAAAGTAACATTTTATTTTACAGCCGTTTTTGAGTAAATAAAAAATAATTTCACGTGAGATTGGTTCAAAATTTATTAAGTAAAGTCCCCCCTCCGGTTGATCAATTTTGATGAAATTTTTACAGTCGTATCTCGGGCATATAAATAGATCAAATACTCAGTTTAATCAAAATCGTTAGAGCCGTTTTTGAGAACATTGAAAAAAACGTAAAAGTTATTAAATAAAGTACCCCCTCCCTTTGAGCAGTTTTGATGAAATTTTTGCTGTCACATCGCGGGCATATACCTACACTAAACACCCAATTTCAGGTTCCCACGGTTTATAGTTTTTGAGCTAGTTTGTTCACACACACACACACAGACCATTTCGCGGGACTTGGTTATTTCGACTCAGGGGGTCCCAAAACGTGTATTTCCGTTGAAAACCGGAAGTCAAAATTTTTCACGATCGCAATACTTCCACTTACTATATATTTCATATATAGGTAAGTGAAAGTAAAAAACAGACAAATGTCTGATGCCATGAAAAACACAGACTTTCAGCTCACAAGTCAGGTGAAAACTGTTTTTGTAAACCATTTAATAGTTTTGAAAACGTACCTTTATCTGTAAGAAACAAAATATTATCTAATTTTAATAATATGTCGTCAAGAGATGAGCAAAAAGCCTTCCTTAGCGATCTCATAACTATTATACCAATCCAAAGTGGTCCTCCCAGAACAAATTCTGCGGTATCTATACCAAATAAATCTTCTTATGTTTAAAAGTTACATTGAAAGATGAAAACAATAATTATCAATACACTGATATTCCATTTTGTTTGAAGGGTTTTTGTCAATTCATGGCATTAATGAAACTAGAGCCTGGTTCATTAATAAAAGTTTAATTAATAATGGGTTGGGGCCAAAAGATCAACGCGGTTAACATAACTATCGACTTCACAAAAAGTAGGCAGAATAGGGAAACAAATTTGTTTCTATTAGCAAATAGAAATAAATTTGTTATTAAAAGTATTATTGTTTTTTTTGTTTACCTAAAAAAGTAATAATAATTTACGGGTCACAAATAAATAAGCAATGGACTATTGTGGTTTTTCCCGCCTACAATGAGCAGTTTGGTGATGTTTTGTTATTTCATTGGCATTTAAACTACTATTTGGTTTTGGAAATTTTGTACAGTAGTAAATAATTATCTGGGTTAGAGGAATATGTTTTGTGAAACTAATTTTAACTTTTGGATAATGGACCAAGGGGACCATAAACTTTAAATTTAATTTTTCTCAGATTGGCCTAGATTGGTCTACCGTGGTTTTTCCCCATGACCCTTCATATGTAAAGTCTGATGTAATAATTTCATAGCCTAACCTTTCCATTTGTACCGACCATTTGTTAATTGTTCTAATTCAGTTCAGTTATGAATATCTTTTATTTAAGTGAACACGTGAAGAATGAAGAAGCTGCTGTTAAGTTTTTAAAGAGTAAGGGAATCATACCCAGTAACAAGGCATGCGAAAAAGGGCATCCCATGAAGTTAAGACTGCATGAAAGAGGATCCAAGTGGATTTGTCACAAGCGGGAATGCAGAACAGCGATTGGCCTCTTCAGCAGAACCTGGCTCGAACAATGTCGCCTGCCTTATGAAAAGTTATTGTTTTAATATATTCCATAGCATAGCATGCTAGATTCCTATCTATGCGAATTTATATGGAGGCGGAGGTATGAGAAGGAATGTTATTTTGAATCTACTTTGAAAAAATCTGGTGCGTGCGCGCAACACACAACTTTCACTTACCAACTTACTTAGATTAGAAATTGACGTGTTTTGCTAAATATCATTTCCCAAAGTCACACAATTGTCTACATTCATATGTTATTTTTGTTAATCGTTAAAGCCGTTTTTGAGTAAATAAAAAAACCCCGTGAAAATGATACAAAATTTATTAAGTAAAGTCCCCCCTCCCGTAGATCAATTTTGATAAAATTTTTACAGTCGTATCTCGGGCATATAAATACATTAAATACCAAGTTTGATCAAAATCGTTAAAACCGTTTTTGAGTAAATAAAAAAAACACGTTAAAACGATACAAAATTTATTAAGTAAAGTCCCCCCTCCGGTTGATCAATTGTGATGAAATGTTGGTTATCACATCTTTGGCATATAAATACATCAAATACCAACTTTGTTCATAATCGTTAAAACCGTTTTTGAGTAAATAAAAAAAACATGTGAAAATGATACAAAATTTATTAAGTAAAGTCCCCCCTCCGGTTGATCAATTTTGATGAAATTTTTACAGTCATATTTCAGGCATATAAATAGATCAAATACTCAGTTTAATCATAATCGTTAGAGCCGTTTTTGAGAAAATCGAAAAAAACTTAAAAAGTTATTAAATAAAGTACCCCCTCCCTTTGAGCAAATTTGATGAAATTTTTGCTGTCACATCGCGGGCTTATACATACTCTAAATACCCAATTTCAGGTTCGCACGGTTTATAGTTTTTGAGCTAGTCTGTTCATACACACACACACACACACACACACAGACCATTTCGCGGGACTTGGTTATTTTGACTCAGGGGACCCCAAAACGTGTATTTCCGTTGAAAACCGGAAGTCGAAAATTTTCACGATCGCAATACTTCCACAGTAAGTGAAAGTAAAACATCGCTGATTTTCGCCTTTGAAAGTAATTTATATTTATCTGATGTTAGGATATTTCTGTTTTGAAGGATATGTACAAATGCATATGTTTCTGAGATGTATTCTCGGGTCTTTTGCAGAAAAGCACCCCCAGTGATTTTATAATGTGATATAGTTTAGTTACTATTAAATTTGATCACATGTTTTAATTTGATATTAAATGCTCTACTATAAAATTTCAACAGTTTAACCCTTCTAAACAGTTAACCCTATTTCAACAGTTAACCCTTCTCCACCTATAACTGATGGATTTTTTATTATAGCATCGGCACAAACTTCTCGCAAAAAATTCTTCCAATCCGTAATTGTATGCTCGGCCATACCAAATTCTTCCGCACAGAATTTTGTTGTCATGTATTCTACAGTAAAGGAATATACAAAACTAGCGTTCCCCGTCGCGGCTTTGCCCGCGAGGCTTTAAAATTAATTCTGTGATCATTATCTTGGTATTGATTTAATATAATATGTTATATATTGACAACATATGTTATATATTGAAACATGACAGGGATGGTAGGTGGAGCTTCCGGTAGGTGGAATGTTGGAGGGGAAAGTTGCCGTCTCGGTAGAAGAGAGGGAGGCGCGCAATGGAGAGTTCACTAAAATAACCGAAAAAAAAAATTGCTTACTTCTCATGAAAGATTCATTTTTCGGCTTTAAAACATGGTTTTCGACGCCCCGTAAGAGCTTTCGAGTTAAACTCGTCGGATCAAGATCTTTAAAATGAGTCCAAATTAGATATTTTTTCTCGAAGTGCAAATATAGGTGTCCGTTAGAGTTAAACGATAATTTCGCCATTTAAATCCCTTGGTCACATTTTTGAATCGAAGAGAGAACGGAAGAGATCGAAATAAACACGCACCATCCCCAATCATGGGAATAACAGTGTGCATAATTTGATTACCGCTAATATTTAAATAATCAGGAGCCATATTTTATGTAAATTTTTATTTTAATAATATTGTAACGTTAAATCAATAATCAAATAAAAAACATATGGTTTAATATCTCAACAATAGATTTCCGTTAGAGTTAAACGACAATTTCGCCATTTAAGCCCCTTAGGAGTTACATTTTTGAAATTCCTTTCTTAGTGGTTACCTGCATTGCGTTTAAAATCTAAATCCCGAACTTTTTTTAGCTCATTTTAATTGGTCTTTCCGTGTTGCATTGCTGTACCTGACACGTCGCCTTTTAACTTGCTTCTTCTCCTCAGAAAGTTGCGTTAGTAGAGCTTCACACACGTCAAAATGGCCGTTACATAGAGTACCAGTAAAACGTAGTTTTTTGTGGGATTAGAATTATTGCCAAATACCGCATAAAGCTCATCATTGCGATATACTTCAAAAAGGTAAGGAAACAATTCCCCAGCTGCCGTTAGTTCCACAAATCCGGCATAGGTTGAATGCTGAGACATATGAGTGTAATAACTACTGAAATCAGAATAATTGTTACCGTAATCATTTTGAGTAAACGCAGAAAATTCGTCCCAAGTTGGATGACATGTTGTACTACAATTTGCCGAAAATGACAACATTTTTCTTGAGAATTCTCAATAATATATATAGAGATCGAAATAAACACGCACCATCCCCAATCATGGGAATCACAATGTGCATAATTTGATTACCACTAATATTTAAATAATCAGTAGCCATATTCTATGTGAATGTCTATTTTAATGATATTGTTTATTTAATACATAAAAAAAAAAGCATATGGTTAAAAATCTCAAAAATAGGTGTCCGTTATAGTTAAATGACAATTTCGCCATTTAAACCCCTTAGAGGTTACATTTTTGAAATTCCTTTCTTAGCGGTTACCTAAAATCTAAATTCCGAACTTAAAGTTTCTATCATTAGTAGTTTTTGCTCTAAATTGATTCTATCAGTCAGGACAAAGCCTCTTAAAAATATGGAGAAGAGATCGAAATAAACACGCACCATCCCCAATCATGGGAATAACAGTGTGCATAATTTGATTACCGCTAATATTTAAATAATCAGTAGCCATATTTTATGTGAATGTCTATTTTAATACTATTGCATTCAAAATTGTTTTTTTTTTCTTTGAATAAAAATTGTATAACCCTCGTAAGAGCTACACTATGTAAAGTTACGATACCTCATTTTTTTTTCCCGGCATGCTATATTACCGAACCAACGTAAATCAAACAACAAGTTTCTGAACTTAAAATCAATTTTGAAAAAACTTTTTTCTTGGTCATCGCAAGGCAATCTGTTATTAATAAATCTCTGTCCTCCAAATTGATATTGGCATATTCAGAGTTTTTCTGATAAGGTTGTCATACTAGTTCGTAGAACGTAGAGGCTAGAACATCGATCTATCGCGACAGTAACCACAATCGGACTTGTGGTCACTGTCGATTTGACGTGGTTCCTGTTACCGTAGCATGTGCACTTAGCACGTTCGACTCCGCTAGCTTCGAAATATCACGTTTCAATAGTAATCGTTACTGCATTATTATTTACCTATAATAAATAACCGCTCGGGAGTACTCTCACAATAAATAACTAGTTTTTTTTTCCTATAGACGACATTAGAGAAAAAGTTTAATTTATGAAGACCATATTTTAACCCTAGGATTACCAAGGGGGGAAGGCCCTTGGAGCCCATTCATATTTGTCTACCCTGTTTTGCACCTAAATTATTATATAAAAAAATCTGAAAAAATTAGTAGTTGCAAGAAAAACATTCAACATTAATGTAAACTTGAAATGAAATTTTTCTGTAACATTTTATGTTCAGAAGAAATAGTTGAGGGAAAAAACCGCTTGTGTGCTCCCGGATTGAATTAAAAATTATTAAACTAAATTTTTTTAAAGAAATTGATAGTAAATTTCAAACAATTTTTAAATAATTTATTTTTTGAAGAGAAAAGATTTGGCTCCGCCGGGAGTCGAACCCGGGTCTCCTGCATTACATGCGAGGATGCTAACCGCTACACCACAGAGCTCGGCTCAAGGCAGAGCAAATCCTTCCTCTTCACTGATACCTACTCCCCCTATCTCACAAGTTTTGCGAGTAGTAGCGGGAGGTGGACAATTTTTGTCCAATTTATGATATTTATTGACACAAGTCAATTTTTTTTTTTTTTTTTTTTTTTTTTTTTTTTTTTTAAATTAAAAAAAAAAAAAATAATAAATTTCAAACAATTAGGTAATTTCTTTTTTCTCTATTTTACACGAAAACATAATTTTTCAAAGTGTAAATTAGTTAACACGTTAGGTGCGGCGCGGTATTTTAGGGGTATGCTGAATTGGACGGTATCGGTCCCTGGGGTCCGACTGCTGGGATGAGCCACAGACGATATCGGGCGTCGGGGTCCGATGGGAATGCTCTGACGAAGGTCTTATTTTTTTAGAGAAAAGTGAATTAAATGAGCTTCAAAAGGGCATTATCTCTTGGTAAGGATTAGACCTAGACATAACAGGCGCAGGACATGTCCTTGGGGTCCGATAAGGATTTACGCCATACTTTATCGAAAATAGCATTAAACTGCTGGAATTTTAAATTACTATCCATATTGATAATTTTTGCAATGTTAAAAATTTTTTTAGGAGTATTCTACTGCTTTACAACCACTTTAATAAAAAAAAAATCTTTTTAAAGAAATGAATTTATATAAAATAAATAAAGCAAAAATCAGTGTTTTATATATAATTACAGACTTAGTAAGAAGTATTAAAGATAACCATAAAGGTATTCTTTGCAATATTATCGGACGCGGAAGTGTGATGCCGTCCAGTAAACTCGTTTTATTATGATGATCTGTATCGGACCCCGAAGTCCGATTCTAAAAAACAACAGAATTTCATCTGTTAGCAACTTTTGCTGCACTAAAATGCAATAATCTCATTAAAAATCGACTAAATTGAGTCTTTGAGGTGTTCAGCCTTTCGGACATTTCCATGTGAAAATCGGCTGTTAAGATGGGAATCTAACACATCGGACCCCGGGGACCGATGCCGCACCTAACGTGTTAAATATCTTATATATCATGTATGATGAAATTAGCTAAACATGAAAATGACATTTCTAAATATCTAGAAAAATGACTTTCATTTCCCTCTATAATTTTTTTTATAGAACGAACTAATAGTTGGAACAAACTGTCGTAGTACATGTTTGTGACTACGATGTTCGAGTACCATCTACGCTGGGGCAGGACCTTCGAGGCCCGTCCTCTTACGACTAAATATAAGGAGGGGTGGACTGGAGAGTTAGTCTTTTTCTGAAGCTTAAGTCATGTGGTTATTTTTGTGTTACGAAGTGATAATTTTTGTAACCTGTTTAAATATTTATGCTTTCATAATTTTTGTGGCACTGAATATTATTATTTACTTTTAATAAAAATTCTTCAGCCCACAAAAGTTTTAAAATATTTATATAGGAATTTACAACGTAACTATGCACTAATATTTTAAAATAGCTCTTTGATGACATATACAGTACCGGTCAAAAGTTTAGACTCACTAGTATTTAATTCACAATCTTCAAGTTTAAAAAATCTGGTGCGTGCGCGCAACACACAACTTTCACTTACCAACTTACTTAGATTAGAAATTAATGCGTTTTGTTAATTGCCACTTCTCAAATGAACAGAACAGCTTTAATTATAACGCATTGGTTTGTCATTAAAGGCGTACGGCGCATGCGTGAGGTCAAGGTGTTTTATGAGTTGACGGAATATTTTTCTTTTTTCTCCTGTATTTGTTTACTTGATTTTCTTCATATATCATATTTAGCCATTTTTTATTTTTAGGCGTGATGAGAGACAGTTAATTTCCCCATTTAACCCCCCTCAGAAAATTTTAATAATGATAAAGCTTACCTGATATTAAATAACAACTAATTTTCATTAAACATGACGAATTTGATAAAAATCGTTAAAGCCGTTTTTGAGATAATCGATCAAAAATGTGAAAATTGGACAAAATTTATTAAGTAAAGTCCCCCTCCTGTTGATCAATTTTGATGAATTTTTTACAGTCATATCTCGGGCATATAAATACATCAAATACCAAGTTTGATCAAAATCGTTAAAACCGTTTTTGAGTAAATAAAAAAAACACGTGAAAATGATACAAAATTTATTAAGTAAAGTCCCCCCTCCAGTTGATCAATTTTGATGAAATTTTTACAGTCATATGTCGGGCATATCAATAGATCAAATACTCAGTTTAATCAAAATCGTTAGACCCGTTTTTGAGAAAATCGAAAAAAACTTAAAAAGTTATAAAATAAAGTACCCCCTACCTTTGAGCAAATTTGATGAAATTTTTGCTGTCACATCGCGGGCATATACATACTCTAAATACCCAATTTCAGGTTCGCACGGTTTATAGTTTTTGAGCTAGGCCGTTCACACACACACACACACACACAGACCATTTCGCGGGACTTGGTTATTTTGACTCAGGGGACCCCAAAACGTGTATTTCTGTTGAAAACCGGAAGTCGAAAATTTTCACGATCGCAATACTTCCACTTACTATATATTTCATATATAGGTAAGTGAAAGTAAAAAATAATTGTAACTCAAGAGATAACATTTCAAAAATTATGTGTGGATGTTTTGGCTATCAAAGTTCTATCTTTTTTTTTGTTTTTGTTTGTTTGTTTATTTATTAATTGTGAATCTGTTTATATCTATTTACTTATTTATTTATATATTTGTCTAGTTATTTATCTATTAGCTATTATTATTTTTATTTTGTTCTGTATGCGTGCCATGATAGGACGGTGAGAAAAATGAGAGAGAAGGAGGTTACAGATTTGCTCAATGAGTGATTATATAAACTCTAACAAGGGGAAAAAAAAGGAAAGGAGAATGAAGGAGATAAGGGAAAAATAATAGAAAAATAAATAAAAAATAAATAGTAAATAAAATATTGGAAAAAAATGTAAGATTATATTAACTGTACATGTATATACATGAAAAATTAAAATGTAATTTTGGTTCAATTAATGTACTAAAGATGTATTGATAAGTATGCTGTGTATTATAGCAACCCAATGTATTTGGGCAGCACTGTTTTATTTAAAAAAAAAATAAAGCATTTCTCTCTTGTTTAGAAATACAATCTATATAAATAAAGATGAAATTCTGTTAGTTTGTTTTTTTTTTGTTTGTTCTTTACAGAAATACATACCGTTTGTCCTAAATTCTCCGAATTTCGCTTAGTGGTTCTTTCATACCAGGTCCGAACACCTGTCCATATTAAAATTGCATAACAGCCAATCTCTGGGTACTTTCTTTATTGTTATAAAAATCGTTATGGTCTCGCTTAGTATTAGATTTTTACGAAATCAACCGTTGGAGTAAAAAAAAAATCTCATTTCTGTCCTAAGGAACTTTTCTGGACCCACGGCTTTTCTCATTGTTTTCAAAATTCCGTTGGTGAAACCGGGATATTAAAGCTAGTTATAAATAAATTAAAAATAAAATTATAGTTTTTACGTTGTCCAATAAATAAAATGTTGTTACTTATTTATGTTACAAAATCTAAGGGTGAGTCTAAACTTTTGACTGGTACTGTAAATATTTAAAAAATAAAAAACTGCGTCCCTTAAGGAAATTTCCGGATCCGCTATTGACTAATTGAAAATAAGTTTTTCTTTTAAAATTTTGTCCTCAGCTGCTCAAGACAGTTCTAAACATAATCTAGTAGATTAGTTTAACCGATACAATTGGGAAGTAGTTTAATGGAGATTTCTATCCCGTATTCAATGGGTTTCCTCAGAACTCTATTGTTTTGTCCCTTCGCTTGATGGCTTCTTTGTTTAATGAGTCAAGCCCAGATTGCTTTAGCTATTAACGGAAGCTATTATATTTAATCAACAGGGTATTGTGGGATTGTAAAGTTTAATTAAAAATAAGAAAACTTTTGTCTCAAACATGATTAAATTCTGCTAGAACAAAATTAGGATTGGAATAAAAAATCCTTGGCTATGAGTAGAGTGATTTTGGGTGATTTTGGGACACTTTTTTTAGGAAGGATCGGGTAGCCACTTTTAGGCATGGCCGCCATTTTGTTTTTATTAACATCTCCAATGTTTACCTCTACTTAATCCTGTTTTCTTTGCGCGTTTTTGTGTAAAAAAAAAAAAAAAAAAACAACCGTTAATATATATAATTTGAATCAAAACTAGAAAAAAAAAAAACAGAAATAAATATAATAAAGTGGAAAAGACAACAATAAGATAAAAAATTAATTTAACATCAAAAAAAGAAATAGAAGAAACGATAGTCTCAGAGAGGCTAAAAACAAGATGGCGGCTATGGATAAACAAAATGGCGGACTAAATAAGGCATCTAAGCATTAGGTAGGGGGGGTTAAGAAAGACAATAGATAAACAGTTATAATATGGCGAGATGACATAAACAACCTGTTAGTACCTGGACCTTTACTGAGGAAGGGGGGGGGGATTAAAATGGTGAGTGTCATCCTAACTAGGTGGTTAAGGTATAGTAGTACTCTAAAGTGTCTAATGGTTAAAGTATAACAAAACCCACCGTACTTAAGGAGTAGACGGACGCGCAAAGAAAACAGGATAAAGTAGAGGTAATCATTGGAGAGGTTATAAAAAACAAAATGGCGGCCATGCCCAAAAAATGGGTACCTGATCCTTCCTCAAAAAAGTGTCCCAGAACCCCCAAATTCACTCTACTGCTATGTCGTCCCTCGGATAGGACGTAAAATGTCAGGTACTAGTTAAAGGTCCCCATCGTAATTACTTTACCTGGATTTGGTAAATATAGGACTCCCACTCTACAGTGGAAAAAAGCTGTGGGACCAGCCCACTTCAACATAGGAGCCCGTAGGCATCCCATTCAACATAGGAGATAGGCAACGTAAGACCACTGAAGTCCACCATGGGAAGGTATCATTAGAAAGAGAGAATTGACATCAGCGGCGCTGCTATGGATGCTACATCGTCCGAAAAATGGTGCTGTCAGCACGAGATTATGAGACAAGGGGGTCATGACTCCCAAATTTTGTGCTTAGTCCTTCTTCTTCTTCCTCTAACTCCTGCGTGCCGTTAAGCACGAAGTTGCAGTTCCAGTCCATCTAGCCCATTGGTCTCTGTCCCTGTCTAGGTCTTTGCATCTCCGGTATGGTGCTTCCTTTTGCGGTCAAGAATAAGAATAAGGCCAGAATTCCGAAACATAAGATCGAAGTAAACCCAGGAGGGCAAAGATGGGAGGGGAGAGCACTCCTGAGATTGGACGATGATGTGGAAGGTGACTTTCCGAAATATGGGTGTGAGAAAGTGGAGGCGGATAGAGAGGAGTTGAGGAGGAGTTATAAGTAAGGATGGGATTTTCATGTATTTACATATTTTCTTATGAGGCTTAGAAATACACGTATGTGCATTCTAAATGGTTTTTACCATAAAATAAACCATTTTTATTTTCCAGATTTTGTGGTTTTTAAATATTTTTACATATATTTCATTTGTTAATATTGTAACGCTTCTGTGGGTTAAAAAATATTTATTAAACAAAAATATACAATTATCAATTCCATCGAATTAATACAACTCAAATATTCGGGCAGGTTACAAAAATGATAACGTTATAACTAAAGCTCGGAATTCCGTGCAGTAAAAATTTGAAAACGTGCAATAAAAACTTCAAAACGTGCATTAAAAATTTCAAAACGTGCAAAAACATGCAATAAAAATTTATTGCTTGAAAATCAGGCATTAAATTATTTTTGTGAACAAATAATAGCTACTTTGGAAAAAAGTAGGTAGCGGAGAGTAAATTGTAATAGATACTCTTTTATTTTTACAGATTATTTTTATAATATTGGTTTTGGTATAATCACTGAATTTTGGATCTTTTTTATAACAATATTGATATATTTTTGAAAAAAATTCCGGTAAAAAAATCGAAACAATATGATGTGGAAGATGTGGAATACAGAGTGAAATACTCGCATGTGAGCTGTAATTACATATATTGGAAATAGGAAGATCTTAAAAAAGGAAACATACTAATCAAATTATCGAATGACTAGGTGCAATATCCGGTGTGTAGGCTTATTTTTAAATTACTCTGGTGGCACGTAAAACCCCATTTACCGTTCTAGGGTTAAAAAAAATTAGGTAGTTGTTCTACAGCGGGTATCAATTAGTGATTTCCTCTCATATCTAATTTTTTATCTCAAGATTTAAAGAACACTACACAACCTTCCCTATTGAGTTCAGGATATTTTTCAATCCATCCCGCAATTTTTGAAGACACACTTGCTTCAATTTTAGGCATTTTTAGTAACAATTGATACTGACAAAACGATGGGAATTGAGAAACAACATGTAAACATCCAGGAACCACTGAACCCTCATTTCTGGGAAATCGGAAGTTTGTGTTGGTTACATCTCCCAAGTTCCCTTTATTTCTTTTCTATGATATTTACATTTATTTTTCCACTATTAATTTGATGTGTATTAAAGAGAATTACAATTTGTAATATATTTTTTCTAAAAAAAAAAAAAAAAATGATGCTATTTCGAGCAATAAAAATTCAAAACGTGCTAGTTCGTGCAATAAACCCCAAATCGTGCAATTTCGTGCAGTAAACCCCAAAACGTGCAATTTCGTGCAGTGAACCCCAAAACGTGCAATTTCATGCAGTATAAAACTTCATTAAAACATCCCATTAGGCTTGATTCGGATAAGTAACTTGAGTTCGCTCTATTCTGACTGTCCAAAAAAAAGATGCAATTGCACGGGAATCCGAGCTCTAGTTATAACACACAATCATATGACTTGAGCTTCACAGTCAAGACACAGACTTAGACTAATTCGTTCAGTCACTCGTTCCTTATATATAATCGTAAATGGTCAGGTCTGGAATGTTCCAGAAGGTGGAACAAAGTGGAGACGTGGAACAAGGTGGACAGTTCCACGTCTGCGTGGACTAGGCTCGAAAGATCTAGACTCAAACAGTTCGTTCGGGTCTGGGATTTGAAATCATATATTTTTTTTTTATTTAACGATTTAACGTTACAATATTTTTTCCCATATTTTTCAACTTTTTGGGAATTCACTTTTAAATTATTGTTACTTATTTACTTGCTTTACGTATATTCAATCGATACATACCTAGAACACAGGCGTCACCAGCTCCATATTATTGGGGGGGGGGGGGAGGATGAATCAATATTCTCATATATAGGTAAAAATTTGAGAGGCTAAAAGTTGAAACACTCTTGTGACATTTCATTCCTCCTCCAATGATGTATTGTATTTTAAAGGTGTATATAAAACATGCCAATTTATGTCACAGTTGGAGGGTAAATAGGTGCCTCCACTCAAAATATTGGGGGGGACGAGTCCCCCTGTCCTCCCCGGTGGTGACGCCCGTGACCTAGAATAAATAAAGTGTAAAGCTGAGAATGAACGTAGGGATTAAAAAATTTCTTAGAAAATCAAAAGCACAAAGCAATTTCGACTGTTCTCAGAAATTTTGATCCCCTTTTTTCTTATATAGATGCTTTATCGTTGACAATGCTTATACTGTGTGAAATGCCAAAAAGGAAAGAAAAGAGAAAAAGCTTAGCCGCTAAGCATGGCGCGGAGTTTGCAGAAGAAACATTTAAATGCGACAGTGAAGGCGTCCTGTATTGTTTGTGCTGCAGAAAAACATTTCAACGGATCAACGATTTTTGGTTTTAAACCATTTGAAAACGGCGAAACGCGTAGAAAATAAGTCGACTGATGCATCTGAGGACGTGGAAAGACCTTTCAGAAAATTAAAAAATCTTACTTCGACCGAATCGCTGTAGATTTTCCAAAAAAATCTTAGAATGCGTCTTAATTGCAATGTTTTTGATGGTGAAGGAAATTTAATATGTTTTCTTACATCTCCAAAAATATTGTTAACTATTTTTATTTTGATATTTTAACTATTTTAAATGTACGATTACTTATATTTATTTTTTATGTGAATACTGAAGTTAAACTTGTAATTATTAGTAAATAGTGACCAACCTCGGCTACCGGTCAAGAGACCAAACCGTAATTATGTTAAAAAAAAAAAAAGTGTTCTAAAAAGAATGTATGTAATATTATAAATAAAAACATCATTGTACTCTATTCTATTCTGATGAATGCATGAACCTTTGTAAAAAGCTTGAAGAGGTACTTGAAGGTTGGGAAAAATTGCTGGTTTGGTTAGAACCAATGAGTAACCAATATTGGTCTGAGAGAATATTCCCACTGCTGATAACACGTACTCATTACATCGTTTTAATCTACTGTTTTGAAAGAGTAACATTACCTTATACCCGCTGTTTCAAAAGAGTAACAAACTTATCTCGTTGTAACGTACTGCTTTGAAAGAGTATCATAACCTTACACATGCAGGATAACATTACCAGAACCACCATTCTGTCTCTACTTTTTTAATATTTTAAATTTCAGTCCATATTTTAATTTCTTTTTTTTCCGTCCATATTTTCATATTTTTTTAACATATATTTGCAAATATACGTCCATATTTATGTACATATTTTTATTATATAAAAATCCTCTTATTATTTCCATTTTTCTGTAGTATATACTACTAACTGTATATACCGGTATCACTCGAAGAATTTCATTTTTTAATTTATAAACGGTCGATTTCATAGAAACCAATGTAAAGCGAGATCAAAATAATTTTTACAACAATAAAGAATATACCCAGATGTGAGGGCCGACCTGCCTTTCGCTATTGAAAGGTTGAGTGCCTGGCCGTCTGATAAAATAAAAAAATAAAAATGTTTGCTGGTTGCAACAGAAAGGAAATAAAATAAAATTAAAATTGGTTAAAGAATAATTCTTGGAAAAACCTTTAAAATCAAAATTATATTGTATCACCTTCATTTAATTATTTTTACAAATATATAAATAATTTATATAAAACAGAATAAATTTTTGAGAGAAAAATAATAAACCTCGATCAAATAAAAATTAAAAAAAAAAAAAAAAATTTCTTAATAGCAAAAAACTCTAAAATTAATTACAAAAATTTACAAATAAACAAAAGGACCACCATTGATTAATAAAAATCATATTTTACAAAAAAAAAAAAAAGGTTTTAACAGAACTTCAGATTTGAACCCAGCTAGTTCACCACTAGAGTTCGGTGCCTAGTCCACTAGACCAAGCTGATTAATTAATGAATGTCTATGAGACAAATTCCTTCCCCGATCCTTAGTGATATTGTGAATTTGTCCACATTTATCAAGATTGTACACCACTGGCACCAGGTAAACGTAAAATAAAATGTTTTTTGTAACTTACGGCTAGCAAACGCCGAATAAACCAATATATCGAATAGCTGTGGTTCTATTGAAGATCAGGCTTCTCTAAAACTTCCTGCTGTCACCCGCAGCACTTGATGCCGGCGAGGATTTGTTAACAGAGCCATTGCAGCCCCAGGTAGCGATGAGCATGACCCATGGGTACGAAGAAAAAAGAAGAAATTTTAATTGTACCAGTGGAACATGAGGGTTGCCCTCTAAAATGGCGAGCCACACACTGCACATGCCACTCGGGTGTCAGCTGACTGGCCCGACTTGTTACGGAGTCACGCGAGGCATGCCGAACACTTCGCGTGACATTCCTGGCACCTCACTGTACTTAAAATAATACAAAATACAATTTTCTACACTTTATACACTACAATTCTATAAAAGACGAAATAAAAAGAAATACTTTCTCTCAAAAAAAATATATATATACAAAATAAAAAAAATCTATGTCGGCCTCGACACCAGAGATTGGCTGAAGTTATGCAATTTTAATATGGACAGGTGTTCGCACCCGGTATCAAAGAACCACTGAGCGAAATTTGGAGAATTTAGGACAAACGGTATCTATTTCTGTAAAGAACATACAGAATTTTATCTTTATTTACATAGATTATAGCTGTATATCCCGGTTTCACCCGGGGAATTTCATTTTTCTATTGAAACAGTCGATTTCGTAAAAAACCATCGTAAAGCGAGATCATAATGATTTTTATAACTATAAAGAATATTAGCTGAAGATCGGCTGAAGTTATGCAATTTTAATGTGGACAGATGTTCGCACCTGGTATGAAAGAACCACTGAGCGAAATTTGGAGAATTTTGGACAGACGGTATGGATTTCTACCTTCTTCTGGAGAGGAAGGTTTTTCGGCGAATATTCGGTGCAGTGAAAACTGGAGATGCCTAGAGAATCAGAAGCAACAAGGAATTGTTTGGGGGAGGAGATATATCTCATATATCCAGATGGGACGATTAAGATGGTTGGGACATGTTGAGCGGATGGTTCCCAGCAGAATCCCGCAAAAGCTGCTCTACGGGAAGCCAGGAGGTGGAAGAAAGCGAGGGAGGCCTCGACTACGATGGATTGATGATGTTGAGGCAGACCTGAAGGCTTTAGGAGTACATCGCTGGAGAATATTTGCAGCAGACAGAGCCGAATGGAGCAAGCTGTTAAAGGAAACAAACAGAATTTCATCTTTATTTATTAGTGTCCGACCGAAACCAAAATTTTAGCCGAAACCGAATTTCGGCCATAGACCTGGTTTCGGGCCGAAACCGAAACCGAAACCGAAACTTATTTACGTGTTTATCTCTATATATAAGAAGCTTTGTCCTGACTGATAGAATCAATGCAGAGCAAAAACTACTAATAATAGAAACTATAGGTTCGAAATGTAGATTTTAGGTAACCGCTAAGAAAGGAATTTCAAAAAACTAACCACTAAGGGGTTACTTAAAATGGCGAAATTGTCGTTTAACTCTAACAGACACCTATTTTTGAGATTTTAAACCATTTTTTTTTTTTTTTTTATGTATTAAATAGACAATATTATTAAAATAGACATTCACATAGAATATGGCTACTGATTATTTAAATATTAGTGGTAATCAAATTATGCACACTGTGATTCCCATGATTGGGGATGTTGCGTGTTTATTTCGATCTCTATCATATATTATCGAGAATTCTCAAGAAAAATTTTGTCATTTTCGGCAAATTGTAGTAAAACATGTCATCCATATTGGGACAAATTTTCTGCGTTTACTCAAAATGATTACGGTAAAAATTATTCTGATTTCAGTAGTTATTACACTCATATGTCACAGCATTCAACCCATGCCGGATTTGTGGAACTAACGGCAGCTGGGGAATTGTTTCCTTACCTTTTTGAAGTATATCGCAATGATGAGCTTTATGCGGTATTTAGCAATGATTCTAATCCCACGAAAAGACTACGTTTTACTGGTACGCTGTGTAATGGCCATTTTGACGTGTGTGAAGCTCTACTACCGCAACTTTCTGAGGAGAAGAAGCAAGTTAAAAGGCGACGTGTCAGGTACAGCAATGCAACACGGAAAGACCAATTAAAATCAGCTATAAAAAGTTCGGAATTTAGATTTTAAACGCGATGTATGTAACCACTAAGAAAGGAATTTAAAAAATGTGACCCCTAAGGGGTTTAAATGGCGAAATTGTCGTTAAACTCTAACGGACACCTATTTTTGCACTTCGAGAAAAAATATCTAATTTGGTCTCATTTTAAAGAACTTGATACGACGGGTTTAACTCGAAAGCTCTTACGGGGCGTCGAAAACCATGTTTTGAAGCCGAAAAATGAAGCTTTCATGAGGAGTAAGCAATTTTTTGATTCGGCTCTTTTAGTGAACTCTCCATTGCGCGCCTCCCTCTCTTCTACCGAGACTGCAGCTTTCCCCTCCAACATTCCACCTCCCGGAAGCTCCGATTCTACTAATTCTCCTCAACATCAGTTAGCATATTATATTAAATCAATACCAAGAATGATCACAGAAGTGATTTTAAAGGCTCGCGGGCGAAGCCGCGACGGGGAATGCTAGTATAATATATGTAAGTGTGTAATATGTCTAGTTTAGCAATAATATCAATAAAAGCTTATAAAACGATAGTAATTTAACTCAATGTTCAATTAATAAGTGGGCTTTGTATAGAATAATGGTAAGACAGGTGTACTAGTTAGGTTATAGGATCGAATCCCGGTCCTTACTTCCTAATATGGCTCGTCCCCACGGGATGTTGGACCATACCTCCTTAACTAGTACAGCCCTAAAAGATGAAATAATCTTGAAATAACAGGCTGATAATAATTAAAATTTATATTACCAATATAAAATTTATATTAACAAATATTAAATAATGTAATAAATCTCTGCCATAACAAAGCCAATGGAATACAAAATTATTGCCTATTGAAAATGTTAAAAAAGCTGGCGTTAAGAAGCTGTTTAGTCTAATGAGTCAGTTTTGTCTCAAATATTAGCGGATATAATCTAGTTTGAAACTGTATAGAATAGTTTTTGTCGAAAACTGTGCTTTTTCATGATCAAAATGGAAAGAAGTTTTTGGGATGTTATTGGTGATCCGGTGAGGGAAGGGGGTTGTCAAGGTCGAAAAATTAATTTTTTCATCTAAGTCTCATTCCATAAGAACAAAGAAGAAAACTGGTGGTAGTAGACCATTTGATGCAACTTGAGCCCCTATTTAGAACAAGGTTACTGACTAAAATATTTTTTTATCTTAGTACTATATTTTTTATACTATAAGTATAAAATATATAAATATTTTAATAATATAATAGGTATATAAGTATTTTATCTTTTGATTTGAATATGTGGACATAAGTTCAAGTAGGTATTTAGAATATATATGCTTGTTTAGTGTTAATCTTATTTTTTTAGGAATCAAATTTCATTATAAATAAGGAGATAATTAAAAGCAATAATATGTTCTTAGCGCTCAAGGTAAAGAATGTATACTATTCTTTACTTTCAACAAAAAATATTCTGTTTGAAAAGAATGCTTTTCATTAAATGTTAAGACTTGGAGTAATTTACGTGGCACCTCCTTGCTTGCAACAATTTTGCCTCCATACCCAGCTTAAAATTTTCAATCAATTAAAGATACTAAAAGTAGGAGAAATTTCTATGTTTTATCGAATGAAAATACTAGTGTAATTAACTAAAATAACACATACTTCACCCTATTAAATCCAATGGTGTTAAAAGCCATGAAAGAGATCGAGCTTATAAGCTGAAATCGTGTAGTCCTACTTTTTTCTCGGAGATATCAGACCCAAAAGCTAGTTTCGGCTTGGCCGAAGATTCGGCCGATTGTTGGCCGAAACCGAAAATGCGGCCGAAACCAGGTTTTTCGGCCGAAACTAGCCGAAACCGAAACCGAAACTTCGGTCGGTCACTATTATTTATATAGATTTTTCATGAATTAACGTTATTTATATCTATCATCTTGTGAATTTGATTAGTGATTATGTAGAGAGGAATAAATTGATGATGTCGAGATCTTACCAGTTGGTTCGCTTAGCTTTGTATTCCTAATGAAGGTTATTTATTATATGCAGCCTCAACTTCTCAGATGAGGAGTTTTGTATGAAATGAAAGCAGCGGGAGCTCTTGCTTGGATATTAAGCAACACTGATATTATAATAGGCAATGAAGACAAGATGAGAGATATGCTAAGTAGGAGCGGTTTAAGGGATTTCGAGAATAAATTAAACGAAGCTGGATCTATGAATATTCCTCGGTAATTATATATCTTTCATTACCCCGCTATAATCGGATCCACCGCAACAGCCGTTCCATTCATTTTCATTCTGTCTAAAACACTAAATTTGTCATGAATTTTTTCTTAACACCAAAGTGGGTTTGGATAATTTTACTGACGTTACAAAAAACTTCAAAACAATCAATTAAAAATCAAGTTAGTAACAACGTTACCGAACAGTAAGTAAAAGTGACAGAATAGTAAATCAAAAGTAACCCTATTATTGTTTATATTAGCCCCGACAGTAGTGATGTAAATCTATCGATAGTACTATCGAGGTAGGTTTGGTATTCGCGGGCGCAATCGACTATAGGGTGCACTAGTAGTTTTGCAAAATGTCGGAAGGAACGGGGGTAGACATAGTTGATGTGATATAGATAATTGGTAATTTTAAAAGACCATTAATTGAAGGGCAGGCTATACTTGATGCAAACCACATAATTACTAGAAGTAAAAAACAAACAGGTATTTTACAAGCCTTATGCCTTCAAACAAGCTATCTTAAAGGACTGCCCCATCAAATAAAACTGGAAATCTAATTTATTAATAATAATAAGCAATTTTTCTTGTAATTGTACGTGTAAAGCTGTTAGTTCTGGTAAATGCAAACACATCATTGTAACTTTACGTTTTTCGGTTAGTAATAACATTAATTACCTATTCATACAATCATTGTTATGACAGCTTAGTTTCTTTATCATATAAATTATTTATTTGTCAAAACTTTCAGGTCAACATGGAGGTCCCGAGCCTGTACGATGTCAGGTACTCGTCAAAGATCACTATCCTACTCGTAATTATACTTGGATAGGCAAAATTTAGGACTCCCGCTGTAGCATCGTCCGATTAGCCTTAGTAACATAAATGGACGTTAAACAAACTAACACAATAACAATTTTTTTCCGACATAAATATAAATAAAGATGAAATTCTGTATCTGTGTTTGTTTGTTCTTTATAGAAATCCATACCGTTTCTCCTAAATTCTCCAAATTTCGCTCAGTGGTTCTGTCATACCAGGTGCGAACACCTGTCGATCTTAAAATTGCATAACTTCAGCCAATCTTCAGCTGATATTCTTTATTGTTATAAAAATTGTTATGATCTCGCTTTACATTGGTTTTTTTACGAAATCGACCGTTTCAATAGAAAAATGAAATTCCCCGGGTGAAACCGTGATATACAGCTATAATCTATGTAAATAAAGATGAAATTCTATTTTTTCTTTATAGAAATCCACACCTTTTGTCCTAAATTCTCCAAATTTTGCTCAGTGGTTCTTTCATACCAGGTGCGAACACCTGTCCATATTAAAATTGCATAACTTCAGCCAATCTCTGGGTATATTCTATTTTTGTAATCGTTTTGATCTCGAATTACATTGGTTTTTATAAAATCGACCGTTTAAGTCGATAAAAGTCTCAGTTTAAAGATTTAAAAAATTAAATTCTCCGGGTGAAACCTTTATACCGGTATATTAATCTATGTAAATAAAGATGAAATTCTGTTTGTTTGTTCGTTATAGAAATCCATACTGTTTGTCCTGAATTCTCTAAATTTCAGCTCAGCTAAATCATTAAAGCTCAGTGGTTCTTTCATACTAGGTGCGAACACCTAACCATATTAAAATTGCATAACTTCAGCCAATCTCTGGGGAAATTCTTTATGGTTATAAAAATCGTTATGATCTCGCTTTACATTGGAGAGGAGTCGAAATTCCCCGGGTGAAACCGGTATATACAGCTAGTTCTAAATAAATATAAAATCTTGACGTATAAGCATGTTAAGTTATTCTATTTAAAACACAAGAAAAAATAATAAAAAATTTATAAAATGGCAAGATCACTCACAAAACCTTTTTTCGTGTAAATATTAAGTGAATTCTTTCGGCATCCCATTTACAGAATTTGTCAATTAATGGTGAATTTAATGATTTATTATCAAAATTTTAATAAATGTAATCTGAGACTGTAACAGTATGCACTCAATTTAATAACTTCAAGATCCCCATCCTAATTATACCTGGATAGGCAAAATTTATGACTCCGACTGTAGCATCGTCCGATTAGCCTTCACATAAAGATAGCATAAAGGGAGGTTAGTTAAACAAACTAATACACAATAACATTTTTTTCCAACATTTTATATAAAAAAGAAAGTTAAAAAAAAATTCGCTATTTAAAATATTTAGGTAATTTGGAATAAGTACAATGATTACTTAAATGTCGGTCGAGATTTGAACAGTAAGTTTGTGCTCTTAAAACAGAGTAGTTTTTCCACTAAAGCACTGGACGGTGTCTTTCGTTAAAAATTCAAGCGAAGAGGTAGGACATAGAGGTAAAGAAAAGCCGAGCGGTGGACTTCACTAATAATTGAAAAGGTGAGATGAAGCTTTTCTAACAGATTTCTTCGCGCCTGGGGGACACTTTTAAAACGAGCTCAAGTTCTATAAACTTCTAGCAGTATATAAAAAAAGATGAGTTAAATAATAAAATAAGTATTTTTCCGTCAATACATTTTGATCTGGCGCAAGGTGCTTATTTTTTCTTTAGCTTCCTTGATTATTAATGAGTGAAATCAGCATGAAAATTTTAATATTAAATATAATACGTTAGTTTAAATCCAGGGTCAAATTTTCTTAAGTGCCGCAGCTGTTTAATATTTATAAAGAATAATAAAAAATTTGGGGTATTTTAGTAAATATTAATGATCCATTCATTTTGCACGTGGATTTTTTCAGCAGAGGCGAGATTAAATATAAATAACACACATGTAAAAGGAACTAATAAGGAATATTATTGGAATAGGGTTTGGACAATCACAATAGACACTCAGTAAAAATGTACCAAATTAATCTTTTCCCATAATACATTGTTATTAAATTCAGAATATAACACATGATAATATGAGATAGAGTATCAGAAGGTTCTACCTGAAACAGGTTATGAAAAGCGAGCAACTCAAACTATGTGCTACTTATAATTAAAAATAAAAATTAAATTTTATGAATGACATAGGATAACGTTAATTTTAAACTTTTTAAAATAACAATGTGCATTTTTTTATTATTAGAATTCAAAATTTCTATTTATACTAGTGCTAATAGGTGCGCAATGATTTTAATTAACCTGTCTTTTGCTAAAACACATAGATTTGATCTTTTCCCCACTTCTGAAAAGGCGACATATAATGCCCATGGGAAAAACACGGATTATCCTATTCCAAGCAGGAAAAAATATATTTGGCCGTGTCAATAAATCAACTTACACCGCCATCTGTTGGAAATTTATAGAATTTACAAATAATCACACTCAATTGTAATATAATAAGCATTTAAATTGCAATTAAAGAAATATTGAGGCCAATAATCGAGATAAATAACAACCACATCTTTTAAGGTGGACAAAACTATATACAATGAGTCAAAGTCGGTTGAGTAGTTTCTGATTTTTACTCCCGACAAACAACGAGACACGAGATTTTTATATTTATAAAGATTATGCATTATTACAAAATATAGCAAACATTATTAGGTGTTGGTCTCTTAACCGCTAGCCCGGTATTGGTTACTGATATTGAATACATAATGTGAATATACTTATATAAAAAAAATACAAAAATATATATTAAACAATTAATTCAAATATATACCTAATAATGTTTGCTATATTTTGTAATAATGCATAATCTTTATAAATATAAAAATCTCCTGTCCCGATGTTTGTCGGAGGTAAAATCAGAAACTACTCAACCGATTTTGGTGAAATTTAGCTCGTTGTGTGTAGTTTTGTTCAACTTAAAAGATAGCATAGTTTACATCTCGATTGTTGGCCTAAACATATCTTTTATTGCAAATTAAATGTTTATTATACTACAATTGAGTGTGTTTATTTGTAAGTTCTATAAATTTCCAACAGATGGCGGTGTAAGTTTATTTATTGACAAAAGGCTTCATTTTCTTTCGATATTTAGGTTGGGTAATCATAAATTAATTTTTTCCCGCTTTACATTGGTTTTTTTACGAAATCGACCGTTTCAATAGAAAAATGAAATTCCCCGGGTGAAACCGTGATATACAGCTATAATCTATGTAAATAAAGATGAAATTCTATTTTTTTTTTATAGAAATCCATACCTTTTGTCCTAAATTCTCCAAATTTCGCTCAGCGGTTCTTTCAGACCAGGCGCGAACACCTGTTCATATTGAAATTGCATAACTTCAGACGATCCTCAGCTGATATTCTTTATTGTTATAAAAATCATAATGATCTTTACAATGTTTTTTTTTTTTTTTACGAAATCGACCGTTTCTTTAGAAAAATGAAATTCCCCGGGTGAAACCGTGATATACAGCTATAATCTGTGCATATAAAGGTGAAATTCTGTTTGTTCTTTATAGAAATCCATACCGTTTGTCCTGAATTCTCCAAATTTCGCTCAGTGGTTCTTTCAGACCAGGTGCGAACACCTGTCCATATTAAAATTGCATAACTTCAGCCGATCTCTAGGTATATTCTTTATTGTAATAATAATCGTTTTGATCTCGCTTTACATTGAATTTTACAAAATCGACCGTTTAAGTCGATAAAAGTCTCAGTTTATTGATTCAAAAATTGAAATTTTCCGGGTGAAATCGGGATATACAGCTAGTACTTAATATAGTAAAATATAAGATGTAAAAAATAAAAAATTTAAACCTTTTAAGTTCTTTAAGAAAGAATTTATAATTTGGCGTAAAGTTCTATTTTTAATCCTGTTGATTTTTAGATTAGCTGAAACGTTTTTATCTTTATCATTGAACTTTGATTTGACCGTATTAAAAATAATAGGATATAATTAATTCATCGCATTATAGCTACTTAGCCACAGCAATGCGTGGAAGGGTCTGCTCGTTGTTAATAAAACTGATTACTTTCTAATTTTAATAAGAAAACAAATGCAACCAAAAGAAAGTTACAATATCTGACTATATACTATTTTTATGTTAATTACCTAGTTAATTAATTACTGAATTTAAATGAATTTAGAAATTAAACTCTGTCATTAAAGTTGATCTGTTGGCTCACGCTATTTTACAGTATGTTATTAGGTTGTCCCAGTTTTTACCATTTAAGTAATCAATAAGTTCGTTATTGTTTGATTGGTTCTTATTGAAACATATCCTTCGGAATTCGGCTGAAACAGGGTGTAAGGGTATATATACCATAAGGCCAAAAAAATGCAGCGCATTTTTTATCTCTCCTTTATTACAGAGTGAACATATTTCCTGTACATCTTCTTCATAAGATTCTTTTATGAGAGTTATTATCTCATTCATTGATATATTATTACTATTTTAAACATCATTAATAAGTTATTGTTTATATAATCCACAGAGTCGAAAGAATTTATTGCATTTGTTGAAAAGAATGGTTCTAACCTTCTATTCTATAGTTATATCCGAGAGAGAAAAAATAAACACAAAAAAAATGTCTGGTAGACCCCGTACGACAAGACCCTCGTCATGAGACATGATGAAGAATCCATTTCCTTTCCGTATACGTACGACCCTCGTACAAGAGGTAAGCTACTCGCTGTATAAAATATTCTTACCGGATCGGGTTTTATATAGGTATATAGGTATAAAAAACCCTAAAGCTGTATCGGCAAAATAACAAAAGAGTTAGTTAGTATTATAATTTTGTTTCCCCGTAATGAGCAATTGCAAAGTAGGAAAATTTGATGCGATGCGCCCAACACACAACTTTCATTTACCAACCTACTTAGATTAGAAATGAACGTGTTTTGGTAAAAGTGTAAACGCCATTGATCAACTTCACACATTTTTCCAATTTTATTTCTTTATTTTTGTTTGTCTTTATAAGTTATAGAGCATTATACTTTTATGATAAAAATCCAAATTTTGCAATAAAACTTAAAAGTTCTCAGTACTTTTCGATTCATTACTGTTTGTTTATTTCTATATAAGGGTCCTAAAAAAATCCTAATTCATCATTATTCATAGTCGAGTTTATTTACTGCTTGCTTTTTGCGAATTATAATGTTCTTCTAATAAAAATTATTTAATTTTATATAATAATGATTTATGGTTATCTATCATTTTTTCATGCTCTTTTTCTTTGTTCTTATTTTTTCGATATTGTTTTCTCCATTACTGATTTTTACCTACTTTATTTTTCCCCTTCCTCGCCAGTAAGGATATACGGGGTTTCCTAGGCCAGGGGAGTGGTGGCTTGGTGTTTTGAAATTGCTATCTTTGGGTTCCTAAACATATGCCACTTATTTCCTAACGCGTTTGCCCATTCGGTCTTCCTTCTCTGGCCTGTTATTTGACATTGGTATTTAAAATTTATTAATATAAATTGCATATAATTTACCTATAACTTCTAAAAATTTTACAAACGTTAAAGACATTGCTTCCGTAACGAATGCTATCTTTATACATATATATAAAAATCTCGTATCCGACGTTAGTCGGGGGTAAAATCAGAAACTACTCAACCGATTTTGGTAAAATTTTGCTCGTTATGTATTTAAAAGATAAATTAAAATTAAATTAAAAGTTTTGTCAAATTTAAAAGATATTATAGTTTTTATATCGATTATTGGCCACTACACACAACGAGCTAAATTTCGCCAAAATCGGTTGAGTAGTTTCTGATTTTACCTCCGACAAACATCGGTACACGAGATTTTTATACATATATAAAGCTATGAAAAAACAAAACAATAATAACAATTTTAAATTAGTGATAAGCTTGATTATTTACATACATAGGGCATACGGAGGATTTGTTTGCTTTTGTAGGTGTATATATTAGAATTAAATGTTTAATATATATTTTTGTATTTTTTTTATATAAGTATATTCACATTACGTATTCAATATCAGTAACCAATACCGGGCTAGCGGTTAAGAGACCAAAACCTAATAATGTTTGCTATATTTTGTAATAATGCATAATCTTTATAAATATAAAAATCTCGTGTCTCGTTGTTTGTCGGGAGTAAAGATCAGAAACTACTCAACCGACTTTGACTCATTGTATGTAATTTTGTCCAACTTAAAAGATATTATAGTTTTTATCTAGATCATTGGCCTCAATATTCCTTTTTTTGCAAATTAAATGCCTATTACACTACAATTGAGTGTGATTATTTGTAAGTGATATACATATCCAACAGATACCGATGAAAGTTGATTTATTGACACAACATTTTCTTTCGATATTTAGAGTGGTTATCATCCAGTAGCCAAATTTTTCCCATGGCAAATTATGTGTCGCCTTTCCACGTGAGGGAAAAATCAAATCTATTTGTTTTAATAAAAGACAGGTGAACCAAAATTATTGTGCACCTATTAGCACTACAATAAATAAAAATTGTGAATTCTTATAATAAAGAAAAATGTACATAAGTATTATAAAACGTTAATTTATAACTTTATCTATCTCATTCATACAATTAAATTTCTATGTTTTATTAAGTAATACTATAAGAACATGCTGCATGGTTTGATGTTGCTCGCTTTTCAGATAGAACCTACAGATACGATATGTCATATCATCAGATGTTATGTTCTGAATTTTTTAATATTGTATGTATTTTGGCAAAAGATTAATTGGGTACATTTTGGCTAATTGTCTATTGTGAATGTACTAAACCCAATTCCAATTATATTCTTTATTAGTTCCTTTTACATGAGTGTCATTTATATTTAATCTCGTCTCTGCTGGAATATTATTCAGTTAGTGCAAAATGAATGGAACATTAATACTTACTATATTCAAATATGAGATATAAAAATAAAAACTTTTACCATTCTAAATTCTTTACCAGGTTTTTAGATTAGAAGAAAGTTCTTTATCTTTATCAGTGAATTTTGAATTGACTATATACGATATAATTAGTTCAACGCATTATATCTTCTAAATCACAACAACGCGTGGCCGGGTCAGCTCGCATATACTAGGTGTCCCAGACATAGTGTAAAAAAAAGGGGTAATACTGCATGTTAACAGGGTAGAATGGCGCAGAAACGAGTTTCCTATCTCAATCTGTTGAGGAGATAGAATTTTTATGTTTTTATTTTTAAAATCTTACTTTTTTTCTAAAAAATGACAGTTTTATCTACTTTGGTTTAGCGTAGAAACAAAGACGATGATATTTTCTTAATCAGCAGTAAATGTTCTAAAAGGTGAGATGGGTCTAGTCATTTTAAATCCAATTTCAGTGGGACTATTAACGCGCTAAACACAAACAATTTATTAAAACTTAAATTTTTAATAGTTTTCGAAAATTCCTCACTCCCCACTGGAGCCCCTAGAAGCTGTCAAATTTCCTAAAAAACTGCGGAATTTAGTGGTGTAACCCATGATACAATTGCACTTCACCTTTTCAGTCTAAAAGTAGTTTTTCTGATGAAAAACACGCTAGAGAATATCACTGCTGGGGCAATGAGGAAGCGCGCTAGAGCCTGCATCCAAAGTAATGGATGCCCAACTTCCCATGAGTTAGAGTTAGTTTTACTTTTTAAGACTAAAAAAAAACAATGTATGAATTCTAAATAATATAAAAAGGATAATAATAAAAAAAACACTCCTTAGTTTAAATTAAAAAAAATACTTTCTTTAAAATAAATTGAAAGGGTCGGGGCAAAATAGTGCTAAGCAACTTTTTAAAAATAAACTGTAGCTGCAGACTGCTGTATATTACGTAGGACTATAGCTCTATGCTGGAAATGCCACCTAAATATCACTATATAGAGCCTCTATAGTCATATTTAGGTGGCATTTCCATCATAGACATACAGTCCTACGCAGGGTTTGAAATTAACTCTTATTTTCTGGGAATGAGAATAAAAGTCAAATCAGGACTTTTACACTTCTAATAAATAAATAAAAATCACATCATGACTTTTATATTTCGGGCCAGAAAATAAAAGTCCTGATCTTTATCACAATGATATCTAATATAAAAGCCAAAGCTTGATTTTCATTATTTAAGGATGAATTTATTAGCTCTTTTATCGGATTTCTTCATATTGTTGTTCTTTATTGGGTTAACCGTTTTTATGGAAATCTTATAGGGTATAATAAATGCTATGTATTGTGGATGCTGCCATGATAAGAAAAGTAAATTGAATTAATAATTTAATATCGAAATATGTAAAGTACTGTATATGGTCAACCCGGTGGTCAGTTTTACCTGAAGGCGGCTAGGTCTTGGAAATACCACCTTGTAAGTTATTGGGGCCATAAACCTTCTGTTAGAGATTCAAAATAAGCAAAGCTTAGGACCGGCAATGCTGCCGACAAACATCCAGGGAAATACCTAAGAAGATTGTTAGAGAAATTTGTGGCCATAAACCCTGGTTTTTCCCCGGCAAAGAGGCCGCTGGGAAACACGTTGAATATGGAGAGGAAGGGAAATTTTAGGCAGCCAGCCAATCAGACGAAGTCTGGAACCAACCAGCCAGCCAATCAGAAGAAGTCTGAAGAGAGTGGGGGAAAGAGGACTTATACGGTGAGGAAGGAGGCTCGAGGAGTTCGGGTGGAGAGTGAGTTCGGAGGTGGACAAAGGTCGGGGAGTGTGCAAGAGGGCGAGAGTGGAACGAGAAGGGCAGAGGACCAGATAGGCAGGAGCGGAGAGGCCAGATTTCCGAGAGAGACCGAGATGGGATGCTGTGCTGAGTCAGAGAGCGTCAGAGATGGCAGGGACTGATCCAGCAGACAGGCCAGAGACAACACCAGAGAGTGCCCACCAGATAAGGTTAATACAACATATACAGTACTAGTTGTAATATTGTGTGGTCAGTATTTATTAAATAATGTTAAATTGCCAGTCAGCATCCATTAACTAATTTGTGACAATAAAACATCTTTATATGATATATAAAAGGGGGTATAAATGATTTACGCTATTGCTCAATAAAATCAAAGATATAATTCAATTTAGATTTGTTTATTTATTATCATTTACCCTATGCCACAGGTTTATTAAAATAAAATAGAATTGGTAAACACGTCACCGTTGGAAAAGTATCCAATTTACATTAAGGCGTATTAACTACATTAATTACAATATCAATTAGATATATGCCGTTTCTGGTAACCCCCACCCGCCTTAGAAAAGCGGGAGTCCAGAAACGTAGCATAAATTACCTTATATCGATCTTAAGATCGATTATTGGATTGTCAACGCTGCTGATAATGAAAAAAATATCGATATACAACCTCAGGTATGGGTTATTTGAGGTGCTGAATTTGAAAATGATATCGATTTTTCGATTACGCGCTCAGGTATCGATATATTTCAACATACGCGATATATATATACGCAATTTTTCGATACCTGAGAGCGCAATCGAAAAATCGATATCATTTTCAGAATCAGCACCCCAGTTACCCTAGAAATCGACCTCAATATTGTAAATATCGGATAAGTTGCAATCGATACCTGAGCGAGCCTGAGGTTGTATATCGATATTCTTTTCATTATCAGCAGCGTTGACAATCCAATAATCGATCTTAAGATCGATATAAGGTAATTTATTATACCCTATAAGATTTCCATAAAAACGGGTAACCCAATAAAGAACAACAATATGAAGAAATCCGATAAAAGAGCTAATAAATTCATCCTTAAATAATGAAAATCAAGCTTTGGCTTTTATATTAGATATCATTGTGATAAAGATCATATCAGGACTTTTATTTTCTGGCCCGAAATATAAAAGTCATGATGTGATTTTTATTTATTTATTAGAAGTGTAAAAGTCCTGATTTGACTTTTATTCTCTTTCCCAGAAAATAAGAGTTAATTTCAAACCCTAGTCCTACGTAATATACAGCAGACTGCAGCTATAGTTTATTTTTGTTGAAAATGTTGCTTGGCACTATTTTGCCCCGACCCCTTCAATTAAACTTTGGAAAAACAGTAAGATTTTAAAAATAAAAACAAAAAAAAATCTATCTCCTCAACAGATTGAGATAGGAAACTCGTTTCTGCGCCATTCTACCACGTTTAAGATGCAGTATTACTCAATTTTTTTTTTACACTATGTCTGGGACACCCAGTATATATATACTTTGAGTCATCTCGATGCAGAATGGGCGAAATGAACGACATAATGGGCTTATATGTAGTTCTAAGCTTAGTGTGAATGACTCTCTTCGGAAAGCACAGAGGACTTGAAGAGGTGCAAGCTGCTTTGAGCCCTGCTAGGAGCAAACCAAGCGTGGAGAGGTGAAGATCTCCGAGAGCTATCGTCAAGTTTCCAACACAGTGCCTCCACTTGGCGCTAATTATGTTGTTTACAGGTCTGTGTTAATCCGACCGATTCTTGCCGCCTATTGTGGTATTTTTTGAGCTGGCTTCAACTGAATAATTATTAAGCTTTTTCCACTTTCATTGTCTTTTGATACGGCTTAACTATTCTCTACTTTAGCACCTAGTACAATGAAAATAAAAATATCTTTAAGTTTATAATAGTGCACGATTGTTAAAATGTCCTGGTTATCTAACGATTTCTTCTTAATGTTAGAGTACTTTATAAGAAAATAGTTTCTGATGGGATTTAAAATGGGACATGATGAGTGAAAAAGTGTTGAAAATTGTCTAGTTCATTTTTTACTTTCACTTACCAATATGAAATATATAGTAAGTAAATGGAAGTATTGCGATCATGAAAAATTTCCTACTTCCGGTTTTCAACGGAAATAGACGTTTTGGGGTCCCCTGAGTCCAAATAACCTAGTCCCGCGAAATGGTCAGTGTGTGTCGGTGTGAGAACAGACTAGCTCAAAAACTATAAACCGTACAAACCTGAAATTAGGTATTTGGTGTATGTACACCCCGCGATGAGACAGCGAAAATTTCATCAAAGTTAGACAAACGGAGGGGGGAACTTTTTTAACCATTTTTAAGTTGTTTTTTTCGATTTTCTCAAAAATAGCTTTAACGATTTTGATCAAACTCGACATTTTTAATGAGAATCAAGTATTCTTTAATATCAGCCAAGCGCTATCATTATTAAAATGTTATGATGTATAATAAAATCATTAATAATCAAGTGAACATATAGAGGAGAAAAATATTCCGTCAACTCATAAAACACGTTGAGCTCACGCATGCGCAGTACGCCTTTAATGACAGTCCAATGCTTTATTATTTAAGATGTTCTGTTCATTTAATGGAAATTATTTGCTTCATTCATTTATGGTAACTAAATGAAGCTTTCAATAACTACATTGAGAATTATAAAATCAGACTTGGAGTACTATATGCTTGCATTGCCGAATTATCACGAATAAAAACTTTTATTTAATAATAAAAAAAAAAATAGTGTAAAAAGTTGCTCTTTAAAGAGCAAATCTATATAAATAAAGTTGAAATTCTGTTTGTTTGTTCTTTATAGAAAGCCATACCGTTTGTCCTAAATTCTCCAAATTTTGCTCAATGGTTCTTTGATACCAGGTGCGAACACCTGTCCATATTAAAATTGCATAACTTCAGCCGATCTTCAGCTGATATTCTTTATTCTCCAAATTTCGCTCAGTGGTTCTTCAGACCAGGTGCGAACACCTGATCATATTAAAATTGCATAACTTCAGCCGATCTTCAGCTGATATTATTTATTGTTATAAAAATCATAATGATCTCACTTTACGATGTTTTTTTTTTTTACGAAATCGACCGTTTCTTTAGAAAAATGAAATTCCCCGTGATAAACCGGGATATACAGCTATAATCTATGTATATAAAGATGAAATTCTGTTTGTTCCTTATAGAAATCCAGTTTGACCTCTCCAAATTTCGCTCAGTGGTTCTTTGATACCAGGTGTGAACACCTGTCCATATTAAAATTGCATAACTTCAGCTGATCTTCAGCTGATATTCTTTATTCTCCAAATTTCGCTAAGTGGTTCTTTCAGACCAGGTGCGAATACCTGTCCATATTAAAATTGCATAACTTCAGCCGATCTTCAACTGATATTCTTTATTCTCCAAATTTCGCTCTGTGGTTCTTTCAGACCAGGTGCGAACACCTGTCCATATTAAAATTGCATAACTTCAGCCGATCTCTGGGTATATTCTTTATTGTTATAATAATCGTTTTGATCTCGCTTTACATTGGTTTTTACAAAATCGACCATTTGAGTCGATAAAAGTCTCAGTTTATAGATTTAAGAAACGAAATTCTCCGGGTGAAACCGGGATATACAGCTAGTACAAAATAAGTAAATCAATGTGGAAAATTGTGTGACTTTGAGAAATGTCATTGTTGTGGCCAACATGTAATATTTAGATTTTAAATTATAATTTTATTTGTTATAGACAATATTTTGATTTATATGTAGTGTTGCTTTATATTAGCGTGAATAATATTTTAATTTAAATTTCATGTATATATTTACGGCTGTAAGATGCCTACGTTTATATATACAATGACAGATGCCGTGTTTTTAAATTAAGTATTAAAGACGCGTCCTTATCTAATGCCACAGCAGTACGGCATTTGCAGTGGTGGAGTAAGTTTGTTTTATTCTTCACGTGAAGACATCGCAATTTATGCCCACATTTGGGTCATTCTTCAGGCCACATCTCATCTATGTGTAACTATGAACATTTAATTATAAAATTAATCAGTGGTACTGGAACAATTCCACAACGTACCCAACTTGTAATAAATGTAAAGTAATTTACATATTACATAAGAGGATGAATATCTCTATTATTATTCAAAATTCATTCTTTATATTTTTATTCAAGCAAAGGCAATAAAAAATAACCCTTTTGTAATTGCAAATATTAAATTTTGTTATTTTTTTCTTTCTCACAATTTACAAGAGTTAAATTTATTTTAATTAATGTTAGGAGTTTTAAATTATTTTTTTTGAAGTTCAGTTTTAAGTTTATGTGTATTTATTTTTGTTTTCATTATTCATCACTTTTATAATATTGTGTATATAGTTAAAATATTTGTTTTGTTTTTTTCATTTCTATGTTATTAAAGTCTTTGTTTAGTACAGTTTGCTGCAATCAGATTTTTTTATTTTATTCTTTGCCTAACTTATTAAAAATTAATTTTTTTTCTGATTTTACTGGCGCTATAAGGCTGGCAGATTTGGTTTTTTTTCAATTTTGAAAACCCGCTGCCGCCACATTTTGGTCCTCCGGGTTTCGGATTGCAGCTGTATTGTATTAAATAATTATAATAACATATATATAACTTATTCTAATATATATATAACAGATATTTTATTTTTTTTGTAAACAGTTGTCCACAGCTTCTAATCCTTAACTTTGATAAGGGTTTTAGTTGGTTTGTTTTCTTTGGCTCTTCCCTAATTTTTTTTGGTCTGTTTTCTACTAGTCTTTTTCATTTCATTTTAAATATTTCCTCACCATGGAATCTCTTGACCCAGCAGTCAGAAAACAATTTGATAGTCTTAAGGAAAAACTCAAGTCATCGGGAAACAAAATAAAGGCTATTTTGGAGCAAGGTAGGGCCATTTCAACCGACCCTTCTCAATTATTTTTATTTAAAGGAATGTTTAGAAAGTTAGATGCACATTATGACAGTTTTACAGAAACATGGGATAGTATTCTTGCATTAGTATGTGATAAAGGCGCATCGGCGGTTTTCCCTACTAATAACGATAAAGCTCTCATGTCCACTATTGAGCGATATTATAACGAGGCATGTGCCATTTATGAAGATCACATGAACCCCACTCCCTCTACTGCACAGAGCATGACCGTACCCGCCAGCGCTACTTCTACAGGAATAAATGAAAGCCGCCTGGTACGAGCTCGGCTTCCACAAATTAACCTACCACAATTTGGAGGAAATTCTCAAGAATGGCCCTTATTTAGAGACACTTATAAATCTCTCATTCATGAGGAGCCTACTCTCTCTAATACGGAAAAATTTCTTTTCCTCGTATCTTGTTTACATGGACCTGCTAGATCATTAATTTCTAATGTCACTTTGACAGAAAATAATTATGCTCAAGCCTGGAAGTTATTAACAGATCATTATAACAACAAAAGAAAACTTGCATATTCATACTTGAAGCAAGTAATGGAATTCAAACCTCTTACAGGAAAACCTTCTTCTTCTTCACTAAAAGCCCTGCTAACCTCAGTAATTGAAGCCATTGACTCATTTAAACATTTAGGTATCCCAGATTTAGGAGATTTTCTTCTCTCTTATTTGGTTCTTCGTTGTTTAGATTCTTCAACCAGGATCTCGTTTGAAAAGAAATTTTCTGAGGTGGAATTCCCTACATATTCAGATGTAGTTAATTTTATTAAGTCTGAATGGAAATCTCTAGATATCCAAGATGTTGAGCCAGAGCAACAACATATAAATAGAAATAGGAAAAATTATCCTCAAGCTCCTGTTTTACGTTCTCTTAATCAAGCGAGGCACTCATTACTCAGTGGTAAAGGGGATCGAAATGATTTGGCTCAGAATCGCACTTCGCGAAGCCAGCAGAAATCAGATGTTAAACAGAGCCCTCCCGCCATTTTATGTCCAGTATGCAACATGGCACACACTTTATATCAATGCAGGCAATTTAGAAATTCATCTCCTACTGAGAAGATCAATCTACTAAAGAACTGGTTGGGGTGTCAAAATTGCCTTTCAAGCAAACATCATACCAGCCAATGCAGCTCTCTACGACGATGTTCTATTTGCAATGGAGGTCATCATTCGTGGCTACATCCAACTCAGGCTCATGAAACTAGCCCTTTGACTCAGGAAGGTAGCGGTCTCTCATTAGGAAGTGTATCAGGGCAGGGAGAAGTTCTTTTGGGTACTGCAGTTGTCCAAGTTCAAGATGCACAGGGAGTCTACCAGCCAGTAAGAATAGTTACAGACAGTGGAAGTCAATTCTCCTTTATGACTTCAGACTGTGCTAGGAAATTAGGTCTGGTGATCGAACCATTTAAGCAAAATATTTCAGGTATTGGACAGGTGAGCGTTACTAGTACCGTGGGGAAGACTAATTGTTCTCTAAGATCTTCGTTACCATCTTTTGGTTCAAAGATATTGGCTACTGAGGCAGTTGTTGTTCCCATGATCACGAGTCACCTTCCACAAGCTCCCCTCTCTCCTGAAATTCAGAAGATTTACAAAGGTTTTTTGTTAGCGGATCCGGAATATGGGAAACCTGGCCCTGTAGAGTTTCTGCTTGGTGGAGATCTTTTTATGGACATCCTCACTGGACAGCCAGTCAATGTTGGTTCAAATGTACCTAGATTGCTTCCTACTATTTTTGGCTTCATTATTTCAGGTCCTATAGGTTCCGAACGCAATTTTCAGAGGGGTTCAGCATTTTTCCTTTACACTAATGAAGAGTTGAAGAACACTTTGGAAAAGTTTTGGGAAATGGAAGAGGTTCGACCAGTAGATATGACGTCGGAAGAAGATAGATTATGTGAAAAACTTTTCCAGGAGACCCATTATCGTCTTGAATCAGGGCGTTATGTTGTCACATTACCTGTAAAAGACACGATTAATCGTCTTCAAAACCCAAAAGGCCAAGCCTTTAACCGTCTTGTCAACCTGGAAGCAAAACTGGAAAGAAATAGTCAACTAAAAGAGGAGTACCATCGATTCATGCGGGAGTACAAGGAACTTGGCCACATGAAGATGGTAGATTCAAATTCCATTGCTGCTTATACTCTACCACACCACGCTGTCGTGAAAATTCATGACAATTCAATGAAACTCAGGACGGTGTTTGATGCTTCGTGTAGAACGCCGAATGGATCTCTCAACGATCACCTATTCACCGGACCGAAGCTGCAACTCGACATTCGGGACATTCTCACAAACTTTCGAGTTCACCAAATAGTTTTCATAGCTGATATTGTGAAGATGTATCGGCAGATTTTGGTGCATCCACCAGATAGGAAATATCAGCACATACTTTGGCGCTTCGATCCTAAGGATGCAGTCCAGCAGTTTGAACTGTGCACTGTCACATATGGCACAAGTTCGGCACCATTTCAAGCTCAAAGGACAATCATCCAATTGGTACGGGATGAAGGAGAAGCCTATCCAATGGGATCAAGAGCATTGCTCGAAGACATATACGTGGACGACATCGCTACAGGCGCTGCCACCGAAGATGAAGCCAAGAAGCTGGCATCAGAGCTCATTTCATTATTAAGTAAGGGTTGTTTCGAGTTAGGAAAATGGGCGAGCAACAGTCCGGAGCTCTTGAAGTTTGTAAAAGGGACCGAGGGAGCACATCAAGCAGTCTGCCTCTCCGCTGATGACGAGCCTAAGATTAAACTTCTCGGCATGCATTGGGTTCCTCATCAAGACTACTTTTCCTACGAAATCACCAATCCTTCTTGGCATCCTTCTAAGCGAGCCATTTTGTCTGCAATAGCTAGAATTTATGACCCATTGGGATTTTTGTCTCCTGTGGTATTTTACGCCAAGACAATATTACAGGATCTGTGGATCTCGAAGTGTGGATGGGATGATATTGGCCCACCTGAAACATGTTTGAAATGGCATCAATTCTTATCGCAACTTAATTCAATTGCAGACTTGAAGATTCCGCGTCGCATTGTTGATAAGAATAGCATTTCGTCAATCCTTGTAGGATTCTGCGACGCATCTGAACGAGGTTATGCAGCTGTAATATACCTGGTAGAGAACACGCCTTCAGGATATAACAGTCGTTTAATTCGGGCAAAAACCAAGTTGGCTCCTATTAAACCGATAACTATTCCTAGACTAGAACTCTCAGGTGCTCTACTGCTGAGCCGACTTTATCAGTCATGTTCCAGCCTGCAAGGTAAGTTGCCCATTCATTGCATCAGGCTCTTTACGGACTCCACGATCGTCCTCGGATGGCTTTCAACACCAACACAGCGTTTAAATGCCTTCGTTGCTCATCGGGTCACTCAAATACTTGAGATGACCAACAAGAATGATTGGCATCATGTGAAGTCTGAAGAAAACCCGGCAGATTGTAGCTCACGTGGACTTCTTCCTTCAGATTTAAAAAATCATCCGCTATGGTGGGCGGGGCCTTGTTGGATGACGTCATCATTAAAATCATGGCCTAGATCAGATTTGCGAGCAGCAGAACTACCTGAATTAAGGAAGGTACATTTAGGTGTAGTAAAGGCCGAAGTAACAAATGGTCTGGAGTGGATGGAGCGGTTCTCGTCGTATACCAGATTACTTCGCAGCGCGTGCTACATTTGGCGATTTATTGGTAAATGCAGAAGGTACCCAAATGTACCAACTGGAAGAATAGGCCTGAAGGAGTTAAAAGGAGTCACCAAAGGCTGCATTAAATTAGTGCAAACCCACTGCAAGATTGATGCCAACCACTTGAAAAGTCTTCGCCCGTTCATAGATGAGGAAGGATTGCTCAGGGTGGGCGGCCGCTTGCAAAATTCGAACCTGGACTACGATGCCAAGCATCCAATAATCATTCCAGGGAAAAGCCATTTCGCCAAACTCCTAGTCGACTACTTCCATCGAGTTCACCTTCATCTGGGACCGTCAGCATTGCAGTCAGTATTGCAGTCCCAATATTGGATTGTTTCAGCCAGGGCACTGATACGCAAACGGGTCTTCAATTGTCTTCGTTGTTACAAGACCAATAAAGTACCTACTCCTCCATTGATGGGTAACCTACCTGCATTCAGACTCCAAGAGGGGCTGATATTCCAACACGTTGGTGTCGACTTTGGTGGCCCTTTCATCATCAGGGAATCTAAACGTCGTAAAGCAGCGATGGGCAAGGCATACCTCAGCCTCTTCGTTTGTATGTCCACGAAAGCTGTACATCTGGAAGTGGTGTCATCATTAGAAACAGAAGCGTTCCTCGCAGCACTGGACCGGTTCATCGCCCGCAGAGGGAAACCTGTACGCATTTACTCAGACTGCGGAACCAATTTCGTGGGGGCTTCTAGAAAATTGAAGGAAATTCAACAGTGGTATAGAGTCCAATCTTTACAAGACAACATCTCCGACTACCTTGAGGAAAAATCCATCGATTGGTCCTTCATACCACCTTCAGCGCCCCATTTTGGTGGTATTTGGGAAGCAGGAATCAAGGCTGCAAAGACATTGATGTATAGGATCATTGGCGAGACTCCTCTTACCTTCGAAGAGTTGAGTACCCTATTTAGCAGAATTGAGGCAGTACTGAATTCTCGCCCTTTGGTACCTACCAATGCTGACCCTGATTGCTTCGAAGCCCTAACACCTGGGCACTTCTTAATCGGAAGACCTCTCACAGCAGTTCCTGAAGAAGATTTGACTGGGGAAAACGTTGCTCCTCTTAAACGATGGAGCATGATTAAGCAAAAGTCACAGCACTTTTGGATCAGGTGGAGAAATGAATATCTAAACCATTTACAGCAGCAGAAGAAGTGGAACAAGCAGGGGGAAAACCTTAAGGAAAGAGATCTTGTCATTTTAAAGGATACCAATTGCCCTCAGCGTACTTGGCCATTAGCCAGAATAGTAGCCGTGCATCCTGGCAATGATGGAATTGTTAGAGTTGTGTCAATCAAGACAGCTTCTGGAATTTACAAGCGTCCTGTTGCGAAAATTGTACCATTGCATCCCATAAATCAACCTACTTAACTATTGAGCCATGAAAAATTTTAATATAAATTTTGGTGGGCGGAATGTTGTGGCCAACATGTAATATTTAGATTTTAAATTATAATTTTATTTGTTATAGACAATATTTTGATTTATATGTAGTGTTGCTTTATATTAGCGTGAATAATATTTTAATTTAAATTTCATGTATATATTTACGGCTGTAAGATGCCTACGTTTATATATACAATGACAGATGCCGTGTTTTTAAATTAAGTATTAAAGACGCGTCCTTATCTAATGCCACAGCAGTACGGCATTTGCAGTGGTGGAGTAAGTTTGTTTTATTCTTCACGTGAAGACATCGCAATTTATGCCCACATTTGGGTCATTCTTCAGGCCACATCTCATCTATGTGTAACTATGAACATTTAATTATAAAATTAATCAGTGGTACTGGAACAATTCCACAACGTACCCAACTTGTAATAAATGTAAAGTAATTTACATATTACATAAGAGGATGAATATCTCTATTATTATTCAAAATTCATTCTTTATATTTTTATTCAAGCAAAGGCAATAAAAAATAACCCTTTTGTAATTGCAAATATTAAATTTTGTTATTTTTTTCTTTCTCACAATTTACAAGAGTTAAATTTATTTTAATTAATGTTAGGAGTTTTAAATTATTTTTTTTGAAGTTCAGTTTTAAGTTTATGTGTATTTATTTTTGTTTTCATTATTCATCACTTTTATAATATTGTGTATATAGTTAAAATATTTGTTTTGTTTTTTTCATTTCTATGTTATTAAAGTCTTTGTTTAGTACAGTTTGCTGCAATCAGATTTTTTTATTTTATTCTTTGCCTAACTTATTAAAAATTAATTTTTTTTCTGATTTTACTGGCGCTATAAGGCTGGCAGATTTGGTTTTTTTTCAATTTTGAAAACCCGCTGCCGCCACAGTCATTAAACAAAACACGTCAATTTCTAATCGAAGTAAGTTGGTAAGTGAAAGTTGTGTGTTGCGCTCATCTAAACAGATTTTTCATTTTCTTTTATTTACTAAAAGAACGGCTGTAACTATTCTGATCAAAAACGCCCTTTTTAATGAGAATCAAGAATTCTTTAATATTAATAGTCGATTTCTAATCTAATTAAGTTGGTAAGTGAAAGTTGTGTGTTGCGCTCATCGCACCAGATTTTTCATTTTCTTTTATTTACTAAAAAACGGTTGTAACGATTTTGATAAAAAAAGAGTCCTTTTTAATGAGAATCAAGAATTCTTTCATATTACACGTCGATTTCTAATCTAATTAAGTTGGTAAGTGAAAGTTGTGTGTTGCGCGTATCGCACCAGATTTTTTTACAAAGAGGACATGAGGATTTTGGATCAAAATTATACAGGATGGAGTTGTTTATGAGTTTACTTTTTAATAGCTTTGATATTTAAGTTGATATTTTTATCTTGTTCAGAGATTTTGGCAACTACCTTTAATAAAAATCTGGAAATGGTGATAAAATTAAATCGGAAATATAATATTATTAGAGGGGCCTGAAACGGTGGAAATGCCTTTAGGTAAAGCGACCGTTAGAAGCCGAGGTTAGTTGCCTTTCGTTATATGATGTTATCTCCTTTATATAATGATATTAGCACTTTAAGTTACTTCCTCTGCGACACTCGAGCACCAATTCACTGCTTACAAAGGGATAGGAGCTAACTTCATTAGCTGAGTTCACGTCCCCTCTTCACGTGGCGTTTCTTAGAAGAAGGGGCCTAAGTTCTTCGGTATTGTTCTTCATACTTTTTGTTGGATAAATAAGTTTATTTCAATTTTATTATATTTAATCTGAGCTATAAAAGTCATATATATTATTTCCCAATGCCTTTTTTTTTGTCGGTACGCCACAACTTCCTTAAGCTTCAAGATTCAAAGATCATGAGTAAGGTACCATTTTAAAGCTTTCCTTAACCGATACACCGGAAATATATACAAATCACTCATTTCGCCTTCGATTGCGAGTTATAAGCGCAAAACCGCGGTTTTCGCTAGAAAAATGGTCGTAGAGGTTTAAATGATATGAATCTTTTCAGGTTTTCAAAGAGAACATTTGAAGCATTAAAATAATGCCTTCGGTTGCGAGTTATAAGCGACTAACCGCGGTTCGAGAATCAAAATGGTCCTAGAGGTTTCTAAATGGTATCAATCTTTTCAAGCTTTCAAGGAGAACATTTTCGGTCTTATAGATTTTTTCGATTAACTCATTCATTCGATTGCGATTTATAAGCGCAAAACCCCGGTTCGAGAAATTCAAAACGGTCTTAGAGGTTTTTAAATGATATCAATCTTTTCAGGCTTTCAAAGAGAATATTTTTGGTAATAAAATTTTTTTCGATTAACCTCTTCGTTTGCTAGTTGTATGTGAAAACTGCAATTCTAATCAGAAATTTCAAAATGGTCGCAGGGCTTTTTGAAGGTGTGATTTTTTTCAGTTTGTAGAGACGAACATTTTTGGTTTCACGGTCGTTTGCGAGTTACAAGCAAAAACATGCGATTTCAGTCATCTCATGTAGGTACTTATTTCTAAGAGCCTTTTTTTTGTCGATCAGCCATAACTTCCTTAATGCTTCATCAAATTTCATGAATGAGGCATCATTTTAAAGCTTCTCTTAACCGCTACACCGGAAAAATATACAAATCACTCATTTCGCCTTCGATTGTGATTTATAAGCGCAAAACTGCGGTTCGAGAAAATCGAAATGGTCCTAGAGGTTTCTAAATGTTATCAATCTTTTCAGGCTTTCAAGGCGAACATTTTTGGTCTTTTACATTTTTTCGATTAAACCCTTCGTTTGCGAGGCACAAGCAAAAACGTGCGATTTTAATCCATCATATCATATCACTTTCTTATTTCTAAGAGCCTTTTTTTTGTCGGTACGTCATAAATTCCTTAATACTTCATCAAATTTATGTAAACTTATGTTTCAAAAAATAAATAATCTACAATTTAAACACACCTATTCTTTACTTCAACCCTCACCTATGCCCACGACGTCCTAAATACGCTCTATACGATACTAAATATACGGTGTGTGCTTTAATTAAGTGGTTACTTTAAGTAGTTTAGAGTGCGAATGCTTCTCACTGGTCAGCTGTAATATATTATTTCTCAAAGCTTTTTTTTGTCGGTACGCCATAACTTCCTTAATACTTCATCAAATTTCATGAATGAGGCATCATTTTAAAGCTACAAATTACTCATTTCCCCATCGCTTGCGGGTTGTAGGCGCGAAACCTCGGTTTTTAAAAATCGAAGTGGTCATCGCAGCTTCTGAATGGAAAAATCTTATCAAGTTTTCAAGGACAACATTTTCGGTCATATACATTTTTTCGAATAAACACTGCAATTCTCAGCGAAAATTTCAAAATGGTCGCAGGGCTTTTTCGAAGGTGTCATTGTTGTTTAGTTTTTCAAGACGAACATTATGGCTAGATACACTTTTCCGTTATCGCCGTCGTTTTCGAGTTACTAGCAAAAACGTGCGATTTCAGTCAATAGAATCAGCGTATTTGCTTTCCGCGAAACCGATATTTGTATGTGCTGTTTTTCAGGTTGCGCTCTTTCTGTGTAAAACAAACCCACTAACAAACAATCACAGATGACCATATTGTAACTTCATATATGGTGTTCGAAGAGGTCCTGTAAACACGTAAATACTATGTAAATACATAGTCATGTATTTTGAAATAGTAATTAACTTTTGAAAATTTACGTGTGCGAGAGCTAACTAGAGATCGCAGGGACAAAGTTAGTAGTCGAGGGGGGGGGGACCTCTATTTTACGTCCTATCTGCGAGGGATGGCACAACAAGGGATTTTTTCCCTTTTAAAAATCCTAAAGACGCGAACCCGCGACCCTCAGTATTGTAAGATGCTATGCTAACCAATATGCCAAAGGTGACCCCCTCCCAGATTTTTATTATTGATTTCAGAATTCCTACAATGTTGTATTTTAGTTTAATAAATTTTACTTTTTCATTTGAAATTAAAGTGATTTTATTATTATTTTTAACTAAAAAATAGCAAACTCCTGACTGACGGCTAAAGCCATGTCAGCCTGCTAAAACTATTTTGAAATATGCAAGCACTAATTATTATATAATTTATAATTATAAAATTTGTAATCACTTGAAGAGGTGAGATGCAAAACTCGTTCGTTCCACCTGAACACATTTTTAGGAAACACAAAAAACTTACCACGTCTTGTAGAGTGGCCAGATAAAGATGACTTTTTTGCCTTCGAAAGGTGCAGCTACCCTGTGTAAGTGAGCTTGGAATAAAAAAATTTACTGACTTAGAGGTAACAAAAAAAATGTAACAAAATATGAAATGAGAAAGTTTTGCAACAAAATGTTTAAAGGATAGACTTTTGCTGCTCACCACATTGGTACGAACGAGTTTTAATTCTAACAGCATAAGTTGATCTTCTTAATAAGTAATATTTATTTAGGTTCACAACCATTTTATAAATCAATTCGGTACCATTTTACAAAATAATGCCACCCACTGATTTAAAACATTTTTTTTTGTTTACGAATTTTTCATAAATATCAGCGTACTGATATAAAACATCTGACTAAAAAAAAGTTACAAAATGATTTCCCTCGTCTGTGGCAGATATATTGAGAACTCGTGAGTAATACTTCAATGAATTATTGGCCTTCGTCACCAAAATACTTTTTCAGCAGATTATCAATGTCTTTCAGCTTGTTGGAGCCATTGGAAAATCAATTATTAATATAGCTAGGTAAGAAGAATCGAGTATAAACTGACATAAAACACGCGAGTTTAAGGAGCATTAGACATTTTGTTCAGAAAGAGTAACAGAAACTGCTGAAGTGAACGGATGGGATGGGTGCAAAGTGAGAAGTGATTATTGGAACGAAAGAGTTTTGCATCAAAACGAGTAACGAACCAGTTTTGAAACACAATGGGCTATGGAACGAATCAGTTCTGCAACAAACCGCTATTTTGTATAGCAAAAATCCATAAGAAATAATAAGTTTTGCTCCAATCTGGTATGGCATGTTGAAAGAGCATTAAAATATCTTTTGGAATCCACTGCCATCTCAATTTTTCAAAAAAAAAAATGGAACGAACGAGTTTTGCACCTCACCTCCTCATTATACTATTTTGTAAATAAAGGATTTTTCTATTCTATTCTATATTTAGTTGAATTACTCTTCCAATGAAAAAGAGTAATTCAATATAGTATTTTTACTTTCACTTACCTATATATGAAATATATAGTAAGGGGAAGTATTGCGATCATGAAAAATTTCGACTTCCGGTTTTCAACGGAAATACAAGTTTTGGGGTCCCCTGAGTCCAAATAACCAAGTCCCAAGTGTGTGTGTGAACAGACTAGCTCTAAAACTATAAACCTTGAAAACCTGAAATTAGGTATTTAGTGTATGAATATACCCGCGATGTGACAGCAAAAGTTTCATTAAAATTGCACGAAGGGAGGGGGTACTTTATTTAATAACTTTTTACGTTTGTTTCTATTTTCTCAAAAACGGCTCTAACGATTTTGATTAAACTGAGTATTTGATGTATGTATATGCCCTAAATAAGATTGTAAAAATTTCATCAAAATTGATTAACCGGAGGGGGGACTTTACTTAATAAATTTTGTATCATTTTCATGTGTTTCTTTTATTTACTCAAAAAAGGCTTTAACGATTTTGATCAAACTGGGTATTTGATGTATGTATAAGCCAAAGTTGGGATAGCTAACATTTCATCATAATTGGTCAAACGGAGGGGGCACTTTATTTCATAACTTTTTTTCCAATTTTTATCTTTTTCGATTATCTCAAAAACGGCTTTAACGATTTTCATCAAATACGTCATGCTTAATGAAAATTAGGTGTTCTTTAATATCAGGTAAGCTTTATCATTATTAAAATGTTCTAAAGGGGGCTTAAATGGTTTAGGGTCCTTTTTTGTTTGCTATGAAGAACCTTTGTTTTTGTTTATATGGAGAAATTAACTTTCTCTCGTTACGCCTAAAAATAAGAAATGGCTAAATATGAGATATGATAAAAATTAAGTAAACATATAGAGGAAAAAAAAGAAAAATATTCAGTTAACTTATAAAACACGTTGAGCCCAGCCATGTGTAGTACGCCTTTAATGACGGTCCATAGTTTATAATTAAAGTCGTTCTGTTCATTTAATGGAAATTATTTGTTACATGGTAACTAAATGAAATTTTCAACAGGTACATAGAGAATTATAAAATCAGACGACTTGGAGTATTATGGTTGCATTGCCGAATTATCACAAGTAAAACCTTTTATTTAATAATAAAAGTAATTAGTGTTTTTATAGAGCAAATTAAAATTAAAATAAGAAATGAATGTGGAAAAATGTGTTATTGAGAAGTGGCAATTAACAAAACACATTAATTTCTAAGTAAGTTGGTAAGTGAGAGTTGTGTGTTGCGCGCATGCACCAGATTTTTTACTTTGTTTCCAGCAGAGTTGGGCATATTTATATTTATAAATACGAATATGAATTTATTTTTATCTTAATTTTAATGTGAATATGAATGTAAATTTATTTATATCACGATATTTGTGAATATGAATATAAATAAATTCGTATTTACAAGTGTGAATATAAATAAATTCATATTCACAGGTGTAAATACGAATTTATTAATATATACAAATTTTTCTGTAAATAAAAAAAAATTCACAGGGAAAATTGTGAATATTCACAAAAAAATGTGAATATTTTTATCTCAGCTGTGAATTCGGCCGTATTTACAAATAGAGATGTGAATATGGAAAAAATTCACAAATTGAGATGTAAATTTCTACTAAATTCATAATTTCCCAATAAATTTATAAAATTCTTTTCGGATTTCTCCATATTGGTACACATTATAGAGTTAACCCTTAGATAACCCTATAGCCGACACCAAGATCGATTATATTGCGCAAGTTGTAATAAATCGATACCTGACGGAAGAATCTCAAAATCGATATCATTTTCATAATCAGCACCTCAGATAACCCTATAGCCGACACCAAGATCGATTATATTGCGTAAGTTGTAATAAATCGATACCTGACGGCGGAATCTCAAAATCGATATCATTTTCAAAATCAGCACCTCAGATAACCCTATAGCCGACACCAAGATCGATTATATCGCGCAAGTTGTAATAAATCGGTACCTGGCGGTGGAATCTCAAAATCGATATTTTTTTCATAATCAGCATCCCAAATAACCTAGTAATCGATATCAGGTAATATCTGATGTGATTTCCATAAAAAGGGTTAACTCTATAATGTGTACCAATATGGAGAAATCCGAAAAGAATTTTATAAATTTATTTGGAAATTATGAATTTAGTAGAAATTCACATCTCAATTTGTGAATTTTTTCTATATTCACATCTCTATTTGTAAATACGGCCGAATTCACAGCTGAGATATAAATATTCACATTTTTTTGTGAATATTCACAATTTTCCCTGTGAATTTTTTTTATTTACAGAAAAATTTGTATATATTAATAAATTCGTATTTACACCTGTGAATATGAATTTATTTATATTCACACTTGTAAATACGAATTTATTTATATTCATATTCTTAAATATCGTGATATAAATAAATTTATATTCATATTCACATTAAAATTAAGATAAAAATAAATTCATATTCGTATTTATAAATATAAATATGCCCAACTCTGGTTTCCAGTATTGGGTTCAGGCATATGCCCAGGGACTCTATGTACCATAGGGTTTTTTTTAATCAAGAATGTAGCCTTATTCAATTAAATCCTCGATAAAGCTGACGCAGCGCGCCCTGGTGTGGGAAAGGCACAGGGTAGCTCCAGAGCTTCCTATCCCAGTCCCCGGTAATGGGAACGGGTCCCTCCATCAGGCCTTGGTGTTCCAATTAGTGCAGTCGGTGGTCACTTCTAGTTATTCATTCATTAACTTCCTCCGGGGATCAATAAGCCATAGTCCGGCCTCTACTGGGCCGAGCCTTGGGAGGGGGGGTCACAGGGGACATGACCCCCCCTCACATATTCTTGCTATGTAAATGGTTTTTTGTATTTTAAAACGAATAATTTAATTAGGTATTTACTTTGCCCTTAAAATAACAACCTTTTGGTTGTTAAGATCGCAGTCCTTGTTCATTCAAGGATCTTTACCCATTTTATTTTATTTTAAATTTTTTTTTTTTTTCTTTTTTTTTCGGTTGGCTCACAGACCTTGAAGATCATTAGCCGCCTCTTGGTTTCGTAATCAGGTAAAGTTTTTTACATGGTCGGGTGATTGACCCAACACATAAACCCCGTTGACCTTGGAGGACCTGTAATGAGACGTCTCCAGTAGACTGACGGGCCTCATCACGCCCAGGGGGAGGGGGGAGTTTGGACTTCGTGGCTTTCATCGGCGGGTGGTTACCCAATTGGGGCGGTCACCCATCCAAGTACTAAACACGCTCGACGTTGCTTAACTTTGATTACCTATTGCACTGTCTTTGTCCACTCGGCCATCCTGGCCCCAATAATCTTTACCCATATATATACATATATAAAATTCTCGTGTTCCGATGTTTGTCGGAGGTAAACTCAGAAACTCCTCAACCGATTTTAATGAAATTTGCCTCAACCTGTATAGTTTTGTCCAACTTAAAAGATAGAATAGTTTTTATCTTGATTAATGATCCCAATACAGTAAACCCTCGATATAGCGAACTGGTAGGGGGTTTGATATTCAGAGTTCGCTATACAGTAAACCCTCATTATTACGAACTCGGATATAACGAACACCTCGATATAGCGATCCAAAATACTCTCCCCCCAAAATTACCATTACATTTCTGCGGAAGCCCTCGTTATAGCGAAATCCCTCGGTTAGTGCGAACTACGAACTTAATTTGATGCCTGAGAATTATTATATTCTGTTATAACGAAAGGCTAGAATTTTTATTAATTTTTTTTTTTACTATATTACGTAGAATGAGCGCGGGAAGACGAAGTAGCTGGGAAGACGAAGTAGCTCCATTTTCTAGAATTGAGGTGTTTTTTTACTCTTAACTAATCCGATTTCCTTTTGCTCTCTCTCTGGTTCCATTGACTTTTTTCTCAAAACTAGCTCAGTTCTGTTTCGACTTCTGTATTATTGGAATCAGTGTTCTGTAGTCGTTCATACTCTTTGTTTTTTAATACACAATGAGTTTGTTGGTAAACCTGTGTCACAAACGTTAATCCTTATCAATCGAGGAAAAATTGAAATTCTCCAGGACATTGAATCGGGAATTCCAAGTAAGAAATCATCGCAGAAAAAGATGAAATTCCAAAATCAACATTGTTAATCATTATAAAAAACAAAGATAAAATAGATTCAACCGCAGCCCAAGGATTAACTTAATCAAATAAACGACTGCCCTCTGCGGCTCGTGAATATTTGGAAACAAATTAATAAATTGCTTTAAACAAATGAGATCTCAAATACCAATCTCAGACCCTCGGACTAAAGCTAAGGCTAAAGAACTCTCAAGTGAACTTGGCAGGTAAATTAATGAATATCATTGTTAAATTAATATGTAGTTATCTAAAACTAAATGACATACATGCGTTATAATTTAACTAGTTCTAATGAATGAATTTACTTCTAAATATGATCAAATTAGTGGGGCCATTGGCTAAAAAAATGGCTAAAAAAAAAAAAAAAAAAAAAAAAAAAAAAAAAAAAAAAAAAAAGAATCCTCGGTTATAACGAATTTCGTTATAGCGAACTATGAATATCAAACCCCCTACCAGTTCGCTATATCGAGGGTTTACTGTATCGAGGTTCGTTATAACCGAGGATTCTTTTTTTTTCATATTTTTTTTAGCCAATGCCAACACTAATTTGATAATATTTAGAATGAAATTCATTCATTAGAACTAGTTAAATTAAAACTCATTTATGTAATTTATTTTTAGTTAAACTAAATATTAAATAAACAATGAGATTCATGAATTTACCTACCAAGTTCACTTGAGAGTTATTTAGCCTTAACTTGTTATTCGATTAATACAGAATGGTTAATAAGAGGGTCTGAGATTGGTATTTGAGATCTCATTTGTTTAAAGCAATTTATCAATTTTTTTCCAAATATTCATAAGCCGCAGAGCGCAGTCGTTTATTTGAGGCTGAAGTTAATCCTTGGGCTGCGGTTTAATCTATTTTATCTTTGTTTTTTATAATGGTTGACAATGTTGATTTGTGAATTCCAAATTTTTTTGTACATGGTTTTCTTACTTAGAATTCCCGATTCAATATCCAGGAGAATTTTTAATTTTTCCTCGATTGATAAGGATTTACGTTTGTGACACACGTCTACTAAAACTCATTGTGTATTAAAAAAAAAAAACAGTTTAAACGACTACAGAACACTGATTCGAATAATACAGAACTCCAAACAGAACTGAGCTAGTTTTGAGAAAAAAGTCAATGGAACCAGAGAGAGAGCAAAAGGAAATCGGATTAGTTAAGAGTAAAAAAACACCTCAATTCTAGAAACTGGTGCTACTTCGTCTTCCCGCGCTCATTCTACGTAATACAGTAAAAAAAAAAAAATAATAACAATTCTAGTATTTCGTTATAACAGAATATAATAATTCTCAGGCATCAAATTTAGTTCGTAGTTCGCACTAACCGAGGGATTTCGCTATAACGAGGGGTTCAGTAGAAATATAAAGGTAATTTTAAGGGGATAGTATTTTGGTTCGCTATATCGAGGTGTTCCTTATATCCGAGTTCGTAATAATGAGGGTTTACTGTATTTCTTTTATTGCGAATTATGGCAAATACAGTAGGTCGTGTTTATATTTATTAACATATGTCATATGTCGATTTCATTTGATCATATGTTAATCATATGTCGATTTCATTTGATGTTCGCCGGGGGTAAAATGGGAAAATACTCAACCGATTTTTATTAAATTTTGCTCATTGTCTGTAGTTTTGTCCAACTTAAAAGATAGGGTAATTATTTATCTCGATTATTGGCTTCAATATTTCTTTTATTGAAAATTAAATGCTTATAATGCTTGACTGGGATTATTTGTAAGTTCTATAAATTTCCAACAGATGGCGTTGTAGGTTTATTTATTGACACAACATTTCATTTTCATACGATATTTAGGGTGGTTAAACAGAAATTTATTTTTTCCGGCTTGGGCTAGAAAAAACGCGTTTTTCCCGTGGGCCAAAAAAGTGGTAGAAAAGATCGAATCTATTTGTTTTAGAGAAAGACAGGTTAACCAAAATCATTGTCTACTCTTGTACCGAAGTTCAAGTCATATGGTAATTTCTGTGTTACAAAGTGATAATTTCTGTTTTTTGTTAAAATAATTTTTGTGGCAATGTAAATTGTTACTTTCTTAGAATAAAAAAATTAGTTAACCCACAAGTCTTACAATATTAAATGGATAATTGAATTGTTACTACAACAATCGGTGTATCGAGGCTAATTGCGATACAGACAGGTTTGGGAGAGCACGTATAGCAGGAATACGAGGCCAGCTAGGCAGTGACAAATGATCCTAATTATCCCACGAAGCAGATTAATGGTCTCGGTTAAATGTAATTTAAATCGATGGCGACCGTCTGCCCAATTTACACTTTCTCCTATCGATTCGTATTCTATTTAACGGGTTCGATGGAGGCTTGTTAAAAAAGTTTTCATCCGGTACAGACAGAGCAAATCTCCATCACCAACTTCTCGGTCGCACTTACGAATCGATCATAAGGACTGATATATCGAACTTCTGGAGAGACGTTCTCCTTTTCGATAAGTTTCGGAAAGGCTGTGACAAATCGCTTCTCTCCTGATTGGTTCTGATATGTTTCAGATGTACGTCAAAAAAGTTTTACGGCTTAAATATTCCTAGCGCCACCACGGGACGCGAACCCGCAACCTTTAGGATTGTAAGTTGCCATGCTAACCACTACACCGCAGGTGACCCCTTAACATTTTTTAATTATTATTTTTTATCACAATAGTTGAGTTATACATTAGGTTTTCTTATTTTATATATTTGTATAATAATCACCTAGTTTATAAGTCATTTGTTCTATTGCCAATTGTCATCATTCAAATTGTTATATATGTACATACAAGTGTAGACTTTGGGACTAAGATTATATTGTCCCCTTCATCCTGTTTCTCATGTTTGTTTATTTTACCTGTTGTGGTTTTGTTCCTATTATTAATTTCACTTACCTATACATGAAATATATAGTAAGTGGAAGTATTGCGATCGTGAAAAATTTCGACCGGTTTTCAACGGAAATACACGTTTTGTGGTCCCCTGAAGTCATATCGAAAACAACAGAATATATTTTACTTTCCAATAAAAAACGAAAATCTGAATAAAAACACTAAATAAGATTAATAACCTGTAACTCAAAAACAAAAGCTGTTAGAGAAAAATTGTTTTCATATTTAAAACATATGTTTCACATGGAAGCAATAAAAACAATAAAAAAAATCCCAGGAAACAAACAATTTCTTTTATTTTGTTGACCAGTGTAATCCTATAAAAGGATTAGTTGAAGGTATATTTATAATTATAGTCCTATCCTATTATTTCATTCTTCTCAAATCAAAACAAGTCTAGTGTTCATTCATTATCTCATCTCACCGGACCGTTTCGTTTTAGTTTTAGTTGTTACTTGTGAGTAAGCGGTTCACAAATTACGAAGGTGCGCAAAAAAGTCCGAGTGATTCGGATTTTTTTAAAATACGTCTCAACAACTGTTCTGAAAGAATAATTAAAAGTATTTTTTTAACGAATTCGATACGAACGAAGACTGTAATAGTGACTTGAAGTTTAGCAAGAACAAATTAAAATCCATATCAGTAAAAATAAGCAAAGAAATGTTATTAAACAGCTCCGTTAAATGGAGGCTACTTGAAATTTATTCTTGATGATTATAGGTGTAAATTAAAATGTTTTTAAATTGTTTTACTAGTTAAATTAAATAATGATTGTTGAATAATAATATAAATATTTTTATATTGAGTAACGATATTATACATTATATATCTATGATAAGTAACTGTTCTGATTCCATGGTATTGTTAAACATAATTTTGTAGTTTAAAAATAATACACATATTTGCAAAACATTAAAAACTAGCTGTATATACAGGTTTCACCCGGAGAATTTCATTTTTTAAATCTATAAAATCTATAAAGTGAGACTTTTATCGACTAAAACGGTCGATTTCGTAAAATTCAATGTAAAGCGAGATCAAAACGATTTTTATAACAATAAAGAATATACCCAGAGATTAGCTGAAGATCGGCTGCAATTTTTATATGGACAGGTGTTCGCACCTGGTATGGTAAAAAGAACAAACAAAGAAATAAACAAACAGAATTTTATCTTTATTTATATAGATTACAATCTATTAAAATCAATTTTTGCATTTCCGAAATTATTTTCTTTGACTAAAATCGTTTGATGAATAAGTTTCAGAATAACGTTTTGAAATGAACTTTTATGCGAAAAGTTATTTAGATAAAAGTTTTAAGATAACTTTATCAAAAAGTGTTCGTTATGAAAAAGTTATGTTTAATAAAAACTTCAATTAGGGTAAAAAAAAATTACGTTTTTAAGTTGTTACTTTTTTTTACTTTCACTTACCTATATATGAAATATATAGTAAGTGGAAGTATTGCGATCGTGAAAAATTTCGACTTCCGGTTTTCAACGGAAATACACGTTTTGGGACCCCCTGAGTCGAAATAACCAAGTCCCGCGAAATGGTCTGTGTGTGTGTGTGTCTGTGTGTGTGTGTGTGTGTGTGTGTGAACAGACTAGCTCAAAAAGTATAAACCGTGGGAACCTGAAATTGGGTATTTAGAGTAGGTATATGCCCGCGATGTGACAGCAAAAATTTCATCAAAATTGCTCAAAGGGAGGGGGTACTTTATTTAATAACTTTTTAAGTAATTTTCGATTTTCTCAAAAACAACTCTAACGATTTTGATTAAACTGAATATTTGATCTATTTATATGCCCGAGATATGACTGTAAAAATTTCATCAAAATTGATTAACCGGAGGGGGTACTTTACTTAATAAATTTTGTATAATTTTCACGTGTTTTTTTTATTTACTCAAAAACGGCTTTAATGATTTTGATCAAACTGGGTATTTGATGTATATATATGCCAAAGATGTGATAGCCAACATTTTGTTAAAATTGATTAAACGGAGGGGGGACTTTACTTAATAAATTTTGTACCATTTTCACGTGTTTTTTTTTTTATTTACTCAAAAACGGCTTTAACGATTTTGATCAAACTGGGTATTTGATGTATGTATATGCCAAAGATGTGATAGCCAACATTTCATCAAATTTTATCAGTCGGAGGGGACACTTTATTTCATAACTTGTTTACCAGTTTTTACCTTTTTTTCGATTATCTCAAAAACTGCGTTAATGATTTTTATCAAATTCGTCATGTTTAATGAAAATTACGTTTTCTTTAATATCAGGTAAGCTTTATCATTATTAAAATGTTCTGAGTGGGCTTTTTTCGGGGGGGGGGGGGGGTTGGGGCCTTTTTTTGTTTGTTTCCTATAAAGCACCTTTGTTTTTGTTTTTATGGAGAAATTAACTGTTGGGTCTCGTTACGCCTAAAAATAAGAAATGGCTAAATATGAGATATGATAAAAATAAAGAAAACATAAAGAGGAGAAAAAAATAAAAATATTCCGTCAACTCATAAAACTCGTTGAGCCCACGAATGCGGAGTACGCCTTTAAGGACAGACCATTGTTCATAATTAAAGCCGTTCTGTTCATTTGAGAAGTGGCAATTAACAAAACGCATTAATTTCTAATCTAAGTAAGTTGGTAAGTGAAAGTTGTGTGTTGCGAGCACGCACCAGATTTTTTTTTTTTTACGTTTTAAGTTTAACATAAACTTTTTCAAATTAAAAGTTAACTTATTTTTACGAACCTCAGTTGTAATACATATGTATAAAACATCGCTCGAAAGCTTGGAATTTAAGAAATAATAATATTAAGTTTATTATAAGGAAGGTCGCTGAAGAGAAATGTTAGAGTATCTAGAATATAACAATTTCTACTTCCAGATTATTTAACAGAAACTATTGGTTTCCATGGTACTAATCGCGACTGTCTTAATGAACTCAAAACTTAAAGAATTACAAACAAACTTTTTGATTTTGTTTTACAATGAAAAACAACGAGAACTGTTTAGAAAGAAGACGAGAGAGAACATTGTGAGGGAAGGCGAAGAGCGTGTTGTTCAAAATGTTATCCATCGGAAAAATAACGTATGGGCATTCTTAATAAATCATAGCTATGTTCCAACAATCACTTAAAACACGATGACAACTTTCGCATGCGCAGCATACCTTTATGCTGTGATATAGTCAGCACTCAGAGATTGTAACCGCCATGTTGTTTGGTTTCTCTTTTGTTCACCTAGCGTCGGTTGTCCCTATAGTAAAGATGTGTATCAATAAACTACTTACAAATCGCTCCACTATTATTTTTCCACAACCTAACAGGTCTTGTAATAAATGCATCCAAGACAAAGTATATGGTCACTTGTCAGCCATCTCAACCAGGAGAAATGGTTAGTACTTCAGATGTACTTAGTACTCCAGACTTCAGCAAGGTGAGTATAACTTTGAAAAAGTAGACCAATTTAATTATCTTGGATGTAATGTGAACGCTGAAATTGTCATAGGCGTTGAAATCACAAATATATTATTGGCAAACTGTCGCTTATGCGGGGTGCAGCATGAATTGATGGGCAATAGTCAAATCCAAAAAGACTAAACTCCTGCTCGACAAAAATGTTATCAGAGCAATCCTCTGCTATGATTCAGAAACCTGGACATTTAGATAGAAAAATTAGCAAAGCATAATATTCGAAAGAGATATTTCGCAGTATAATTTTGGAGAAATTTGTGTTGAGGAGACGAACAGACCAGCAAATATATGGTCTGTACCTGTATCCTGATATTCCAAGATGTATATAAGGGTGGCTTTGATGGTCGGGTCACTTGTTAAGAATGCCCGAATAAGATATCCCAAATAAGACACCCAATTATTAACTTTTTATCAAATATCGACTATATGTAAATCACTAGTTGTCCATAGGTCAAATAGTAGTAGAAGGATGCTGATTCCTTTTTATTCCTTTTTATGTTTTTAAGGTAAGGTAAGGAGGATTTAAAGGGTTCATACATAACTTTTTAAATTATTCAATTTTGACCAAATTTGAAACACTTTCAGTTCATTGCCTAACTGTAATTATAATCACTACTAGAATGATAAAAAATCTGGTGCGTGCTCGCAACACACAACTTTCACTTACCAACTTACTTTAGATTAGAAATTAATGCGTTTTGTTAATTGCCTCTTCTCAAATGAACAGAACGGCTTTAATTATGAACATATTTAGCCATTTGTTTTTTTTAGGCGTAACGAGTGACAGTTAATTTCTCCATGTAAACAAAAACAAAGGTACTTTATAAGAAAGAAAGAAACAAACAAAAAAGGCCCCCCCCCCAAAAAAAAAGCCCCCTCAGAACATTTTAATAATGATAAAGCTGACCCAAAGATAAGATAGTTTTATCTGGATTGGCCTCAATATTTCTTTTATTGCAATGAGCAGCAACTGCTCATTTAACAAGGAAGGGCGTACTGCGCACTCGAAAAGTCTCGGGTTTTAAAAGGTTTTGTATCGGAACATTTGTAAACTAATAAATAACCCGTGGTAAGAAGATTTAAATATTGCTTTCTTTTTCAAAAAAATACTGAAGTATATTTATAAAAGAAAAGATAATTTATATTTTCGACCCCTGATATTAATATTAATTCGAAATAAGCATCCCACTTGTTTTAAAATTTTGTTTTTTTTATTTATTTGTATCGTAGTATTCAGCAGGATTAGAGGTGTGGAGGGAAAGGCTTAGGAGAGAAGGAATTGTTTGGAGCCGCCGGAATGTTTGCCCAAAGTGTGAAGCTAGCTGACAGAAAACAGCAGAGTCAAAACAAAAAGCCCGGGCTGGGGGGGCTGGGTATACACAATGCGCCCCCTCACACAGCCCCCCCCCCAGTCCATTAGAAACCTAATCCTCCCTTATCAAGCTCCCCCCCCCCAGCGCAGTTCTATTTCTTACTCGGATTATCCATTCTCACCTGGCACAGGTAACGAACGGGTGAGAGCTTTTGTAGCCATCTTCTGATCTGATCGATTTGATTGATTCGAAAGGGCTTATCCACTTGTAAAATAACACTCTTAAGAATTAAGAATGTGTAACTTTGAGAACTAAAAACAATTAACACAAGCATTAAATCCTAATCTAAGTAAGTTGGTAAGTGAAAGTTGTGTGTTGCGCTCATGCATCAGATTTTTTACTTTCACTTACCTATATATGAAATATATAGTAAGTGGAAGTATTGCGATCGTGAAAATTTTCGACTTCCGGTTTTCAACGGAAATACACGTTTTGGGGTCCCCTGAGTCAAAATAACCAAGTCCCGCGAAATGGTCTGTGTGTGTGTGTGTGTGTGTGTGTGTGTGTGTGTGTGTGTGTGTGTGTGTGTGTGTGTGTGTGTGTGTGTGTGAAAAGACTAGCTCAAAAACTCAAAAACTATAAACCGTGCGAACCTGAAATTGGGTATTTAAAGTATGTATATGCCCGCGATGTGACAGCAAAAATTTCATCAAATTTGCTCAAAGGGAGGGGGTACTTTATTTAATAACTTTTTAAGTTTTTTTCGATTTTCTCAAAAACGGCTCTAACGATTTTGATGAAACTGAGTATTTGATCTATTATCTATGCTCAAGATATGACTGTAAAAATTTCATCAATATTGATCAACCGGAGGGGGGACTTTACTTAATAAATTTTGTATCATTTTCACATGTTTTTTTTATTTACTCAATAATGGTTTTAACTATTTTGATCAAACTTGGTATTTGATGTATTTATATCCCCGAGATATGACTGTAAAAATTTCATCAAAATTGATCAACAGGAGGGGGGACTTTACTTAATAAATTCTGTCCAATTTTTACTTTTTACCTTTTGGATCGATTATCTCAAAAACGGCTTTAACGATTTTTATCAAATTCGTTATATTTAATGAAAATAAGTTGTTACTTAATATCAGGTAAGCTTTATCATTATTAAAATGTTCTGAGGGGGCTTAAATGGGGAAGGGGCCTTTTTTGTTTTTCTATTCCCGGCGGAGCCAAATCTTTTCTCTTCAAAAAATAAATTATTTAAAAATAATTTAAAATTGGTGGTGAGCCACAATTTAAGATTGGATTAAATAAAATAATTTAAAAAATTGACTTACGTCAATAAAATATCATAAATTGGACAAAAATTGTCCACCTCCCGCTACTACTCACACAACTTGTGAGATAGGGGGAGTAGGTATCAGTGAAGAGGAAGGATTTGCTCTGCCTTGAGCCGAGCTCTGTGGTGTAGCGGTTAGCATCCTCGCATGTAACGCAGGAGACCCGGGTTCGACTCCCGGCGGAGCCAAAATCTTTTCTCTTCAAAAAATAAATTATTTAAAAATAATTTAAAATTGGTGGTGAGCCACAATTTAAGATTGGATTAATTAAAATTCCTTTGTTTTAGTTTATATTGGGAAATTAACTGTCTCTCATCACGCATAAAAATAAGAAACGGCTAAATATGATATATAAAGAAAATCAAGTAAACATATACAGGAGAAAAATAGAAAAATATTCCGTCAACTCATAAAACACCTTGACCTCACGCATGCGCCGTACGCCTTTAATGACAAACCAATGCGTTATAATTAAACTGTTCTGTTCATTTGAGAAGTGGCAATTAACAAAACGCATTAATTTCTAATCTACGTAAGTTGGTAAGTGAAAGTTGTGTGTTTCGCGCACGCACCAGATTTTTTTTTTCAAATTGTTAAATAGAGTGGACACAATTTTAATACCCGAATAATACCCGAATAATAGCTGCGAATTCAACTGTCTGAATAACCAATAAGAAAATATCCCTTTTTTTAAAGCTAATATTATTAAAAGCTTATTTATTAAAGGAGACTTCAATGGCATTGAATTACAAAGAAAACACTCAACAATCATTTCAAATTCGACCCTCTTTGATATATAAGAAAAACGAAATAAATTCTCTGAAAAGATCTTTTAGATATCTACCAAGTCTTTTAATTAACTTCTTATTAATTAGCTAAGCTTTCAAAGTTCTCTCAACTTTCTTAATTTTTATGATTGGATAAATGATGGTCAGGATTTTCAGTTTACAATGATTTTATTATGGATCTTCCAACTTGTGGATCTTCATCAGGGCTAAAAGAAAACAAATATATGAGATATCTATGCTAGAGGGTGACATTAAATGGATACATTACAGAACTGATAATAATATAAAAGATGGTGTATACATGAATATTAAAATAAGAGGCTGGTTTACAAGATAAAATAGAATCTGTTATTTACCTACTGAGTTCAGTTGGATACTAAGACTATAGGTTTGATTTCATAGGTACCTGCAATTATCTCTGTACCTTTATATATAATATTTTTTGTATTGTATGCTTCTTTCTGTATATTTTCCAAATTTTTATGCATTGTTACATTATGTATTATCTCATTTTTATGTTATTATTGAGTCCAGACACAACTATTTGTATACAATTTCATCTACTTTGTTAGTTTTTAAATATTTTTGTTCACTCAGTGGCATGTGCCTTCACTTCAAAAGCGTTGGATTTCCCCGTCATAAACCTTTGAAGTCGGCAAACTAACCCTTTAATCTTAGTATCCACCTGGACTCAGTAGGTAAATAACAGATTCTATTTTATCTTGTAAACCAGCCTCTTATTTTAATATTCATGTATACACCATCTTTTATATTATTATCAGTTCTGTAATGTATCCATTTAATGTCAACCTCTAGCATAGATATCTTATATATTTGTTTTCTTTTAGCCCTGATGAAGATCCACAAGTTGGATCGAAACGTTACCATAATAAAATCATTGTAACTGAAAATCCTGACCATTATTTAACCTATCGTAATTGAAGAACAGTTGATCATCTCTCATCTCTACTTATTTATTAAAGGTGACTTCAATGGCATTGAATTACAAAGAAAACACTCAACAATTATTTTAAATTCGACCCTCTTTGATATATAAGAAAAACGAAATAAATTCTCTGAAAAGATCTTTTGGATATCTACCAAGTCTCATAATTAACTTCTTATTGATTAGCTAAGCTTTCAAAGTTCTCTCAACTTTCTTAATTTTTATTTGTGGTTATTTTTTTTTATTTTTTTTTTTTTTAATTTGTGCCTGTCAACGAACCTTCAATGGTTTCGCAACGAATCAGCGAATGGTTTGTGTTATATGTTAATCTAATAATGACAATTCAGGCATGGGGAAGGATGGCACTTAAGAGTACATCTTGTGTGGCTTTTGGCACTTAATGTGGAGAGTTGGCGAAGGAGACTCTCATCCACTGGCGTCACCAACACATAATTATTGGGAGGGGACGAATCAATATTCTCATTGATAAGTAAAAATTCGAGAGGCTAAAAGTCGAAATAACAAAGCCTAAAAACAACTGTTGGGACATTTGATTCCTCCCCCAATGATGTATTTTAAAGGTATTTATTATAGTCGCCAATTCATGTCACAGTTGGAGAAGTTTTCTCCTACGAAAATATCGGCGGTGACGCCCATGCTTTCACCCAACGCATTTTAATCTCCTATCCTTATATATATATATATATATATATATATATATATATATATATATATATATATATATATATATATATATATATATTTACAGGGTGGAATGCGATCTGCTGTATTTGCAATAATTCGCTATATAAGAATTATTTTGGTCACTAATCAAGTTAAAAACTATCCTATCTCTTAAGTTGGCCAAAACTATAAACCTTGAGCCAAATTTCATTAAAATCGGTTGAGTAGTTTCTGAGTTATTGAAAGACAAACATCGGGACACGAGATTTATATATATGGTATATATAATTATATATACTACTTGTGCGACAAACTTCACCAGTAGATTCTCCACCATAAAATGAATAAAAAAGTTCATATTGACCATGGTCCGATTCTCAACCATTTCGGAATAATTTCACTTTTTATCGATTTTGAAAGATATCACGACCTGGCCTCGGAAAACCGTGATATCTTTAAATCTGAAAATTTCTCCGCAATTCTGATAGCACCGTTGAAATCTACATTACTCGTTCAATAATAAAATGGTCATTTCAAAATTTTTGGGCCAATTTTTCGTGTTTTATTTCAGCCAGAACAACAAAATAAGTGAAAAATTTTACAAACCGGAAAGTGTTTAACATAATCCAGAGTTTCTAATTTTAGTTTCAGAAGGCAGCAAAGTTGAGGAAAAATACCTCATTTAATAACGCTTCTAAAGTACTCTTCATTTTTTAATTTGGTGTTTCTAAGACCAAGATATGGATGACATAAAGAGAAAAAATTATGGTTCAAGGATTGTTAATGCTTGAGAATTTACATTTTAAGTTTGAAAAAACTAATACAACTAACCAATATCTTTAAAATAAATTTATTTTTAATCATTTTATTTATGTTCAAAGTGGAAGCCGTACTCTGCAATACACAAACGTGCCCGTTTTCTCATAATCCCAACTGTCACACCAAAAGTGAGAAAACGTCGAAGTTTTTCAGCAGCGGCGAAGATCCATGCTCTCAAATTGACTATGTTTGTCACTTCAGTGCGATATATCAGTTCCTCGAGATATCCATAGACGAAATATTCCATGGGGTTGAGATCAAGAGATCTTGGTGGCCATAGAACTGTCCCATGACGGCCGATTTACGTTTCGAATGTTCTGTCAAATACGCCTGAACTATACTAGAGGATTGAGGAGACGCACCATTACTGCCAAAAACTGTGTTTGGCTTGCAACTCCAGCATGATAGGCCGCGTGTTTTCGATAATATTTAAGTAATGGTGCGTCTCCTCACTCCTCTAGAATAGTTCAGGCGTATTTGACAGAACATTGCCAGGTCGTGATATCTTTCAAAATCGATAAAAAGTGATATTATTCCGAAATGGTTGAGAATCGGACCATGTTCAATATGAACTTTTTTATTCATTTTATGGAGGAGAATCTACTGGTGAAGTTTGTCGCACGAGTAGCATTCCACCCTGTATCAGAGTTGGGCACTATCCGAGTAAAAAAGTACTAGTTTCGGATACTAGATACTTAGTTACAAATACTTTTTTACTCGGATACTGTACTCGAATCCCTCCAAAATTTTCAAATGTATCCGAGTACTTCTCGTATCTGTCAGATTCGGATACAGTGACTACTCGTATCTGTCCGGACAGATACCCGTTTATCTGTGAGTACTTCGGTATTTAGTTATTTTTTTTCCGGATACTATTTCGGATATTTCTACTTCTGGGGCTGGGTTGTTTACAATTCCATTATTATTCTAATATTCTATTAAAATTATAAACAAATTATTAGTATTAAGCCGTCAACATTTTATCGCTTCGAAATAAGGGTGCAATATCCAAAGCGTTAATTTTGACAAAAAGTAATAATTTAAAAAAATATATAGGAATATTCCATTGTGAAAATTATTTACTTTTTTTATCTTTTCGGATTTTTAACATTGTAAACTACTGTGATGATAATAGTGGCTTATAATTGGAAAATACTACCGATTTTAAAATTCGATGCTGGTGGGGGGGACATTTTATTAACTTTCCGTTTTCTTCGAGATGAGTCTTTATGGTAACGGCAGATTTTGAAAATAGTAACATTTTTAAAATTTGGTTAGGGAGGGCGTTACTACGATTTTTTTTTTAACTCCTGATTAATTTGTTATGAGTGTCAGTCTCTATTTTTACGTGTTCGTAGATTTTGAAAAAGTATTAATTTTTAAATTCAATCTTGGTGGTGGTGGCGGTCGGGGGGGGGGGGGAGGGGTATTCCTCATTCCACAACTTTAAATTCACGGAATATTTTGAAATGTGGGAATATTCTTCATGTTTACCTACGCATATTATATCATGACCAGGTAACCATTAACATTAATATTTATTTTAAAGTTCGAGTGGGGAGGGGCCTATAATATTGAAAACGGTAACATTTTCGAATTTCTTTTAAACGGGTGTCCATTACTAAGTTATGGACGGTATTTTTGAAAAAAATATTCATTTTGTATTTTAATAGGGGTGGAGAGGGGGGGAGGGCGCACTATGAAGAAGTTAGATTTTCGGAGTTCTTTCACACAGAGGTCCAATATTATGTTGGGCTGTAATATTATGTATTATGTTTTGTCGCTGGCAGCGATAAAACTCTTACTAGTACCTACCAGACGCGCGCGAGAATCACAAAAACTCACCCATAAAACATACGATTCATTCTTGTGCCAATTTATTCAAAAAGGTTCCTAAACACGAAATTCGGTCGTCTGGCTGGTTAAAAATTCTTACTAATACCCGCCAGACGCGTTTATAAGTTAAAAAATCGTTCCGATCCAGGTGAACGTTTGCCTTATTTTTCCATTTAATTTTTATTTATGAGCATTTCTAAATGTTCTAAGAAATCATTTTTAGGGGCTTAACATTCACATTTAGCAAAAATAATTATTACTATCGATGCTAATTATTTATATCGGACTTAAAAAGCATACTACCAAGCATTATTTCTTGGGACGAAGAGGACTTATTGTCCAGTCCATGTATTTTTGTTGCTCCAAAATAACTTCCTGTATGATCATTGATTAGTCAATGTGAATACATAAATGTAATGTTTTAAGCAAATTCTTTGTAGTATTGAAGTCACTTTTTAAAAGTTATTTTTTTATTGATTAGCCAGATTTTTCTAGAATTTACGTTTAAAATGTTTAATTAATTATAAGTACTTCTTTGAGTAGATTTAATGTACAAATTTTCATTCTGTCATAAAAAGAAATATTGTTCTAAAAATATTAAAAAACAAAAACAAACTATTTTATTATGAAATGTGAAAAACCGGAATCATATAAATAATGCTCAGGTCTGCTTGTGTGTACTCTCAGTTTTATCTAATTATTGAGTCCAGATATGAACAATTTGTATACTGTACCATCTATTGTATATTGCTAGTTTTACAATTCCTTATCTTAAGTTTACACCTGATCGTTGTGTACCCTTTCACTTCAAAAGGGTTGGGTTTCCCCGCAGTAAACCCTTTGAAGTCGGCAAATTAACCTGTCCTACCTCTACCCTTATAATTTTGCCCTGGTCTCTGCAACACTCTTTACTCAGAAATGAAAACAGGAGTTTTTTTATCATTGAAATATTGAAATATTGTAAAGTACCCATGTCAATGCTAACACACCATCAGTTTGATGAGGTTTCCATTATTTTGTCACTTCTTGTTGTTACCAGCCTATGCGACAATGACAAAGATTCCTTAGTCATTTTTAAGTTAAAAAGATAAAAAGTTGAATAAATTATTAAAATGTAAGATAGTATAAATGTTTTTCCATATAATTTAATTGATTTGTAAAAAAATTGAAATAGTTTGTGAATTGCATTTTATTATCTCAAATAAACTGTTCCTGATTCTTTTTGATTTATAGCGTCTCCATTTTAGATAGGAATGTTTCAATTCATATCTACTCTTATTGTGTGTTTCTTTATATTTTGATTATAATAAAACGTACTATAATAAAATTTATGTGCAACTAATATAGACCCTCACAACGAAATAATCAGAAGTTAAAAAAAATTGCGTAGTAGCCCCGCACCAAATTTTAAAATTGTAAATATTTTCGAAATCTGCTCCCCCAATATCTTAAACGCTCATCCCGAAGAAATCCTCCCTCGCTGCATCGAATTTTAAAATTGATTCCATTCACCAAATCCATACCCGTATGAGCCCTCATTTAGTGTATATTAACAAAAATATAAATTCTATTCGTATTAATTTTAGAAGTTACAATTTTCTCTTAAAGGTGGACCCCCCACAATATAGTAATTTTAAAATTATTTCTATTTTCAAAAGTTAAGCCAGCCTAAACATAATTATGCTTCTTTATTGTGAAGAAATAGAAAAAAAAAATTTCCGTTTGAATATTATTAATTTTAAATAATTACAATTTAAAAAGTATGATTATTTTTAAAATTTTCGATAGGATCCTTATTTCGAAAACATAAAATGTCGACAGCCTAATAATAATAAAAAAGTTTAATAACAACATTTTAAATATTCCTAACCTCAGAAGTAGAAGTATCCGTAAAACATTAATACTTTTTCAAAATCTACGAACGCGTAAACATAGATATATACAGACAGTCATAACAAATTAATCAGAAGTAAAAAAAAAATCGTAGAAACGCTCTCCCCAACCAAATTTTAAAAATGTTACTATTTTCAAAATCTGCCGTTACCATAAAGACTCTTCTCGAAGAAAACGGAAAGTTAATAAAATGTCCCCCCCCCCCCCACCAGCATCGAATTTTAAAATCGGTAGTATTTTCCAATTATAAGCCACTATTATCATCACAGTAGTTTACAATTTTAAAAATCTGAAAAAATAAAAAAAGAAAATAATTTTATATTCCTATCGTTTTTTTTTTTTTAAATTATTACTTTTTGTCAAAATTAACGCTTTGGATATTGCACCCTTATTTCGAAGCGATAAAATGTTGACGGCTTAATACTAATAATTTGTTTATAATTTTAATAGAATATTAGAATAATAATGGAATTGTAAACAACCCAGCCCCAGAAGAAGAAATATCCGAAATAGTATCCGGAAAAAAATAACTAAATACCGAAGTACTCACAGATACTCGGGTATCTGTCCTGACAGATACGAGTAGTCACTGTATCCGAAGCTGACAGATACGAGAAGTACTCGGATCCTTCGGAATCCGTCCGTACGGATACGGATACTATCTGTATCTGCTCTCATGAGTACTTTCCACAGCTACAGTATCCGATATCTGTATCTGCAGATACAATTTGCCCATCTCTGCCCTGTATATATATATATATATATATATATATATATATATATATAAATCTCGTGTCCCGATGTTGTCCCGATGTTTGTCTTTCAATAACTCAGAAACTACTCAACCGATTTTAATAAAATTTGGCTCAATGTTTATAGTTTTGGCCAACTTAAGAGATAGGATAGTTTTTAACTTGATTAGTGACCAAAATAATTCTTATATAGCGAATTGTTGCAAATACAGTGGATCGTATTTCGATTTATTAACATGGCTTCACATGTCGATTTCATAACCTTTTTTTTTTTCCAATCATACTATTATAATTACGGTTATAATAATTTTGTATTGTGTTATTAGTAAGTGCAGTTATTTGGTCATGTTGTTCCATTTTTATATTCTGCTGGCAAATAGTAGTAAAAATCTTTGTATGTATTCTTAATTTTCATTTAAGAATAAATCAAGAAAAGGTTACAACAAATCCTCAACAGTGTAGGTATTTTTCCTTCCTTTTCCTTTTTTATTTGTATACCTTTCCAATTCCTAGCTAAATGCACAAATTTGAAGATTGTGAATTAAATACAAGTGGTACTGTACATATGACATCCCAGTCAATCCTAATAATTTATCACCACGTACTCCGATGACTTATTTGTGAAACTGTTTGGAGTTACCGTTTACTTCAGCATTTACAGAACACTCAAAACTCCCAGAAAAAAAGGAAGTCCAATTTGGGCTTTGGGCTCCACCTAACCATCCAAACCTTAAAATCCAAATTCTCTAATGCTTTTTATTTTGCCACAAATAAAATTATTCATGAAGACCGTTCTCCCGTATAAGTTTATCAAATTCTTTCATATTGTAACTTTAAATAAAAAAAAAAAACACATGGTTTAGAACAGTTGTAGACCTTTGGAACAAACTGTCATAGAACATGTTTGTGACTAAGATGTTCGAGTACCATCTACGCTAGCCCAGAAGGTTCTAGACTGTTCTCCTTCAGACTATATGTAATGAGCGATGGACTGGAGAGTTAGTTTGGTTCTGAAGCGCAAGTCATATAGTTATTTCAGTGTTACAAAGTGATAATTTTTGAAACCTGTTCAAATATTTGTGTGGCATTGAAAATTGTTATTTTGTTTGAATAAAGATTCCCTAAGCCTCGTAAGTGTTACAATATTTAGCCATTTCTTATTACTGGGCATAATGAGAGACGGTTAATTTCCACATAAAAACAAAATCAAAGGTACTTTGTACGAAGAATATTTTCCATGGTAATTCTTTATATTTTGCAGGCAAATAGTAGTAAAAATCTTTGTATTTATTCTTCATTTTCATTTAAGAATAAATCAAGAAAAGGTTACAACAAATCCTCAAAAGTGTAGGTATTTTTCCTTTTTTATTTGTATACCTTTCCAATTCCTAGCTAAATGCTCAAACACTTTGCTGTGGTCGACCATGATATCAACTTTTAGAAAAGTAAATAAATTTTAATAACTTAAAATAGGCTATAAATGGAATAGTATTGTATATAAGTAAAATTTAAAAAATGTCAGCGAAGATTTTGTATTGCGTTATGTAAGTGCAGTTATTTGTTGTTATTGTTCCATTATTATATTCCCCTGGCAAATAGAAGTAAAATCTTTGTATTTATTCTTAATTTTCATTTAAGAATAAATCAAGAAAAGGTTACAACAAATTCTCAAAAATGTAAGTATTTTTCATTCCTTTTTACTTTTTTATTTTGTGATTGCTACCTAAACGCTCAAACACTTTGCTGTGTCCACCCTGATACCAACTTTTAGAAAACTAAATACATTTTAATAACTTAAAATAGGCTATAATTGGAATAGTATTCTGTATATGTAAAATTTATAGATATCGTTAAAGGTCCCTATCCTAATTATACCTGGATAGGCAAACTTAAGGACTCTCACTGTAGCATCGTCCGATTAGCTTTAGTGGCATAAAGTGATGTTAAATCAAGCAAACAAACAAAAATATTATAATTAATTCAACCCATTATATCTACTGAGGCACAGCAACGCGTGGCCGGGTCTGCTAGTTTAATTTAATATAACACCTGACATTTAATTTAATGTCAGGTGTTGTATTTCGGCAAAGGGATTTCTCCAAACTCTTTCATAAGGTTACTGAATATCAAATCAGATCGATAGCTATTAAATTCTATTTTATGCATAGAAATAACTCTGAATAAGTACGCCTGGTAATAATGGCTAGGACTTTCCGCCCACCATTTATTCCAATGCCCATACATATTCAGTTGATAACGGGAGGTTTAAGTGGCCGTTTAAGCAATTGAGAGTTTAAACGCGGTCTGAGCAGTGCGGTTCTCCTTTTCACTGGTTAGGGCTTCTATAATGCCTTAATAGCTGCAGTTTTCTTTTATCAACTTCCACATTTTGCATACTTATATTCCTACAGTCAGTAGAAAATTATTCTAGAAGCTTTCCCAACAAACAAAAATCATATCGTACCCGTGCAATATATTTTCCTATATTCGTTTTTAAATATTATTGAATTTGTTCAAAATAATTAAGGATCACTGTTCAGGCAAGTTAGGTTTTAATAATAAATGCCTTTCGCTTCCCTGAGGAAGAAAGTATGGCCGTTGTTCAATGCTCCTAGTTTTGTTTGTTAATTTAATAAACAGGTATAAATAATAAAAGAATAACAAAAAAGATATTTTACATAATGTTTAATTTTGAAATATAGGAAAATATTAGCATCATGAATAAGAAGAACAAAATAATATGAATGAAAGGAAATAAAGAAAATTCTCTGATAAATTCTGATATTTAAAGCTTAAACAATAATTTATTAAATACGAATGAAACTTAAATGATTAAAGGAAAATGAAATACACTATTATATAAAATACTAGCTGTATATCCCGGTTTCACCCGGGGAATTTCATTTTTCTAATAAACGTGAACAAATTTAAAGTGAGATCATAACGATTTTTTTAGCAATAAATAATATACCCAGAGACTGGCTGAAGTTATGAAATTTTAATATGGACAGGTGTTCGCACCTAGTAAGAAAGATCCACTGAGCGAAATTTGGGGAATTTAGGACAAACGGTATGGATTTTTATTAAGAAAAAACAAACTAACAGAAATTCATCTTTAAGCTGTATAACCCGGTTTGATCGGGGAATTTCATTTTTCTAATGAAACGGTTGATTTCGTAAAAAACCATTGTAAAGTGAGTTCATTACGATTTCTATAACAATAAAGAATATCAGCTGAAGATCGGCTGAAGTTATGCAATTTTAATATGGACAGGTGTTCGCACCTGGTACGAAAGAAGTACTGGCGAAATTTGGAGAATTTGGATAAACGGTATGGATTTCTATAAAGAACAAACAAACAAACAGAAATATTGGCCTGCAGTTTCAGCTTCTCGCAAATCGGCTTGCCTAAGCCTTTGTGGCGCAAAGCGGGCCTCGTATTCCTGGGCAGACCTAGTTTCCCGCGATTCTGCCTGTCTAAGCCTCTGTTGTTCAATCCTATTTTGATGTTCGTCGAGAGTTTCAGCTGCTCGTATTTGACGTTGTTTTTTTAGCTTTTGAGCTCACTACTCCTATTGAAGCTCGCTTCTTAGGAGGCATTTATAAAAAATAAATTCACCATACATGTAAATAAACGTATTGTAATATTAAAAAAAAACAAAAAACATATGGTTTAAAAATCCCAGAACTCGACGCCTACCAAGGGGCGGTCTTACCGGGCCTTGTTGGCCTCTTCAAAATCTATAAAATGATTTTTAGGCCGTTTTTTCGACTCAAACGGTCGATTTCGTAAAAAAAAACAATTGTAAAGCAAGATAATGACGATTTTTTTAACAATAAAGAATATACCAAGAGATTGGCTGAAGTTATGCAATTTTAATATGGACAGGTGTTCGCACCTGGTATCAAAGAACCACTGAGCGAAATTTGGAGAATTTAGGACAAACGGTATGGATTTCTATAAAGAACAAACAAACAAACAGAAATATTGGCCTGCAGTTTCAGCTTCTCGCAAATCGGCTTGCCTAAGCCTTTGTGGCGCAAAGCGGGCCTCGTATTCCTGGGCAGACCTAGTTTCCCGCGATTCTGCCTGTCTAAGCCTCTGTTGTTCTATCCTATTTTGATGTTCGTCGAGAGTTTCAGCTGCTCGTATTTGACGTTGTTTTTTTAGCTTTTGAGCTCACTACTCCTATTGAAGCTCGCTTCTTAGGAGGCATTTATAAAAAATAAATTCACCATACATGTAAATAAACGTATTGTAATATTAAAAAAAAACAAAAAACATATGGTTTAAAAATCCCAGAACTCGACGCCTACCAAGGGGCGGTCTTACCGGGCCTTGTTGGCCTCTTCAAAATCTATAAAATGATTTTTAGGCCGTTTTTTCGACTCAAACGGTCGATTTCGTAAAAAAAAACCATTGTAAAGCAAGATAATGACGATTTTTTACTTTCACTTACCTATATATGAAATATGTAGTAAGTGGAAGTATTGCGATCGTGAAAAATTTCGACTTCCGGTTTTCAACGGAAATACACGTTTTGGGACCCCCTGAGTCGAAATAACCAAGTCCCGCGAAATGGTCTGTGTGTGTGTGTGTCTGTGTGTGTGTGTGTGTGTGTGTGTGTGTATGTGAACAGACTAGCTCAAAAACTATAAACCGTGCGATCCTGAAATTGGGTATTTAGTGTAGGTGTATGCCCGCGATGTGACAGCATAAATTTCATCAAAATTACTTAAAGGGAGGGGGTACTTTACTTAATAACTTTTTAGGTTTTTTTCGATTTTCTCAAAAACGGCTCTAACGATTTTGATTAAACTGAGTATTTCATCTATTTATATACCCGAGATATGACTGTAAAAATTTCATCAAAATTGATTAACCGGAGGGGGGACTTTACTTAATAAATTTTGTATCATTTTCACTTGTTTTTTTTATTTACTCATAAACGGATTTAAAGATTTTGATCAAACTGGGTATTTGATGTATGTATATGCCCGAGATATGACTGTTAAAATTTCATTAAAATTGATTAACCGGAGGGGGGACTTTACTTAATAAATTTTGTATAATTTTCACGGGTTTTTTTACTTTCACTTACCTATATATGAAGTATATAGTAAGTGGAAGTATTGCGATCGTGAAAAAATTCGACTTCCGGTTTTCAACGGAAATACACATTTTGGGGTCCCCTGAGTCGAAATGAACAAGTCCCGCGAAATGGTCTGTGTGTGTGTGTGTGTGTGTCTGTGTGTGTGTGTGTGTGTGTGTGTGTGTGTGTGTGTGTGTGTGTGTGAACAGACTAGCTCAAAAACTATAAACCGTGCGATCCTGAAATTGGGTATTTAGTGTAGGTATATGCCCGCGATGTGACAGCATAAATTTCATCAAAATTACTTAAAGGGAGGGGGTACTTTACTTAATAACTTTTTAGGTTTTTTTCGATTGTCTCAAAAACGGCTCTAACGATTTTGATTAAACTGAGTATTTCATCTATTTATATGCCCGAGATATGACTGTAAAAATTTCATCAAAATTGATTAACCGGAGGGGGGACTTTACTCAATAAATTTTGTAACATTTTCACGAGTTTTTTTTATTTACTCTAAATCGGCTTTAACGATTTTGATCAAACTGGGTATTTGATGTATTTATATGCCCGAGATATGTCTGTAAAAATTTCATCAAAATTGATCAACCGCAGGGGGCACTTTACTTACTAAATTTTGTATCATTTTTACGTACTTTTTTTATTTACTCAAAAACGGCTTTCACGATTGTGACCAAACTGGGTATTTGATGTATGTATATTCCAAATATGTGATAGCCAATATTTCATCAAAATTGATCAACCGAAGGGGGGACTTTACTTAATATATTTTGTATAATTTTCACGGGGTTTTTTATTTACTCAAAAACGGCTTTAACGATTAATAAAAATAAGATATGAATGTAGAAAAATGTGTGACTTTGGGAAATGATATTTAACAAAACACGTCGATTTCTTATCTAAGTAAGTTGGTAGGTGAAAGTTGTGTGTTGCGCGCACGCACCAGATTTTTTAACATTAAAGAATATACCAAGAGATTGGCTGAAGTTATGCAATTTTAATATGGACAGGTGTTCGCACCTGGTATCAAAGAACCACTGAGCGAAATTTGGAGAATTTAGGACAAACGGTATGGATTTCTATAAAGAACAAACAAACAAACAGAAATATTGGCCTGCAGTTTCAGCTTCTCGCAAATCGGCTTGCCTAAGCCTTTGTGGCGCAAAGCGGGCCTCGTATTCCTGGGCAGACCTAGTTTCCCGCGATTCTGCCTGTCTAAGCCTCTGTTGTTCTATCCTATTTTGATGTTCGTCGAGAGTTTCAGCTGCTCGTATTTGACGTTGTTTTTTTAGCTTTTGAGCTCACTACTCCTATTGAAGCTCGCTTCTTAGGAGGCATTTATAAAAAATAAATTCACCATACATGTAAATAAACGTATTGTAATATTAAAAAAAAACAAAAAACATATGGTTTAAAAATCCCAGAACTCGACGCCTACCAAGGGGCGGTCTTACCGGGCCTTGTTGGCCTCTTCAAAATCTATAAAATGATTTTTAGGCCGTTTTTTTCGACTCAAACGGTCGATTTCGTAAAAAAAAACCATTGTAAAGCAAGATAATGACGATTTTTTTTAACAATAAAGAATATACCAAGAGATTGGCTGAAGTTATGCAATTTTAATATGGACAGGTGTTCGCACCTGGTATCAAAGAACCACTGAGCGAAATTTGGAGAATTTAGGACAAACGGTATGGATTTCTATAAAGAACAAACAAACAAACAGAATTTCAACTTTATTTATATAGAAGATTATATACAAAAAATATGCTTCAATCGAATGGCCATTGTTAAACTATAGAATAAAATGATAAACAAACGGTTAATAACTCTTATACATAGATAGTCTAGATAGATAGACTAAAGTCAACAATTTAATTTTAATGTTAGAAGGTAAAGTCCAGTGTTTAGAGAATGTTATTTAAATTTGAAGATTAAACACAATTTAATGTTCATACATTATTAAGAAAATAATAATGGAATTATTTTACTTTAAATGTCCATCCAGCTGGGAACTTAATCTTCCTTTTCGCTTCGTCTTCTAAAATAATGTCTGCGAATGTGCAAAGTACACAACTGAACACCCTGGGTGTACGAGAATGTCATAAGATGTTTTTAAAGAATGTTTTAAGCGTGAGGATTAATGCGTACTAGGCTGGCGTTAATCAACAGCTGACTGACTGATGAAGCGTCTTTTGTTTGTCTCAGAGCGTCTTCGACCAATCACAGACGCCCACGCATACAACACTAAACTAATGCTAATTAAATACTTAATATCGATTGGTATGACATTCAATTTTAATAAACCTGATGCATAAATAACTGATACATTTCCAATAATAATTAATTAAATTTAAAATTGATTTAAAAATAATGAATTAAACAAAAAATAAACTAAAAAAATTTAAAATAACATATGGGTTCCCTGAACAATTACCTAGTTTTATTAATCTAAACGTATATGTATGGCAACATTAAACAAAATAATATGATTTTGTCGGTTGCATTGAAATTTTGTACGTTGTTAATAATTCGACCTTTTAATGTTTTCTAAGGTTATGAATTATAATTTTTGTTAAATGCATTTGGTTAATTTATCACAGTTGCCCCACTTAAAGTCTTGGTGGATTATTAGAGTACAAAAATTATTTTTATTAAAGGATAGTCTACAATATCTTCTTTATCTGTGTTTGAATTTTTCGACAATAGTGCAATTCAACTAAGATCATCAAATACTTCAAGGGTAAATTTAATTCCGTTTCAGGATACCTACGACTCAATTATGGAGTACGTCTCGCATGTTACTTTATCCTTTCAACAACGCCATATTTCAAAAATAATAATTTATAAAGAACGTGAATTTAATTTTTTTAAATCAGAAAAAAAAATATTCAGAATAGTTACCAAACCTATAATTTAATATTTCACTACACAGCTGGTCATATAAGACAAGCAGATTTAAGAAGAATGAGCTTATATTTTTTCAATTTTAAACAGCTCAATTTGATTTATGAATTTCTCGCAAAATAACGCCATAAATGATGTTACTGAAAATAATTTAAGGATGATCTTAAAACAGAGCTCAGGGATAAAAATTGCTTATTAGATTCTTTTCGGTGTCTCGTGTCTCAAACTGCTATACTGAATTGAAGTGGCTCTACCCAGTTTTTAGATGGCAATATTTCCTAGATGTTTAGGAAACAATTCGATTATAATAGAAAAAAATCGATTGTTAGATAATGTTGAAAGGAGCAAGCTATAGTTAAAAAGGTCAAAATTTGGTTTGACCAACCTTTTTCGTGTTTCCCCTCAGTCTCCTGGTTAGAGTATTCCAAATTTGATTGTGTTTTAAGCCGTTATCAGAGATCTTTTTTAGATTTCAAACTGCTCCCACTGCCATTCTAGGTATATCACGATTTTATACAATTTTTTAGTTTTTTTTTAACAATCTAAAAACTCCACTAAAATAAATAATATGAAAATACTCACCCCATCCTATAGCCAGGTAAGCCCTGAGTCCAATATTTTCTCTCGTGAACGTCTCAACCACCAGCATGTAGAGGTACAATCCTGTGAATTGAAAAGAAAAATTATGAATTATTAAGGTTATACTGAAATTTATGATGTTCATAAAATAAAGTTAGCTTATATTCAATTTCAATGTATCTAACAATAGCCAGGGTGTCTCTTGATTTAAAAAAAAATAACGGAAAAGTAAAACTCGACTATTGATGAAATCAAGATTTTTCCCCTTAAAAAAATAATAAAGTGAAAATAATCAAAATTTCCTGAAGACTTTAAGCTTTGCAATCATTATAATACTCTACACCTTATGAAGAAAAAAAATGTAAATAAATAAAGCTATTTTTTGTTAATTAACTGAATTGCATTTACACAATTATCAAAACACGATGGTTCCTATTCCATGTAGGTTGGTAATTGGAAGTTGTGAGTAGCGCGCATCGCACCAGATTTTTACTTTCACTTACCTATATATGAAATATATAGTAAGTGGAAGTATTGCGATCGTGAAAAATTTCGACTTCCGGTTTTCAACGGAAATACACGTTTTGGGGTCCCCTGAGTCCCGCGAAATGGTCTGTGTGTCTTTGTGTCTGTGTGTGTGTGTGTGAACAGACTAGCTCAAAAACTATAAACCGTGCGAACCTGAAATTGGGTATTTAGTGTATGGTATGTATATGCCAGCGATGTGACAGCAAAAATTTCATCAATGTTGCTCAAAGGGAGGGGGTACTTTATTTAATAACTTTTTATGTTTTTTTCGATTTTCTCAAAAACGGCTCTAACGATTTTGATTAAACTCAGTATTTAATTTATTTATATGCCCAAGATATGACTGTAAAAATTTCATTAAAATTGATCAACCGGAGAGGGGTCTTTACTTAATAAATTTTGTATCATTTTCACGTGTTTTTTTTATTTACTCAAAAAAGGCTTTAACGATTTAGATGAAACTGGGTATTTGATGTATGTATATGCTAAAGATGTGATAGCCAACATTTCATCAAAATTGGTCAAACGGAGCGGGCACTTTATTTCATAATTTGTTTCCAATTTTTACCTTTTTTTCGATGATCTCAAAGACGGCTTTAACGATTTTTATCATATTCATCATTTTTAATGAAAATAAGGTGTTCTTTAATATCAGGTAAGCTTTATGATTATTAAAATGTACTGAAGGGGCTTTTTTTTGGGGGGGGGGGTCTTTTTTGTTTGTTTGTTTCCTATAAAGTACCTTTGTTTTTGTTTATATTAACTGTCGTGGAGAAAATATCTGTCTCTCGTAATGCCTAAAAATAAGAAACGGCTAAATATGAGATATGATAAAAATAAAGGAAACATAAAGAGGAGAAAAAAAGAAAAATATTCAGTCAACTCATAAACCTCGTTGAGCATGCACGCATGCGGAGTACGCCTTTAATGACAGACCATTGTTTATAATTAATACCGTTCTGCTCATTTGAGAAGTGGCAATTAACAAAACGCATTAATTTCTAATCTAAGTAAGTCGGTAAGTGAAAGTTGTGTATTGCGCGCACGCACCAGATTTTTTTCTTATAATTATGATTTAATTTCTATATCCTTACCTTCCACGAACATCCAAAAAAAGTTAGTCAAAATAAAGTAGTGAAGAAGGGTGAACAATATTAGACAGGATACTGAGTCTGTGTGCATTGACACCTGAAAAAAAGAAAAGAAATTTAGCTGTATTATGTTGTAGGAAATATAAAGAAGTACATTACTAAACTCTGAATAATTGTATATTAATTAATTAAATTTTCTTTTTAAACAAATTCATATTATATTAGCACTAGTTAGTAGGAGTTCCGCAGGGATCAATACTGGCTCCGTTACTTTACATCATATACACTCACGACATTCCTACCGGATCAAGAATTTTGACTGCAACTTACCATGGCGATTCAGCAATTTTAACAAAACACCATGAACACTTGCTTGCTTCATTGAATCTAAAACAACACTTACTACAATTACAAAAATGGTACTCATTCTGGAAAATTAAATCGTGACAGATCACAAAACATAACTTTTACACTCAGACGAGATAGATATCTACCAGTTTATATTGGCGACAACAAACTTCCTCAGACAGAAACTGTTCGCTACCTTGGACTTAAACGGATGATTTAGGGCCCCCCCCATTTAAAAATGAAAAAAAAAAAAACTTTGAACATGCGCTACTTTACTACTTTTAAAGATACTTTACTCTCTTTTCTCCAAATCTTCTAAATTTAAATTAGACAGAAACTAGATACCTACACCTATTTATAAATAATTTATTTTTTGAAGAGAAAAGATTTTGGCTCCGCCGGGAGTCGAACCCGGGTCTCCTGCGTTACATGCGAGGATGCTAACCGCTACACCACAGAGCTCGGCTCAAGGCAGAGCAAATCCTTCCTCTTCACTGATACCTACTCACCCCTATCTCACAAGTTTTGCGAGTAGTAGCGGGAGGTGGACAAATTTTGTCCAATTTTTGGTATTTTATTGACTTAAGTCAATTTTTTAAATTATTTTAATTAATCTAATCTTAATTTGTGGCGGACCACCATTTTTAAATTATTTTTAAATAATTTATTTTTTGAAGAGAAAAGATTTGGCTCCGCCGGGAGTCGAACCCGGGTCTCCTGCGTTACATGCGAGGATACTAACCGCTACACCACAGAGCTCGGCTCAAGGCAGAGCAAATCCTTCCTCTTCACTGATACCTACTCACCCCTATCTCACAAGTTTTGCGAGTAGTAGCGGGGAGGTGGACAAATTTTGTCCAATTTTTGGTATTTTATTGACTTAAGTCAATTTTTTAAATTATTTTAATTAATCTAATCTTAATTTGTGGCGGACCACCATTTTTAAATTATTTTTAAATAATTTATTTTTTGAAGAGAAAAGATTTGGCTCCGCCGGGAGTCGAACCCGGGTCTCCTGCGTTACATGCGAGGATGCTAACCGCTACACCACAGAGCTCGGCTCAAGGCAGAGCAAATCCTTCCTCTTCACTGATACCTACTCACCCCTATCTCACAAGTTTTGCGAGTAGTAGCGGGAGGTGGACAAATTTTGTCCAATTTTGGTATTTTATTGACTTAAGTCAATTTTTTAAATTATTTTAATTAATCTAATCTTAATTTGTGGCGGACCACCATTTTTAAATTATTTTTAAATAATTTATTTTTTGAAGAGAAAAGATTTGGCTCCGCCGGGAGTCGAACCCGGGTCTCCTGCGTTACATGCGAGGATGCTAACCGCTACACCACAGAGCTCGGCTCAAGGCAGAGCAAATCCTTCCTCTTCACTGATACCTACTCACCCCTATCTCACAAGTTTTGCGAGTAGTAGCGGGAGGTGGACAAATTTTGTCCAATTTTTGGTATTTTATTGACTTAAGTCAATTTTTTAAATTATTTTAATTAATCTAATCTTAATTTGTGGCGGACCACCATTTTAAAATTATTTTTAAATAATTTATTTTTTGAAGAGAAAAGATTTGGCTCCGCCGGGAGTCGAACCCGGGTCTCCTGCGTTACATGCGAGGATGCTAACCGCTACACCACAGAGCTCGGCTCAAGGCAGAGCAAATCCTTCCTCTTCACTGATACCTACTCACCCCTATCTCACAAGTTTTGCGAGTAGTAGCGGGAGGTGGACAAATTTTGTCCAATTTTTGGTATTTTATTGACTTAAGTCAATTTTTTAAATTATTTTAATTAATCTAATCTTAATTTGTGGCGGACCACCATTTTTAAATTATTTTTAAATAATTTATTTTTTGAAGAGAAAAGATTTGGCTCCGCCGGGAGTCGAACCCGGGTCTCCTGCGTTACATGCGAGGATGCTAACCGCTACACCACAGAGCTCGGCTCAAGGCAGAGCAAATCCTTCCTCTTCACTGATACCTACTCACCCCTATCTCACAAGTTTTGCGAGTAGTAGCGGGAGGTGGACAAATTTTGTCCAATTTTTGGTATTTTATTGACTTAAGTCAATTTTTTAAATTATTTTAATTAATCTAATCTTAATTTGTGGCGGACCACCATTTTTAAATTATTTTTAAATAATTTATTTTTTGAAGAGAAAAGATTTGGCTCCGCCGGGAGTCGAACCCGGGTCTCCTGCGTTACATGCGAGGATGCTAACCGCTACACCACAGAGCTCGGCTCAAGGCAGAGCAAATCCTTCCTCTTCACTGATACCTACTCACCCCTATCTCACAAGTTTTGCGAGTAGTAGCGGGAGGTGGACAAATTTTGTCCAATTTTTGGTATTTTATTGACTTAAGTCAATTTTTTAAATTATTTTAATTAATCTAATCTTAATTTGTGGCGGACCACCATTTTTAAATTATTTTTAAATAATTTATTTTTTGAAGAGAAAAGATTTGGCTCCGCCGGGAGTCGAACCCGGGTCTCCTGCGTTACATGCGAGGATGCTAACCGCTACACCACAGAGCTCGGCTCAAGGCAGAGCAAATCCTTCCTCTTCACTGATACCTACTCACCCCTATCTCACAAGTTTTGCGAGTAGTAGCGGGAGGTGGACAAATTTTGTCCAATTTTTGGTATTTTATTGACTTAAGTCAATTTTTTAAATTATTTTAATTAATCTAATCTTAATTTGTGGCGGACCACCATTTTTAAATTATTTTTAAATAATTTATTTTTTGAAGAGAAAAGATTTGGCTCCGCCGGGAGTCGAACCCGGGTCTCCTGCGTTACATGCGAGGATGCTAACCGCTACACCACAGAGCTCGGCTCAAGGCAGAGCAAATCCTTCCTCTTCACTGATACCTACTCACCCCTATCTCACAAGTTTTGCGAGTAGTAGCGGGAGGTGGACAAATTTTGTCCAATTTTTGGTATTTTATTGACTTAAGTCAATTTTTTAAATTATTTTAATTAATCTAATCTTAATTTAATAAGGATTTGCTCTGCCTTGAGCCGAGCTCTGTGGTGTAGCGGTTAGCATCCTCGCATGTAACGCAGGAGACCCGGGTTCGACTCCCGGCGGAGCCAAATCTTTTCTCTTCAAAAAATAAATTATTTAAAAATAATTTAAAAATGGTGGTCCGCCACAAATTAAGATTAGATTAATTAAAATAATTTAAAAAATTGACTTAAGTCAATAAAATACCAAAAATTGGACAAAATTTGTCCACCTCCCGCTACTACTCGCAAAACTTGTGAGATAGGGGTGAGTAGGTATCAGTGAAGAGGAAGGATTTGCTCTGCCTTGAGCCGAGCTCTGTGGTGTAGCGGTTAGCATCCTCGCATGTAACGCAGGAGACCCGGGTTCGACTCCCGGCGGAGCCAAATCTTTTCTCTTCAAAAAATAAATTATTTAAAAATAATTTAAAAATGGTGGTCCGCCACAAATTAAGATTAGATTAATTAAAATAATTTAAAAAATTGACTTAAGTCAATAAAATACCAAAAATTGGACAAAATTTGTCCACCTCCCGCTACTACTCGCAAAACTTGTGAGATAGGGGTGAGTAGGTATCAGTGAAGAGGAAGGATTTGCTCTGCCTTGAGCCGAGCTCTGTGGTGTAGCGGTTAGCATCCTCGCATGTAACGCAGGAGACCCGGGTTCGACTCCCGGCGGAGCCAAATCTTTTCTCTTCAAAAAATAAATTATTTAAAAATAATTTAAAAATGGTGGTCCGCCACAAATTAAGATTAGATTAATTAAAATAATTTAAAAAATTGACTTAAGTCAATAAAATACCAAAAATTGGACAAAATTTGTCCACCTCCCGCTACTACTCGCAAAACTTGTGAGATAGGGGTGAGTAGGTATCAGTGAAGAGGAAGGATTTGCTCTGCCTTGAGCCGAGCTCTGTGGTGTAGCGGTTAGCATCCTCGCATGTAACGCAGGAGACCCGGGTTCGACTCCCGGCGGAGCCAAATCTTTTCTCTTCAAAAAATAAATTATTTAAAAATAATTTAAAAATGGTGGTCCGCCACAAATTAAGATTAGATTAATTAAAATAATTTAAAAAATTGACTTAAGTCAATAAAATACCAAAAATTGGACAAAATTTGTCCACCTCCCGCTACTACTCGCAAAACTTGTGAGATAGGGGTGAGTAGGTATCAGTGAAGAGGAAGGATTTGCTCTGCCTTGAGCCGAGCTCTGTGGTGTAGCGGTTAGCATCCTCGCATGTAACGCAGGAGACCCGGGTTCGACTCCCGGCGGAGCCAAATCTTTTCTCTTCAAAAAATAAATTATTTAAAAATAATTTAAAAATGGTGGTCCGCCACAAATTAAGATTAGATTAATTAAAATAATTTAAAAAATTGACTTAAGTCAATAAAATACCAAAAATTGGACAAAATTTGTCCACCTCCCGCTACTACTCGCAAAACTTGTGAGATAGGGGTGAGTAGGTATCAGTGAAGAGGAAGGATTTGCTCTGCCTTGAGCCGAGCTCTGTGGTGTAGCGGTTAGCATCCTCGCATGTAACGCAGGAGACCCGGGTTCGACTCCCGGCGGAGCCAAATCTTTTCTCTTCAAAAAATAAATTATTTAAAAATAATTTAAAATTGGTGGTGAGCCACAATTTAAGATTGGATTAATTAAAATAATTTAAAAAATTGACTTACGTCAATAAAATATCATAAATTGGACAAAAATTGTCCACCTCCCGCTACTACTCACACAACTTGTGAGATAGGGGGAGTAGGTATCAGTGAAGAGGAAGGATTTGCTCTGCCTTGAGCCGAGCTCTGTGGTGTAGCAGTTAGCATCCTCGCATGTAACGCAGGAAACCCGGGTTCGACTCCCGGCGGAGCCAAATCTTTTCTCTTCAAAAAATAAATTATTTAAAAATAATTTAAAAATGGTGGTCCGCCACAAATTAAGATTAGATTAATTAAAATAATTTAAAAAATTGACTTAAGTCAATAAAATACCAAAAATTGGACAAAATTTGTCCACCTCCCGCTACTACTCGCAAAACTTGTGAGATAGGGGTGAGTAGGTATCAGTGAAGAGGAAGGATTTGCTCTGCCTTGAGCCGAGCTCTGTGGTGTAGCGGTTAGCTTCCTCGCATGTAACGCAGGAGACCCGGGTTCGACTCCCGGCGGAGCCAAATCTTTTCTCTTCAAAAAATAAATTATTTAAAAATAATTTAAAAATGGAGGGCCGCCACAAATTAAGATTAGATTAATTAAAATAATTTAAAAAATTGACTTAAGTCAATAAAATACCAAAAATTGGACAAAATTTGTCCACCTCCCGCTACTACTCGCAAAACTTGTGAGATAGGGGTGAGTAGGTATCAGTGAAGAGGAAGGATTTGCTCTGCCTTGAGCCGAGCTCTGTGGTGTAGCGGTTAGCATCCTCGCATGTAACGCAGGAGACCCGGGTTCGACTCCCGGCGGAGCCAAATCTTTTCTCTTCAAAAAATAAATTATTTAAAAATAATTTAAAAATGGTGGTCCGCCACAAATTAAGATTAGATTAATTAAAATAATTTAAAAAATTGACTTAAGTCAATAAAATACCAAAAATTGGACAAAATTTGTCCACCTCCCGCTACTACTCGCAAAACTTGTGAGATAGGGGTGAGTAGGTATCAGTGAAGAGGAAGGATTTGCTCTGCCTTGAGCCGAGCTCTGTGGTGTAGCGGTTAGCATCCTCGCATGTAACGCAGGAGACCCGGGTTCGACTCCCGGCGGAGCCAAATCTTTTCTCTTCAAAAAATAAATTATTTAAAAATAATTTAAAAATGGTGGTCCGCCACAAATTAAGATTAGATTAATTAAAATAATTTAAAAAATTGACTTAAGTCAATAAAATACCAAAAATTGGACAAAATTTGTCCACCTCCCGCTACTACTCGCAAAACTTGTGAGATAGGGGTGAGTAGGTATCAGTGAAGAGGAAGGATTTGCTCTGCCTTGAGCCGAGCTCTGTGGTGTAGCGGTTAGCATCCTCGCATGTAACGCAGGAGACCCGGGTTCGACTCCCGGCGGAGCCAAATCTTTTCTCTTCAAAAAATAAATTATTTAAAAATAATTTAAAAATGGTGGTCCGCCACAAATTAAGATTAGATTAATTAAAATAATTTAAAAAATTGACTTAAGTCAATAAAATACCAAAAATTGGACAAAATTTGTCCACCTCCCGCTACTACTCGCAAAACTTGTGAGATAGGGGTGAGTAGGTATCAGTGAAGAGGAAGGATTTGCTCTGCCTTGAGCCGAGCTCTGTGGTGTAGCGGTTAGCATCCTCGCATGTAACGCAGGAGACCCGGGTTCGACTCCCGGCGGAGCCAAATCTTTTCTCTTCAAAAAATAAATTATTTAAAAATAATTTAAAAATGGTGGTCCGCCACAAATTAAGATTAGATTAATTAAAATACACCTATTTACTTAAATACGCCTCACGAATTTTGGCTCAGCTGTAAAGACGCACTTACAATGCAAAATTACAATTTTTCAATCCAAAATTTTAAGACTAATTAATACAAACACAAAAAACACACCATTCCTAAATCCCCTTTTAACCTGAATTTAACCTGGGTATCTTTGAAAATATTGAGAAAAAATAAACAAACAAATATGAAATATTTTATGCTCTTTATTTCTTTTTGTTTAAGTACCGTATATCTCTAAAAACAAATGAGCTTCTAAGGTTGACATGAATCCCAGTAAAATGCTAAATAGGCTCCTACGCCAATGATAAATGTGCCCTAAACACACACTGAGAATCTAAAAAAAAAATTATTGCCTCTTTTAAGCTGACCCTTTAATCACTTGTTATATGACAGCATACATTTCAAACTAAATTGGAAGATTCATTTCACATTGAAATTATAAACCATTTATTTTTATCCCAAAAACAAATTACGAGATGGCATGCCAGTGGCCTTTCAATAGCCCTGCCATTTCAAGAAACATGCTACATCACCAATCGGTTGCTTTACCGCATAGCTCCTGGAGACGACCACATATTTATTTTTTTTTTTTTTAATCATAATTTGCTTTCAGGGAAACACCCTATGCAAATAGAGTCTATCGATTATACAAATTATAGATACATACATTACACATTACATATACAAACATTATAAATACATTATTAATTATTAATATACATGAATATAAAGAAAAATAGAAATATTCATATGTATAAAATCTAAAACTTAGTTAAAATTGAACATCTAAAAATTAGTCATAAAATTAAAAAAATTAAACATTGAAATCCTTATTATTTACCTAGATTAATTAATAACCAATAAATTAACAATTTCTATTACTGATAACATGTAATATGGCTATTGTTATGAGAAATCATCCTACCAAGTCTCTATAGTTTAAAATATTGGTAAAAAAATAAAACAAATTTCGTAAATCTTTTACGCTTTGTGGATTAAAAATTTTAATTCCATTAACATTTTCCATCCCTTGGTAATACCTTTCCCCCAGATTGGAATAAATAGGTAAAACAAACAATATATGATATAGTGTTTCATTATTTTTCATATTGCACATTTTGCACTCTTGCTGAGGATTAATAATTACAATTTTATTGTTAACAGACATTTTTATACTGTATCTACCTGAAAGTCTGATCTGCATTAACAGCCTAGTAAATTTAAAGTTAGCTGGGAGTAGTAAATAATAAGCCATTTGGAATCTATTCAAGAAAAGGTTTATATTCTCGCTATAGGTAGAATGCTGCAATCGTTCTGTGTCTTTATCTAATAAGTAGCATTTATATTTATTCAAAATTTTATTACTATTTGCTTTTATCTTAGCTGCATTATTTTCAAATATTAATCTACCCTCTTCTATGGTATCAAGCACATTTTGTAGTTGGGAACACCAGTTGTATTTAGTAGTAGCAGAAGTAGATGAATCCAATCTGTTTCTTAACGCTAGGAAACATATTTTAGGATATCTCCTATCATCCATTTCTATAAGTTTAACCAACCAGTTTACGGTGTATTTTATTATATTGTAGCCAATGTGCACAAAACCTGTTTCTAATCTTATTAAAAAGTTTGGTGTAGTTTTGCTAAGTGAGTAAGCTTTTTTTGTAAAAATTTATGTTTGAATTTTCTAACAGCTGTATATACCGAAAGCTCCACACTTGTGCACAATACAACAGGAACGTATTTATAATAGCTTTTTTAAGCTTCTCCCTTGCCTTCCATGAATTGATTTTAGCCTTAGCACATAAGTTTATTACCGTTCCTATTGTTGGATTTGACTTTGATATAGCTTTCTTCACTGCTTGAAAGAACAAACCGGACATAGAAAATTGAACCCCCAAATAATTATAACTGTTAACTATCTCGACCAGTTCTCCCTCCAAATATTTACTTTTATATCTCCTTGGTCGCCCCCTACAGAAATTCAGTAAGACGACCACATACATTCCAGATCTTAGGCATCTTCTTCGAGAAGCTTTTGTTTTTGTATTCACCTACATTTGCTTTACTCTGATCGACATATTTCCCTTAACCATTGAAACTATCTGCTAACTAAAATGATTCCAAAAAAGACAGTCGCCAATGATTCCTAAATGATTCCAAAGAAGGTCGCGGGTTAAGTTTTAAGTTAACGGGGTCGAATAATAAATGAAACTATATTCTTTCAACAGAGACTATAAAAAATTATGAATTACGAATAAAATATAGTCAATTATGAATTTTAAGTAGACGAGACAAAAAAATTGTTTTATGATTTAGCCCCTTTTGCCTACACATGATGATACATCGTTGGAAAGCTGAGATCCTCAGAAAGAATAAAATTTCGTTTGTAATGTCTTAAGATGAACATATGCTCGAAAAGCTATAATAATGTCAATCGGATGAATAGACTGCTTTCTCAATTTCCTGGTGTTCTTCAAGGTAGCAACCTCGGCCCCATCCTCTACACAGTTTATAATTTTGTAAAATAAATAAATAACAAAATTTTATTTATTGAACAACATAACAACTATAACTTTATTTTTAACTAGCTAGGGTGCCCGGCTTCGCTCCGGCAGTTGTGTGGTAGTTTTAATAACAGAAAAAACTTTAAAATTAAAGGAAATATAGAACAAAATTAACACTTTCTTGAAACTTTTAACATGTTATCAATATTAAGATTCGATATCTGCAGAGTCCGCCCAAATAAGGAACCTATATACTTTAAATGGGGTTGAAAATGGTGAATGAACAATTAATTTTGCTGCAACTTTGTCGAGTCATGCATCGTTTTTGATGGTTTCTGTAATTCTAAATCTTATTAGCCCATTTCAAGCTGTCAGCAGATAATGAGTCATTAGATTATAGTTGAAAAATCTATTAGTTAATAATACTATATTTCGAGTACAACTTAAGCGCCGACTACTGTGATGGTCCTATTAGATCCAGAAGTTTAGAAACTACCGAAGATTCATAGAAACTTTTTTTTAAGACCTTTCTTCCAGTTCAATCTCCCTTAAGATATCCCCATCCCCCCGTAATTTGGCCGGACTCTGTACCTACTATTACAAAGTGAAAACCAAAACATCATGAGGGCACAATTTTTTCATCATATTTCTTTTTATCCTGAACTATGAGGGGTGATACAATCTTATTGAAAAAATGCTGTAATTGGAGTTAGTTATATTGTCAACTGGAATGCTCATCGTACATAGTAATAAAACCATTTTCATAATTACATACAATAAGAACACTTCAAACTTTTTATTTTCGATTTATAATCTGTCAATTCAGCTCTTCTTTTTTGTTTTATGTCTGTTTTTATTCGCTCACTGTACTACTAAAAAATGTTCACTCATATTGCATTAAATTTACTTAAGTAGGTATATATTATATATTGATTAAATGTAATGTGTTAATCAATTAACCTTCTTATGAGAAAATTAATTTTGTAAGGTATCCAGTCGGTTTTCTAATGGTTATGTAAAATCATTATTTTATTTTGAAAGAAAAGGTGAAACCAATTATTTTCGCTTGATATTTTAGTAATTTAAAAAGAACAGCTGAACAAATACATAACCTTTACAAATTGATCGGAATGAATGAACAATAAACATCGAGTGAAACGCACTCTAGCGCTTCCTGGTAGCCTGGAGCTCGAACTAAATTTTTCATTCATAAACTCGTATCTCAATCTCAGGTAGGCTAATTACATGGTGCGAGAGGCTTAAAATTTCAGTCCTTTTCTCTTCAATTCTACACCCTTAAGAGAAAAACAGAAACCTTCTTCTCCGTTAGGGGTTATATAGCAACACGCTGACATCACTTCCTCAATCCCTCGTGGAGTCGTTTTTGAGCCTTTTCGGCACGCACATTGTACACTTTGTTTTATAATATATATTGATTTATTTATAACTAGCTGTATATCACGGTTTCACCCAGGGAATTTGGAAAACATTGAGAAAAGCCGTGGGTCAAGAAAAGTTCGTTAGGACAGAAATGAGATTTTTTCGATTCCAACGGTTGATTTCGTAAAAATCTAATGTAAAGCGAGATCATGACGATTTTTATAACAATAAAGAATATAACCAGAGATTGGCTGAAGTTATGCAATTTTAATGTGGACAGGTGTTCGCACCTGGTATGAAAGAATCACTAAGTGAAATTCGGAGAATTTAGGACAAACTGTATGTTTTTCTATAAAGAACGAACATAAAAACAAACAAATAGAATTTCATCTTTATTTATATAGATTGTATTCGAAACAATCATATAATTTTTGAAATGTTAGCTCTCTAGTAACATTTTTTTTTAAACTTGAAGATTGTGAATTAAATACAAGTGAGTCTAAACTTTTGACTGGTACCGTACATCTGACATCCTAGTCAATCTTAATAATTTATCACCACGTACTCCGATGACTTATTTGTGAAACTGTTTGGCGTTACCGTTTACTTCTCCATTTACAGAACACTCAAAACTCCCAGAAAAAAAGAAAGTCCTATTTGGGCTTTGGACTCCACCAAACCGTCCAATTCCTTTCCAATCCAAACCTTAAAATCCAAAATCTCTAATCCTTTTTATTTTGCCACAAATAAAATTATTCATAAAGACCGTTCTCCCGTATAAGTTTATCAAATTCTTTCATATGGTAACTTTAAATAAAAAAAAACAAAAAAACACATGGTTTAGAACAGTTTTAGACCTTTGGAACAAACTGTCATAGAACATTTTTGTGACTAAGATGTTCGAGTACCATCTACGCAAGCCCAGAAGGTTCTAGACTGTTCTCCTTCAGACTATATGTAATGAGCGATGGACTGGAGAGTTAGTATGGTTCTGAAGCGCAAGTCATATAGTTATTTCAGTGTTACAAAGTGATAATTTTTGAAACCTGATCAAATATTTGTGTGGCATTGAAAATTGTTATTTTGTTTGAATAAAGGTACCTTAAGCCTCGTAAGTGTTACAATATTTAGCCATTTCTTATTACTGGGCATAATGAGAGACGGTTTATTTCCACATAATAAAAAAATCAAAGGTACTTGGTACGAAGAATATTTTCCATGGTAATTTAAGCACCATCAGAATATTTCAATGATGACGTAACCACCTGATATTAAAGAATACTTGATTCTAATTAAACATGACGAGTTTAATCTAAATCATTAGAGCCGTTATCGAGAAAATCGCCAAAAATGTGATATAATTTATGAAATAAGGACCCCTCTCCCTCAGTTTACCTGATTTTGATGAAATGTTTGCTGTCACATCCGGGGCATATAGGCGGGCGCAAGCGACGGTGCTGATTTTTTCAGGAACTAGAGAAACGGGGATAGAAGCCGGGCCATTACCTGGGATTCATAGGGGTTTTTTGGCGTTTTTAATTTATTTTTCCATAATTAAAACCCGATTGAGCAAAAAATTATTTGATAAATGTCTAATAGGTATTGCTCGGTCCCTCAGTGTTCAATTAGAAAATCAAAAGACGTGTAATTCCATTTATTTCCAAAAAATAAAAAGCTTCTTAAAGGGTGGATTGTAAAATTAAGAATAGATGAGCCTGTTTTGAAACATATGACGATATGTAGTCTTCATTTCAAATAAAGTGACTATATTTATTCAGGTAAATATTAGTATTTGACATTTTATTATTCCAAAATGTTAGTTTTATGCAAATAACATTGGGACCATAGACCATAGACCATATCCGTTGTACTTAATAGCTCCAAGTTTTCAATGCAAAGCCTGAATGTTTTGACAAATAAATAAATAATTTGACTAAGAATCTAAGCTGTCATAACAATGATTGTATGAATAGGTAATTAATGTTATTACTAACCGAAAAACGTAGAGTAAAGTTACAATGATGTGATTGCATTTACCAGAACTACGTGCTTTACACTTACAATTACAAGAAAATTGCTTATTATAATTAATACATTTGATTTCTACTTTTAATTGATGGGGCAGTCCTTTAAGATTGCTAGTTTGAAGGCACAAGGCTTGTAAAATAACTGTTTTTTTACTTTTAGATATTATCCCACGTGTAATTATGTAGTTTGCATCAAGGATAGCCTGCCCTTCAATTAATGGTCTTTTAAAATTACCAATTATCTCTATCACATCAACGATGTCTATCCCCGTTCTTTCCGACATTTTTCATAACTACTAGCGCACCCTATAGTCGAATGCGCCCGCCTATACCTACTTCAAATAACAAATTTAAGTTTCTCGTTTTTTTTTTTCTTTAATCTGTTCACTCACTCACTCTCTCTTTCTCTCTCTCACTCTCTCTCTCAAACACACACACACACACACACACACACACACACACACACACGCGCGCGCGCGCGCACGCAAACAGATCATTTCGCGGTATTTGTTATTCGGATTTAGGGGACCCCAAAACGTGATTCCCGTTGAAAACCGGAATTTGAATTTTTTCATGATCGCAATACATTCCCTTACTATATATTTCATTTATATGTAAGTCAATGTAAAAATACGGAATTATGTAAAAACCCATTATATAGGTTCGGTATATATTAAATAAATATATTGAGATGCACTCTTGTCCATTTAAATACTGCGTGCCTATTCGTCAAAATTATCTGTAATCTATATTAAATATAAGTGCATCCATATTATAATATGGTTTGAATAGTAAATATAGGGTCTGCCATGATATTGTTATATCGCTTACTGTACTTTAGGAATTTCATGTCGCGTACATGGTTTTAATATCAGTGTCAATTTTATAGGCAGTTCTGATGCCTTAAAGAGGTTTCAAGCATTTTTTCATACTAAAAATACACAACTGATTTACCTTTTTTAAAATAATTATTGGGATAAAACGAATTATATCCTTTTACCTGGATCTGAAAAAAAAAAACAAAGCATAATATATAGGTATACTTGTCGTTCAATAATATGTTTGTGTGCACTGTAAAAATAAATAAATTTCTATCCCATTTATTAGATCATTATTTTCTCCTGTCCATATTATGATATATGGACCAATAAATATTGTTTTTTAATATATTGCAGGTTCTTGAAGATTGGCAGGTAGCCCGAAACGTCAGATGAAACAAAGAAAGTTAATTCAAAATCAGGGTTGTATTGCTTCAAACGAACAGTTTAGAAGATTAGCATTATCTTTATTAGCATTATCATAAGCAAATTACAAATTATATGGTCACTTTACAATAGTGGTTATGATCAGAAATCCTGCTCTAGTGATCTGAAACTGTAAATTAAGTTTTCAACCATTCTCTTTTGTAACAATTTCTGCTTTAATTCAATGAAGTTATAAGAAGCGAAGGAAAAATGGCGGGTAGAACTGATATTTTAATAAATATTTAATATGAAAAATGATAAAAAATATACACAGTAGTTGAAGACAAAGTAAATTGTTGAAATATGTAGGGGATAGTAGGGTAAAGTGGGGACATTTTTTTTGTGAATTATACATTTTTCACATAAAATCTAATGTGATTCATAATTTTTAAACGTCTAATACTTATCTTTATGTTTATTAAGTGTTTGGGATTAAATCGGAACGGTCAAGCTGTAATTAATAATAAAATTACAAAATAAAAAAATATCCCCACTTTAGCCGAAGGTGCGGGTAAAGTGGGGTAGCCTTTCGGGTAATGTGGGGTATCCTTTTTGAATTGCATAAAAATGCTTTATTATTGCCATGTGTACTATATAAAGCATACATCTGTGTATTAAAATGTTGGAAAATTTGTAGAGAACCTGCTATTATAACAATACTTCAGCATAGGATTAACACAATTTTGTTAAGTCGTTTATAACAAACGAAATGGAAAATATCCTTATCTGAACTACAATCATTACCACAATGACCATCCATCCATATTTATTATCGTAAAACGGTAATAAATATGGATAGAAACGTTAAAACAAACACACACGAATAGAATGGCCAACCCTATGAAATAATAAACATAGCAATCAAGGACTATGAGGTTGAGTTATACCATTTTGAAGTTAGAACTAAAATGAGAGAAAATGCACTCAAAATATATATTAAACTCTCAAATTCTAACAGAACAACTTTTCACTACAGAAACCCTTGCTAAACTAACACCACAACCAAAGGAAACAAATATACCATTCAGTTAATAAGTAGCGCCAAAAGACCTTAGATAGTGAACCTTATCACTTTTATTATTCACCGCCTAATAAATGTCCCACCCGAAATCATAAAAATATACCAGACGTATCTATGGTCTAAAAGAGTTAAAAAAAAAAAAAAAAAATTGAATAAGCTTAAATAAAAAGATTAAACAAGTATATGAAATAAAAGACGGATATTCCAAGAAAAAAAGTCGGAAATTCATAGATGTACTAAGAAATTTACATGTCCTTTGGTGCAGGTATAGTTGATAGTTTAAGATTATAAATTATGATAGCTTGAATTTTTAAGACTTCTTTAATAACAAGCCGCACGCGATGTTAAACTTTTAAGTTAAGTATGTTGTATACTCGGCAAGATTTATAGAGGTTTGGCTAACAGCCGAATCCCAAGCACTAACCTCTTAAGTTTTTATAGCAAAATAGTTTTATTATGGCTTATCATTTTATTCTTAACGTTTTTTTTATTTGGTTAAAAAGCACGGAACGGTAGAAGGAAAAATTACGTATCTTTATTTCCTAGATTTTATTGGAATACTCCACTTCATCAAGTTCTCTTTTTAATCAGTATATATTATAAAGCAAAGTGTACAATGTGCGTGCCGAAAAGGCTCAGAAACGACTCCACATACGATTAAGAGATTTATCTCAGCGTGTAACTGTATGTTCCCTAACGGAGAAGAAGGTTTCAGTTTTTCTCTTAAGGGTGTGAAATTGAAGAGAAAAGGACTGGAATTTTAAGCCTCTCGCAACATGTAATTAGCCTACCTGAGAATGACATACGAGTTTATGAATGAAAAATTTAGTTCGAGCTGCAGACCACCAGGAAGCGCTAGGGTGTGTTTCACTCAATGTTTATTGTTCATTCATTCCGTTATATTTGTAAAGGTTATATATTTTGTCAGCTGTTCTTTTTAAATTACTAAAAAATCAAGCGAAAGTAATTATTTTCACCTTTTCTTTTAAAATAAATTAATGATTTTACATATCTGCAATGAATTGGAAAACCGACTGGATACTTTACAAAATTAATTTTCTCATAAGAAGATTAATTGATAAACATTACATTTAATCAATATCTAATATATACTTAAGTAAATTTAATGCAATATGAATGAGCGAATAAAAACAGACATAAAACAAAAAAGAAGAGCTGAACAGACTGATTATAAACCGAAAATAACAAGTTTGAAGTGTTCTTATTGTATGTAATTATGAAAAATGGTTTTATTACTATGTATGATGAGCATTCCAGTTGACAAAATGATGAATTGACTCCATTAATACAATTTTTTCAATAAGCTTTTATCACCGCCCTTTGTTCAGGATAAAAAGAAGAATGATGAAAAAATTGTGCCCTCATGATATTTTGGTTTTCACTTAGTAACAGTAGTAAGATTGGAGAAGTGCATAGTTCGGCCAAATTAGCGTGGGGGGGGGGATATTAAGGGAGGTTGAACTGGAAGAAAGGTCTTACAAAAAAAGCTTCTATGAATCTTCTGTATTTTCTAAACTTCTGCATCTAATGGGACCATCACTGTAGTCGGTGCTTAAGTTGTACTCCAAATATAGTTTTTTAAACTAATAATCTAATTACTTATTATCTGCTGACTGCTAGGAATGGGCTTATAGGATTTATAATCACAGAAACCATCAAAAATGATGCATGACTCGACAAATTTGCAGCAAAATTGTTCATCCACCATTTTCAACACCCTATAAAGTATATAGGGTTCCTTATTTGGGCGGACACTGCAGATCTCGAATCTTAATATTGATATAATGTTAAAATTTTCAAGAGTGCTAATTTTGTTCTATATTTCCTTTAATTTTAAAGTTTTTCTGTTATTAAAACTGCCAAACAACTACCGGAGCGAAGCCGGGCACCCTAGCTAGTATATTTTATAAAGCCGAGACATTCCATGCAGTTACTTCCAGATTTCCTTGAAATTTGGTACACGAGTATTACCTTTGTCAACTAGATACATTTGGAAAAAAAAAAAAAAAACCTTATTATCATTTGTTTAATGTCTTTCCTTATGAAGATGTACCGTAATGTTTAAACATTTACACGGCGCACGCGTCATACCAGATTCGGTTTGTTTGTTTAACGTCACTTTATGCTACTTAGGCTAATCGGACGACGCTACAGTGGTAGTCCTAAATTCTGTCTATCCAGCTATAATTTGGAAAGGGATCTTAAACGAGTACCTGCCATCGTACAGGCTCGGAACCTCCATTTTACGTCCTATCCGAGGGACAGCATGGCCAAGAATGTTTTACTCCCTTTAAAATATCCTATGGTCACAGGACCTTACTGAGATACCTCATTTCCATTGCTTGGATCTGACTGTTGTTGTGGCTCAGTAGCAACAATGTGTTGAATCAGTTATATCATATTCTTTTTAATACAATCAAATCAAAATTAACTGATAAAGATATAAAACGTTTCAGCTGATCTGAAAACCAAAGTGATTTAAAATATAACTTAATGGAAAATTTAAAATTGTTTGGTCGAAGTTTTTATTTTTTACATGTCATATTTAACTATAGTAAGAATTAATGATCCATTCATTTTGCACTAACTGGATTATTTCAGCAGAGACGAGATCAAATATAAATAACTAATATGTAAAAGGAACTTATAAAGAATAAAATTGGAATAGTGTTTAGTACAATCACAATACACAGTTAGCAAAAATGTTCCAAATTAATTTTTTGCCTTAATACATATTAATTATATTCAGAATATAACATGTAATGGTATGAGATATCGTATCAGAAGTTTCTACCTAAAACAGGTTATGTTCTTACAGTACTGCTTATAAAAATATTAAAATTTAATTTTATGAAAGAGATAGATAACGTTAATGTATAACTTTTTATAATAATAATTTACATTTTTTTATTATTAGAATTTCTATTCATTGTAGTGTTAATAGGTGTACAATGATTTTGGTTAACCTGTATTTTGTTCAAAAAAATAGATACGATGTTTTCCCCACACGACTCATCAAAAAGTCAATGCCAGAAAAAAAAATCTGGTGCGTGCGCGCAACACACAACTTTCACTTACCAACTTACTTAGATTAGAAATTGACGTGTTTTGCTAATTATCATTTCCCAAAGTCACACATTTTTCTACATTCATATCTTATTTTTGTTAATCGTTAAAGCCGTTTTTGAGTAAATAAAAAAACCCGTGAAAATGATACAAAATTTATTAAGTAAAGTCCCCCCTCCCGTAGATCAATTTTGATGAAATTTTTACAGTCATATCTCGGGCATATAAATACATCAAATACCAAGTTTGATCAAAATCGTTAAAACTGTTTTTGAGTAAATAAAAAAAACATGTGAAAATGGTACAAAATTTATTAAGTAAAGTCCCCCCTCCCGTAGATCAATTTTGGTGAAATTTTTACAGTCACATCTTGGGCATATAAATACATCAAATGCTCAGTTTAATCAAAATCGTTAGAGCCGTTTTTGAGAAAATCGAAAAAAAAACGTAAAAAGTTATTAAATAAAGTACCCCCTCCGGTTAATCAATTTTGATGAAATTTTTACAGTCATATTTCGGGCATATAAATCGATCAAATACTCAGTTTAATCAAAATCGTTAGAGCCGTTTTTGAGAAAATCGAAAAAAACGTAAAAAGTTATTAAATAAAGTACCCCCTCCCTTTGAGCAATTTTGATGAAATTTTTGCTGTCACATCGCGGGCATATACCTACACTAAATACCCAATTTCAGGTTCCCACGGTTTATAGTTTTTGAGCTAGTCTGTTCACATACACACACACACACACACACACACACACACACACACACACACACACACACACACACACACACACACACACAGACACACACACAGACCATTTCGCGGGACTCGGTTATTTCGACTCAGGGGGTCCCAAAACGTGTATTTCCGTTGAAAACCGGAAGTCGAAAATTTTCACGATCGCAATACTTCCACTTACTATATATTTCATATATAGGTAAGTGAAAGTAAAAAATTTGACAACTAGATGCTTCCCACCCTAAATATCGAAAAATATGAAGTGTTGTGTCAATAAATGAACTTATACCGCCATCTGTTGGAAATTTATAGATCTTACAAATAATTACACTCAACTGTAGTATAATAAGCATTTAATTTTCAATAAAAGAAATATTGAAGCCAATAATCGAGATAAAAACTATCCTTTCTTTTAAGTTGGACAAAAGAACACACAATAAGCCAAATTTCATCCTTCCATCGGTTGATATTTTGAAAATGAAGATTGTTGAAATTTCCTTATTTCCAAGGAAGCTCTTCTTCATTCTTGATTAAAGCATGCTTGAACTGCTTTAAATTATTTATTTATTTTTATTATTTTTTTCTCATTTCTAGCTCTTGTTGGAATAAACAAAAACATTGAGCCGAAACAATATGCTTTATAATATTAATGGCACAAATGCGAAAATTGTATTTTTACTATAAAATTCGGGGGTCACCTGTGGTGTACCGGCTAGCATCAGAAGGTCGCGGGTTCGCCGATGTGATATCATTTACTTGTTAAAGAACCCATATCCTAATTTTATTGAAGATAGGCAAGATTTAGGACTCTCACTGTAGCATCGTCCAATTAGTCTCTGTAGCATTAAACAAATGTATGACCGAAACGTTCAATAAAATAAGAATCGGTCGTTATTTTTCTGAGAAGTTCGAGGTTCGCTCTGGTTTGAAACAGGGAGATTCGCTATCTCCTGTTTTATTTAATTTAGCTCTAGAATATGTCATTAGGGAGGTGATAAATACCGGAAAGGGTTTGAATCTGGGGGGAAATATATCCGTACTCGGTTACGCTGATGATTTGGTTTTGCTTGGCGACGACGTGGAAACGATAGAACTAAATACAAAAGCATTGATGGAAGCCGGAAAAGAAGTAGGGCTAGAAATAAATACGGAAAAAACAAAATATATGGTTAGTTGTAGAAACGGTGACAATTTTGGCGATATTGAAGTAGAAGAGGAAATATTCGAAGCCGTTGAGAAATTTAAATATTTAGGATCTACTGTAACTAGAAAAAACGATATCGAAGAGGAAATTAAGCCTAGATCAAAGGCGGGAAATGCTTGTTATTTCTCGGTTGCAAAATTACTTGGGTCACGCCTTTTATCCCGAAATTTAAAAATTAGGATTTACAAAACTATAATTCTTCCGACTGTTCTGTACGGTTGTGAAACATGGCCGCTTACAGTAAGGGATGAGAAACGCCTTATGGTGTTTGAAAATAAAGTGCTGCGTAGAATATTCGGGCCGAAGAAAGATGAGTCAACAGGAGAATTTAGACGGCTACACAATGCGGAATTGCGTGAGCTTTACCCGGTTAATGTAATCGAGTCTATAGCTGCGCGTCGGTTAAAGTGGGCATGCAAAATGGCGAGTCTTAGTAGTGAACGAATTCCTAAAAGATTGATAAACGCTTTGCCGACTGGAAAACGGCTGAGGGGTAGGCCTAGGCGAAGGTGGGAAGATTCGGTGAAAGCAGATCTTGTGAATTTGGGATTGGACGGTGGTAGGTGGATGGAGGTATGTAGGGACCGATTGGTGGTGTCGGCGTCGGTTCTTCGGGTCCGTTAACCCTTATTGTATTGTATTGTATTGTAGCATTAAACAAAACAAATAACTTTAAAAAAGGTCATGAACCCGCGATCTTTAGTATTGTAGGTTACTATGCTAGCCACTACAACACAGGTAACCCCCAGATTCTTTTTTATTAAATCGAAAACATTCATCTGGAGTACTATGGATCCATTATTCCCCCAAATCGATGACTCCTTGGAATACAAAGGAAAAAAAAAAAATCATAAGTCATCAGCAAAATGGGAGGCGAAGAAAAGCGTTGCAAACTGACACAGGGATGATGAAAAATGAAGACATCCTCCTCCTATTAAGAAGCATCCATCAATCTCTCTTCTGCTGTTTCTTTATCCGACATCCCTCCCTTCTTGTCTTCTGGCAAAATAATGCTGCGAGAAGCATAACTGGATAAAATGTTTGTATTATGGGGACGATACCCCAATAATTCAAAGTATCGATAGTGGATCGTGAAACAAAACACAAAACATAACGATGAAAGAACTAACAGATGAAACAAACTGTCATAGTACATGATTGTGACTACGATTTTCGAGTACCATCTACGCTGGTCTCGAAGGTCCTGGATTGTTATCCTTACGCAGATGTATAAGGCCGGGCGTTAGTTGGAATGCAGCTCCGTGAAGAGCAGTGCAGTGGATATTGTAAATTGATAGACTTGCAACAGTGGTTTGTAATGCAGGCATGCGTATCATACCACTGCTGCAAAAAAAAACGTATTACCCTAGAGATACGTTAGGGTGAAATAAATAAAAAAGGCCGAGTTGTTAAATGTGCAATATTTCAAAATAGTTTCAATAGTTCAAAACAAATCCGTAGTAGAATTACCTGCAATTTTGAAAGTAAACAGTGCAGAACAAATCCGGAATTTGTATTTTTTTATTATCTATTCTATGAAACTGAGGCAATTCATACTTGAGGGATAAGATACGTTTCATTTTCATTAATTCATTACGCTACAATATCGACTTATTCTCATTAACAGTATTTAAGTATATATATATATATAATATATATAATATATTTTAATATATTTTACAATATACTTATATTATTATTTTAATTAAAACAATTATTAGTTACATAATCAGCATAAGGAGATAATTTTCTATTTATTTTCGCTATTAAAAAAAAAAGAAAAAAAAAAGGAAGAATGAAACACTATTATTATCGTTTACATAAAACTAGTAGATGTAAACACTAGTAGATGTAAATATGTTGTAAACACCTGTATAGATTCTAAAATATGTTGACATTTTTTGTATTTATTTATATCTATTGTACATTTATAATGAGATATTTTTTAACCGACTTCGAAAGAGGAGGTTACTCAATTCGATACGTATGTGACTTTTTTTTTTTTTTCATTGTTAAATATGTTTGTTTTTTTTCTTCTCCTTATTATTAGTTTGTCGTAGTAGGTATGTAGTGTATGTGTATTTTTTTTTTCGTACTATTAGTATGGTATTAGTAGTGACCAACTCTATTTGTATGGGGTTCTCCCCAAAAACAAATTACAATAAATAAAAAATGTGCAATATTTATATTAGAGTTCCGATGATCTCGAAGAGCAATTAACAACAACATTGTTGCAAGAAATACTTCCTTAAAGTTGCTATTTAAAGGAAGGTAAGACACACGGAGAAATCAAACTCAAAAATGAGTTTCTAATTGTTATTTGACTTTTAAATAGACAGGATGTGATGTATCGAATAAAATGTCTCTGCCCCTGACTGCCTCAAATTATTTTTCTTCCATTCTTCACTTTATTGAGGAAGTAAGGGGTCACCTGTGGTGTTAGCATAGAAACCTACAATACTAAAGGTCGTGGGTTCGCGTCCTGAGGTGGCCCTAGGATTTTTTAAAGGGATTAAAAAAACCCTGCCTATGCTGTCCCTCGGTTTGGACGTAAATTGAGGCCCCGAGCCTGTACGATGTCAGGTACTCGTTAAAGATCCCTATCCTAATTATACCTGGATAGGTAAACTTTAGGACTTCCACTGTAGCATCGTCCGATTAGCCTTAGTGGCATAAAGGGACGTTAAACAAACAAAGAAACTAGCAAGGTTACAAAAAGTATCTTGTAACGATACAGTAACACGAAAATAACGGTATGATCCGAGCTTCAGAGGAAGACTAACTCTCCAGTCCATCGCTCTTTATCTTTAGTCTGAATTAGAATAGTTTAGAAGGTTCCCGACAAGCATAGAAGATACTCCAACGGTCACGAACGTGTCCTAGAACGGTTTGTTCCAAATGTTCCAACAAAATGTCTAGAACTCGTTTCAATCAAATGCTTTTATGTTTCAGATTGCAACATAAAAATTTTTTAATATGATAAAATAAAATCTGCTAAAATCTAATTGCAAACTCCTATGGATTTATAGATATCTTAGACTATATTTTTTCCCTCAGTCTCAGTATTACTCTGAACACAGTAACAAGAGTTGAAGAATTAGTCCATCCCCTACTTTCTTCATTTTATAAAACTATACATTAATACCAACAGTTGCCAAATTAGAATTAGTACGTTCATCACATTCAATACTTACAAAACTAAACTTTTTAGGGTCCACATATTTTTTTTTTCTGTTGGCGCATTAGGCCTACTGTGACCTTTGGCCCCGCAGAGTGATCATCTTACAGACATTTGTTTTGCTTGCGGGAGTATAGAGAGCCTGGAGGGGGTAGCCCAAACCTCACGTTGCTGCAAGCCATGGTCACCATGGTACAGCGGCAGACTGCCCATAGCTCGATAACCAATCCCATTGGGGCCAATTTGGCAGTGTCCTTCCCACTCTCTCGGGTTCAAGGACAGTGACAAACTGGTCTAGGTCCAAGGATTATGGTAGCTCAGAGTCAGCAGGCCCCGAGGACCTATATATTTTTCCCCGAAGCATACCATCCTTGAACCAAATCTCCGGGCGGTTAATGACATCCTGGAAAACCACACCACGATTCTCGATGAGATACACGGGGAAGGTTCATCACTCCTACGCCCGGTCGGTGTGAGTCGCCTCCAGTAGCCTGACGGGCCACACATACCCGGGGGTGGGGGTAGACTTGGGCTGCGTGGCGTTCATTGGCGGGCGGTCACTCGAATGGAGCGGTCACCCATCCAAGTACTAACCACGATGAACGTTGCTTAACTTTGATTACCTATTGCAAGCGCCCTTGTCCACTCGGCCATCCCGGCTCCCAGGGTTCACATATAGTTGTGTAAAATTGAACTGAACGTGTAAACGGAAATATTCCATTCAAACCATTTGAACAAATTGGCTTGCGCAAGCCAGTTTGTGTAAATGGCTTGATCGTGTAAACGCACCTTAAATATCGATATTTTACATAACATTTTTCTTAAAATGCAAACGAATTATTTTTTTAAATGTTTACTAAGACGGATACCACATCGCATCTGTCATTCAGCGGCCAAATCTCGTAGGTGTTTTTATGTTAAAAATATCTCAGACGAGAAATTACTTGGTCCTGTGTTCCTGATTCAGTGACCTGTTTGAAGGAATGTCCACAAGTTTGTACACGTTGAGAAGGGCTTCTCATCCTTGAAATTCCTCAGAGGAGTTGGCTACACAACTGTTGTCTAAAGCACACAACACATTACACAAGCACATTACAATGTTCTCCATTTATGTTTCTGTCAAAATAATTGTTTTAGTGATAACATGGTCAACGGATTCGAGTCCCGATTGCCGGTCGGATTTTTAATGCCATATCCCCTCACCTGGAAAAACTCAAGTAAAGCTTAAAATACTGGGAATCGGAAGAAAAAAAATATTTATATTAATTTAACTATCATTGTGGGTAACCAACTATTTTTTAAATTATTTTAAATAATTTATTTTTGAAGAGAAAAGATTTGACTCCGCCGGGAATCGAACCCGGATCTTCTGCGGTATGCTAACCATTACACCACGGAGTCGCTTCCAAACGGTCCCAAATCCTTCCTCTTCACTGACACCTCTCCCACGATCTCGCAATGTTTGTCAATTTTTAAAATTATTTTATATTAATTCTACCATCATTTTGGGTAACCACCTTTATTGCGAGATCGTGGGAGAGGTGTCAGTGAAGAGGAAGGATTTGGCACCGTTTGGAAGCGACTCCGTGGTGTAATGGTTAGCATACCGCGCATGTCACGCGGAAGACCCGGGTTCGATTCCTGGCGGAGCCAAATATTTTCTCTTCAAAAATAAATTATTTAAAAAAATATTAATTTTGATTCGATACCCAGTTAATGACTATTACAAATTCCAGCTGTTGTTTTTTTTGTTTGTTTAATGTCACTTTATGCTAATCTAACTAACTAAGGCTAATCGGACGATGTTACAGTGGGAGTCCTAAATTTTGCATATCCAGGTATAATTAGGATAGGGACCTTTAACGAGTACCTGACATCGTACAGGTTCGGGACCACCGTTTTACCTCCTAAGCCAGGGACGGCATGCACAAGGATTTATTTAATCCCATTAAAAAATCCCAGGGCCACCTCAGGACGTTTTATTTTCTTAAAGTATATACACAATCACTCCCTTTAATAGGTCCTAGGGCCTCCGTGGGACGCGAAACAGTGACCATTAGTATTGTAGGTTGCCATACTAACCATTACACCACAGGTGACCCCCAAAAAAATATTTTATTAATTGAATTTTAAGCGAATTACATCAGACATTCCAATGCAGGATCCTTAGCTCCTTGAATCTATAATTTGTTTTGTTTTTGATTCTGATAGTTATATTTTGTTATAAGTATATTGTAACACCTATTTGGGTTAAAACATTTTTTATTCAAAGAAAATAATAATTTAAAACGCCGTAAAAATAATCGATACACAAATAATTAGACAGGTTACAAAAATTATCACTTTGTAACACAGAAATAACCATATCACTTGATCTTAAGGACAAGACTATATCTCCAGTCCATCGCTCCTTATATTTAGTCGTAAGAACAGTCTCGAATGTTGTATGCCAGAGTAGATGGTACTCTAACATCGTAGTCACAAACATGTACTATGACAGTTTGTTCCAACTGGTAGTTAGTTCCTGTTAGTAGTACCAACAAAGTCTAGAACTATACTAAACTTGGCTAGATAGGATTTGGACAAAATCTTGAAGTAAAAAAAAAAAAAAAAAAAAAAAAAAAACTATATGTGTTTTGTGTCTTGTTTCACGTTATGATATGTTTTTTTAAAGCGAATTCTATTATATATACCATTGCAGGCTCGTTGGATCTATATATTTTTTTTTTTTACTTTCACTTACCTACATATGAAATATATAGTAAGTGGAAGTATTTCGATCGTGAAAAATGTTTACTTTCACTTACCTATATATGAAATATATAGTAAGTAGAAATATTGCGATCGTGAAAAATTTTACTTTCACTTACCTATATATGGAATATATAGTAAGTGGAAGTATTGCGATCGTGAAAAAATTTTACTTTCACTTACATATATATGAAATATATAGTAAGTGGAAGTATTGCGATCGTAAAAAATTTTGACTTTCACTTACCTATATATGAAATATATAGTAAGTGGAAGTATTGCGATCGTGAAAAATTTTGACTTCCGGTTTTCAACGGAAATACACGTTTTGGGGTGCCCTGAGTCCAATTAACCAAGTCACGCTGAGTATTTCATCTATTTATATGCCCGAGATATTACTGTAAAAATTTCATCAAAATTGATTAACCGGAGGGGGGACTTTACTTAATAAATTTTGTAACATTTTCACGTGTTTTTTTTATTTACTCTAAATCGGCTTTAACGATTTTGATCAAACTGGGTATTTGATGTATTTATATGCCCGAGATATGACTGTAATAATTTCATCAAAATTGATTAACCGGACGGGGGACTTTACTTAATAAATTTTGTAACATTTTCACGTGTTTTTTTGATTTTCTCAAAAACGGCTCTAACGATTTTTATTAATTTATTAGTATTTGATCTATTTATATGCCCGAGATATGTCTGTAAAAAATTCATCAAAATTGATCAACCGTAGGGGGCACTTTACTTAATAAATTTTGTATAATTTTTACGTGCTTTTTTTATTTACTCAAAAACGGCTTTCACGATTTTGATCAAACTGGGTATTTGATGTATGTATATGACAAAGATGTGACAGCCAATATTTCATCAAAATTGATCAACCGGAGGGGGGACTTTAATTAATACATTTTGTATCATTTTCAAGTGTTTTTTTTATTTACTCAATAAAACCTTTAACGATTTTGATCAAACTGAGTATTCGATGTCTGTATATGCCAAAGAGGTGATAGCCAATATTTCATCTAAATTGGTCAAACGGGGGGGGGGGGGCACTTTATTTTATAATTTTTTTTCAATTTTTACCTTTTTTTCGATGATCTCAAAAACGGCTTTAATAATTTTTATCACAGCCGTCAAGTTTAATGAAAATTAGGTGGTCTTTAATATCAGGTAAGTTTTTTCATTATTAAAGTGTTCTGAGGGGGCATATATGGGAATGGGGCATTTTTGGTTTTCTTATAAGGTAACTTTGTTTTTGTTTATATGAAGAAATTATCTGTCTCTCGTTTTACCTAAATATATGAAATGGCTAAATCCATATCTCATGATAAAAATAAAGAAAACATATAGAGGAAAAAAAAAGAAAAATATTCAGTCAACTCATAAAACTCGTTGAGCCAACGCATGCGGGGTACGCCTTTAATGACAGACCATTGTTCATAATTAAAGCCGTTCTGTTCATTTGAGAAGTGGCACTTCGCACAAAACGCAATAATTTCTAATCTAAGTAATAGTAAGATGGTAAGTGAAAGTTGTGTGTTGCGAGCACGCACCATTTTTTTTTTTTTTTATTCAGGTACAGTAAAACCTGCGGACACTGGTGGGGAATTAAATTTTGTCCGCTCATCAGAAGTGTCCGCTGGTTAGAAGCATGGGGTGGGGGAAACAATAAAAAATGTATGTGCATGACTATTGTGTAGATAGATATATGATGTATATTTTTGTTTAATGGATGTTTATACATTATTCTAAATCAAAAACATTTTTTTAAAATAAAAACAAGAATGATAAGTATGTATGTATACAGTATCAATGTATTATTTAGAAAGAAAAAACAAAGTAGATTACATAAATAAATAAATCATTCTGGACGAGATGAACACTAACATGTTTACATAAAATAATCAGTAATTTTTATTTAACATTTTTTTCTTCGGCAATTTTTTTTTCGAAATTCTCTTATAAGTTTATTACTACTTCCACTCCTAACAACAGCAATGTCTATTGCCTAACAATTTTTGAAGAATATTTTTTTTATTTCTAAAAATCTCGGCAACACGTTTTTCCTATCTTAAATTTTTTCGCAAGATTACGAGCACTCAGTTTTTCAAGTTCACTCGCGTGTATTATTTATATTTTGTCTTTAATCGTGAGCAGTTTTCTTTTCGAAAACATGTTAACAGTTTCAAACGAGAACCTAAACTGAATCAAAAATAATAATCCGAACAAGTGATCCGAGTAAGTGAACAGAGCTCACATATTCCTGGAACTTATATTCTGAAAACTGTTTGCACTTTTAATGGGATTTACTAAACAACAAAGCTGCCTTGCGTTCGCAGAAACGGCCCGATTTTTTGCCCTTCTGTCCGCGTGTTAGAAGTTTTTACGTAAAATATTGGAAAAATCCCTGTCCGTGTCCGCTTATGAGAATGTCCGTTTATTAGAAGTAATAAACTAAAGAAAAGTTAGAAATTATGAAGGGGAATTTAAAATCGTCCGCTTATGAGAAATGTCCGCATGTTAGAAGTGTCCGTTCAGGGAAGTTTTACTGTAGTTACATTTTGTTTTAAAAGGGCATGAATAATTTACTGTTCATTAACATTAGAATTTTATCTAGAGAGAATGAAAGCTAATTTCATCTAATATATTTTTCAGGATGTTTAATAATTTACCAGGGAAAGAAAACTAATAGGCTAAATAAAACAAAAATGGAAAAGAAAAGCAATTCGCTTCTGAAGGAAAAAGTAAGCACAAAAAAAAAAAAAAAAAAAAAAACACACAGAATCAGAAAAGAAAAGTAAAAATAAGCAGAAGTTTTTCTTTCTTTTTGTCTTCAAGGGTTAATTTTCAACGGCATTCATTATAAATGCTGGATCTCGTTTTTCAACGTTGAGGCTAAAAATTAGGTCGAAGGGGCAAACAGTTGCTCGTTTTGTAAACCTTACAATTTACAACATTACAAATTTATTAATTCATCAACAGTCAGACATCCTACAGCTCGATTACTTTCTTATTTAATTTAAGGTAAAACTTATTTATTTTATTTTTATAATTTTTTTTTTCATGAACATTTTATTTATTTCCCTTTTCGGAATCGCCTTGGTTAAAAAATAGTACAATTTAAAAGACTGTTATTCATCCTTTTTCAAATCTTCATGTGCAGGGATAAGATTTTTATGTAATGAAAATTTCAAAATATGTACATACCTATGGACGTATATTTGTAAATATATGTAGTATATGAAAATATAGACGAAAAAAAAATCTGGTGCGATGCGCGCAACACACAACTTTCACTTACCAACTTACTTAGATTAGAAATTAGTGTGTTTCTACAATTTCTTAACTTTACGCATTTTTCCACATTTACATGCTTATATTTGTATATCTCCATAAGTTATAGAGTATCTGTATTGCAAAACTTGAAGGTTCTCTGTACTTTTCAATTCATTATTGCTTATTTTTTTTTTTTTTTTTTTAGGGATATCTAAAATCACTTCATATCTCTTCATTCATTCAGAAATCTATTTTGAAATTAAAATATAATTAATTAAAGATTATCTCATGCCATTTTTTTTTCACTTCTTTAATGCTTTGTATAATTTAAATACATACATCAAATACCGAGTTTAATCAACATCGTTACAGCCGTTTTTGAGTAAATAAAAAAAAAACTTGAAAATGAGACAAAATTTAGAAAATAAAATACCACTTTCTTATTATTTACTAGCTGTATATCCCGGTTTCACCCGGAAAATTTCAATTTTTAAATCTATAAAATCTATAAACTGAGACTTTTATCGACTCAAACGGTCGATTTTGTAAAAACCAATGTAAAGCGAGATCAAAACGATTATTATAACAATAAAAAATATACCCAGAGATCGGCTGAAGTTAAGCAATTTTAGTATGGTCAGGTGTTCGCACCTGGTATGAAAGAACCACTGAGCGAAATTTGGAGAATGTAGAACAAACTGTATGGATTTCTAAACTACTAACTAAAGAACAAACAGAATTTCACCTTTATATGCATAGAATATAGCTGTATATCCCGGTTCCACACGGGGAATTTCATTTTTCTAAAGAAACGGTCGATTTCGTAAAAAAAACATTGTAAAGTGAGATCATTATGATTTTTATAACAATAAAGAATATCAGCTGAAGATCGGCTGAAGTTATGCAATTTTAATATGGACAGGTGTTCCCACCGGGTCTGAAAGAAACGCTTGGCGAAATTTGGAGAATAAAGAATATCAGCTGAAGATCGGCTGAAGTTATGCAACCTGGAATGGACAGGTGTTCGCACCTGGTATCAAAGACCACTGAGCGAAATTTGGAGAATTTAGGACAAACGGTATGGATTTCTATAAAGAACAAATAAACAAACAAACAAACAGAATTTCAACTTTATTTATATAGATTTTCTTATTATTTTCTACGAGTTTCGCCGTTTTCAAATGCTGTAAATCAAAATCTTTAGAGGCGTTTTCGAGAAAATCGAAAAAAAACGTAAAACTTAGTCATAATTCTTTAAATAAAGTACCCCCTCTGTTTGACCAATTTTGATGAAATTTTCGCTGTCACATCGCGGGCACATACATACACCAAATACCCTTTTTCAGATTTGTACGGTTTATAGTTTTTGGGCTAGTCTTTTCACACACACACGCATACGCACGCACACACACACAGACCATTTCGTGGTACTTATTTGGACGCAAGGGACCCCAAAAGGTGTATTTCCGTTGAAAACCGGAAGTTGAAATTTTTCACGTTCGCAACACTTTCCTTCAGTATATATTTCAAATATAGGTAAGTGAAAGTAAAAAAAGAAATGAAAACATGGACTGAAAATTAAAATATTTAAAACGTTCAGTATTCAAATAAAAATTAATATAAATTTAAAATACTTATAAAATATCAAATGTAGTTAACAAAATTTTTGGAAATGTAAGAACACATATTATAAACTTCCTCTCCTTCGTCATCAAAATCATTGCAAATAAGATGCATTCTAAGATTATCTTTGGAACATCGACAACGATTCGGTCAAAGTAAAGCTTTTTATTTGCTGAACGTAGATAACGCGCCAGTCGACTTATTTTCTACGTGCTATGCTGTTAAACGAAAAATTTTTGATCCATTGAAATTTTGACAGCATAAACAATACAGGACACCTTTACTGTTGCATTCAAATGTTTCTTCTGCAAATTCCACGGCTAAGTTTTTTCTGTTTTCTTTCCTTTTTTGGCATCTCACACATTAGCTATGAACTCATCACTAAATTTATAAAGCACCTGAGGCAACATAAGCATTGTCATGGATAAGGCATCTATGTAAGAAAAGAGGGAGATCAAAATTTCTGAGAACTGTCGATATTACTTTGTGCCTTTTCATTTTCCAAGTAATTTTTTAATCCCTACGTTCAATCTCTGCTTTGCACTTAATTTATTATAGGTATCGATGGGATGTATGTAAAACCTATGTATGTAAACCTGGAATGTATGTAAACGTTGTAAAATGTGGACCAAAATATGTCTCCACCGGGGGAGGGGGGGCAGGGGGGACGCGTGCCCCTCAATATTTAGGCAGGGGAGAACCTAATGTAAAAAATTAGATAGAAATGCGATTTTAGGAATTAATCCGAGTTTAACCAATAAAATATAAATATAAAATATTAGTTAATTTCAACACACTATTGTTAAAAGCTAGTCAGGGCCTATGGTATATTTGATGAATTATATATTACTTTCACTTACCTATATATGAAATATATAGTAAGTGGAAGTATTGCGATCGTGAAAAAATTCGACTTCCGGTTTTCAACGGAAATACACGTTTTGGGGTCCCCTGAGTCGAAATGACCAAGTCCCGCGAAATGGTCTGTGTGTGTGTGTGTCTGTGTGTGTGTGTGTGAACAGACTAGCTCAAAAACTATAAACCGTGCGATCCTGAAATTGGGTATTTAGTGTAGGTATATGCCCGCGATGTGACAGCATAAATTTCATCAAAATTACTTCAAGGGAGGGGGTACTTTACTTAATAACTTTTTAGGTTTTTTTCGATTTTCTCAAAAACGGCTCTAACGATTTTGACTAAACTGAGTATTTCATCTATTTATATGCCCGAAATATGACTGTAAAAATTTCATCAAAATTGATTAACCGGAGGGGGGACTTTACTTAATAAATTTTGTAACATTTTCACGTGTTTTTTTATTTACTCTAAATCGGCTTTAACGATTTTGATGAAACTTGGTAGTTGATGTATGTATATGCCCGAGATATGACTGTAAAAAATTTCATTAAAATTGATTAACCGGAGGGGGGACTTTACTTAATAAATTTTGTATCATTTTCACGGGTTTTTTTATTTACTCAAAAACGGCTTTAACGATTAACAAAAATAAGATATGAATGTAGAAAAATGTGTGACTTTGGGAAATGATAATTAGCAAAACACGTCAATTTCTAATCTAAGTAAGTTGGTAAGTGAAAGTTGTGTGTTGCGCGCACGCACCAGATTTTTTTTATTTCAGCTCGAACTGTTTTATGTTTTATTGCTCTACATTTATTTTTTAAACCAAGCAGCTTGATCCTACTTTCCATCAATTTGATGAAGCTTTTAGTAGTTAATTCATAGCAATGAAATGAGTAGGATCAGGATGAGAACGAGAACTTGGATAAAATTCAATCCAGAAATTTCGGCCCACATCCTTCAACATGAAGCCTTAAAAATTCCCTATTTTCATGTGTAACTGAGGCATAAATTGACAAGTTTTAAGAGACTATAAATATCTTTAAAATATAGCGTTTGAGGAGCGATTTAAATGCCCCAAAAGTTTTTTTAGAGGTTATTATTTCAACTTTTAGCCCCTCAAATTTCTACCTACTCTCTCTAGGGACATTTTGAGCCTTCCCCCAAATAGTTGTTGGTGACGCCCATGTGTAAAACAAAAGTAAATTCCCTAAACGTTGTAAAATATGGACCAAAATATGCATTTATCGAAATATATGTAATAATATTTAAAAACTACAAAATATGGAAAATATAAATGGTTTATATCATGGTAAAAACCATTTAGAACGCATATACGTGCATTTTTAAGCATCAGAAGAAACTATGTAAATCATTGAAAATCCCATCCCTAGTTTTCTTCACAGAGCACAGTGTCACGAGTATATAGGGTAAGAAATCAAAATTCGTATTTTTACTTTCACTTACCTATATATGAAATATATAGTAAGGTGGAAGTATTGCGATCGTGAAAATTTTCGACTTCCGGTTTTCAACGGAAATACACGTTTTGGGGTCCCCTGAGTCAAAATAACCAAGTCCCGCGAAATGGTCTGTGTGTGTGTGTGTGTGTGTGTGTGTGTGTGTGTGTGTGTGTGTGTGTGTGTGTGTGTGTGTGTGTGTGTGTGTGTGTGTGTGTGTGAACAGACTAGCTCAAAAACTATAAACCGTGCGAACCTGAAATTGGGTATTTAGAGTATGTATAAGCCCGCGATGTGACAGCAAAAATTTCATCAAATTTGCTCAAAGGGAGGGGGTACTTTATTTAATAACTTTTTAAGTTTTTTTCGATTTTCTCAAAAACAGCTCTAACGATTTTGATTAAACTGAGTATTTGATCTATTTATATGCCTGAAATATTACTGTAAAGATTTCATCAAAATTGATCAATCGGAGGGGGGACTTTACTTGATAAATTTTGTATTATTTTCACGTGTTTTTTTTATTTACTCAAAAACGGTTTTAACGATTTTGATCAAACTTGGTATTTGATGTATTTATATGCCAAAGATGTGATAACCAACATTTCATCACAATTGATCAACCGGAGGGGACTATACTTAATAAATTTTGTATCATTTTCACGTGTTTTTTTTATTTACTCAAAAACGGTTTTAACGATTTTGATCAAACTTGGTATTTGATGTATTTATATGCCAAAGATGTGATAACCAACATTTCATCACAATTGATCAACCGGAGGGGGGACTATACTTAATAAATTTTGTATCATTTTCACGGGGTTTTTTTATTTACTCAAAAACGGCTTTAACGATTAACAAAAATAAGATATGAATGTAGAAAAATGTGTGACTTTGGGAAATTATATTTAGCAAAACACGTCAATTTCTAATCTAAGTAAGTTGGTAAGTGAAAGTTGTGTGTTGCGCGCACGCACCAGATTTTTTCTTAACAAGGTTAATTATTTTCGTGCACTAGTCTATCTAGTTGGTGCGCCAGACATCGTACAGTTGTGAATTGCTTTAGGAATCTAAAACCACAAAACCACCCTAAGAAGCATCCAGAGGCAGATAAACTCGTTATGAAAATTAAGGTAAAGACATTTATTAATTACGGTTAAAATATGGAAGAAACAGTTATTTTACGTTTTTTAGAAAATATATTCCAAAGTTAATAAATTGATGAAAATTTCTTATACTATGTTACCTTCTCCAAAGAATAATAACTATAATAATATATATAACATGCGATTGTATTACAATGATATTATAATGGACTTACAGTTAGGGATAGTATCCACATGAAGTCGGCCAAAACGTAAGTGAACATCAAATTGGTGTGGATCGTGTTCCTCAAACATCTCATTTCCCTGAAAAGTAAAATTAAAAAATCATAAATCTGAAAAGACTATTATAGATTAGTCTATAAAATAGAAAATAAATATTTCAGCAGAGGCAAGATTAAATATAAATAAGACAAATGAAAAATAAGCTAATAAAGAAAATAATTAGAATATGGTTTAGTACGGTCACAATAAACAGCAAAAATGTACCAAATTAATTAATCTTTTTCCATAATAAATATTAATTAAATCTATATATTTAAAGATGAAATTCTGTTTGTTTGTGGGTTCTTTATGGAAATCCATACCGTTTGTCCTAAATTCTCCAAATTTTGCTCAGTGGTTCTATGATACCAGGTGCGAGCACCTGTCCATATTAAAATTCCATAAATTCAGCCGATCTCTGGGTATACACTTTATTGTTATAAAAATCGCTTTGATCTCTCTTTACATTGTTTGGTACACGAAATCGAAAAAAGTCTCACTTTATGGATTTAAAAAATGAAATTCTCCGGGTAAAACCGGAATATATAGCTAATTGGGAATATAGCACATAATATGAGATTATATATCAAAGTGTCTTTTGCTAAAACAAATAGATTCGATGCTTTCACCACACATGAAAAGATGACTAAATATAGGAAGAAAATAAAGTTTTGTGTCAATAAATCAACTCACACCACCATCTGTTGAAAATTTATAAAACTTACAAACAATCACACTCAATTGAAGTATAATAAGCATTTAATTTGCAATAAAATAAATACTGATGCAAATAATTGAGATAAAAACTATCCTATCTTTTAAGTTGGACAAAACAAGAGACAATGAGCAAAATTTTATAAGAATCGGTTGAGTAGTTTCTGATTTTACTCCCGACAAACATCGGGACACGAGATTTGTATACTACATATTTCATATATAGGAACAAGGAGGGTTCAGAGCAGGAAGGGGATGCATCGAGCATATTTTTTCGCTAAGGGCATTGGTAGAAATGAATCTTCGGAAGGAAGGAAATTATATTTTTGCTACATTCGTGGATTTCAAAAAGGCATTTGATTCTATAAACCACTCCCTCCTTTGGCATAAACTGTTTGATATTGGCATCAGTCGTAAATTAATATGAATATTGAAAGCTCTCAATGACAATGCAATGATGCAAATTCAAGTCGGCGACGAACTATCTGAGGAAATAAGTATTAGCTCTGGTCTCTTACAAGGAGAGAGTCTTAGCCCAACCCTCTTCATATTATTTTTATCAGATGTAGTTATGTTTTTTCAAAATAATGGTGCTAAAAGAGTCCCTATCGATCATAAAAATAATGCTCCTTTTAGCTGACGATATTGTACTTTTAAATACTTCATGGCATTATACTCATAGAAACACAGAATTAATGGAACTATATTGAGTTCAAAACGCTTTAATTTTAAACCCAGAAAAATCTAAAATACTAGTGTTTTATAAATAACCAAAAATGTTGTTTATTTTTATTTATTTTTTCTTCTTTATTTATTTATTTATTGTTTGGTTTTTTAACTAGAATGAAATCACTCGTTGTTGTGTCAATACCAGAGCTAATTAAATAGCTAGTATCTGTTAAGGGGGATATTATTTAGCTGTATCTATTTTATTATAATTTAATTTTGTAGTAATAATAATATAATATATAATAATAATAATAATGTCTTTATTTGAATACAAAATACAAAACAAAAAAAATTAATTAGACACGTACTCTTGGCATTAGGCCATTAGAGGAGAGTCGTGGCTTGTTTACAAAATAAATATGTACATTTATATAATCAGCATTAAGTCAGTAAATTGTTGCTTATTTACGTATCTCACTCATTGTAAATTATATTACTCCTTTGCAAATATACAAATATAATAAAGTATATGAAAAATGATATACTTTGTAAAAGATATAATTACATACAAACAGAAAAAAAAAAAATAGAAAAAGAATAATAATCAAAAAATATAAAAAAAAGAATTAAGAAGAAAAGAAAAATACAAATAATATAAGATAAAATACAAATAATACAAAGGTGGCCCTCTATTAACGGGAGTCAATTATAACCGTGTACCTGTATTTCCAGGCTTCTTTCGCATATCCGATTAGAGAGATCCAATTTTTCCCATTCAAATAATTAATCACTTCTGTCCTGGTTAATGTAGTTTTTTTAATCTTCCTTTTCTTGTTAATTTTGTAGTACATTATCTAATTAAATAGTAAATTGTCTTTATCTAAATCTGTTTCACGACCATTCAGAATAAATATTTGTTACTTTCACTTACCTATATATGAAATATATAGTAAGTAGAAGTATTGCGATCGTGAAAATTTCGACTTCCGGTTTTCAACGGAAATACACGTTTTGGGGTCCCCTGAGTCCACATGACCACGTCCCGCGAAATGGTCTGTGTGTGTGTGTGTGTGTGTGAGTCTGTGTGTGAACAGACTAGCTCAAAAACTATAAGCTGTGCGAATCTGAAATTGGGTATTTAGTGTATGTATATGCCCGTGATGTGACAGCAAAAATTTCATCAAAATTGCTCAAAGGCAGAGGGTACTTTATTTAATAACTTTTTAAGTTTTTTTCGATTTTCTCAAAAACAGCTCTAACGATTTTGATTAAACTAAGTATTTGATCTATTTATATGCCCGAGGTATGACTCTATAAATTTCATCAAAATTGATCAACCGGAGGGGGGGGACTTTACTTAATAAAATTTTGTATCATTTTCACGTGTTTTTTTATTTACTCAAAAAAGGCTTTAACGATTTTGATCAAACTGGGTATTTGATGTATGTATATGCCAAAGATGTGATAGCCAACATTTCATCAAAATTGGTTTAACGGAGGGGGCAGTTCATTACTTTTTAACCAATTTTTACCTTTTTTTCGATTATCTCAAAAACGGCTTTAATGATTTTCATCAAATTCGTGATGTTTAATGAAAATTAGGTGTTCTTTAATATCACGTTAAATGGGGAAGGGGCCTTTTTTGTTTTCCTATAAAGTACCTTTGTATTTGTTTATATGGAGAAATTATCTGTCTCTCGTTTTGCCTAAAAATAAGAAATGGCTAAATATGAGATATGATAAAAATCAAGGAAACACATAGAGGAGAAAAAAAGAAAAATATTCAGTCAACTCATAAAACTCCTTGAGCGCCTTTAATGACAGACCATTGTTCATAATTAAAGGCGTTCTGTTCATTTGAGAAGTGGCAATTAACAAAACGCATTAATTTTTAACCTAAGTAAGTTTGTAAGTGTAAGTTGTGTGTTGCGCGCACGCACCAGATTTTTTTTGTTTGTTTTTCTATTCTTGTTATTTTTAGCTAGTAAATTGTATTATTATTTACTCGTATTATAAAACTAACTAGGATGATAATTATTGTTTGTTTGTTTGTTGTCGTTTAGAGGCGTTTAATTATTGTTTATTTTTGTTTTATTTATTAGTTATATTAATATTTAATATAACTAACATACTAAAACAGAATAGGCCAGACTCCATCGCTACATTCTGTAACATGTAAGTCAATAAAAAATGTATCTATCTATTTCATATATAGGTAAGTAAATGTAAATAGTATACATTGAAACAATATCGATCGGACAAAGAGGAAATCTATTCATAAAGGGATATACTGGGACTAAGCTGCTACCAGGAGCGGTGCTGAGGAGGTCAATCTGATAACTTGGAGTTGGATGCTACTCACGTAGGGTGGCGAGGGTCTCTTGCGAATATCTCATTGTCGGCAAACCATGGCCGTTCAGACCGTCCCAGTAGTTGCAGCAACTTATAGAATATTTTCAACTTCGTTTTATTCACAAAATTTATTTTTTACTTAATATTGTAACCTTAAACAAAAAAACAAAAGAAGAACATATGGTTTAAAAGTCCCAGACCCATTGTTAGAACGAACTAACAGTCGGAACAAAGCTTTATAGCACTTGTTTGTGACTACGATGTTCGAGTTCAATCCACGCCGGGCTAGAACATTCCACGCCAGTCCTTTTACGACTATATATAAGGGGCGAGTGACTGGACAGTTTAGTCTTGTTCTGAGACTTAAGCCATATGATTATAAGTGTATAGGTTATTGTGTAAGGGGAAAGCGGGGTTGGTTGGCATAGGGGGTAGGTTGGGCATTGGCTTATAGTTTCCGTCACACCTGTTGTGAAGGCACCACCATTGTACCATGTGACCCGGTCGACCTCGGGAGTCTTGTCTTGAGTTTTCAATCCGATGCTAACAGTGTAGAGAAGAGTGTGCTTCATTGATTGATTTCACATGTTAGTAAATTTTTATATTTTCAGTAAAGTTGGTTTAAAGGCATGGAAAAACATTTGACTCCGATTCTGTTCACATAGCCCCAAACTCCTTCGAAAAACCTAACATTTCGACTAACCAGTTTCTTGTTTGATTGTTCTCCCCTGTCCTGGCCGTAGTCATCTTTCAAATGATCTCTCCTGTGGGGTTAGTTGGCCTCTTGAACTTTTTTTTGTGGCGCAGTAGCAATTCACAAAAGCAAGGTAAACATAATCAAAGGTGAAACTACCAATTGTCTTTAGTTCCAGCGAGGAAGATGAGAGCAATTTTTCTTATGCAAAAAGTGACGACACTCTAAACTCTAATCTAATCTCTAATCTTCATCTATTGTCATTCTATTTTCCCTTAAAAGCTGTTAAAAACCGATTCAAAATTATTATACCATTATTTTTTTTTTTGCGTCCACCCCTTCTTCGCCGTTTAGGCTATACGGGGTTTCCCGGGCCAGGGGAGAGGGTGGGGGATTAATGCCGAGTATTATTAAATTTCCCCTGGCTCCGGGTTTTGAACTTGCTATCTTCTGGTTCTCAAATCATCTGTCCGGTTGTCAGTGGCAACGCGTATTTTCTAACGCTTTTAGCCACTCGCCCATCCCGCCACCCTATTATACCATTATATAGCAGCTTTTAATAACAATAATATGTGTCAGGCAGTACTTGAATGAGATGGCTAAACAATCCCACCTTATTTTTTTTTCATTTTTTTTGTTTAACGTTACAATGCTTACACTTAAAGTAAAGAATTTGGACGACGAACTTATATTATGTCAGGAATAGAATAGTCTAGAAGGTTCCAGACAAGCATAGAAGATTCTCGAACAGGTACTTGAACAGTTTTTCAGGTACTCGTTAAAGATCCCTATCCTAATTAACCGGGATAAGCAAAATTTACGACTACAGCTGTAGCATCGTCCGATTAGCCTTAGTGGAATTACGTGACGTTGAGCAAACACACAACAAGATATAGCAATAATTGATAAATAAGACCATGTGCAACTATGGAAAATTTCTCGAAAATGACACAAAGATGATTTTAATAAATTTTTACTTTCACTTACCTATATATGAAATATATAGTAAGTGGAAGTATTGCGATCGTGAAAATTTTCGACTTCCGGTTTTCAACGGAAATACACGTTTTGGGGTCCCCTGAGTCAAAATAACCAAGTTCCGCGAAATGGTCTGTGTGTGTGTGTGTGTCTGTGTGTGTGTGTGTGTGTGTGTGTGTGTGTGTGTGTGTGTGTATGTGAACAGACTAGCTCAAAAACTATAATCCGTGCGAACCTGAAATTGGGTATTTAGAGTATGTATAAGCCCGCGATGTGACAACAAAAATTTCATCAAATTTGCTCAAAGGGAGGGGGTACTTTACTTAATAACTTTTTAATTTTTTTTCGATTTTCTCAAAAACGGCTCTAACGATTTTGATTAAACTGAGTATTTGATCTATTTATATGCCCGAAATATGACTGTAAAAATTTCATCAAAATTGATCAACCGGATGGGGGACTTTACTTAATAAATTTTGTATCATTTTCACATGTTTTTTTTATTTACTCAAAACGGTTTTAACGATTTTGATCAAACTTGGTATTTGATGTATTTATATGCCAAAGATGTGATAACCAACATTTCATCACAATTGATTTACGGGAGGGGGGACTTTACTTAATAAATTTTGTATCATTTTCACGGTTTTTTTTTATTTACTCAAAAACGGCTTTAACGATTAACAAAAATAAGATATGAATGTAGAAAAATGTGTGACTTTGGGAAATGATATTTAGCAAAACACGTCAATTTCTAATCTAAGTAAGTTGATAAGTGAAAGTTGTGTGTTGCGCGCACGCACCAGATCTTTTAGAATACAAATCTTCATTGGTATTATTACATTGTGTCTCATTTTGAGACACTGGTAATATTGCTGATCGAACGCATTCACACTCTATTTTATAATAAATTAAGAAAAGTTTTGTTGATCTACGGTATGTACAAATCTCTAATTACTTTTTTTTTAAGTGCTTAAGCCTTATTAACTTAAGGATATATATAATCTAATGTTTTTATAGTATTGTAACTCTTATGTGGGTTAAACAATTTTTATTGAACAAAACACAAATATATTAATTTAACCATCATTGTGGGTGACCACCTATTTTTTAAATAATTTATTTTTGAAGAGAAAAGATTTGGCTCCGCCGGGAATCGAACCCGGGTCTTCCGCGTGACATGCGCGGTATGCTATCCATTACACCACGGAGTCGCTTCCAAACGGTGCCAAATCCTTCCTCTTCACTGACACCTCTCCCAACGATCTCGCAAGTTTTGCGAGTATTTACGGGAGATGGACAATTTTTGTCCAATTTTGGGCATCTTCTTGACGTTCGTCAATTTTTTAAATTATTTTATATTAATTTAACCATCATTGTGGGTGACCACCTATTTTTTAAATTATTTTAAATAATTTATTTAAAATTATGGAAGCGACTCCGTGGTTTAATGGATAGCATACCGCGCATGTCACGCGGAAGACCCAGGGTTCGATTCCCGGCGGAGCCAAATCTTTTCTCTTCAAAAATAAATTATTCAAAACACAAATATTTAAACAGGTTACAAAAAGAACAAGACTAACTCTCTTGCCCATCGCTCCTTATATTAAGTCAAGATAAGAACAGTTTACAAGATTCCAGACAAGCGTAGAAGATTCTCAAACAGTCAGGAATATAATATATTATAGCAGAACAGTTTGTAACTGTTGGTTGTAACCACCAAAAAGACTAGAACTCTTTTCAATCATTTGTTTTGTTTTTTAGTTTTTTTGTTTCACGTTACAATGTAAAGAATTTGGACGAAGAACTTATATTTAGTCAGGATTAGAACAGTCTAGAAGGTTCCAGACAAGCGTAGAATATTCACGAACAGGTACCAGAACAGTTTGTAATTGTTCTAACAAAAAGTTTAGAACTCTTTTCGATAATATGTTTTGTGTTTCACATGTTACAATATCGTACAAAAAATATCTGACGAACACAAAGTTGAAGTCTAAATAGTGGCCACGAACCTCGACTTCAATCCTTCCAACTTTAATCAAGGCGGTTAATGTGCCGTGAAATTCACGCTGTTTGTTCGACCGTCATTTTTTCACAACTAAACTGCCAAACAAGAACTGGTTCCGAAAACCCATTAATTACAAACCCACTTCGAGGAAACTGCTACAACTGGAAAAACGTGTATTCCCTAAAGAGTTACTCTGATGGGAATTGATGGCTATGGCGTATCCGAGATTGTGTGGAGTTTTGTTTGGTTTATTTTATAGCAGAAAAACTTTTGCAACATTTGAATTCCCCAAAGAAAACATATTGAACTGAGCTCATTCACTGTCGTGTGAAAGGTTTTTGGTACGATAGCAACAGAAAAAAAAAAAAAAAAAAAAAAAAACCTGTACCACTACAACCCATAAAGGGTCTTGGGTGCAGTACTATGTAAGGAAGAGTACTGTTTCTTGGTCAGCGGTCGTGCAAGGAGGTGATTTGACCGTGATCACGCTCGACCGCCAGGTTTTTTCCCCTTAATTTTTCAATTAAGGGTACCCACTTTATAGAGGCTGGGTTTGCCCCAGGAGGGTCTCTCGGCCCACGAGACGAACTGTGGCGAATAATAAAGATATCATAAGCCATGTCAGATTCGAACTCGGGACCTTAAGCACAGCAGCCCACTGCCTTACCAGTGGGCTACCCCGCTCCCTCGATAGAAACAGATCGAGAGAAAAATTAGATAGAGGCAAAGATGAATAAAAATATTAAATTTGGTGTTGGCTTCAATGAACAATGATGTTGTACGATAATTTTAGTGAAGGAAAAAAAGGGAAAAAATAAATTAATCTGATTGAAATTACCAACATAAAAAAAACCCGGATAAAATGGAAAAAAAATATTTCGCTCTGGTGAGCTCAAAAAAGCAATTAAAACAATTAAATGCACTGTAAAAAAAAAAAATGAAATAAATCTTTAATGCAACTAGCCAAGCTTTCGCTCTAAGCTGATTCGGACAAGGAGAAATGAGGATAATCGGGTAAAAGATATTGAAGGAATGATTTAGGATGAAGGAAATTTTCACCTGTTGCTCGTCCTTCTTGAATTTTGCGGCCAGCGGCGGTTGAAGAGAAAAATTCGAAATAATCATGAATTTTTTAACCAAGAGGTACCAACAGTAATCATCAGCGGACTCTAACTTGAGATCGAACGCACGATGATGCTTGCAGTTCAGCATGAAAAAGACAAGTGAAGTGAAAAATGGCTGACCCCCGGAATTCTAAACCCATCCAAATGCCATCTTGATGCCACTGATAACCCAATTGTTGGCCCGGCGATTGCTATATCCGGTGACGGTTTAGGCGGCAAATTCAAAATGAAATATAAATTTGGAGACCAAAAAAAAAAAAAAAAAAGCAATAATCTGTGATTGAAATAAAATAAAATCAAAATACCGAACAGATGTTCAATCACGACGCACAGTGGGGAAAATTTTTTCATTTAGCGGCCAAAAATCTATAACTCCTGACCGAAAGACGATAATCGAATAATTCTTTTTTCATTAATGAGCTTGGGATTCCCTTCATCAGTGGGAATAAAAAATAAAAAAAAAATAACAACGCTCAAAGTATTTCAAATTAATTTTTATATGAATCATTTCTTCACATAAATTTAAATTAATTAGTTTATTAGGTACAGGGTTATACGTGTAGAATGAAATGAGTCAGTATTATTATCTATTGAGCTTTCTGCTTATTTACATATCTTTTTCAGGCATTTGCTCCTTTTGAAAGATTTTAAAATAATTATTGTCTAAATAAGAAAAAATCCAAACAATTAAATTAAAAATACCCTATTTTTTAGGAATTTCAAGGGAATAAAATATTTCCATTTAATTCAACGAGAAGTATATTTTATGATTTAGTCCAATTCGAGGCCGATTATATAATAAAGGTTCAAGTACAGTTCTTATTTATAAAATATGTTTGGTATAATACAAAAGATTAAGCTCTATAGAAAAAAAAAAATAATATCAGAGAGATGAGCATAGATTTTGCTTAAAATAAATTCTATTTTTTCCCTTTTAAGCTTTACTTTCTATAATAATGCACCAAACATATTTTACAAATAGTGCGTTTTAATTTCATCCACGTTAACTATGTAATTTATGAAAAGAAAGTATTTAAATTGATATAATTTCTATTATTGGCAATAGAATTTTTTCACAGTGGTAGAGGGTGAAGGGTGCTAAAATACCATAGTAGAATTAGATCGATGAAATGCGTCGATCGGCGATACATCGATTTTAAGATTTAAATCCCTATATTTGAACCTTTATTATAAAATCGGCCTCGAATTGGACTAAATCATAAAAGATACTTCTCGTTGAATTATATGAAAATATTTTATTCCCTTAAAATTCCTAAAAAATAGGGTATTTTTAATTTAATTGTTTGGATTTTTTCTTATTTAGACAATAATTATTTTAAAATCTTTCAAAAGGAGCTAATGCCTGAAAAAGATATGTATATAAGCAGAAAGCTCAATAGATAATAATACTGACTCATTTCATTCTCCATGTATAACCCTGCACCTAATAAACTAATTTATTTAAATTTATGTGAAGAAATGATTCATATAAAAATTAATTTGAAATACTTTGAGCGATGTTATTTTTATTTTTTTTTTCTCACTGATGAAGGGAATCCCAAGCTCATTAATGAAAAAAGAATTATTCGATTATCGTCATTCGGTCAGGAGTTATAGATTTTTCCCCGCTAAATGACAAAATTTTCCCACTGTGCGACGTTCATGATTCAATGAATAATGATGTTAAATTTGATATTGATCTTACCGTGGAAGCCTACATTCCCTCTTATAAAAATTAATAATATTTATACTTACTATGTGTGTTCAAAAGACTGACATAAAAACTAAAAAGACAATTACTGACCAGCGTTACAAACAACTGTCCCACCTCCTAGACTACAGATCAACACTTAACTTACGTAACATAAGACTAAAATATATAACACCATCCTAAAACCTATTTGGGCCTAAGGAACAGAACTTTGGGTTTCCGCTAAACAACTAAATTCATACCACCCAGTCAAAAATTCTTGGAAAAATTGTAAACGCTCCATGGTACATTTCTAACAACAAAATTCACAAAGGCATGGACATTCCGATAGTAAAATCAAGCATTCATGACAAATGCACCACATTTTACTGTTCAACTCACAAACAATCAAACCAACTAGTTTCTTCTCTTCTTCCTCCCAGCTACCTTGAAACAAAACAAATGATTGAAAAGAGTTCTAGACTTTTTGTTACAAACTTTTCTAGTACATGTTCGTGAATCTTCTACGCTTCTCGGGAACATTCTAGAATGTTTTAATTCAGTCTAAATATAAGGAGCGAGTCTTGAGTCTTAGCCCGGTTCTGAAGATGGAATCATATGGTTATTTTTGTGTTACTATGTCGTTTAAAGTTGATACTTTTTGTAATATTTTTAATAATTGAGTTTTTCTTATTTGTCTGACATTGTGAAATACTATTTTCGTCTAATGAATAATATTTACATTATTTTAAAGAATGGTTCAGTGATTTCAGTTATTCATTTTATTTATTGATTTTTTAAAAATTTTCAATTTAATTTTTACAATTAAATTGCAATACAAGCTTAATTTAATACAAATATTTTTTGCCATATTTTTTTACCGTAAAATGTAAATAATTCAGGCGGGAAGGTTAAAAATTGGTAATTTTATGAAATTTAACGTGTATGGGGGAGATTTGTTAACAGTTCAATTTAACTTCATACTCTTTGTTTTTTCACTATAACTATATAAAAATGTGAGTGTGTATGTGTATATGTATGTAGGTATGTATGTGTGCGTGTTTATAAGTATGTGTGTATTTATGTGCATGCAGTGAGTACGTATATATACATCTGCGTTCGAGTTTGAATATGCGTTGGCGTGTATCTATTGCTTGGCGACGACGTGGAAATGATAGAACTAAATACAAAAGCATTGATGGAAGCCGGAAAAGAAGTAGGGCTAGAAATAAATACGGAAAAAACAAAATATATGGTTAGTTGTAGAAACGGTGACAATTTTGGCGATATTGAAGTAGAAGAGGAAATATTCGAAGCCGTTGAGAAATTTAGATATTTAGGATCTACTGTAACTATAAAAAACGAAATCGAAGAGGAAATTAAGGATAGATTAAAGGCGGGAAATGCTTGTTATTTCTCGGTTGCAAAATTACTTGGGTCACGCCTTTTATCCCGAAATTTAAAAATTAGGATTTACAAAACTATAATTCTTCCGACTGTTCTTTACGGTTGTGAAACATGGCCGCTTACAGTAAGGGATGAGAAACGCCTTATGGTGTTTGAAAATAAAGTGCTGCGTAGAATATTCGGGCCGAAGAACGATGAGTCAACAGGAGAATTTAGACGGCTACACAATGTGGAATTGCGTGAGCTTTACCCGGCAAATGTAATGGAGTCTATAACTGCGCGTCGGCTAAAGTGGGCATGCAAAATGACGAGTCTTAGTAGTGAACGAATTCCTAAAAGATTGATAAACGCTTTGCCGATTGGAAAACGGCCGAGGGGTAGGCCTAGGCGAAGGTGGGAAGATTCGGTGAAAGCAGATCTTGTGAATTTGGGATTGGACGGTGGTAGGTGGATGGAGGTGTGTAGGGACCGATTGGTGGTGTCGGCGTCGGGCCTTCGGGTCCGTTAAGCCTTATTGTATTGTATTGTATTGTATTGTATTGTGTATCTATTGTTATGAATGTATATTTGCATAATAAATTTATTTATTATAGAAACATCACGGATATTTGTCTGTTATCATAGAATATTTGTACTTATTAAAAAAACATATAATTCTTATAGATATAGAATGCAAGGCCTCAAAGTCTCGTATTATTTCAAAAATGCACTTAATCATGCAGGTTACATGCCAAATTTTCGCCTATTCAGGCATCTTCAGGGCTACTACAGTTTCGCAAGCAAGCTAGAAACAGACTCTAGGAAGAGACTATTTAATTATAGATATAGAATGCAAGGCCTCAAAGTCTCGTATTATTTCAAAAATGCACTTAATCATGCATGTAACCTGCATGATTAAGTGCATTTTTGAAATAATACGAGACTTTGAGGCCTTGCATTCTATATCTACAATTATATAATTCTTATATAATATTGGCATATTAATATGTATTATTATTATTATTGTAAATTATTATTAACAAGTATATATATTTATATATTTATTTTAGGGATATCTTAGTAAATAGTCTGTTAACATTATTTATTGATATTATATCTAGTAGCTAAAGATGAAAATTGTAAATTAATTATTTGTAATGACGTTATGAACTATATTAAGTATTTGTGTGTTTGTTTATATTTACTTATATCAAATGTTTAGATATACGATTTAATTGCCTTGCGGACTCAAGATGTCCTTTTTCTAATCCATAAAAGAATTTCAATTGGTACAAGAATTTGTATTCTTTAACAAATAAAATATATCTATCCATCTATATAAATAAAGATGAAATTAAGTTTGTTTGTTCTTTATAGAAATCCATAATTTGTCCTAAATTCTCCAAAATTCGCTCAGTAGTTCTTTCATACCAGTTGCGAACACATGTCCATATTAAAATTGCATAACTTCAGCCGATCTCTGGGTATATTCTTTATTGTTATAAAAATCGTTATGATCTCGCTTTAATTGGTTTATGGCAGCCCCATGTTTTTCTCATGGTCAGCTTTACGTTGCATTCTCTTCAGTAGGTTCACCTAAAGACCTATTTATATATGCCCCAGATGGTAATACTAAGAAATAGTATACCTTACAGCTTTAGAATAATAATATATTAGTGCTATTTTTTGTTTATAGAATTGTTCAAGTTTATTAGAAAAATGAAATTCCCCTGTCGAAACCGAAATTTATTTGTTACTGCAGGAAAATACTTACCTAGTTAGTTGGACATTTGAAATGTGGCCAGTTGCAACCAACCTAAATCCCCTCCCACCGAACCTCAATTTGTTGTCCAGGCCTACTAAGGCTTACAAGGGACAGTGGTTCTACATGTAAGGCAATTCTTTTTCAGAATCCGTTCTTTTGTCAATGCTGGAACCTCAACATTCGGTACCCTTCCAAGGGGATAGACCATAAGCAACATGTTCAGGGAACCCATTTGTTATTTTAAATTATTTTTTAGCTTATTTTTTATTTAATTCATTATTTTTGGGGTCTCTAGTGGTGTTGTTGTTAGCATAGAAACCTACTAAACTATACGTCCCGAGGTGGCCCTAGGATTTTTTAACGGGAGTAAAAAATCCTTGGCTATGCCTTCCCTCGGATAAGACCTAAAATGGAGATCCCGAGCCTGTACGATGTCAGGTACTCGTTAAAGATCCCTAACCTAATTATACCTGGATAGGCAAAATTTATGACACCCACTGTAGCATCGTCCGATTAGCCTTAGTAGCATAAAGGAACGTTAAACAAACCAGATGCATTGCATGATAAATAAAAAGAAACGAAATAAAGTTATTATCTTTAACTTTTAGTTATCATACTTTTATCTTTTAGTGCATGTGAAACACTTATATAGTGTTCCATTTACTTTATGATTATAACTCAGTAAATAACATAACAGAACATGGTACTCCTAGACATAACATATTGACATCAAGAATTTCCCATTAAAATCTAATTATAAAGAAACAAATATAAAATTTTTATATTTGTTTCTTTTTAATTAGATTTTTATTTCTTTTTTATTTAGTATCATGTAATGCATCTGTTTGTTTGTTTAAAGTCACTTTATGCCACTAAGGCTAATCGGACGATGCTATAGTGTGATTCATATATTTTGCCTATCCAGGTATGATTAGGATAGGGATCTTTAACGAGTACCTGACATCGTATAGGCTCGAAACCTCCGTTCTACGTCCTATCCGAGGGACGGCATAGCCGATGATTTTTTAATCTCATAAAAAAATCCTAGGGCATAAAGTGACGTTAAAACTAACAAACAAACAATCATAAAATAGATCAAAAAATTTCTACGAAATAAATATAAGTAGGTAAATAAATTTGATTTGTTTAGAATTTCAGATTAAGGCTTGAAATATAAATTTTATTTAGTCCCTAGGCTCTATGTAGTCCCCATATCAAATTATGACGAGGAGTACTTTATTTTTATAAGGAAAGCTCCAAGACACGCTCCGATAAACACTAAAGAAAAATCCTCTTCCCACTTGGAAGTCTTTAAGTTAGTTGAAAATGGAGGGGAGGTGCACTCTGCTGGAAATAAAATGGTAAAAGTGAATTAGGTTTCAGATCCTGCGAAATAAAAATATAAGTATTACGTATGCTTTTATAATCTCTAGAATGAACTATAAAGAATATTAAGATCTACTGAAAACCTGCTCCGTATAAACAAAACGTAATGGTCAAAATTCTAGCTATTTTCAAATAAAAATTAATCTTATATATTATTTATCAAAGCCTTTTTTTTTTTTCGGTACGCCATAACTACTCTATAAATTTCTTGAATGAGGCATCATTTTAAAGGTTTCCTAAGCCGCTACACCGGAAAAATATACAAATAACTGATTTCGCCTTCGATTGCGAGTTCTAACAGCGTTTTTACCAGAAAAATGGTCGTAGAGGTTTCTAAATGGTGTCAATCTTGTCAGGTTTTCCAGGAGAACATTTTCGGTCATATACTTTTTCTCGATTAACTCCTTCGTTTGGGAGTTGAAAGCGAAAAACCGCAATTCTTAGCGATAATGGTCTCAGGGCTTTTTCGAAGGAATCACTTTTTTTCCGTTTGTCTAGAACATTTTTGGTGATATACACTTTTCCGATTGTCAGTTATTAGAATCAGTGCATTCGCTTTCCGCGAAACCGATGTGTATATTTAACATACGGCGTTTTCCAGGGTGCGCTCTTTCATTGACATCTATGTCTGTGTAAAACAAACCCACCAACAAACTGTCACAGATGATTTTATCGTAACTTCAAACATAGTGTTCAAAAAGTTCCTGTAAACTGGTCAATACTAAGTAAATAACTTAAATTAGTGTTTCAAAAATAAATAATCTACAATTTAGACACATCTATTCTTTACTTCTACTAGGGTCACCTGTGGTGTAGTGGTCAGCATAGCAACCTAAAATACTAAAGGTCCCGGGTTGACATCCCACGATGGCCCTAGGATTTTTTAATGAGATTAAAAAATCCTCGGCTATGCCGTCCCTCGGATAGGACGTAAAACGGAGGTTTCGAGCCTATACGATGTCAGGTACTCGTTAAAGATCCCTATCCTAATCATACCTGGATAGGCAAAATATATGACTCACACTATAGCATAGTCCGATTAGCCTTAGTGGCATAAAGTGACTTTAAACAAACAAACAGATGCATTACATGATACTAAATAAAAAAGAAATAAAAATCTAATTAAAAAGAAACAAATATAAAAATTGTATTTACTTGATGTCAATATGTTATGTCTAGGAGTACCATGTTCTGTTATGTTATTTACTGAGTTATAATCATAAAGTAAATGGAACACTATATAAGTGTTTCACATGCACTAAAAGATAAAAGTATGATAACTAAAAGTTAAAGATAATAACTTTTTTTTCGTTTCTTTTTATTTATCATGTAATGCATCTGGTTTGTTTAACTTTATGCTACTAAGGCTAATCGGACTAAATAAGTGGGAGTCCTAAATTTTGCCTATCCCGGTAGAATTAGGATAGAGATCCTTAACGAGTACCTGACATCGTACAGGCTATGGTCCTCCATTTTACGTCCTATCCGAAGGACGGCGTAACCAAGGATTTTCACTCAACATTATTTCATTATGGGTGATTGAATTAAAGGATTTTTTTCTTTGTTCGTATAGAAGGGATGTTATTATACATGAGTGATTTTTTTTTGTTACAAAAAAATTAATTATAAAAATTGATATATTATTATTAATACGATGCAGTCTGTCAGTTTGTGTGATTTGCAATCTAATAATTAGCAATAAGCAAATCAGTTGAATTACAACTGAATGAATTGCTAACATTATACTAAGTTAGCATATCTCTCGGCCATCGCCTCAAAAGTCGTCAAAAGTGGAGTGTAAAGTCTTATGTTTGATGTTAGTGTTTGTAAGTATAAGTAAGTAAAGGGGTGTTAAAAGTTAGTTTTTGTAGTATTGTGTGACTGTATCGGTGACTGTTGGGATATTCAGGTCCTTGTGCCATGTCATTTGTCACATAGTATGCTGCGTCTACCATTTTCCTCAATAACTTGGACTGGAATGACTTAATTCTTTGGATGTTTGAGGATTTTGCAAAACCCCATGGTTCTATCCAGTATGTCCATAATGGTCGTATTAGTACTTTGTAAATGATAAGTTTGTTAGTTATTGATAATTTCGAACGTCTGTCGAGTAACCTAGATAATATTCCATATCGTTAGTTGTTATTCCTTTTAAGTCCGATGTGGGTTCTCCATGTCAGTCTCTTGTCCAGATTATTATTTTATTTCTTATTATAAAAAAAATAAATAAAATCATAACAAAGTAAAAGAATAAGTTATGTTACTTTGGGCTTTTGAAGACGGGCCATTTTCGATTTGACAACACTAAGTCGGATCGATTATGTATTTTTCAAACATTCTATCTCAGATTTTTATAATTTTCAAATCTTATGTTGTGGGTAACTGTTCAGCCTGCCATACCGGGCCCCTGACATAAATTAGTCAGAATGAGAAAGATATTAAACAAACCCAGTAAGTAATGCTGTACAATATATCACTGGTGTTTGGTCAAAAGGGGTTAAGTTATCGAATGTGAAGCTTAAACAACGATTTACCAAGCTATTGAAAATCATTATAAATTCTTTCTGATTGTATTTCTTTATTCCAGAATAATAAATGAAACTATATTCTTTCAACAGAGACTGTAATAAATTATAGTCAATTATGAATTTTAAGAAGACGAGACAAATACATTTTTTCATTACACTGCACGGAAAGTAGCTATTTTCGATGCATTCAAACAGTACAGAAAACAGCTGTTTCCCGTTTACTTCTAAAAGTGCACCGAAAATTTTCGGTGTACTTGTTACTTCGTTTCCCAGCCACCAGTAGCGCTTGCTGATTGTATTAAGAACAGCTGTTTAATGAAAAATCGAAATCAAGAAAACTGAAAATCCACCGATTACAATTAGTTTTTGTGTCATAAATATTTTCAAAAGTTGCCAGTTTACTTAGTGCTTTGAAGAAATAGCATTGCCCGCAATCAATAAAATGGCAATATGGCAAGCAAATAAAATCATAAATATAAGCAACAATCAAAACTGTACAGTAAATATCAATTTCAATTTCTAAAATTCTTAGAACCCTTATTTATTTCAGTATTTTATTTAATTTGTATTCAGCTTTTGTTTGTTGATCAATAAACTAATCAAACAGTATACTAGTGTTTGAAATTATAATTTAAGCTAATTAATTATGTTAGTTTGAGATTTCTGTTATACTGCCAGTTATGAAAAATATCGTTCATAACACGTACCAAAAGTGCTTTTCCTGAGCTTACTCAAACTATTCCCGTACTCGGCTTCGCCTCGTACGTGAAACTCAAATTCCCGTGTTAGACTACGCCTCACACGTGAAATTCCGTAGCGCACTGGAAAAGGCACCCTTTCGGTACTAGTAATGAAATATACTATTTTATGACTTAAGCTCTTTTGCCCAAACATGAATGTTATAACAGCAAAGAAGGAGAGATTTTCCAATGAACGCGTGAAATAATTAAAAAAACTATTTAAGTGCGCTCGCTACTTTCGTTTGAAACAGGGTTGATATATATATATCGTTTTCTCGCTGTCTCGATCCCTTAAAGATCGATTTATTTATTTATAATAAATAGATAATCCGAACAGTAAATGAAATATGTGTATTCGGATAATCAATCTTTCGCCCTTTACTTTGTACTTATTAGAATTTGCTCCGACATGTTGAGGAAACTGGCATGCACAACTTATACTACAATTGGATCACACAAGCTCGATCTATTGCTGCAATTATAGGTTGTGAACAAGAGTTTTCCGATGGTTATCTAAATGATACCATATACTATATGGAAAGTACAATAGAAAAAATGAAAAACCATTTATTATCAGTAGACATAAATAGAATCGTCAACTCAACAAATCACCCTTTCTATAGAAAATTTTGTAATTTTCAATATAATGCACCAGAGCAGTACCTTACATTTCATTCAAGTATCCAAAAGTTGAGGACAAAGGCGTGTATCAAAAGAAAAATGAAGCGTGTGCCTTCTGTAACCAAGTTTTAGGGAACATTTTATGTCATTTCCTTCTTGAATGCTCGACTCTGGGAGGATTTAGAAATAGGAACCTGCAGGAGTATATCAAGAAATCAATTTAGCCAGTATCCTAAGCATTGACTCTCAGGATCAACTCAACAATATTTTCTACTTTTTAAAGGCAGCTCTCAATAGGTCTTACTAAACTTAGTGTCCTCTATCGCTTGTTTTTACGCTTTTAGTAGACTCTTATTATTGTGTGAACTTTTTGTTTTCTTTTGATCCACATGTTTATAATTGTGTTGTGTTTCAAATGTTTATTTTTATATTTTTGAATATTTATAAAGTTTAAATAAATTTGTTCTTATATAGTGTAAAGTCTAAAGCTTGTAAGGACTCAAATGTTATCATACTGTACTGAAATGTTGATCAAATATTTATACAAGAAAATATTCTTTCACAAATAAAAATACATATATTCTATTCTATTCTGTTATTAGGAAGAAGCGGTCGAAATAATTTAACATGGCAGTTATCTCAAGGTTTTATAAGTCTTTGATTATCATTGCTACTAAAATTCATGTCCGGGAAAATGACATAACAATGAATCTATAATAGATAGCTCAGCTAATAGATGCATTAATAATGTAATAGCTAATAAGGCTAGATGAGGTGACAGAGATTGCTAACGACCCTATTATTCGAAATAAATTAGTAGCCATCAACAGGTAGCACTCAGGTAACAGAGGTTGGAGCTGTTGAATTAGCTATTATGGTTTTCATTACAAGCCCCTCTAAGGCCTAATAAAATATTTACGATCCCTTCCAATAAACTTAAAATGAAGGGAATAAAAGTAAATTATATTTAAATAGTTAGATAAATATTAAGGACTAGCTGTATATCCCGGTTTCACCCGGGGAATTTCATTTTTCTAATAAACGTGAACAAATTTAAAGTGAAATTATAACGATTTTTATAACAATAAAGAATATACCCAGAGACTGGCTGAAGTTATGAAATTTTAATATGGACAGGTGTTCGCACCTAGTAAGAAAGATCCACTGAGCGAAATTTGGGGAATTTAGGACAAACGGTATGGAGTTTTATTAAGAAAAAACAAACTAACAGAAATTCATCTTTGAGCTGTATAACCCAGTTTGATCGGGGAATTTCATTTTTCTAATGAAACGGTTGATTTCGTAAAAAAACATTGTAAAGTGAGTTCATTACGATTTCTATAACAATAAAGACTACCAGCTGAAGATCGGCTGAAGTTATGCAATTTTAATATGGACAGGTGTTCGCACCTGGTATGAAAGAACTACTGGCGAAATTTGGAGAATTTAGGATAAACGGTATGGATTTCTATAAAAAACAAACAAACAAACAGAAATATTGGCCTGCAGTTTCAGCTTCTCGCAAATCGGCTTACCTAAGCCTTTGTGGCGCAAAGCGGGCCTCGTATTTCTGGGCAGACTCAGTTTCCAGCGATTCTGCCTGTCTAAGCCTCTGTTGTTCAATCCTAATTTGATGTTCGTCGAGAGTTTCAGCTGCTCGTATTTGACGTTGTTTTTAGCTTTTGAGCTCACTACTCCTATTAAAGCTCGCTTCTTAGGAGGCATTTATAAAAAATAAATTCACCATACATGTAAATAAACGTATTGTAATTTAAAATATTTCATATATAGGTAAGTGAAAGTAAAAAAAAAAAAACACATATGGTTTGAAAATCCCAGAACTCGACGCCTACCAAGGGACGGTCTTACCGGGCCTTGTTGGCCTCTTCAAAATGTATAAAATGATATTTTAGGCTGTTTTTCGACTCAAACGGTCGATTTCGTAAAAAAAAACCCATTGTAAAGCGAGATCATGACGATTTTTTTAACAATAAAGAATATACCATGAGATTGGCTGAAGTTATGCAATTTTAATATGGACAGGTGTTCGCACCTGGTATCAAAGAACCACTAAGCGAAATTTGGAGAATTTAGGACAAACGGTATGGATTTCTATAAAGAACAAACAAACAGAATTTCAACTTTATTTATAAGATTTTCATTTCGATCCTTTTTTACTTTCACTTAACTACAGTAACAGTCAAAAGTTTAGACTCACTTTTATTTAAATCACAATCTTTAAGTTTAATAAAATAATTCTAACTCAAGAGTTAGTATATGGTGGATATCTTTCACCATCATTAACTCAAGAGGTAACATTTGAAACATTATTTGATTAAGTTTAGAATAAAATAATAAATAGGGGTAACCTATGGTGTAGTGTTTAGCAGAGTAACCTACAATAATACAGGTCGCGGGTTAACGTCCAAGGGTGGACCTAGGATTTATAATAGGAGTAAAAAATCCTTGGCTATGCCGTCCCTCGGATAGGATGTAAAATGGAGGTCCAGAGCCTGTACGATGTCAGGTACTCGTTAAAGATCCCTATCCTAATTAGACCTGGATAGGCAAAATTTAGGACTCCCACTGCAGCATCATCCGAAGGGACGTTAAAGAAACAACCAAAGAATTTATAAATAAAGTATTAATAAAATTATAGTTTTTATGTTGTTAAATAAATAATATGTTGCCAATTTTTTAATTTTACAAAACTAAGGGTGAGTCTAAACTTTTGACTGGTACTGTACGTATACATGTATAGTAAGGAAACTTATTGCGATCGTGAACAATTTCGACTTAATGAAGTTCCGCGAAATGATCAATGTGTGTGTGTGTAAACAGACTAGATCAAAAACTATAAACCGTACGAACCTGAAATTGGGTATTTAGTATATGCATATGCACCTGATGTGATAGCAAAAATTACATCGAAGTTGATCAACCGGAGGGGGGACTTTATTTCTTAACTTTTCTTCCTATTTTTACGTTTTTTTTTTTTTTTTTTTTTTTTTTTCGATTTTCTCAAAAATAGCTTTAACGATTTTGATTAAACTCGTCATGTTTAATGAGAATCGAGTATTCTTTAATATCAGGTAAGCTTTATCAAATGTAGTGAGGGGGCTTAAATGGGGAAGCGAGCCTTTTTGTTTTCCTATAAAATACGTTTTGTTTATATGGAGAAATTATAGTAAAATAACTGAAGATGGCTCAAAAGAGACGAAACCTCTTATAAATAAAAAAATGTATTGTTGAGACTAATTCGGTCCCCTTCTTGATATCCTGTTGATCAATATAGTCCCAAGAACTGAATGTCTTATAAGTGATTAATCTGCAGCAGACCAATATGGCTTCGATCGAGAAATGTTTGAATGATATGAAAACTGAAATAAAACATGAATAACTGAAGATGGCTCAAAAGAGCCGAAACGTCTTATAAATAAAAAAATGTATTGTTGAGACTAATTTGGTCCCCTTCTTGATATCCTGTTATCTGTCTCTCGTTTCGCCTAAAAATAAGAAATGGCAAAATATGAAATATGAAAATAATCAAGTAAACATGTAGGGAAAGTGCCCCATTATGGGATGGTTGCCTAATATGGGATGTGTGGTTTCTGGATGTATTTTGTACTTCAACCTCGCTTTTACTCTAGAAAATTTAAGATTTAGGTCGCATTGGCTCATAACTTTCTCACATTCATATATATTCTCTTCTAGTTAGATTATTTTCAGTGAATTGTTGTTTTTTTCGTGATAATTTCGACCTGATATTTCAGGCCTCAAGGGTATTCTAATTCCCATAATTATTGTTTTATCGTAAATTTTGAAGAATTCATTACAATATTTGCTAACTGCATTCTTTTTTATATTACATACTGAAGCACACTAACCCCTAAAAAAAAAAAAAATAAGCCACATCTTCTAATATGGGATACCCATTAATTCCTTATGTGGGATATCCCTTATATGGGGCACCTTTTTATCATTGAAATAAAAATAGTTATACATTTAAACTAAGTTTTAGAAACGTGTATTTTTTGTAATGAGAATTTTGAAAATGAAGAAACTAAAGCTCCATGTTCCTACTGTGGAGTGTCCTGCCATTGAAAGCTTCTCAGCATCCACAAATTTGCTTCTTAATTTGTGCAAAAATCTGCCAAACAAATTATATATCAAATTTTGATTTTTTTATTATTAAGTATTAAATGAGGTGACATTGTGACTAATGGGGCGACATTGTGACAAGCCTATTTTTCTACAGTTTTTGAATTTCCCTCCTTAAAAAGAATCAGGTTAGGCAATTCAGTGTACCTTTCAGATGGTCAGTAATGTGCTGCAACCTACTGGCCACATATAACTTCTTTCATTCCATTTACCATGGTGCTTTATTCCATATATGTTTGATTGTTTTCATTTAGTTGAAACCTTGAAATACAGCACCAGGGTAAATGGAATGAAAGAAGTTATGGTATATGTGGCCAGTAGGTTGCAGCACATTACTGGCGAACTGACAAGTACACTGAATTGCCTAACCTGGTTCTTTTTAAGGAGGGAAATTCCAAAAACTGTAGAAAAATAGGCTTGTCACAAAGTCGCCCCATTAGTCACAATGTCACCTCATTTTACGGTACTTGAAAATGACAAAAATATTTGATTTTTCCTTTCTGTTTTTTAACTAAATAAACATGTATTTATTTATAGCATTTATTTTTGTGAATATCTTCTGTATAATAAAAAAATTTATATATTTCATTTTATATCTTGGTCCCTAATACGGATATGTACCCCATATTAGGACACCCCCCTATCCCATATTAAGGTCCTATTTTCAAAAGGTACAAATTTTACTTATCTCACGTTAACCATGATTAAAAATTTCAAAAAGGATATATGTGATGCTTTTCATTTTCGATGTGGTCTAGTACTACTGCTTAACGTAAACAACATTTTTTGAATCACCTAAGCAATTTAGAGCCAACCAATTTAATGTTTAAAAGAAGTATCCCATAATAGGGCACTTTCCCCTAAAGGTGAAAAAAAATTTGTGGAATAAACGCAACGAGAGAGTCCTAAATTTGCCTAACCAGGTATAATTAGGGATTTTTACTGAGCCTCTGATTTCGTATATGCTTGGGAAATCCATTTTACGTCCTACCCCAGGGAGGGCATAGCCAAGGAGTTTTCCTTGTATTTAAAAAAATCCTAGGGCCTCCGCGCGATATGATCCCGCGTCTTTTAGATAAATAGGCTGCTATGCAAGCTACTTCACCACAAGTGACGCTTTGGTATAAATATTTAATGTTCTTTATTCCCATTAAATGTGTGTGCAATGATTGAGATTATTTGATTTCCAACCTCGATTACAACCGAATATGATAGAACCACTAAGTAATATTAATTTTTTTTGAACAATGATTTGATAATTTTACTGCAAAATAGGATTTGCGATATTAAATCTTAAAGCCAAATAAGGAAATAATGGTATTAAAGACTCAGTGAATCGAAGGGTTCGATGCCGACATGAGTTCGCTCCATTCCCTTGACCACAACTCTTTCATACCAGCCGTGATACAATCTCTATTTATATAAGAGGCTTTGTCCTGACTGACAGAATATTTTTGCACTTCGTGAAAAAATATCTAATTTGGACTCATTTTAAAGATCTTGATACGACGAGTTTAACTCGAATGCTCCCACTGGGCATCGAAAACAATGTTTCAAAGCCGAATAATGAGGCGTTCACGACGAGTAACCAATTTTTTGTTTCGGCGGTTTTAGTGAACTCTCTCCATTGCACGTCTCCCTCTCTTCTACCGAACCGGAAGCTTCTCCCTCCATCATTCCACCTACCGGAAGCTCCGATCCCTTTCCCTCTTCGCTCACTTCGTTTCCAACATTTGTACGGTTCACATCTAACAATAACATATTATATTAAATCAATAGCAAGATAATGATCACAGAAGTGATTTTAAAGGCTCGCGGGCAAAGCCGCGAGGGGGAATGCTAGTATGTAATATAATAACATACTGTAGCCTACTTATTTATTATAGCCTGTTTATTTATTTATATCTTTATTTAGTTGGGTTACCACGTAGAAGGTAAAAATGAATTGTAAGAAAAGTGAATTTATTACCTTCACCCTACAAGTAACCTTTAATGATAATCCAATCCCTGAATCCCAAGCAGTAAGATAATTGGGGCTTCGCCTGGACAAGGGACTGACATGGAGAACCCACATCGGACTAAAAAGGAAACAATTTAATAAACAATTTTGGAATATTATCTAGGTTACTCGTCCCACGTTCCAAATTATCAATAACTATCAAACTTACCATTTACAAAGTATTTATACGACCATTATGGACATACGGTATAGAACTATGGGGTTCTGCAAAACCCTCAAACATCTTATGAATTCAGTCATTCCAATCCAAGGTATTGAGGAAAATAGTAGACGCAGCATACTAAGTGACATAACTGCACGAGGACCTGAATATCCCAGAATATCCTGTACGATTATCGGTACAGCCACAAAATACTACAAAAACTTCCACAAAAGGCTAACTTTCAAAGTAACAATGAAGCCCAATTCCACCCCGGCGACTTTTGAGGCGGTGGCCGAGAGATATGCTAACTTAGTATAAAGTTAGCAATTCATCCAGTAGGAATTCGACCCATTTGCTTACTGCAAATCAGCGGATTGAAAATCACTCAAACTGCCACATTTTTGTGATAATAATAAATAAATAAAAATAATATAATTTATATTTTTCGTAATTTGCGTCTTCGCTGGAGCTCATCAAGCTACTTTGTGAAGAAAACGAAATTATGAAATTTATCTAATCAAAATTTATTGCTTCATTAAATTGCTGTCCTAGAACATATCCCTGGGCCATGGCCTTTTTAACCTTCCTTGGACGTGTAACTTGGGGTAAGAAAGAGAAGAAACAACTGGTTTTGAGTGGTTGTGAATTATGCAGTGAAATGCAGTTTATTTGTCGTGAATGTAGGATTTTACTGATGGAATGTCCATGTCTTTTTGTTGTTAAAAATATACCAAGAAGCGTTTACAAATGCTCTAAGGATTTTTGTGGTTTGAATTTCGTTCAAGTGTACTTGACAGAATTACTTATTACTTAAATTATTCTCACCTGTGGTGTAATGGTTAGCATGGCAATCTACAATACTAACGGTCGCGGGTTCGAGTCCCACGGACCCTAGGATTTTTTAAGGGGAGCAAAAATCCTCAGCCATCCCATCCCTCGGATAGGAGAAGTATAGAGACAAATTATATATATTTTCATACATTTTTATCATTATATGCTTGTCTTCCAACTTGTTTGTTCGTATATCTAACAATTTTATTTTATTTTTTCATTTTGTAAATCATATAAGTTGGTATAAAGCCATTGTCAAGCAATTGCTTATGTTAATTCTGAATAACATAACCAAACTCATTTAGCAAGTGCGTCATATATAAATAAATAAATTCTTTATTTATTTGTTCTGGGACGTGTCCCTTAAGAACAAAATTAAATAAAATACAGAGAGGGCTTTAGTGCCTCAGGGCTTTATGTAGTGCAAAGTTCAACATCAACCGAGCATTAAAATTAATTATCGATGCTACAGTAACGTTTATTAAAATGAGGTTAATTTTAAACCTTAATCCCACTAAATGCCGCGGGTTTGCGGCCCGCGGTGGCCTTAGGATTTTTTAAAGGGAGTAAATAGGTAAAGGACGTAAAATAGAGGTCACGAGCCTGTACGATGTCAGGTATCCGTTAAAGATCCCTATCCTGTATTATACCTGGACAATCAAAATTTAGGACTCCAGCTGCAGCATCGTCCTATTAGCCTTAGTAGCTAAATAAAGGGTCCTAGCCTTAGTACCTAGATAAAAGGACGTTAAATAAACAAACAAGCCCAATAAAAAGAGCTGAAGAAGTAACAGAAATGATGTACATATCCGAAGTCTCAAGTTTATAAAATACTAATAGAAAAAATTTATAAAAATATATAAAGTTATTTGCCGGTAACGAGTAGCGAGGAACAGTTTGTTGCGAAATGGAACAGCTTTCAGGAATCGTTCCTGATTACAAAGTCAAATGAGTGAAAATTAGTTGAGCGAAGCCGTGTCCGGCACGGAAGCCTTTGTAACATCTCCATTGTTAAAGGCGTTAAAAGTACCTGCCTTCTTAATCTTAGACTGCCTCAGTAACCTAATCTGCATTTTAAAACAGCCGATTTTATTTTATTGTGTTTACAGAGAGAGAATATAAAAAATTAATCTCTGAGATCATACTTTTTTACTTTCAATTAGCTATATATGAAATATATAGTAAGGGGAAGTATTGCGATCGTGAACAGACTAGCTCAAAAACTTTAAACCGTACGAACCTAAAATTAAGTATTTGATGTATGTATATGCCCGCGATGTGACAGCCAAATCTTCAAAAAAATGATCAATTGGAGGGGGCAATTTATTTAATAACCTTTGTCTCATTTTCACGTGTTTTTTCTTATTTACTCATAAACGGCTCTAACGATTTTGATGAACTCGGTATTTGATTTATGTATGTGCACGCGGTGTGAATGTGAAAATGTCATCAAAATTGGTCAAATAGAGGGGGCACTTTATTCAATAAATGTTGTATAATTTTTTACGTACATTATATGCCCGTAATGTGGCAGCCAAAATTCCCCATTCTCATTCCAAAATGATTAATTGGAGGGGGCAATTTATTTAATTAATTTTGTCTTATTTTCATGTGCTTTTTTTTTTTTTTTTACTCAGGAACGGCTTTAACGGTTTTGAGCAAACTGGGTATTTGATGTACATTATATGCTCGCGATGTGACGCGATTATATGATCTCCTATTATCACTGATGAAAATAAAAACTTTTGTTTTACGATAAAAACATTTATTTTACTCTAGAGGGTAATTACGAGATGCTCAAATTATTTAAAGAATATGGCTTGAAAGGTGTGAAAAAATATGGTATAAGATTTTCTTTTAATTAATTATATTTTAGTTTAGAAGCTTTAGTTCCATAATAGATTTCTAAATGCTATATAAAGTGATTTTAGAAGATCAGTAATTGTCCTCGATTTCCAGAAAGGCATAAGAGCCGAACTCTACTACTGGAAGTAAATAAACCTACTATCGATTGATATATTTACAGGAAGCGAATCGATGTAAAAAACAACCATGCAGTATCGAAATCCGTCGATTTCTAATCCTTCACTTTTTTTAGGCCAATAATATTCGATTCATTATTGCTTATTTTTTTTTTGGAATCTGTTGTAAAACTAAAATGTAATTGATTAAAAATTAAATGCTCTACAATTTTTTTCTTCGGCGGTTCGTATCCGCCCTGGGAGGGTTGACTTTTATTTTGTGGAGGCCCCACGGAATGAATCTCGACCTTCCTACCATGGCTAGATTAGGTTGGTTACACCTACAGAGTAACCCTCCCGGCCAGGTAGAGGTATCAAAAAAAAAATTGATTAAAGATTATCTTATACTATATTTTTTCACATTTTAATTGCTTTAAATAATTTGAGCATCGCGTATTTAATCTGTAAAGTATAAAATCAATTATGCACCCCTGCGCGGAGTCCCAGGTGTCAGCGGACAGGTGAGAGAAGTTGGGTCCCTCTGTCGCAAATGCGAGAGAGAGCCTGAAACACCAGCACACGTGCTGGGGAAATGCCCAAACAACTCACTCCTGATAACTCGCCGTCACCACAGGGTCAAACATGCATTGATGAGGCGCCTGAAGGAAAGAGACTTCGCCTGCTTCGAGGAAGTGTATTGTGTGGATACGGATGGATCCACGAGATATGCCGATATAGTGGCATTCCCGAAGACCGGAAAGTCGGCTGTCATTCTGGATCCCACCGTGAGGTACGAATCTAATGACCTCGATCAGGCGAGTAAAGTTGACGAGGAAAAAAAAAATATATATATGAAAAGTGTATCCCTTTTCTCAAAGAGAGGTTCCGCGAGAGCTTCGGCGAGAGAGAGTTCCACATGAGAGGCCTTAGGTTCGGAGCCCGCGGAGCCATACCTAGGTCGACCAGGAGCTCCATGGAGGATCTCGGTGTGGATATATAGGACGTAGCAAGCTTGGCGGAGAGTATAGTCCTGGACTCCCTGGGAATAATACATCACCACATTTATGGTGGTGGCTGAATTCGAGGCTGGTGAAGGGACATGTATGTATTTAAGTTATTTATTTATTTATATGTGTATTTATTTATTTAGTTTATTATCATTAGATATGTAATTATTTGTTAAATTTTATTATCTTTTTTATTGCCGATTTATATGCCTGATAGTGTTGATTTCATTTTATTCTTATTTTTGTTGTTGCATGATATATACCTATATTTTATTCGAAGTTTCTAATTGTTATAAGTATATTTTTCAAATTCAAGAGAGCACTCGAGGGATTGAGTAAAAGAGAGAAAAAATAAAAATGAAAAAAAAAAATTATATAAAAAAATCTATAAAAAAAATCATACCCTTACGTGTATTATACATATAGTTAAGTGAAAGTAATTAATAACTACTTACTGTCCCTCACAAGACACAACAATCAATGTAACTGTACTTTTGCTTAACAGTTACAATTGCTTGCAATGCGGCAGTTACGATTGGTATTAAGTCTGTATATTTCTCAGTTAAAATCTGCTAATGTTGTAATTATTTAATTAGTTGGATAGGGAAATCAATGAGATGTGAATTGCCTGCAGAGAAGTTACTAACTTAAAGTAACTTAGACCGTTCTGTATATAATGAATGTACCCACAGTCAACCTATTTCTAACTTCCTTAAGCAACTGTTCATTCCAGCCCGGAAAGGCTATAACTTTTCTTATTGTTCCGCTTGAAGTAGTGGAACTAAATTAAGATAATATTTTATCCAGGGCATTATATTGGACATTAGTAGAATTTCTGATTCATTTATACATTCAGATTGAGAATATTAGTCGTCATTATGCTTTTTAATTTTCTAGAAACTTCAAACAATAATATATTGTAACGTTAAATCGATAGCAAATAAAGAAAACATATGGCGTAACCTCCCGGACCGCTTGTTGGAACAAAATAAGCGGTTGGAACGAACTGTTTTTGTCTAGATCATTCCGTGATGGCGGAGAATTGCCGACATTGTTCTAGAATATTCCAGGCCCCACTATTTACGATATATATAAGGGGCCGAGACTGAACGAGTTAGAGGAAGTCTGTGTTGGTCAAGTCATATGATTGTGTGTGATAAAGTTATCGATTTTATAACCTGCTCATATATTTAAGTTTTATTAATTTGTTTGGCATTGTGATAACTGTATATTTCAGTTAAATAAATATTCTTTAACCCACATAAGTGTTACAATATATTAAAACCTTTATTATTACTAGGTGGACCCGTGCGAAGCACTTCGCACGAAGATTTGTATCACATTTTACTTCTAGGTTTAACATAACTATGAAATGAACTTTTTTTTTTTGCCTGTTCGTACCCCCCTCCCTCTCCCCCAACCATTCGGGCCTTAAGGTGAAACTTTTTTTCTACAGCAAGGAAGAAAAAATTATTTTTCTGTTTAATAGTTAAGGAAGAACTTCTTTTTCTGACGTTTTTCTCTACAAAAGTTTTCTGTAATCTTCCTGGAATATATGAAATCACTAAGAATGTTGCATAGTCTTGGAAATTAATCTTTCTACATTCTGATTTTAACTTCCCTACTGATTTTGTTTTTTCAAAAACAGTTCATAAGATGCTTTTTACGCTTATTTTTCTGACAATGGAGAGGAAGATAGTCTTCTAAGTGGTAAGAACGACATCAAATAGGTTTCTATCCATGGAGAGGCAACAAAACAATAAGTAGCCTCGTGAAGCTGAGGGGCCTAACCCACCAAAACAAAGTTTTAGAGGTGTAAGACGCCTGGCCTAAAAACGTGGAACGTGTATGTGTCATAAAGCTCGCGTAGAAACCATTGAAATTCATTTTTCTTATTTCGATACTTTAGTTTTCTGAAATTCCCGTTATAAAAAAGATAAGTTGATATAACCAAAGTTCTAATGAATCACTATGTTACTATGAATCACCATAAATAGATTTTATTTATTTTATATATATTTTGGATTACAGTCATGGGCGGATCCAGCCGATTGTAAAGGGAGGGGCTGCATCCTAATGGGGGGAGGCTGCAGCCCCACAGCCCTTCATTTGGATCTGCCGATCAGCTTTTTCACCTTCTCACAACTGAAATTCTACCTGTTCTGCGCATTTTTGTTCTTTAACTTGCTTCCTTACTTTAAGGAAAATCAATTTCTATCTTTAAATGACGAAAATTTTTCCAAATGGAGGGGCTCCAGCCTCCATAGCACCCCCCTCCCCTCAGATCCGCGAATGACTAAAGTAGACTCCTGCTTATCCCTCCTCGTCGGAACGGATACATTGCCGTTTAAGTGAATGAGCCGGTCAATCCGGAAAAGTGTATAAAAAACCAGCAAAATATATTATTATAACTTCTATATTTCGATAAAACCCAAATGCAACACACAACCTATTGTACAAAGGCTATATAGTTATTAATTAAAGAAACCTTTTTTGGGCCAATTTTATTTATCAATTTAAGAAAATTTACACTATCAATCTATTCAGTTTTCACAAATCTTTTATTTTTTTCGTTTATACGCACGTTAATGTCAACTGACGAAATTTCTTGTCAAAATATAGGAAGCTATTTCTTTTTACTTTCACTTACCTATATATGAGATATATAGTAAGTGGAAGTATTGCGATCGTGAAAATTTTCGACTCCCGGTTTTCAACGGAAATACACGTTTTGGGACCCCCTGAGTCCAAATGACCAAGTCCCGCGAAATGGTCTGTGTGTGTGTGTGTGTGTGTGTGTCTGTGTGTGTGTGTGTGTGTGTGTGTGTGAACAGACTAGCTCAAAAACTATAAACCGTGCGAACCTGAAATTTGGTATTTAGTTTAGGTATATGCCCGCGATGTGACAGCAAAAATATCATCAAAATTGCTCAAAGGAAGGGGGTACTTTATTTAATAACTTTTTACGTATTTTTCGATTTTCTCAAAAACGGCTCTAACGATTTTGATTAAACTGAGTATTTGATCGATTTATATGCCCGAAATATGACTGTAAAAATTTCATCAAAATTGATTAACCGGAGGGGGGACTTTACTTAATACATTTTGTATCATTTTCACGTGTTTTTTTTATTTACTCAAAAACGGTTTTAACGATTTTGATCAAACTTGGTATTTGATGTATTTATATGCCCGAGATGTGACTGTAAAAATTAGCAAAACACGTCAATTTCTAATCTAAGTAAGTTAGTAAGTGAAAGTTGTGTGTTGCGCGCACGCACCAGATTTTTTGATGAAATGAATGGAGGATACGGATTTTGTTTCAAGATCAATTTTACTTCGAAGAGATTTGTTTTACTGGAGTTCGGTAAAAAAAAAAAAAAATTGGTGCATGCGCGCAACACACAACTTTCACTTACCAACTTACTCAGAATAGAAAACACTAATTTATTTTATTAATAAATTAAAAGTTTATACTTGTGATAATTCGGCAATACAAGCATGATACTCTAAGTCGTCTGATTTTATAATTCTCTATGTACTTGATGAAAATTTCATTTAGTTACCATGAAACAAATAATTTCCATGAAATGAACAGAACGGCTTTGATTATGAACAATGATCTGTCATTAAAGGCGTACTACACATGCATGGGCTCAACGTGTTTTATGAGTTGACTGAATATTTTTCTTTTTTTCTCCTCTAAAATGTTGGCTACCACATCTTTGGCATTTATATACATCAAATACCCAGTTTTATTAAAATCGTTGAAGCCGTTTTTGAGTAAATAAAAAAAACACGTGAAAATGATACAAAATTTATTAAGTAAAGTCCCCCCTCCGTTTGACCAATTTTGATGAAATGTTGGCTATCACATCTCTGGCATATATATACATCAAATACCCAGTTTGATTAAAATCGTTGAAGCCGTTTTTGAGTAAATAAAAATAATAGGTGAAAATGATACAAAATTTATTAAGTAAAGTCCCCCTCCGGTTGATCTATTTTGATGAAATTTTTAGTCATATCTCGGGCATAACAATACATCAAATACTCAGTTTAATCAAAATTGTTGGAGCCGTTTTTGAGAAAACCAAAAAAATGTAAAAAGTTATTAAATAAAGTACCCCTCTGGGCAAATTTGATGAAATTTTTGCTGTCACATCGCGGGAATATACATATAATAAATACCTAATTTCAGGTTCGCACGGTTTATAGTTTTTGAGCTAGTCTGTTCAAACACACACACGCACACGCACGCGGACGCGCACGCGCACGCGCACGCACACACACACACACACACACACACACACACACAGTCCATTTCGCGGGACTTGGTTATTTGGACTCAGGGGACCCCAAAACGTGTATTTCCGTTGAAAACCGGAAGTGGAAATTTTTCACGATCGCAATACTTCCCCTTACTATATATTTCATATGTAGGTAAGTGAAAGTATAAAACAAAAGACTTTTCACATACATTTTAATTTATTTAAGATCTATCGAACCACAACATAATACAAATTTTAACAAAATTTTTTATTGAGAATATGACAAAATTAAGGATTTTAAAAAGAATTTTGATATTTTACAGCGTCCATCGGTTTATCCGAAGAGTCGGTTAAACGGGAACCGGTAAAGCGGGAGTATACTGTAATTGCTAAATGTGAGAGGGCAATTTTCCAACGCTACAATTAAGTCTAAATCAGACGAAACAACATTTTTAGAACCTAAACACGACAGGTCCTAGCATTTGCTGTAACGTAATACAATAAGTAGTTGACCACGTGCGGCGGAGGAGTCTAACCCAGGCGTTATCTCAGAAATGATAGGTTTTAGGGCTTTAAACCGCAAACCCACTAGGTCTTAATGCTCGTATCGCAGTCCATAAAACCCAATTTTATTCGTTTCGATCCGTTGAGTCAGTACGTTTAGGTCGATATTTTATTTTGGGCCAAGAAATGAACACTGAGAATGCAATTCGCAAAAGCTCCGTGAAATTCTGAATCCAACGATACCACATTCGTGGCATTTGAGCACGGTAGAACCTTATAATTGATGAAAAACCGATTTTTACGCTTTGTGAAATAATATATGTGGGATAATTAAACATTTTTACGTTCTCTACCTATATATGAAAAAGATAGTAAGGGAAATCATTGCGATCGTGAAAAATTTCGACTTGGGGTCCCCTGAGTCCAAATAACCAAGTCCCGCAAAATGGTCTGCACGCGCGCGTGTATGTATGTTTGTGTGAACAGACTAGCTCCAAAACTATAAACCGTACGAACCTGAAATTAGGTATTTGGTATATGCCCGTGATTAAACAGCAAAAATTTCATCAAAATTGATCAAACCTAGGGGGCAATTTATTTTATAACTTTTTTTCTCAATGATTTTCTCAAAAATATCTTTAACGCTTTTGATTAAAAATCAATGAGAATCTATTATTCTTTAATATCAGGTAAGCTTTATCATTATTAAAATGTCCTGAGGTTGCCTAAATGGGGAACGGGACTTTTTTGTTTTCCTACAAAGTACCTTTGTTTTTGGTTGTTTGGAGAAATTATCTGTCTCTCGTTATGCCTAAAAATAAGAAGTGGCTAAATATGAAATATGAAAAAAAAAAATCGAGTAAACTTACACAGGAGAAAAAAAAGAAAGATATTCCGACAACTGATAAAATACACAGAGCCCATGCATGCGCAGTACGCCTTTAATGACGAAATTGTTTAAGGAAAGGCCTTCTGTTCATGGCAAAAAGTTGTCAACGTATTTTGAAACATAGATATTTAATGGAATTTATTTGTCTCCATGGAAACTACATGGAGTATTCAACAACTAAATAGGTAGAGAATTATAAAATGCGATGGAGTTTTATGGTTTCATAAAAAAATACTCAGTTTTGCAGGAAAAGGATCAATTAAAATGACTTCAAAGGACCAGAGTTGCGTTACTCTGATAACGCAAACCGGTAGCTACATTAAAAAAACTAATTTAATGAGCTATTTTAAATTTATCTGATGGAAAGGGAATATATATATATATATATATATATATATATATATATATATATATACATATATATATATATATATATATATATATATATATATATATTCCCTTTCCATCAGATAAATTTAAAATAGCTATATATATATATATATATATATATATATATTCCCTTTCCATCAGATAAATTTAAAATAGCTCATTAAATTAGTTTTTTTAATGTAGCTACCGGTTTGCGTTATCAGAGTAACGCAACTCTGGTCCTTATATATATATATATATATATATATATATATATATATATATATATATATATATATATATATAAGATTGTGATTGGATATTAAAAATTCAAAAATAAAGATATGTATGACAAGAAAATGTTAGAGTAATAATAAATATTATTAAAATTGTTTATTAAATAAACAAATAGGTGTTTGTTTATTTAACGTCGTTTCATGATACTGTGGCTCATCCACAGTAGGACAGGGATCTTGAATGAGTACCTGACATCGCACAGGCTCGGGGCCTCCATTTTCTGGACCTTCTTGTGAACTCGTTCTATATCAGTGGACTCGATAGCCCTGATGAAGACCTGAATATCAGGCCAAAACTTCGGCAAAATATTTACGGCAAAATAGCACGTATGACGTTGTTTTATGAGATCGCATCCCTAACCATTTATACGACATATTTTTATAATACTATTTTATAACCCACTGACATAACACAAGTATCTAGGACATTATATCTAAATAGCTGGATACAATGTTGGTAAATTATTGACAAAGCCCTTAAAGTTATTAGATGTTCACCTGAACCCAACTTGCAACAATGCCAGGAGAAGGTAGATTTAATTAAATACCATTAGACCGCAAACATTCTAAGTATGTTGTATCAATATGTCATTAGAGCTGCTGAATTCTGTTGAGTTTAATTCGATATATATGCTTCAGATCGAAGTAAATTATTTAAGTATTCATGTGTTTTATAAAGCCGATGTTGTGGTGTTCTATACAGCTTGTGGTGTTGATGGTTATAATTATTTACAATACTAGTATCGGTAATATTACTATACCATACCAACTGTGACGTGAAACACTAAATGAATGATTTAAAAGAGTTCTATATTTGATGTTGAAACGAAGTCCAGGACCCGATCTCATAGTGACTCATTTCTATGATATAGAATGCAAGGCCTCAAAGTCTCGTATAATTTCAATAATTCACTTAATCATGCAGATTACGTGCCGAATTTTCGCCTATTCAGGCATCTTCAGGGCTACAACAGTTTCACATGCAAGCTAGAAACAGACTGAACCTTCCCATATGGAAGGAGGGCTAACAGGGAAATATAAAGTGTTGCCAACATTCAAACAAATTTATATAACAGAAATAAGGTTCAGTCTGTTTCTAGCTTGCATGTGAAACTTTTGTAGCCCTGAAGATGCCTGAATAGGCGAAAATTCGGCAGGTAATCTGCATGATTCTGTTATATAAATTTGTTTGAATGTTGGCAACACTGTATATTTCCCTGTTAGCCCTCCTTCCATATGGGAAGGTTCAGTCTGTTTCTAGCTTGCATGTGAAACTGTTGTAGCCCTGAAGATGCCTGAATAGGCGAAAATTCGGCACGTAATCTGCATGATTAAGTGAATTATTGAAATTATACGAGACTTTGAGGCCTTGCATTCTATGTCTATAATTCAATAGTCTCTTCCTAAAAACTTGTTTACTCATTTCTATGCTTAGTAATGCGCTTATAAAATGTAGGGGAGAGTAGCCGATATTGTACCGCCTCTTAAATCGTACCACTGCGAATTTTTATAGAATTAGTGATGCAGGAGCGCTTTAGCGGTGTAGGTAGAAACAATCCAGTGGGGTAACAAGTGAGCAACGGACCTCGTGCTGATAACTATTTTGGTTGAGAATCAAGCCGAGTTTTTGCATTTTGCCACAGATTTATGTAGTTTTCAGCTGTTAATCGTAAGGCCACTGTGATCAAATAGATAGGATCACTGTTTTTTTAGTAGATGGATCCTTGAAACACAACTAATTCGCTTTATTTTGGTGGCGCAGACCACGCTGTGACTCTTGTTTTAGGTAAGAAATAATTTTATGTTTAAAAAAACTCCCAGTTGCCTATATCGTACCTCTAATGGTTGCCCAAATCGTACCGGAAGAAAGTAGATGTTATAACGAAGAAACTTAGTCAGAATAGTTCATCTCCAGTTCCTGGAACATCAGATAGGCCTTTTAGAATAGAAGTGGATGTTGAAAATGGTTTTGTGTAGTAATTGAGGACATGGTAAAATATTTATTATATGAGAAGTAGGTCCATGAAAAATGTGCTGGGGAAAAGTCGAAGATAAAAAAATACGTTTGTGTTAACTGTGAAGCCTAATATGATCCTGACAGAAAAATATTTAGAAGAGTAGGCCTAAAAAATGGCCTAACCCACAAAAAATCTTGAACAATGCTCTCCCGTTTAATAATTTGCAGTAGATTTCTGCAATTCTTCCTAACAATTAATAGGCATTAATTTCCGCACATTTACATTGTTTTATACCTTAGACTAAGAACACCATAATTACTATTTGTATTACTGCTTTTTATTTTTCTAAGTGTATCCTTGACACTCAATTACTTGTTGTGTGTTGTAATAACGTTATTTTTAAGTCTGAGATTCCTAAAATAAAGATAAATTTTAAAACTAATTTTATTTTTTACTATACCTTTTGGTATCCCTGCACTGATTTTCTGATATCTAATTGCCTGATATGAAAAGTAAATCATAAAACAGATGGAATACAAAATGGCGGCCTTGTGAATATGTATATTGAAAAGCTGTATCTGAGAAGCTATTTAGTCTACTGACAAGGGGAGGGCACAGCTATGGGGTCGTCGATCGGGCCCATTTTTTTTCTGGTGATTCTATATCGAAAAATAGTCGACACGTGTCCGAGCGTTCCGTCCAATGGGCCTTAGGTGCTGAGAAATAAAATAAAATACCTTGAAAATCCTTTATTTTTTATATTGAGTTTGGAAAATGATATCGACATGATTCTTTCACTAATTCATTTATTTTAGAGAGTAGATTAAAGGAAAAATACAATCGTTAAAGAATTATTCATATTTCTTCAATTTAATTTAAAAAAAGCTTCAAGTTTTCAAGTAAACTAGCTTTATAAATGTTTTCACATAAAAAACAATAGCAGAATTGAGTTCAGCACCTCAAGAAACCCTGATGTCTTAAATATCATCCAAAACAAAAAATAAAATTTTTTTCCTGTCAGGAACAGCTTAAAAATGTTTCAGCAAAATTGTATGTGTAGTTTCAAATTCTGCATCTCGTGTTGAGCTGATCCGATTTTTACGTTCTTGAGCTCGTTGCATAAAAGAAAGCTTCCTTTTTCTAACCATATAAATAACTATTGTATTATCTCGGGAAGCTCTCGTAAAAAATCGTCCTCAAAATAAATATTAAATTCCAACTTTCCTTTATATTATGTTGATTCATGAACACGTAAAAATATCTCGATTATGTAAAAATGTGTAACTCTAGAGCCTTTATTTACCTTATGAATTTGATGAGAATCAGTAGAATTTTCTCCGATATATGGTCGGATTTTTGGATGTTTAACGAAATTGTAAGGGTCTAGCCTTAGCTAAACTTTTAATGTAATTTTTAATTTTTTTATTTTTTTTTTAATCTTCCCAAAATTTGCTAATAGGTTTTTTTGATTGTCCTCAAAACGAATCTGAAAACTGTTATGAAACAAAAACAGTTTCCCTCTATGTACTAACTCACAATGATTTTTTAATGTCATTATTTTGCCAGAATATTCCATGAACCTAACTCTAACAATAAGGCAGAATAAGGATAATAGTTTCCAACCCGAATAATTTCTCTATTAGGTGTTGTTTAAAAATACCCCTACTCTCATTGAAGAGGAATAAAGTTACAATGCATTGATGAAAAAAAAATTTATTGTTAAGTCATATATACAATAATTTATTTTTTCTGTAATCGTTGAGTAATGGTAACATTACTAAACTGAAATGAGTGAAGAAAGTGAAACATTTTGCAATAGAGTTAAGAAAGTGATTACTTTCTTCACAAGTGAAGAAAGTGAATTGCCTTCTTAATTAGTAATAAGTATAAATTAAAAAATAATTTGAAGTTGGAAATTAAATGCTTTTAAATGTTTCTTAACATTGTAAGAATTTATTTTAACAAAATAAATTGAAATAAGAATGAATTATTGGTGGAAATAATCAATATATTTTAAAATTTAAATATAATAATAATTACCTTCCTTGTTTATAACCTGCACTTGTTTATAACTGCACTACTTGTAATCATGCTTATAACCTACCAACAACATACCATAATCTTCACAACATCCTAATTTTGTTCATATTCTGGTTAGATCTGATCATGTATTACACGATTACTGAAAAAATTTAATATTACACTCGTGAAAAAAGTAGAATTTACAACTCTCGTGAAATTACCACACTCGCTTCGCTCGTGTGGGTTAACGTTTCGCTCGAGTTGTAAAATGATCTACTTTCGTCACCTGTATAATAAATAACTATTAACTTTTGCTTTACTACTTTTTACAATATTTTGGGTGGTAGGACACGTAGAAGCATAGAAAACAAAGCCGACTCCGGCACACAGCACACTGTATAAAACACACATTCCCACACTCCTGACTGGAAAAAAAATTTATTTTTTGTTATGGATGATATTTAAGACATCATGGTTTCTTGAGGTGCTGAACTCAATTCTGCTATTGTTTTTTATGTGAAAAAATTTATAAAGCTAGTTTACTTGAAAACTTGAAGCTTTTTTTAAATTAAATTGAAGAAATATGAATAATTCTTTAACGATTGTATTTTTACTTTGATCTACTCTTTAAAATAAATGAATTAGTGAAAGAATCATAACGATATCATTCTCCAAACTCAAGATAAAAAATAAAGGATTTTCAAGGTATTTTATTTTTTTTCTCAGCACTTAAGGCCCATTGGACGGAACGCTCGGACACGTGTCGACTATTTTTCGATGTAGAATCACCAGAAAAAAAATGGGCCCGATCGACGACCCCATAGCTGTGCCCTCCCCTTGTGAGTCAGTATCAGTCTAAAAATGTACCCAATTTATTCTTATTTTCTTTTACATTTAGTAGGAAGATTTTTTTTATATTGTAATTACTGATTAATTAGCAACTTATCTTCCTGTTTTTTCCTCGACAACTATTTATTTTCTCATAACAACATGTTAACGTTTCGGGGCAGTGTCTCCATTTTCAAAACCCGTACATTAGTTTATCTATTAACATTTAATGATTCAATAACTGTAATAATAAATTAAATAAATTACATTAAATATAACTTACATAATAATTAATAAATAATATCTCAATCGTATGATTGATAGTCTTTTAGGGGTCACCTGTAGTGTTGTGGTTAGCATGGCAACCTACAATACTAAAGGTCGCGGGTTCGATTCCAGCGGTGGCCCTAGGATTTTTTAATGGGAGTAATGAATCCTTAGCTATGCCGTTCCTCAGATAGGACGTAGAATAGAGGTCCCAAGCCTGTACGATGTCAGGTACTCGTTAAAGATCCCTATCCTAATTACGAGTATAACTGGATAGGCAAAATTTACGACTCCCACTGTAGCATCGTCCGATTAGCCTTAGTATCATAAAAATGGACGTTAAACAAACAAACAAACTTAGATATTCTTTTAATATTTTTTTTTAGAAATTATTAAAAGACTATAGCATTTTGTAAAATGCTAAAAATACAATGTTCTATTTTTTTTATATGTCAGCTCATACTTGTCCATATCCAGTTGACTAAAGGCTGCTGGACTTGGTCCTCTATATTTTCACCCTGTTAACACTAAATCCTTTGTCCCCCAGCTGATTGTGATAATTACGTTTTTTTGTAATTTTTATTTAACTACTGTGATTATTTTTTTTTTATTTTATTTAATCTCTCTCTCTCTCTCTCTCTCTCTCTCTATATATATATATATATACAGAGAGAGAGAGAGAGGCTTTGTCCTAACTGACAGAATCAAGGCAGAACAAAAACTACAAAACTACTAATGATAGAAACTTGAAGTTCGGAATTTAGATTTTAAACGCGATGTAGGTAACCACTAAGAAATGAATTTAAAAAATTTAACCCCTAAGGGGTTTAAATGGCGAAAGTGTCGTTTAGCTGTAGCAGACACCTATTTTTGCACTTCGAGAAAAAATGTCTAATTTGGACTCATTTTAATGATCTTTATACGACGAGTTTAACTCGAACGCCCCAGGGGGGCGTCGAAAACCATGTTTTAAAGCCGAGAAATGAAGCGTTCACGACGAGTAAGCAATTTTTTGTTTAGGCCGTTTTAGTGAACTCTCTCCATTGCGCGACTCCCTCTCATCTACCGAGCCGGCAGCTTCCCCTTCCAACATTCCACCTACCGGAAGCTCTGATTCTACTAAATCTCCTTAACATCAGTTAACATATTATATTAAATCAACATCAAGATAATGATCACAGAATTGATTTTAAAGGCTCGCGGGCAAAGCCCCGCGACGGGGAATGCTAGTATGTCCATACCATATAATGGGTGCCTACATTTTTCGTATCCGTTTTATAATTGACTGTGAATTTATTGTTTTTTGTTATATGTATAAATACATGTTGTTATGAGAACATAATTTGTCGCAAACGTGTTTCTTAATAATGAAAATTCAAAAAGTCAAAATTTTTCAAAAGTTTCGTGGATGTTCAAAACCTATAAAGGGGGGGGGGGGGCTTCTATGATCAAAAATTGGCTTTTCCATCTGAATCGTTTCCTATAAAGGAAAAAAAACGAAACCACCACTTGATGTATGCAATTCGAGCCTCCTTTTTATGGCAAGGCTAGAGACTAAAATATTTTTTACCTTTCCTATTGATATGAATCTGTGGACTTGAAATTTAAGCATACAAAGTCCATAAAGACTTTTTTAATAGAAATTTTAAATGAATTATAAATTGAATTAATTTAATTCAATTAATTAAAAAAACATATTAATTACGGTTTGAGGTTCGCGAGAACTAACTAGAGTTCGCCTGGACAAAGGTCGTGGTAGTCAAGGGAGGGGTGCGAAAGCCCCACCCACCACTACACCACCTAAAGAATCATTGAATATTTTTTAGCTTTGCGAGAGGTAATTAGCTAGGGAAACCAATAGTATAAAACCATAGTAATTAATTAATGAAAATTTACGTGTGCGAGAGCTAACTAGAGAGCGAGTGTCGAGTTGGCGATGGTGGTGGTCCCTGGTGGAGTTCGTAGAAAACCCGCCCTTCCTCCCTAATCTATAACCTTACCTAATAAAGATTTTTGGAATTATTACCTATGCGAGAAGTAACTAGTGACGAAAAAAAAAAAACGTATTAATTACGGTTTGCAAATTTAAGTTCGCCAGAACTAACTAGAGCTCGCGTGCACAAAGTCGGTCGTTAAAGTCAATGGAGAGGGGCGGTTTGAAAATTTAAGTTCGCGATTCATTCAATTCCATTCCATTCATTAATTCAATTCAATTAAAATTCAATTCATTTCCAAATTTGGAAGATTTATTGTTATTTAGTGTTGATCTTAACATCTAAAGATTTGGCCACACATGTCCGCACCGGATCCGCACCGTAGCAATAATATAGGTTATGTTCAGAATATTTTTAATTTAAATTATATATTACCTTTAGTTATGCCTAAAGTTCAGGCCACATATGTCAGACAAAGGCCACTTGAGGCATAACTAAAGGTAATATGTAAGTTAAATTAAAAATATTCTGAACATAACCTATATTAATGCTACGGTGCGGATCCGGTGCGGACATGTGTGGCCAGACCCTTATACGTTATTTCTTTTTGCCTGGAGGTGATACCATTACCTCTACAACATACTGCAATGAAATTGCCCAAATGTACGCAAAATTATTGCCAAAACAACCTGTATTGGTAAATCGGAAGGGTCCCATACCGCTACACGATAACACTAGACCCCACGTTCATTTACACACACATTTTGTCCTTACTGGAGGATTGATACAGCCGCGATATGGTACCTTATTTAATAACTTGTTACCTCTTTTTAGATGATCTCAAAAATGGATTTAACGATTTTTAACAAATTCCCCATATTTAAAGAAAATTAGGTGTTCTTTAATATCAGGTTAGCTTTATCATTTTAATTATGTTCTGAAGGGGCTTAAATAGAGAAGGGGTCTTTTTTGTTTTCCTATAAAGTACCTTTGTTTTTGTTTAAATGGAGAAATTAACTGTCTCTCTTTACGCCTAAAAATAAGAAATGGCTAAATATGAGATATGATAAAAAATCAAGTAAAACATATAGAGGATAAAAAAAGAAAATAATCAGTCAACTCATAAAACACGTTAAGCCCACACATGACGCCTTTAATGACAGACCATTGTTCATAATTAAATTTCTTTTCATTTAATGGAAATTATATGTTTCATGGTAACTAAATGAAATTTTCAACAAGTACATAGAGAATTATAAAATCAAACCACTTTGAGTATTATGCTTGTATTGTCGAATCATCACAAGTAAAAACTTTTATTTAATAATGAAAAAATTAGTGTTTCTTATAGAGCAAATAAAAACAAAAATAAAAAATGAATGTGGACAAATGTATGAGTTTGAGAAGTGGCAGTTAACAAGACACATTTCTAATCTAAGTAACTTGGTAAATGAAATTTGTGTGTTGCTCTCACGCACCTGATTTTTATATTTTACAATCCCTTTGCCTTGAAAACGGACATTTCATGTGAAACAACCCAATATTCCACAAAAAACTTATTCAATTGGATGAAATAATATTTGTATACAGAATGAATAAGTGAAGCTAAACGTATAAAATTATATCTGTGCGGATAGCAAGGGATTGTGCTGGGTTAGGATAGGACAGCCCTTCAGCCTTGGCTATATATCTCCCTTTGTAATATTTATTGGGAGCCGCTGGGGGCCTATTCAGTCTGCCTATTTATTTCAGAATCGTCTCGTCTTCTTCCCCGCTCTCTCAGCAATGTTCAAGTCTCTAACATTCGAATTGCTGCGTCATTATATTTCAAGTTAAAAGATTTACAGATTTGATTTTAAAGGTTTATTATTGAATGTAAAACAAAAAAATCTGATGCGATGCGCATAACACATAACTTTCACTTTCGAACTTAGATAGGGTAGAAATCGACGGATTTCGATACTGCATGGTTGTTTTTTTTTACAGCTATTTGCTTTCTGTAAATATATCGTTAAGATGAATCGATAGGAGGTGTATTTTCGACTCGTAGTAAAGTTTGTCTGTTATTTCCTAAAACTCGAGAACGATTACTGTTCCTCTAAAATCACTTTATATTGCCTTTAGAAAATTATTATGGAACTAAAGTTTCTAAACTAAAATATAATTGATTAAAGATTATCATACCATATTTTTTCACACCTTAAATGCTTTAAATAATTTACTCTCTAAAGTAAAATAATTTATTTATTTTTTTTTATTTTTTTTTTTAAGAGAAAAGATTTGGCTCCGCCGGGAGTCGAACCCGGGTCTCCTGCGTTACATGCGAGGATGCTAACCACTACACCACAGAGCTCGGCTCAAGGCAGAGCAAATCCTTCCTCTTCACTGATACCTACTGTACCTGCAGGAGACCCGGGTTCGACTCCCGGCGGAGCCAAATCTTTTCTCTTAAAAAAAAAAAAAAATTATTTAAAAATGGTGGTCAGCCACAAATTAAGATTAGATTAATTAAAATAATTTTTTATTGTTAAATAAAAGTTTTTATTTTCATCAGTGATAATACGGGATATGAAATTTTAGCTATCACATCGTGGACATATAAATACATCAAATATCCAATTATATCAAAATCGTTACAGCCGTTTTTGAGTAAATTAAAAAACACCTAAAAATGAGACATTTATTAAGTAAAGTGCCCCCTCCAATTGATCAATTTTGATGAAACTTTTACTGTCACATCGTGGGCACATACATACACCAAATTTTGGGTATTTGGTGTATGTATGTGCCCACGTTAGTACGGTTTATAGTTTTTGAGCTAGTCTGTTCACACACACACAGTCCATTTTGTGGGACTTGGTTATTTGGACTCAGGGGACCCCAAAACGTGTATTTCCGTTGAAACAGGAAGTCGAAATTTTTCACGATCGCAATACTTTTTCTTAATATATACTTCATATATAGCTAAGTGAAAGTAAAAACCACGTGAAAATGAGACCAAATTTATTAAGTAAAGTGCCCCCTCTAATTGAATAATTTTGATGAAATTTTGACAATATTCATCAAATACCGAGTTTAATCAAAATCGTTAGAGCCGTTTTTGAGAAAATAAAAAAAAAAACGTAAAAATTAGACAAAGTTCTTTAAATAAAGTACCCCCTACGTTTGACCAATTTTGATGATATTTTTGCTGTCACATCGCGGGCATATAAATGTACCAAATACCCAATTTTAGGTTCCTACGATTAATAGCTTTTGAGCTAGTCTGTTCACAGACCATTTCCGTTAAAAACCGGAAGTCGAAATTTTTCACGATCGCAATACTTTCCTTTATTGTATATTTCATATATAGGTAAGTGAAAATAAAATATATTGTAGCAATTAAGTGGGTTAAACGATTTTTATTGAAAGTGAAATAACAATTGTTAATGCCATACCTATTATGAATATTTAAAGAGGTTAAAAAAATTATCACTTTGTAACAAAGAAATAACCCTATGACTTCAAAACAAGACTAACTCTCCAGTCCATCGCTCCTTATATTTAGTCGCGAGAGGAGCAACCTCGAACCTTCTAGGCCGGCCTAGATGATACTCGAACATCCTGATCACAAACATGTTCTATGACATTCTAAACCATATGTTTTGTTTCACGTTACAATATGATCAAATATAGATCTAGACCTGTTGGAACTAGAGATGCGACATCGAAGGTAAAACATCGATGTTTTTACAATCAAAACAACAATCAACAAAATGTCGATTAAACATCGACCACAAAATTTTTTTCGACATCGATGTTTTTTAATTTATATGTTCTTTAAACCTTAACATATTAGTGCCCAAACGTATTTAAATCAGTGTTTAAGAGTAAAGCATGTTTATTTTTATATATAAAAACATCGATGTTTTCTACATAGTTGGTTTTTCATAATCATTTATTATATATTCAATTGTTAGGACCTAAACATCTTAATTATAGCTAAAACATCGATGTTAAAAACAACTTTTTATTGTTAAAACATATTTGTTTTTGCAGAAAACATCAATGATTAATACAGCATCCATGTTTTAGAAAAAGTTGTTTTTAACATCGTAGTATTCGACAAAAAACATCAATATATATGCTCTTAACATCGATGTTTTGGACAAAATCAAATATATTTTAACATCGATGTTTTTGTCCAAATCATCGATATCCAAACATACTTATTTGTTTTTGATGAAAACATCGATGTTTTTAAAAAAAGTTGTTTTTAACATCAAAGTTATGACAAAAACAAATATGTTTTTACATCGATGTTTTGGACAAAAAATATAAATTTATATGCTTTTTTAACAATAAAAAGTGATTTTTAACATCAATGACAAAAACAAATATGTTTTAAGATCGAAGATTGGGACAAAAAACATCAATATAAGTATATGCTCTTAACATCGATGTTTTAGACAACATCAAATATTTTTTAACATTGATGTTTTACCAATAACCAAGTTCCTTTTAACATCGATGTTATATACAAAAACAAAAATGCTCTTAACATCGATGTTTTAACTATAACAAAGATATTTTTAACATCGATGTTTTTGACAAAAACGAAAGCGTTTTAATATCCATGTTTTAAAAATATCCAAGTTTTTTTTTACATCCATGATATATACAAAAACAAATATGCTCTTAACATCGAATTTTTATCTATAAAAAATTTGTTTTTAACATCGATGTTTTTGTCCATACATCAATGTTAATACATATTTGTTTTTACAGAAAATATCGATGTTCTAAAAAAAATTGTTTTTAACATCGATGTTTTTGACAAAAAAAAAAAGTTTTAATATATACATATGTTTGATTTTGACATATAAAACGAAAATATTTTAACATCGATGTTTTGGACAAAGACATCAATAAATATGCTCTTATGTTCAAACATCGATGTTTTAACAATAAAACGTTGTTTTTAACATAGATGTTTTTGACAAATAATATGTTTTAACATCGATGTTTTGGACAAAAAACATCGATATATATATATGCTCTTAACATCGATGTTTTAGACATCAAATATTTTTTAACATCGATGTTTTACCAATAACCAAGTTCCTTTTATCATCGATGTTATATACAAAAACAAATATGCTCTTAACATCGATGTTTTAAGTATAGCAAAGTTGTTTTTAACAGCGATGGTTTTGTCCTAAACATCGATGAGGAAACATATTTGTTTTTGCAGAAAACAAAACATCATAACAACGTCATAACATGAATTTTCTAACAATAAAAAGTTGTTTTTAACTTCGATGTTTTAGCTATAACTAAGATGTTTTTGCAGAAAACATCGACGTTGAAAGAAAAGTTGTTTTAAACATCGATGTTAAAACATATTTATATTTGTCAAAAATATCGATGTTAAAAACATTAATGTTTAAACAATAAAAAGTTGTTTTAAACTTCGATGTTTTCGGCAAAAACAAATATGCGCTTAACATCGAATTTTTAACTATAACAAAGTTGTTTTTAACATCGATGTTTTTGTCCAAAACATCAATGTTAATACCTATTTGTTTTTACAGAAAACATCGATGTTTTGGACAAAAACAAATATGTTTTAACATCGATGTTAAATACAAAAGCAAATATGCTGTTAACATCGATGTTTTAACTATAACAAAGTTTTTTTAACAACAATAGTTTTGTCCTAAACATCTATATATTTGTTTTTCAGAAAACAAAAGAACATCGATGTTTAAAAAATTTGTTTTTAACATCGCTTTTTTGAACAAAAAACATCAATATATATGCTCTTAACATCGATGTTCTAACAATAAACACTTGTTTAAAAAACATCGATGTTTTAAAAAAAATTTTTTTAACATCGATGTTTTCGACAATAAACATCGATATGTATGCGTTAACATCGATGTTAAAATCATTAATGTTTAAACAATAAAAAGTTGTTTTTAACATCGATGTTTTTGTCCAAAACATCAATGTTAATACCTATTTATTTTTACAGAAAACATCAATTTTTTTTTACAAAAACAAATATGTTTTAATATATATGTTTGATTTTGACAAAAAGGAAAATGTTTTAATTTAACATCGAAGATTGGGACAAAAACATCAATATATATGCTCTTAATATCGATGTTTAGAGCATCTGAATTGATAATTTTTGTCCAAAACATCGATGTTAAAATATTTTCGTTTTATATGTCAAAATCAAACATATGTATATATTAAAACTTTTTTTTTTTGTCAAAAACATCGATGTTAAAAACAATTTTTTTTAGAACATCGATATTTTCTGTAAAAACAAATATGTATTAACATTGATGTATGGACAAAAACATCGATGTTAAAAACAAATTTTTTATAGATAAAAATTCGATGTTAAGAGCATATTTGTTTTTGTATATATCATGGATGTAAAAAAAAACTTGGATATTTTTAAAACATGGATATTAAAACGCTTTCGTTTTTGTCAAAAACATCGATGTTAAAAATATCTTTGTTATAGTTAAAACATCGATGTTAAGAGCATTTTTGTTTTTGTATGTAACATCGATGTTAAAAGGAACTTGGTTATTGGTAAAACATCAATGTTAAAAAATATTTGATGTTGTCTAAAACATCGATGTTAAGAGCATATATATTGATGTTTTTTGTCCCAATCTTCGATCTTAAAACATATTTGTTTTTGTCATTGATGTTAAAAATCACTTTTTATTGTTAAAAAAGCATATAAATTTATATTTTTTGTCCAAAACATCGATGTAAAAACATATTTGTTTTTGTCATAACTTCTATGTTAAAAACAACTTTTTTTAAAACATCGATGTTTTTTTCAAAAACAAATATGTTTTAACATTGATGTTTTGGACAAAAACATCAATGTTAAAATGTATTTGATGTTGTTTAAAACATTGTTGTTAGGAGCATATATATTTATGTTTTTTGTACAAAACATCGATATTAAAACATATTTATATTTGTCAAAAACGTCTATGTTAAAAACAACGTTTTATTGTTAAAACATCGATGTTTGAACATAAGAGCATATAAATTGATGTTTTTGTCCAAAACATCGATGTTAAAATATTTTTTTTTTTGTCAAAATCAAACATAGATATTACAACATTTTTTTTTTGTCAAAAACATCGATGTTAAAAACAAATTTTTAGTAAACATCGATGTTTTCTGTAAAAACAAATATGTATTAACATTGATGTTTTGGACAAAAACATCGATGTTAAACACATATTTTTTATAGTTTAAAATTCGATGTTAAGAGCATATTTGTTTTTGTATATAACATCGATGCTAAAAAGAACTTGGGTATTGTAAAACTTCGATGAAAACATATTTGTTTATAAACATATGTATGTTATAAATAATATATACTTATAGATAATATAAACATATCGACGTTTTAACACTAAAACGTTGTTTTTAATATCGATATTTTTGACAAATATAAATATGTTTTAACATCGATGTTTAAAACAACTTTTCTTTAAACATCGATGTTTTCTTCAAAAACATCTTAGTTATAGCTAAAACATCGAAGTTAAAAACAACTTTTTATTGTTAGAAAATTCATGTTATGACGTTGTTATGATGTTTTGTTTTCTGCAAAAACAAATATGTTTCCTCATCGATGTTTAGGACAAAACCATCGCTGTTAAAAACAACTTTGCTATACTTAAAACATCGATGTTAAGAGCATATTTGTTTTTGTATATAACATCGATGTTAAAAGAACTTAGTTATAACATGTTAAAAAATATATGATGTTGCCTAAACATTGATGTTAAGAGCATATATATTGATGTTTTTTGTTCCAAACTTCGATGTTAAAACATATTTGTTTTTGTCCTTGATGTTAAACCACTTTTTATTGTTAAAACATCGATGTTAAGAGCATACAAATTGATGTTTTTTGTCCAAAAGATCGATGTAAAAACATATTTGTTTTTGTCAGAACTTCGATGCTTTTTCAGAACATCGATGTTTTTTACAAAAACAAATATGTTTTAACGTCGATGTTAAATAGAACTTTGTTAATACTAAAAAAAAAAAAAAAAAAAAAAAAAAAAAAAAAAAAAAATCTTACTACTAAAAACATCGATGTTAACATCGGCCCACAAACATCGATGGTCGGAAAACATCGGCTACGTAACATCGATGTTAAAAAAATGTTTCAGAAACATCGACACCGATGTCGCATCCCTAGTTGGAACTGTTATAACAAACTGTCCGTGACTGTTCGAGTAACTTCTCGGCTGTAACGTTCTAAAATGTACTGGTTCAGACTAAATATAAGGAGTAATGGACTGGGGAGTTAGTTTTGCTATGAAGATCGAATCATATGGTTACGTTTTTGTTATAGTATCGTTACAAGTTGATGCTTTTGTATAATTGTTGATTATTTGAGTTAGCCTTGTGAAGAATTATTTTCGATTAATAACAATTGAAGGGTTTGCTGCAAAAAGGACGTAGCTCCAATTTTGCCAGTTTTTGGGAAACCAAAAAAAAACGTTCAAAACATTAAAATTTTAATTTTTGTAAAAATATTGTTGTTGCTTACTTTCAATTTTGATATTTACATATTCAAACAGTATTTTCATTGAAAAAATATCATCCAGATGGCGGCGGTACGTGGATCATTCTTGGAGCTACCTCTTTCTTGCCCAAAAAAATGAATATGAAGAAACGAGGAATTTGTTATGTTTCGGAAAAAATGGTAAAAATAAATACAATGTATTATTATTAAGTACCTTTTATTAAAAGAAAACTGAAAATAGAGTACTGTAATATTATTAGTTTTATAAACAAAAAATAACATATTTTCTCAACTGTTTCAATCGTCACATTCTCCATCTGTAACGTCTGGGTCATCTTGGGTGTCTTGCTGTAGTCGATCGTAAAACCACTTATCAATTTGGGGGATATTTTGTGGGCAAGGTCCATCACATCTTTATATTTCAGCCAGTGTGGTACCAGCAGCCTTGAGTGGTAGGTAGGTGGTTTGCGTATGCTTGTTGAAGGTTGTTCAACATTATGGGGATGCTGTTTTGGATGTTGAACATTCGTACTGTTTTGTTACACAATATTCCAACACTTTCAATTGCTAAGATGTTTCCTGCATTGATTACGGATGTTTGATAAGTGAAAATCCTAAATTTTTTTATCAAAAAATTGTTCCCCTTTTGCTGCGATTAGATATGATGTAAGGGGTTTTCAGGAAGAACCCTTTTATTCAGTCAACGAAGTTAAACAGTGTTGAATAGTAACCTCCCTGTAAAGAAAACACGCCATTCATTTAGGGGAACAAAGAGGTAGCTCCAGGAGCTACCGCTTTCTTGCAACAAACTAATATGACATAAGCAGCTCCATTTCTCGATCAACTCTGGTAATAGCGATGGGAGCTAAATCCTTCTTGTAACAAACAAAAGAGGTTTTTTTTTTTGACAAGATAGTGTTTGTAACTCAAAACAGCCATAGGATGGAGCTACATCCTTTTTGCAGCAAACCCTTCAATTATTTAAATCCTCATAAGTGTTACAGAATTTCAATTTTTTAGGTAGGATAATAATAAACTTCCCTTATTGATACATTCTTACATATCTAACCTATTGATGTAATGTGTTTTTTTAACTATCGATACTTTCGATCGTTATTATATAAAACTATCGAGACATTAAAGTGATAGCTTCTGCCTCTAGCCACCCATGTGCTATATAATTTATGGAAATGAAAAAAAAAAAAGGACACTGTAATTGAAGGGGTGGGGGCAAAATAGTGCCAGGCCCACCAAAAAGATTTTTCAGGCCTAGGCCCGAAAATTACTACTTTACGGACTCAAACTGAGTATTGAAAACACATGTTTTTGATGCAGTATGAAGAAAAATCTTTTATTTAAAATGTACGTTTTGAGAAAATATTCAGTTGTGCTGGTAATATTGATATGAAAAAACAATAATAAAAAATAAAAAAGTTTTTTATCGTAAAAAAAATGCTTTTTGTTGAAAAAAGAAAACTTATGATAAATTCAACATTATCCTTTGTGAATAATGAATTATTATAGATGTATTGTAACATTAAACAAAAACAAAAGACAAAACATATGGTTTACAATAATTACAGACCAGGAACGAACTAACAGTTGAAACCAACTGTCATTGCACATGTTTGTGACTACGATGTTCGAGTACCATCTTCGCCGGTCGAGGAGGTTCTCGACTGTTCTCCTTACGACTTTGTATAAGGAGCTTGGACTATATTTAAGAATAATGGCCGGTCGTGTTCATCATTCAACGTTTCAAATTCTTAAAGAAATGAAGTGGCAAATTTTCAAAGGACGAACCCATAAGTTCGAAAAAACGGAAGGTCCTTCTAGAAGGCCCAAGGGCACCGATATTATTAAGTTAAACCTATATTAAACTGATGTTTTCTCATTCCCGCATAGATTTCTTCATTTCTTTATGAATGAACATTTGCTCCTAATCCATTCTCGTTGACTTAGTTTGCTTTTAGGTTAGATAAGGGATGTAAAACTAACGATAGTTTCCGTTATCTATAGTTTCGGTAGTATCGGACATAAAACTATCAATATTATCGATGGTCTGAGGTGATGAGGGGGCGGGGGTAGTAGAATTGTAGAATATTTCATTTGGAGTTATAACGTACGTTTCCACTTGCAATTTTTTCTTTAATTTTTTATTATGGAATAAAATGAAAATTTCTGTAAATAGAGGATACACATTACCATACACCTTGCAATCATTTTTGCCAGTTTCAAGCTTAGTCGTAACTGCAAAAAATAAAATATTTATCATAGGGTCAAAGAAACTGTATTTAGAGGAAAATTATACCAACCCTCTTGAAATATCCATGCAACCAGGATTATAACAAAAAATGCTTATCTACTCTGTAAAAAAAAATATTAACTTCATGCAAGACTGAAAAATTGAATACTTATACATGCCTTCCAACTTGGGAATCCTGGTTGCATGGTTACTTGAATAGGGTAAAGCTTTTCTTTAAATACAGTTTCTTTGACCCTTTGATAAATATTTTATTTTTTGCAGTTACGACTAAGCTTGAAACTGGAAAAAATGATTGCAAGGTGTATGGTAATGTGTATCCTCTATTTACAGAAATGTTCATCTTATTCCATAATAAAAAAATAAAGAAAAAATTGCAAGTGGAAACGTACGTTATAACTCCAAATGAAATATTCTACAATTCTACTACCCCCCCCCCCCCCCCCCCTCATCACCTCGGACCATCGATAATATTGATAGTTTTATGTCCGATACTATCGAAACTATAGATAACGGAAACTATCGATAGTTTTACATCCCTTATCTAACCTAAAAGCAAACTAAGTCAACGAGAATGGATTAGGAGCAAATGTTCATTCATAAAGAAATGAAGAAATCTATGAGGGAATGAGAAAACTTCTGTTTAATATAAGTTTAACTTAATAATATCGGTGCCCTTGGGCCTTCTAGAAGGACTTTCCGTTTTTTCGAAGTTATGGGTTCGTCCTTTGAAAAATTTGCCACTTCATTTCTTTAAGAATTTGAAACGTTGAATGATGAACACGACCGGCCATTACTCTATTAGTATGGCTTGGGCTTCCGAACAAGACCAACTCTGCTGTCCATCGCTCCTTATACACTTACTAACAAAAGTCTCTGCACACCCTCAAGGTTTTTTTTTATTTTACCTAAAGATACCTTATGAGCTAGATATGGGCAACGAAACTCACATATTTTTTACATAATTTAATCTATTTTAATGACCAACAATTACATTTAATATAATTTATTTAACTTATAAATTATGAGGAAAATTACATAAAATATCAAAATACTGATGCGCCAAAAGTCTCTGCACGCAGTGGAATTAGCCAAGATACTGATATGTATACAGTTTGCACATTAACCCATTCATCCTCCGGCTAATCCTAACTTGCCAGTGTTAATTTGGGCCCAAACAGTTAAGACTGTGATAAAAAATGGAGGTTCCAACACCGATTCCCGACCAAATTGTAAATTTGAGGAAACTCATACGACTCATACAGGTAAATAGGACAAATCGTCAACAGGGGCTATAATACGGTAAGGTATGTCCTAAAACGGTATGAAGAATTGGGTACAATGGAAAGTAGATACCGCTCTGGCCGCCCCCCGTACTCCAAGCTCACCACAAGAGGGCTATCATAAGGACTTTGGCCGAAAAACCCCACACAAGTGCTCTCAATTTAGCAGGTATGGTGTAAGGAAATTACAAGATTGGGGTATCTGTACAAACGATTAGAAGAACCCTAAAGAAAGCTGGCTATAATGTGCGTAAGCCTAGGTGTAAGCCATTCATTAGTAAACGGACCGGATATTGAAACTGCAGTTCGCAAAGGAACATGTAAACAAGCCCTTGTAGTTCTGGGAACGTGTTTTATTTATTGACGAGAGTAAATTTAACATTCGTGGATCAGATGGAAGGGGGAAAGTTTTGAGAAAACCTAACAAAGAGCCCCTGGAAAAAAACATAGTTGGTACTGTGAAACATGGTGGAGGGAGTGTTTTGGTTTGGGGGTGTATGTGTGCTGTTGGAGTTGGTAATTTGAAATTTATCGACGGAATAATGGACCAACACGTTTATATAAATATTTTGAGGAGTAATTTACCGGAAAGTTTAATGAAGTTTGATCTCCAGGAACAATTCAATTTTTCAACAAGATAACGACAGCGCGGAAAGTTCAAGAATAGTTGCTCTACAATGCTCCACAGCAACTTAAAACATCTCCCTAATCTACTAATCTTAATCCAATACAACATCTGTGGGATCAACTAGGCCGTCAGAAAGTAAAAATTAAAATAAAGAACAAAGACCACTTAAAAAGAATACTAAAGGAATTTTGGGGTAAAATTACTCCAGAAACTACAAAAAACTAGTTCACACCATGCCAAATAGATTATGAGAAGTGATAAGAAATAAGGTAGGAACGACTATCTATTAAAGTTGATTTGGCATCAATAATTAAGCTTCAAGTTGAAGAAAAATGATGTGTGCAGGGACTTTGGGCGCATCAATATTCTGACATTTTATGTAATTTTCCTCATAAATTATAAGTTAAATAAATTTTACTAAATTTGATTATTGTTAATTAAAATAGATTAAATTAAGTAAAAAATGTGTGAGTTTCATTGCCAATATCTGGCTCATAACCTATCTATAGGTAAAATAAAAAAAAAGCTGGAGGGTGTGCAGAGACTTTTGTTAGTAAGTGTATATAGCCGTAAGAAGAACAGTCGAGAACCTCCTCGACCGGCGTAGATGGTACTCGATCATCGTTGTCACAAACATGTGCTATGACAGTTGGTTCCAACTGTTAGTTCGTTCCTGGTCTGTAATTATTGTAAACCATATGTTTTGTCTTTGGTTTTTGTTTAATGTTACAATACATCTATAATAATTCATTATTCACAATGAATAATGTTGAATTTATCATAAGTTTTCTTTTTTCAACAAAAAGCTTTTTTTGTACGATAAAAAACTTTATTAATTTTTTATTTTTTATTATTGTTTTTTCATATCAATATTGCCAGCACAACTGAATATTTTCTCAAAACGTACATTTTAAATAATAGTATATTTCGTACCAAGGGCCGAAAGTGGGCGTTTGCCGGCCCGAGATATTTTTTGACCGAGACGTAGTCGAGGTCATGAAAAGTTCGAGGGCCTGCAAAAGCACTTTGGCCCGAGGCACGAACGCTATTTTTCACCATACTACAATAAATATTAATACGATATAACATTAATCAAAAAAAAGATTTTCTTTTGGTTAAGTGTACCTCTTTGTTAGAAGGTTATCTTGTGGTTATGCGGACATGATGAATGTTTAATGTATGGATTGTTTTACGTTATGTTATTATGTAAGTTAATAAAGTGGCACTTAACACATTTGATTTTTTTGGCTGATAACCAACCGATTGCCGTTTCAAAAAAGCAATACTTTTTGGAAATTGGGTGAGTTGAATATTTTCTTTTACTTTTAAACAACTTTTTATCATGGAGTACTTACTCCATAAAGTACTGGGTTTGTTTTGCTTTGATAGGACCGAGAGATATACGAGTAAAACTTCATCATTCACATCTACAGGTTTTACATTTTCCATTTTTAACCAGTTCAAAAACTTTGTATACTCTTCGTCATACATATCTTTTGATTTTGCTGGCAACAAATCTGCTATGATTTCTTTTGCTCTTCTATTTATAGAGCCATAATTACTAAATAACTAAACAATAATACGAGCAAAACAAACTTATGTAATGTATATAATGAAATAAATGAATTAAAATAATAAACAGCTGATTTTGCGGCCCTAGGGCGAAATATTCATTTTCGGCCCTAAGGCGGCGAAGTGTAGCTTTCGGACCGCAAATTAGGTGTGTAAAACAGGTGATTACGTCGTAGTATGGTGAAAAAGATTTTTCATCATACTGCATCAAAAACATGTGTTTTCAACACTCGGTTTGAGTCCGTAAAGTAGTACTTTTCGGGCCTAGGCCAGAAAAATCTTTTTGGTACGCTAACCTTACCTGCTACTAATATATATATTAATAAACATGTGTTTGAAGGAGGTTACTTGTAGCTATACTGTGCTTCATTCTAATGTAATTAGTATGTTTGAAGTGCAAAATAACATGGATATGCCATAAGATATTTTAGAACAGGCCCGAGAAGCTTTTAACGAACTACTTCCAGCTGAATCCCGCGCTTTATATGAAAGCGAATACAACAGATTTTGTTACTGGTTAGAAAGATGAAATGTTCGGGTTGTGTGTGATGAAGTTATGCTTGTTTATCTTCTGTTATAGGTTAATAAACAGATGTTTTTTAAAAAAAGAAAAAAGTGTCAATTTAATCTGTAAATTTTTGACGAAATACAAAAGTATTTTAATGTACTCAAGTATGAGTAGTATGATGAAAAATATTGTTCATAACACATACAAAAAGTGTGTTTGAGGTGCGCGGTCTAATTTCCGCGCTCAGCTACGCCTCGCGCGTTAAACTAGACCGCGCACCGAAAACAACTACTTTTGGTACTAGTGATGAAAAAAGCTATTTAACACGTTAGATAGTAAGTATGTCTAGGTTTTTATCATTAACAATATATTTTTACCAGATGCCCAAGTATGTATTCTATATCCTTTTTAATTTATTGAACTTTTTATAGCAAAAAATTAAATGGTTGCCAATAACACCAACGTTATCTCTATTAATACGAAAAATAACGAATTTAAAACTTTCTAAAGAAATACTGCTTATAAAATACTAAAAATACAAGAAAAAACAAAAAAACAAACATGAGCACTCGGATGTAAAGGACAGATCCGTTTGACGGCTGACGTAGGTAGAGGGGAAACCTTTTATTGGATGGAAATTTCGCTGTCACGTCGCCATGTCCACATTGGATAAGGAAAACAGTGCGCTGGGGTTAGGACAGGTCTTGTCGACCCTCTGTCGTCTGAGGAAACATTCCTAAGAAACGAAAGGAATTTCCCGAATTTTCATCCCATTTTTTATTATAATGAAGAGGAAATGGTTGAGAGTGCGTTCAAAATAAAAAGAACTAATATGTGTGAATCACGTATTCTGATTTGGACAACGTTTCTACCCAAATTTTAGGTTGTAAGGTTAGGTAATTTTAGGTCTCATCAGGCCCATATGAGAAAAAAAAAACCCAGACAACAACCAATCAAGAGAAATTATAGAAAGAAGTATGAATTGTATGTGAAACAACAAAATTCAACAATTAAATTGACTAAAATTACAAATAAAACATTAAATATCATCATAAATATAATTTCTCAAGGCTTTTTTATTTTTGTCAGTACGCCATAACTTCCTTAATACTTCATCAACTTTCATGAATGAGGCGTAATTTTAAAGCTTTACTTAACCGCTACACCGGAAAAATATACAAATCACTCATTTCGCTTTCGATTTCGAGTTATCCGTGATCTAGGTTTCTAAATTATGTCAATCTTCTCAGGTTTTCAAGGACAAAATTTTCGGTTACATAGTTTTTTTTTTTATTAACCCCTTCGTTTGCGAGTTGTACCAGGTGTGTAAATATGAAACCGGAATTTTTCAAATAGCAAATAAGAGTTGATTGTGTAAAAATGATACATACTTTTTTATTCGAAGTATTGTCCTTCGCTATCTATGCATTTTCCCCATCATTCAGGCAATTTGTGGATTCCCCGCCAAAATAATGCTTCCTCTTCTGAGTCAAACCAATCACTTAACCAATTTCGTACATTTTCATAAGAAGTGAAGCGCTGCTCAGCTATTACATGTCCCATCGATGCAAATAGGCGGTAATCGGATGGGGCCAAATCACGTGAATAAGCCGCATGCGGAAGAATTTACCAACCAAACACTTGGATCGTTTCCTTGGTCCGTTTAGCCGAATGTGATGGGGCATTGTCATGGAGCAAGATCACTTTCTTGATATTTGGGACTTTTTGGCGCAAATCTTTATTCAAATTTATCATCTGTTGTAGATAGCGTTCCGTATTAACAGTTTCCCAAGGTTTCAGCAGCTCATAGTAGGTAACACCCATCTGATCACACCAGACACAGAGCATTTTCTTCCTCCCCAAGCGATGCCGATGGTTCACCAGGAGTTAACTAGGATTTTTTACGCTTAGGATTCTCGAAGTAAATTCACTTTTCATCTCCAGTCACAATTTGATGAAGAAATGACTTTTTTTCTGTACCTGGCGAGCAGCATTTGCCATGAGGTTTTTCGAGCTTCCTGCTGTCTGTCATTCAGTTGGTGAGGTACCCATTTTCCGACCTTCTGGATCTTTTCCATGCCTTTCAATCAAATGGAGACGGTGTCACATGTAATAATTGTCCAACAAACGCTTCCGAATCAGCGTTTTCAAAGTTTTTTTTTTGTGGTTTTCCACGGTCTTTGTTTCTTTTATCGAAATCCATCTTTAAATTTTTTGAACCAATCGAAACATTGCGATTTGCCTAGGGCATGCTCCCCGTAAGCTTCAACAAGCATCCTATGTGATAATGCTACAATTTATAATAAAATTATAGATTAAAAGGAATTATTATAATCAAGTTTACGATGATCAGTTGGGTAGTGGTACCAGTGGTAGAAGCAACCTACAATACTAAAGGTCGCAGGTTCGCGTCCCGAGGTGGCCCTAGGATTTTTTAAAGGGAATAAAAAATCATTGGTTATGGCGTCCCTCGGATAGAACGTAAAATAGAGGTCCTGAGCCTGTGCTATGTCAGGTACTCGTTAAAAATCCCCATCTCAATTACACCTGGATAGGCAAAATTTAGGACTCCCACTGTATCGTCCGCTTCGTCTGATTAGCCTTAGTGGAATAAAGTAAAGTTAAGCAAACACAAATATTTAAGGTGACGAATATGGATAAAACATCAACAACATAACCTAAAATACTAAAGTTCGCGGGTTTATGTTTTATATATGAATTTATATATATAGGTTTAGGTTTATATATATGAATGGGAGTAAAAAATCCTTGGCTATGCCTTCCTTGGGATAGGACGTAGAATGCAGATCCCAAGCCTGTACGATGTCAGGTACTCGTTAAAGATCCGTATCCTAGTTAAACATTTAAACAAAATTTATGACTCCCTCTGCAGCATCGAGTCCGATTACCAAGTGCCATAACGACTTAATTAAACAAACTAACTAATGAGGCTTATTTAATTCAATGCCAACCCTTACGTAGAGGTCTAAAGATATTTTTCATTTTGATATTTCTTATTTAATACTATTTGTAGTTCATCATGTTTTTTTATGTTCATGTATCGTAGTTGTTACTGAATCTTTTAAATCCGAACTACTTGGAAGAAGATTGCATTACCTGTAGACATTTCGTTGAGAAGGTTACATGTCCATGTAATGCCTTGAGTACAAGAGGTAATTAGACTCTCATGAGAGTTGGTCAGCAGATCTTGTGTACTGGAATTCTTACACTAATACACACACATATATAGGGGAGAGTGGGGAACAATGAGATGGTGTTATTTTTTTTTCAAATTGGCAAAAATAATGAAAAAAACTACAGCTGGAGTTCTGAAATTTATGTAGTACATCGTACTACAAAGGACCTTTCAGTAGATGTAAAATCTGCAAACGTTACACACAAAAATATATATTTCTTATGTTCATTATGGTTACCCAGTGAGATACCATATTAAAACTAAATACTATAATACAATAATTAATAATAAAATTTTATTAAGAAATATTATCATAGGTTAAATGATGGTCAGGATTTTCAGTTTACAATGATTTTATTATGGTAAGCCAACGTTTCGATCCAACTTGTGTATCTTCATCAGGGCTAAAAGAAAACAAATCTATGAGTATCTATGCTAGAGGGTGACAATAAATGGATACATTACAGAACTGATAATAATATAAAAGATGGTGTATACATGAATATTAAAATAAGAGGCCTGTTAACAAGATAAAATAGAATCTGATATTTACCTACTGAGTCCAGGTGGATACTAAGACTAAAGGTAAAAAAAAGGTGAGAGGACTACCCACACCTTATTTTTACCTTTAGTCTTAGTATCCACCTGGGCTCAGTAGGTAAATATCAGATTCTATTTTATCTTGTTAACCAGCCTCTTATTTTAATATTCATATATACACCATCTTTTATATTATTATCAGTTCTGTAATGTATCCATTTATTGTCACCCTCTAGCATAGATACTCATATATTTGTTTTCTTTTAGCCCTGATGAAGATCCACAAGCTGGATCGAAACGTTGGCTTACCATAATAAAATCATTGTAAACTGAAAATCCTGACCATCATTTAACCTATCGTAATTGAAGAACAGTTGACCATCTCTCATCTCCAAAATAATATCATGATAATGAACATAAGAAATATATGTATTCTTTGAAGTAGTCACCATGAAGAGTCGTTGAAAAGATTAGTATCACAAGATATAATTAATGTTTTTTTCTTTTAATTTTGGGAACAATACTCACAATGAGAATATGAGATTAATTATTAAATCACGTATTGACAATAAATAAAGTAGAAGTTTAATAAAATTAGGAGATTGAAAAAAATATGTGTTTTATTTTAATGAAAATAACTACTGTTGATGGCCTGTTCCTTTAAAGTTATTCCTTCCTTCTTGGGATTAGACAATGTAATTTTAATTTCCTATATAACAGTAAAAGTGTCTTCGTTGGCTGTCTCACTGTTCCAGCCTCACTCGTCCCCATAGGGCCTTGCCGTCTTTCATTACGAATTTCTGTTTCCGAAGCGAACAATCATTGGCCGTTTAATGGTTAGTACAAAGAGTTTTAGTTGGTAAATAAAAGGCATTAACAGAAATTCGATGAAATAAACAACAGTACCCACACTGTCAACGAGAAAGCAAGTCACAAAACAAAAGTTAACTTGCCTGAAAAACAAAATGAGACAGAAATAGTTACAAACGTATGATAATATTGGTTTCTTTACTGGAAAAGCTGATTTGACTAATATTCTGCACTACAACAAATTCTACACTAACTGGGTCCTTGCAATTGGTCTAGGAGCTAACTCTCTCACAGTTAACTGCGTCTCACTGTTCTCCGCTCTCCCCTATATTATATCCTAATATATCCTAAAGAGTGGTTAGCTCAATAATGTATATGGAGAAAGAAATTCGAAAAACAACCCTTACACTCATTTTTAAGTAATTTTAATCAAGCTTTGACTCTTATATTCGGTATCATTGTGATAAAGATCATATCAGGACTTTTATTTTCTGGCCCAAAATATAAAATTCATGATGTGGTTTTTATTTATTTATTTAACTATAAAAATCCGGATTTGTCTTTTATTCTTTTCCCGAGAAAATTTTATTTCAAACCCTGGTATATTTCATAATTTTTTTTTTTTTTTTTTTTGGTATTAGTAAGTGTATTTATTTCTGTGTATGTATTTATTATTTCCATTTTATACTTCTTTGATTATTTATTGTTCTGTCTTGAATGTAATATTAAGCATTAATTTTAATTCTTTATTTACTTTCAGATTAAGATGTACGACCAGGAATTATCGAGTAACTTCAGTTACCATGTTGAGGAGGGCTGGTCAATTATCTTTATAAATATCTTTCTGTACAAATATCAAACTCTTACTTCCAACATAGGCGTATCGATTAAGAGAGGTCATTCAAGTGGATTTGGTTGGTTTCTTTCCTGGAAACGCTTGTTTGACTGAAATTCTACACTACAACAAATCCTACACTAACTGGGTCCGTGCAATTGGGGTCTTATACTCACTTGAAATATATAAATATGAAGAGTGCCACAGAGAGGGCTATGAGTGATAGGGCGTATCCTAGGGCGTAGATGACCGTCGTAATTTCTATGTCGTCGGCGGTCAAAGTGTGGAGCATGTCATGTCTCTCCTGGCAGTGATCGTAGTCCGTCCTGTTGTCCCAGCTACCGGACTCCTGGCAGTACTTGGTCGCGTTTTCTGAAACAGGGAATATAAGATGATTGAACAGTCTCAGAGATCATAAAAAGGAATGTTGTGTTATGTGAATGGTTTGGCTGTTCATAATATGTATATATAGTTCACAAAACTACATAGCCGTGGGAAAGGCATTGACATCCTGCTCTCAAGATAAGCACTGTTGGAGGAAACCTGGTACGTCCTAGCTAATCCTTTAACTAGCATTCTTCATTTATTCATTCTTCATACTCAGGCATTTTTGTTTGCTTAACGTCACTTCAGCTGGGACAGAAAGATATATGAAAATGGCAAGTTGAGCTAATATATTGCACTTCGAAAAGCTGTTTTGTGATATAGCTAAACATAGCAGAGGTGCACTGGTTAGCATGGCAACCTAAAATACTAAAGATCGCGGGTTTTTTGGCCCTAGGATTTTTTAATGGGAGTAAAAAATTGTTGGCTATACCATCTCTCGGATAGGACGTAAAATAGAGGTCCCGAGACTGTACGATTATAGGTATCCGTTTAAGATCCAAATCCTGATTACGCCTGGATAGTCAAAATATAGGACTCCCACTGTATCGTCCGCTTCGTCTGATTAGCCTTAGTGGCATAACGTGAAGTTAAATAAACAAAAATATTTAAGGTGACGAATATGGACAAAACACCCACATTTTAACCTAAAATACTAAAGGTCGCGGGTTCGCTTATAGGGTTATAGTTTCCGTCACACCTGTTGTGAAGGCCCCACCATTGTACCATGTGACCCGCTCGACCTCGGGAGTCTTGTCCTGAGTTTTCAATCCGATGCTAACAGTGTAGATAAGACTGTGCTTCATTGATTGATTTTTCAACATGTAAGTAAATTTGTATATTTTCAGTAAAGTTGGTTTAAAGACATGAAAAAACATTTGACTCCGATTCTGTTCACATAGCCCCAAACTCCTTTGAAAAACCTAACCTTTCGACTAAAAGTTTCTTGTTTGATTGTTCTCCCCTGTCCTGGCAGTCATCTTTCATATAATCTCTCCTGTGTGGTTAGTTGGCTCTATTCAACTTTTCTTTTGGTGCAATAGCAATTTTCAAAAGCAAGGTAAACATAAACAAAGGTGAAACTACCAAATGTCTTTAGTTCCAGCGAGGAAGAAGGGAGCAATTTTTCTTTTGCAAAAGGTGTCGATAGTCTAAATTTCTATCTTCTTCTACTGTCATTCTATTTTCCCTTAAAAGCTGTTAAAAACCGATTCAAAATTATTATACCATTATAGTGCAGCTTTTAATAACAATAATATGTGTCAGGCAGTACTTGAATGAGATGGCACAACAACCCCACCTTGTAGGCCAACCTGCCCCACATAGGGTGTTAATTGGCATACTCTGGATTGACTAATTCTTCAATTTTCTATGATCTTAGTAATAAATATTATGTTGTGAAAAAAATACCTGAAGTACTCTAAAACTTGGAGTTTACAGTGGTTTCAGCCCCATTGGGATTATATTAACAGGAACGACTTAACAATCAAAAAAGTGAAAGCTGTTGCCAGCCAACCCCGCTCTCCCCTATATATAAGAAAATATATACATCTATTTAAACATATAAAAAATCTGGTGCGTGCGCGCAACACACAACTTTCACTTACCAACTTACTTAGATTAGAAATTGACGTGTTTGCTAATTATCATTTCCCAAAGTCACACATTTTTCTACATTCATATCTTATTTTTGTTAATCGTTAAAGCCGTTTTTGAGTAAATAAAAAAACCCGTGAAAATGATACAAAATTTATTAAGTAAAGTCCCCCCTCCCGTAGATCAATTTTGATGAAATTTTTACAGTCATATCTCGGGCATATAAATACATTAAATACCAAGTTTGATCAAAATCGTTAAAACCGTTTTTGAGTAAATAAAAAAAACACGTGAAAATGATACAAAATTTATTAAGTAAAGTCCCCCCTCCGGTTAATCAATTTTGATGAAATTTTTACAGTCATATTTCGGGCATATAAATACATTAAATACCAAGTTTGATCAAAATCGTTAAAACCGTTTTTGAGTAAATAAAAAAAACACGTGAAAATGATACAAAATTTATTAAGTAAAGTCCCCCCTCCGGTTAATCAATTTTGATGAAATTTTTACAGTCATATCTCGGGCATATAAATACATTAAATACCAAGTTTGATCAAAATCGTTAAAACCGTTTTTGAGTAAATAAAAAAAACATGTGAAAATGGTACACAATTTATTAAGTAAAGTCCCCCCTCCGGTTAATCAATTTTGATGAAATTTTTACAGTCATATCTCGGGCATATAAATACATCAAATACCCAGTTTGATCAAAATCGTTAAAGCCGATTTAGAGTAAATAAAAAAAACACGTGAAAATGATACAAAATTTATTAAGTAAAGTCCCCCCTCCGGTTAATCAATTTTGATGAAATTTTTACAGTCCTATTTCGGGCATATAAATACATTAAATACCAAGTTTGATCAAAATCGTTAAAACCGTTTTTGAGTAAATAAAAAAAACACGTGAAAATGATACAAAATTTATTAAGTAAAGTCCCCCCTCCGGTTAATCAATTTTGATGAAATTTTTACAGTCATATCTCGGGCATATAAATACATTAAATACCAAGTTTGATTAAAATCGTTAAAACCGTTTTTGAGTAAATAAAAAAAACATGTGAAAATGGTACACAATTTATTAAGTAAAGTCCCCCCTCCCGTAGATCAATTTTGATGAAATTTTTACAGTCATATCTCGGGCATATAAATACATTAAATACCTAGTTTGATCAAAATCGTTAAAACCGTTTTTGAGTAAATAAAAAAAACACGTGAAAATGATACAAAATTTATTAAGTAAAGTCCCCCCTCCGGTTAATCAATTTTGATGAAATTTTTACAGTCATATTTCGGGCATATAAATCGATCAAATACTCAGTTTAATCAAAATCGAGAAAAAGAGAAATCATGGCTTCCAGTACAACTATCACGGGAGCAGCTCACGGTAATTGGTGATGAAGAGCGGAACAAATAAAGTGGACCGTAGCATCCATCAGGCCAAGACAGCTGATCTATCACAGGGTTCTTCTTGTCCTCCTGCACCCTCTTCTTCCTGCCATCCCTGATATGTCCTCTAATCTGATCTAAAGGAATCTAGTCTAGATCTTGGTGGTATCGCGGCCACTGAACAGATTTTACTGTTGCAGGCTATGGTGGTATTATGGGTACCTGAGGGTGATGCGGGCAACACTGATACTTAAAATAAAAAAAGTCTGGTGCGATGCTCGCAACACAAAACTTTCACATACTTTGATAGATAGATAGATATTGGGTTTCTGGGGCCGGGGATAGCCGAGCGTGTTCGAGCGCGGCTCGCTTTAACAGGCTCGAGCCGAACGGTGGCGGTTCGAATCCGCCCTGGGGTGGTTGACTTTTATTTCGTGGTGGCCCCACGGAATAAAACTCAACCTACCCACCATGGTTAGGATAGGTTGGTTACACCTGTAGAGTAACCCCCCGTATGCCACACATGGCCAGGTAGGGGTACCGACAAAAAAAAAAAAAAAAAAAAAAAAAAAAAAAAAAAAAAAAAAAGATAGATATTGGGTTGTAAAAAAAGTTCGTAGCGTTTTTTAAGAATATATTTAATTAAAAATTTCAGATACATTTAAATATTTTTAATCAATGATATATGACCCATTTTGATCTATAACTTGTTTCCATCTTTCAGGTAATTTTGTAATTCCGTCCTCCCAGAACTGTTCAGTTTTCTGCGCGATGAACTCGTCTATGTGCTTTTTACAGTCCTCGAGCGAGTTATATTGTTTCCCGTTGAGGGAGTTTTGGAGAGACCGGAATAAGTGGTAATCTGTTGGGGCAAGATCTGGTGAATAGGGTGGGTGGGTTATCTCATCCCAGCCAAACTCCAACAATAAATTCTTTTCTGACAAAATGTGAGGAACCCATATATCGCTTCGAGAAACATATCCCGCAGCTCCTAAATGATGAATAATTGTTTAATTTGTTCGTCATCAACAGTTGAAGGACGACCAGAGCGCTTGGCGTCTTCCAACTCAAAATTTCCGTTCTGAATCGCACAAACCACTTACAGACGGTGCTTTATCCTACGGCGTCATCTCCAAACACGCTGCAAATTTTGTTGACCGTTTGTGCAGCGGATTTTCCTTTTTGGAAATAAAATAGCATTATATGGCGAAAATGAATTTTTTCCTCCTGCATTTTGGACTAACACAATACACTTGAACAATAGAAGATCCCGGTTGAAACTGATGCATAATAGAACGTTATCTAATCCCTTTTTAGGATATGTAAACATTATTGACCATGTAAACAGGATTAACAAACACAAAAAAGATTAAATTAAAATAATGAAAAACGCTACGAACTTTTTTTACAACCCAATAGATTAATTTTGGTAGGGCAATCAACTAAAGTGTTATTATGCCCTTAAATATTGGGATTACATTTTATGAGGCTGAATTATTTAGTTTTTCTCTCTATGCTTTACTGATTTTTATACTTATGAATAGGAATATAAATAAAACTATGGATTTACTTAGCGATTACCTTAATTAATTTTTTTTTATTTATTAATTTCTTTTTTTTTTTATTTTAGTTAATAATATTTCAATAATAAATAACAAAAATTAGAGTTACCTATTTAACATTTTGATGTAAGATACATAGTACAATATAGATACACATACATACATACAATTACATATTTATGTTGCAAGATTTGGTTCGAGAATAACTATAATTTATTGAAGATGCCTATTTCCTTTGTTAGTTTTATTAAGTCATCGCATGTTTCGGGAGAGTTTTGTAGTGCTTCCGAAACGATTCGCCTGATGCCTAGTTTGTTAAATTGTCTATCATATTTTTTGCATTCTTCTAGGATATGTTTGATTGTTAGAGGAACTAAACATATTTTTCCACATTCATTTACTTATTTTTGTTTGTATTTGCTCGTTAAAGTATAATATTTTTTTCTATTATTAAATAAAAGTTTTTACATGTGTTCAGATAGGTGTTTCATGAGTTGACGAAATTTTTTTTTTCTCCTGTGTATGTTTACTAGGTTTTTATTCCATATTTCATATTCAGCCCCTTTCCCATTTTAGCCCCCTCAGAACATTTTAATAATGACAAAGCTTACCAGGTATTAAAGAATACTTGATTCGCATTAAACATCAAAGCAAAGTCATTAAATTTTTTTTTGAGAAAATCGAAAAAATCGTAAAAATGGGCAAAAGGTTATAAAATAAAGTGCCCATTACGTTTGATCAATTTTGATAAAAAAATTTCTGTCATATCGCGGGCATATACATATAGCATATACCTATTTTCAGGTTCGTAAGGTTTATAATTTTTGAAGTAGTCTGTTCACACACACACAGACCATTTCAGGGGACTTGGTTGTTTGGACTCAGGGGCCACAAATGGTGTATTTCCGTTGAAAAGCAAAATATGATCACAATGCCCTTCTGGAAGCTTTATTTTTAAAGAGCGAAAAGATTGAAATATATGAATGACGTTATTTTTCTAGATATAGCAATTTCTTGCTATTTTTGGACAGAACGATATCACATTTACTAAACACACAGTTATATTTCCTGATAGGGATATTGAATATCGGTCAATAAAGCAACAACCATAATAGTGCGACGTTTGGTAGAAATTAAATGTTCCTAATTTAACTGAGTCCTTCCTGCCCGATTGACACGACCGTATGAAAATTGCTTTTGAATGACCTGTTTTACATTTATATTGAAAATTGACTCGACGTTTAATGGATAAAAAAAACAAAAACAAGATTGATGACCTGGCTTTTATTCATTTTTAGTCTGTCGAACTGGCATTAAATCTTTATCCGGTATTTCCGGATTTTATCCTTCTTCAAAAATTAATACTGAATAGAATTCAAAGAGTATCGAAGTATTAATATTATCAGATTTTTTTCATTGTAGTACTCTTTGACATTCATGTAAAGTTGGAAATTAGCGATGGCCGAGTGGGCAAACACGTCAGAAAATACGCGTTGCCCATGGCAACGTATGATTGAGAACCGAAAGATAGCAAGTTTAAAACCCGGAACCAAGGGAAATTTAATAATAGAGTAAAATCTGTCTAAAACGGAATGCCAAGGGTCCGTCCTTATTTTTCCGTTTTGACAGGTTTCCGTTTTAGACAGGTTATGCTGGAAAGTATGAAAAATAAGCATCTGTAACTATTTTTTTGTTTAAGCAATTTAATAAAAATAAAAAATACATGAATACATTTAAAAAAAAAATAACGTTTTTAAGGTAAGCGTTTATTAAAAATAGAAAATAGTAATTACGAAGTGATTTTTTTATACATATTAGTTTAACGTCATATTAGGATCTTTTGATTCTCCAGAAATTATATTTAACACTATATTGTGCATTTTTCTGAAGCTGTCAAGCCATCCAGATGATGCTTTAAAATCCACATTACCTATTTTTTGGGCTACTTCCAAAGCTTCTGCTTGAATCATGGGTCCAGAAATCGGCATTCCTCTCGCCCGGGAACTTGCGAACCATTCCCAAACAGCTTCATTAATATCTTTATTTGAGCCAACTTTGTTGGCCCGTTTTGACTGGCTTGCTGTTCCACTTAACCACTGATCTTTAATTTTATTCTTATTTTTAATAGCTTCTTAAAATTGTGTTTACCCGATTTAATATTTTTCAGCAAAAAGTTTAACCGGTTTTTTTCATTTCGTGCTCCTCAATCAGTTTCACTTTTTCATTGAGAATAAAGTTTAGTTTTTACGAACTGAAATCTCGAATAAGAAAAAATAATTTTGATAAAGGCACTACTCATAAGTGTATATTTCAGAAGCTTTTAAAGGACTAAATAGAAAAGCAAAGAAATAGAAGGAGGATTACAGGACGCGGTTCTTCGAAAATTCGATTTCCTGACTTTCAGGCTAAAGCGCTCATAAGAGCAGATTATATATTGGATTCTTTGAAATCTGTCTCCTACCGGATAGTTCATTAATGCGACTAACAACTATTTTCCGTTTTATGAAAATTTTCGTACCGGAAAAAACCTTCCGTTTCCGGGTTAGACAGATTTCCGGCTTATGCAAGGTGGCTTCAGGTATAAATTCGGTCCGTTCCGAGATATTTTGTCCGTTTTGACAGAATTCCGTTTCAGACAGATTTCACTGTACTCGGCATTCATCCCCCACCCATTCCCCTGGCTCGGGAAACCCTGTATAGCCAAACAGGCGAGGAAGGGGAGGACCAATAAAAAAAAAAGAAGTTTAAAATGACGCTGACTACATTTTCTAACTCTTTAAAAGTGTTTCTCAATCAGATTGTTACACTTAGGTGGGTCAACTATTTTATTATTCAAAGAAAATAACAATTTTCATTGAACACAAATATTTGAACAGATTACAAGAATTGTCACTCTGTAACACATAAATAACCATAACACTTGAGCTTCAGAACAAGACTAACTCTCCATTCCTCATATGTAGTTATAAGAAGACCAGCCTAGAACCTTCAGGGCCGACGTACATGGTACTCGAACTGCTATGTATTGTGGATGCTGCCGTGATAGGAAAAGGAAATTTAATTAATAATTGAACATCAAAATATGTAAAGTACTGTATATGCTCAACCCGGTGGTCAGGTTTACCTGAAGGCGGCTAGGGTCTTGGAAATACCCCTTGTAAGTTATTGGGGCCATAAACCCTAGTTTTGCACCGGCAAAGAGGCCGCTGGGAAACACGGTAAATATAGAAAGGAATGGAAATTTGAGGCAGCTAGCCAATCAGAAGAAGTCTGGAACCAACCAATCAGGAGTAGTCTGCAGCCAGCCAATCAGAGGAAGTCTGAAGAGAGTGGGGGGAAAGAAGACTTATACGGAAGAGAGGGAAGTTTGAGGGGGCCGAGTGGAGAGTCCAGTAGGAGAGTTCGAAGGAGAGAGAGTTGGAAGGTGGACAGAGTTCGGGAAGAGTGGAGTACAAGGAGTGCGGAGGTCCAGGGAGGGAGCGAGTCCAGATAGCCAGACAGGCTGAGATGGGATGGTGTGCTGAGCCTGAGAGAGCGTCAGAGATGGCAGGGACTGATCCAGCAGATAGGCCAGAGACAACACCAGAGAGTGCCCACCAGATAAGGTTAATACATATAACTTACTTGATGTAATATTGCGTGGTCAGTATTTATTAAATAATGTTAAATCACCAGTTAGCATCCATTAACTAATTTGTATCAGTAAAATATCTGTATACGATATATTAAAGGGGGTATAAATGATTTACATTATTGGTCAATAAAATTAAAGATATTCTTTAATTTAGATTTGTTTATTTATTATCATTTACCCTATGCCACAGGTTTATTAGAATAAAATAGAATTGGTAAACACGTCATCGTTGGAAAAGTATCCAATATAAAATTGATACATATTCATTATATTAATTTCATATATTAACTTGATATAAGACGTTTCTGGTAACCCCCACCCGCCTTACCAGGGACGTAGCAGAACATCGTAGTCACAAACATGTACTGTGACATTTTGTTTCAATTACTAGTTTGTTCCAACTATTCTCAACCATATGTTCTGGTGTTTTGTTTCATATTGCAATATCTGTTAACTACAAAGTTCAGTTGATTAGTTAATAATTAGTCACTGCATAGCATACTCCTAACCACTCCTAATGAGGCATTTATGTATTAATTGTAGTTTGGTTTAAGCCTTTTTCTTAATTTCATCTTAAATTAGTCTTTAGTGAACCTTAACCGCAGCCTTTTCAGTTGATAATGGTTTTTATTGACTTTCTAGATCTGAGCTTTTGACTTTTTCCTCATTACGCTCGGTCAAAAGGGATGGGAAAAAAAATCTGAAAAAAACTTTCACTTACCAATTTACTTTGATTAGAAATTGACGTGTTTTGTTAAACGCAATTTCTCAAACAGACACTATTTCGCAGGACTTGGTTATTTGGACTCAGGGGACCCCAAAACGTGTAATTCCGATGAAAACCGGAAGTCAAAATTTTTCACAATCGCAATACTTTCCCTTACTATATTTCATATACAGGTAAGTGAAAGTGGGTGGTGGGATGGCCGAGTGGGCAAACGCGTTAGAAAATACGCGTTGCCCATAGCAACGTCTGTTTGGAAACATGAAGATAGCAAGTTCAAAAACCGGAGCCAGGGGAAAATTTAATTAATCTCGGAATCAATCCCCCACCCTCTCCCCTGCCCTGGGAGACCCCGTATAGCCTACAAGGCGAGGAAGGGGAGGAACAAAAAAAAAAAAAAAAAATGTAAGTGAAAGTAAAAAACTTATTCATGATTGAAATAAGCAGATCATGAAGCAGATCCTTCATCATCAATGATTTGAAAGAAGATATTCAAGAAAGCACAACAAGCTTTATCCCAAATAGAATGGCATTTCGTTTATTACATTTAGGCCCTTTGCACACGGGGATACTGGAAATGAACTAAACCAATTTTGTAACTTGGGTTTCTCACCAGTTACAGAGTGAATGGTGACCCGACTCCGCACACGAGGCTACTCTACAGCAACCGAAATCTCCAGTTCGTTAACCCTTTAACCGGGGAGTTCCCTTTTAAATTACGCAGCCTATAACGGGCGCGAGCCCTTTCACTAGGACGTGTATATACGTTCCGCCCGGTGTAATGCCGACACCAGCACCGGCAGCATTGTCGGTCTTCGGCTTTACTTATTTTGAATTTCTGAGCTTTATGAGCGAGCGAATAACTACATTCTTTGTATTCTCAAAAGAATTTGAGAATGCTTTTGAATGTAAAGGTGACGATTTCTAAACTATGACCAAAAGTATGTAACCGTAACCTAACCTAACTCTAAAATCAAGCTTACGTTTTGGATACTACGCGTTTGGAATTTCCTATTTTTGAATTTGAAATTGTTTCCAATGTATTTCTATTGTTTTTTTAAGATTGTAATTCTTTAAAATATACGCGTTTTTGCTTTAACTTCTCAAAGTTTACTACTACCTCAACACATTTTTCACTACCTCACTCACCCTTCAATCCCTCACTTTGAAATTGTTTTCATAATTTTTTAAAAAAACAATTAAAGGTTCTCCTGTCTGGCTACTATTTAAAAAGTGAAGGTAATACGCCACTGATTACGTATGAATTTTTTCGGCCCGAAATTATGACTTTTCAATAATTAAATTTTAGGAAGTGAAATCTACGCATCTTCAGATAATGACCCATATACAGTACCTTAAATTTAATTTTAAATTATTAATTCAATTTAATTGCCTGGTAGCATCCATAAAAGAGGAATCGATAAAGAAATTTTGACACTAACTTTCAAGAATCATTCCAGTTAATATTAGTACTGTTAATATTAATATTAACATATATTATGTCATGTTATTAACATAATAATAAATAAGATATTAATATTAATATATTATTATATATTAATATTAACATATAACAAATATTAGTGCAAGCTCACAACACACAGGGTAGCTGGAGTCAGTTGTAAATTAGTTAATATCCAGTTCGTAGGGAACTCATTAATTACTTTGGAAGTTGGCGTATACGTAGTTCGGAGTATACGTGTTTTCCCTGGCCAAATTAGAAAGTAGTATTAAGGCTTCTGACTCTTCACCATGTTAATATCTAAGGGCACAATATTGTTACAATACAGAAAAACCTCGACCATCCGAAGGATACAATCAAAATCGTAATGAGTGAAAATAATAACTTTATAGATATTTATCAGATAGAATTTTTTTTTTTTTTTTTTTTTTTTTTTTTTTTTTTTATGAAATTGTAACTTATATTGAGTTTTCAGAGTACTTGAACAGCATAATATAAATACGAGCAGAGCCGGCCACGCGTTGCTGTGGTTCAGTTGCTATACCTAATATGTAGAATTAATTATATCCTATTATTTTTTATAGTCAAATTAAAATTCACTGACTAAGATAAAAACGTTTCAGCTAATCTTAAAACCAACGGGAATTAAAATAGAACTTTATGCCCAACTTAAAATTGTTTGGTAAAGGATTAAGAAGGGTTAAACTTTTTTATTTTTTACATCTTATATTTGACCATAGTGTATTAATGAATGACACATGTAAAAGGAACTAATCAATATATATTATAAAGCAAAGTGTACAATGTGCGTGCCGGAAAGGCTTAAAAACGACTCCACATAGGATTATGGAACTTACGTCTTCGTTTAGCCATATGACTCCTTACGGAGAAGAAGGTTTCCGTTTTTCTCTTCAGAGTGTAAAATTGAAGAGATAAGGACTGGAATTTGAAGCCTCTCGCACCATTTAATTAGCCTCTCTGAGATTGAGGTACGAGTTTATGAATGAAAAATTTAGTTCGAGCTCCAGCCTACCAGGAAGCGCTAGGGTGCGTTTCACTCAATGTTTATTATCCATTCATTCAGTATGTAATCCTTCTATATTTTTTCAGCTGTTCTTTTTAAATTACTAAAAAATTAAGAGAAAATAATTAGTTTGCGTTTCAAAATAAAATAAGTACTTTACATCTCAGCAATCAATTAGAAAACCAACTGGATTCTTTAAAAAATTAGTTTTCTCATAAGAAGGCTAATATATGATCAGCACATTACATTTAATCTATTTATAATATATACTTAAGTAAATTTAATGCAATATGAGTGAACATTTCTTAGTAGTACAGTGAGCGAATAAAATTAGACATAAAAAAAGAGATGAATTGACTAAATATAAATCTTAAATAAAAAGTTTGAAGTGTTCTTACTGTATTTATGAAAAAGAAGTTAGTTTGGTTACTACGTATGATGAGCATTCCAGTTGACAAAACGACTAACTCCAATAACAGCATTCAAGATTTTATCATCCCTCATAGTTCAAGATAAAAAGAAATATGATGAAAAAATTGTGCCTTCAAGAAATTTTGGTTTTCACTTTGTAATAGTGGTAAGATTCGAGATATGCAGAAACAGTTCAAATTACGGGGGGATATCTTAAGGGAGGTTGAAATGGAAGAAAAATCTTAAAAAAAGTTTCTATGAATCTTCGGTAGTTTCTATACTTCTGGATCAAATAGGACCACCATACAGCGTTCCTTATTTGGGCGGACTCTGCAGATCTCAAGTCTGCAGAATATTGATACCAAGTTAAAACGAAAGTTTCAAGAAGGTGCTAATTTTGTTCAATATTTCCTTTAATTTTAAAGTTTTTCTGTTATTAAAACTAGCACACAACTACCGGAGCGAAGCCGGGCACCCTAGCTAGTAAAGAATATAATTGAAACATGGTTTAGTACAATCACAATAGATAGCAAAAATGTACAAAATTGATCTTTTGCCATGATACATATTACTTAAATTCAGATTATAACACAGGATGATATGAGATATCGTACCTGTTTAGCGGAACCCCAAAGTTCTGCTCCGTAGGTCCAAATGGGTTTTAGTATCGTGTAATATATTAGTCTTTTGTTTCGTAAGTTAAGTGGTGATCTGTGTCAAGGAGGTTATATCGTCTGGTCAGTGATTGTCTTTTTAGTTTTGTATGGAAGTTCCAAGTGAGTCTCATGTCTAAGTAATATATCTACCTAAACAAAATACTTCTATGTAAGTTATGGTTTAATATACTATCGAAGAATAATTTTTCCTCCAACGGATATGCAAGATTATTTAATTGTTATATTAAATATTCATATAGTATATTATATTATAGGATGAGGAAGAAGAAGAAAAAAAAATTAGGAAGGTCCACAGAATTCTTTTCCCTTTAAATAAAAGATTTTTTGTTGAGTTTTTACTTCATGGGATTAACTAAGCCCGAATAGCTGGCATTACCTTCTTTTGTTCCGCCAAACAGCTATAGCTTAATCTAAAACTTTTTATTCCGTTTTTCAAAGATTTTCTCCATTTTAAAGAAATTATAATATCGTCACTCAGCGAAAAAACCTCGGTAGGTAACCGCACTTAGTCTTGATAAAAAGAATTTGTCCTAAGGGAAAAATAAGATTGGTATTAAAGATATTTTAGTGTAAGGCCCTATGCACACGGGGATACTAAAAAGAAACTGATTAATGACGCCTATTTCCAACTGGTTTACTTTGAGTCACTATCTATGCATTACAATGGGACACCGCACACGGCGCTACTGGTTGGGGACGGATTTGTGATTCAGAGAACTCGTTTGTTTACAGTTTTTGAGTTTACAGTTTTTACTTTTATCTACATATATATGAAACATATAGTTAGGGAAAGTATTGCGATCGTAAAAAATTTCGACTTCCGGTTTTCAACGGAAATACACGTTTTAGGGTCCCCTGAGTCCAAATAACCAAGTCCCGCGAAATGGTCTGTGTGTGAACGGACAAGCTCCAAAACTATAAACCGTACGAACCTGAAATTGGGTATTTGGTGTATTTATATACCCGCGATGTGACAGCGAAAATTTCATCAAAATTGGTCAAACGGCGGGTGTACTTTATTTAGAAACCTTTTCCAATTCCGATTTTCTTAAAAATGGCTTTAATTATTTTAATCAAATTCGTCATGTTTAATGAGAATCAAGTATTCTTTAATATCAGGTGAGATTTATCATTATTAAAATGTTCTGAGGGGGCTTAAATGGGGAATGGACTCTTTTTTGTCTTCCTAAAAAATACCTTTGTTTTTTTTTTAATATGGAGAAATTATCTGTCTCTCGTTTCGCAAAAAAATAAGAAACGGCTATACTATATGAAATATGAAAAAAATCAAGTAAGCACATACCGGAGAAAACAAGAAAACCATAGCTTGCCCCCCCCCCCCCCTAGTTTTGATCCTTGGTACGCCCTTGAGTACCATCCTATCCATTATCCTGTATTAATCTAAGTTGTCAAAAAACTATCTTAAGAGTTGGACGATATTGACCTTTGAAAATATTGATTATTCAATATTGATATTGAAAAAGAAAAGTTACATTTGTTTCACTAAGGTAAACACGTCACCTCTGACAAAGTATCCAATATACATTGGTACATATTAAATACATTAATTTCATATATAAATTTGATATATCACGTTCCTGGTAACTCACACTCGTCTTAGAAAAGCGTGCAGCCAGAAACGTAGCAAATAATAACAATAAACCAAAATGATAAGAACATTTTATTGATTAGCTGCTCCTCTTCGAGAAATTTCGAAGAATATATTCAATTGATATGATACATCTGCAATATCGCAATAACGAAGAGATTCGTTAAAGTACAATAAGTTATTTTTGCTTTGAATGTGACGATCAAGCCGCTAAGAAAATCGTTAGGAGTAACGAGTTGGTATGTTTTTAATGATAGCGAGAATAAAGTAACCCAGTCCTTTGTGAAGATGAAAGAGGTCCTTTGTGAAAACTTTGCAATCGTCCTGTTCAAAGGATAGGCAGGATGGTGTTGCTAGCAAACCCTTTCTCTGTATTCTGGGGACACCTGTGGTGTAGTGGTTAGCATGGCAACATACAATACTAATGGTCGCGGGTTCGCGTCCCGCGGTGGCCCTAGGAGAGTACAATATCCTTGGCTATGGCGTCACCCAGCGTAACCCATATATGTACTTGTTATAGTAATTTGGAGGTGTGGAATGGTCGACTGTTTGCTTTAAGATGGAATGATAAATTATCAGCATTTTCAGTCATTGTTTTTTATTTGGAGAGCCTAAGTTTCGATCCAAACATGTGGAACTTCATCAGGGCTAAAATGAAGAAAAATATATCAGCAACATGTAAACTATCGTGGAATAATTATAATTATATAAAAATTTATATATATATGTGGATTTAAATATTTTTTGTTAAACGAAAATAATAAATCACAATGTTTGGTAAACAATAAAAGCTCAACTAACTAACAAGGCTACGCTAATGATGGCCCTCTGATTTTTTTAGGGGAGTATAAAATCCTTGGCTATGCCGTCCCTCGGATAGGACGAAAAATGGAGGTCCTGAGAGTGTACGATGTCAGGTACTCGTTAAAGATCCCTATCCTAATTATACCTGGATAGGCAAAAATTAAGAATCCCACTGTAGCATCGTCCGATTAGCCTTAGTAGCATAAAAATGGACATTAAACAAACAAACAAACATTGATATTCTTTTCTACATACAATACATTAATCTTTTACACTTAATTATAATAACCATGCATGTTTTACAGTTTTTTTATATTGGTATTACAATTACCTTATCCTATGTAACTTCTTTTTCCACGTTAGCCATATGTCAACTTAAAATATTGTTATAAAACCAATGTCGATACTGAAGAAAAAATGGTATAATTTTAAGAAATAAATAATTAAGTATATAAGAATCGCTAGTTATAAAAGCATTATAGACGGATGGTATATAATATAATGGTATATATAGGGTGCATAAGTACCAATAAAAGGGGAAAGCATCGCAGCACTGGGGAATAAAGTGCTGGCAAGATCGTTAAGGCCCCCTAACCGCAGCAAATATCTTGATATCCTCATGAAGATATCAAAGATATGGCAGAGAAGTTTCGTAATAGCCTCAACATAACTCCCCGCTCCTCGGGATTGGGTCTAACAATAGGAATCAGGAAAATATTAAAATAAGACAACTTTTAATTTCTTAAACATTTCTTAAACATTACTATAAATATTCCCATAATTAAATAATACTATTCACCCAGTTTCCCTATTACAACCCCAACTATTACACAACTGTTTGAATTATTAGTCAATGACTTACCAGTTTTGGGAAAATGAGTTTTTCTTCATTGTTAAATAAGCACGAAAATGACTATTTTAAAAAATTCGTAGCTACCAATCTACTCAAATATACAGATTGAAGTTTCTTGCAGTAGGTATATATTGCATGTAAGCATAACATGTAAAAAAAAATAGATTTTTATTAACTGGCCCACCAGAGATATTAGAGCCTAAAGTTAACAAAAAATGAAAAAATCTGAACTTCTTCTGAAAAATTCTTAAAAAAATAATGTAAAGAATATATGGGTTAAGAGTACTTTTCATGAAAGCTACTTAGTTAGGTTTATTATCATGCCAAAAATCAGCTTTGGCGTACATGCCCTTATAACCAAAACTTTCCCTCAAAAACGGTGTTTTGAGAATTTAAAGCAGTTGTTCTCAATAGCACTTTTCAAGTATTGGACTGCAAAATATTCAAATAATGAAGAGAACACGAAATATAGAACAGGCTTTAAGGAAAACAATTGTGTTTTAATTATTAGTCCATGACTTACCAGTCTTGAGAAAATGAGTTTTCTGTGAGAGATTAAAAACTTAAAAATCGGCATGAAATGTGAAACAAAAATGGCTGCCCTTTTGAAACGGTTGATCCTAAAAATTTTTAAAAAATTGATTTGAACTACTGATTACATACGTAATTGGTAGTAAAATTATAATTTTTTTCTAAAATGATCGAGCAACCACTTTGGACCACTTGATATGGAATGAACCTATATGTTAAAAACTGAAAATTATTTGCATTGTCTCCATAGCGGATTCCTCAAGTTTGAAGACAAATTTTAAATGGCTCCGCTCCGGAGACCTCGAGTGCAAAGGGTGCGCTGTATCAGTGACATCTATGTCTGTGTAAAACAAACCCACTAACAAACACTCACAGATGACCATATCGTAACTTCACCTATAGTGTTCAAAGAGGTCCTGTAAACACTTATACAGTAGGAGAGAGCGGGGTTGGTTGGCATAGGAGGTAGGTTTGCCATCGGCTTACATTTTCTGTCACACCTGTTGTGAAGGCCACACCATTGTACCATGTCACCCACTAGACCCCGGGAGTCTTGTCCTAAGTTTTCAATCCGATGCTAACAGTGTAGAGAAGAGTGTGCTTCATAGATTGATTTTACAACATGTAAGTAAATTTTTATATTTTCAGTAAATTTGGTTTAAACGCATGGTAAAACATTTGAGTCCGATTCTGTCCACATAGCCCCAGACTCCTTTGAAAAACCTAAACTTTCGATTAACCAATTCCTTGTTTGATTTTTCTCCCCTATCCTGGGAGCCATCTTTCATATGATCTCTCCTGTGGGATTAGTTGGCTCTCTTCAACTGTGGTTTGTTGGCGCAGTAGCAATTCACAAAAGCAAGGTAAACATAAATAAAGGTGAAACTACCAATTGTCTTTGGTTCCAGCAAGGAGGATGAGAGCAATTTTTCTTATTCAAAAAGTGGCGACAGACTAAACTTCTATCTTCTTCTATTGTCATTCTATTCTCCCTTAAAAGCTGTTAAAAACCGATTTAAAATTATTATACCATTATAGTGCAGCTTATAATAACAATAATAAAATTATTATACCATTATAGTGCAGCTTATAATAACAATAATATGTGTCAGGCAGTACTTGAATGAGACGGCTAAACAACCCAACCTTCTCCCCCTTATAGGGGGTTAATTGGCAGACTATGGATTGACGAATTCTTCAATTTTCTATGATCTTAGTATTAAATATTATGTGGTGAAAAAAATGCTTGTAGTACTCTTATACTTTACAGTGGTATCAGCCCTATTGGTATTATATTAATAGAAACGACTCAACAATCAAAAAAGTGAAAACTGTTGCTCTCCCCTATATAAATACCTTAAAAATATGTTTCAAAAAATTAATAATCTTCAATTGAAACACATCTATTCCTTACTTCAACCCTCACCTATTCCCATGTCGCACTAAATACGCTCTATACGATACTAAATCGTCATCACCATGCTAAAGTAACGAATATGCATAGGTTTTTAGTTGCACATTCGTTTCTGTAACATGGTGACGACGGAATATACGGTGTGTTTAGTTTAATTAAGTGGGATTTAAGTAAATTAGAGTGCGAATGCATAGGTTTTAGAATACCAAAAAAATTTAGATAAATATCGTAACAGCAAAAACCTTTATACAGATGGATCCAAATTAACCTACCGGCACACAGTGGGGCGAGTCCATGTCCGGCCGAACATTGGGCCAAAACTTGAAAGTTAAAATTTAGAGGTTTCATTGTAAAATTAATAAACTAGAATCCTTTCCCCGTAATGTGCACTAATTTTTAACTCAATCTTTGCGTTAATAATGATACAATATGAGTTGAAACATGACACTAAGACATTCATCTTTTTTATATTTAAAGTTAGTGCGCCTATATTTTTTGGCTAAGTCCAATGGAATGTTTACAATATGATAAAGCATTGCTAACGAATTGTAATACACCAGAAATATAGTTTTGGAAAAACATATGCAACAGTTACGACGGTTCAAACAAATATAAACTATTTGGTACAATATAGTAAAATGCCCGAAATTGCCCGGAAAACTACATATACCCTATTGTTAGCAAAGGTTTGAGGTTTTATAAACAGTTTTCCGATCTTGCTACAATCTGCCTATACTCATTTAAATGAGATTTTACCACGCGTGAACTCTGAACTGAAGAGTGAATTTGGTTATTTAGAACATCTTCTTAGCATATTTGGGTTTTCATCAACCCATAATCCTTAAATTAATATATTTCGAACCAACTGCAACAATTTATTCACCAAATTACGATTTCCAATAGAATAGCTTAGAACATTTAAAAAAATTGTTAATTTTTTTAATATTTTATATTTGTACTGCACTATAATAATTAGTAAGTTAAAAGAGTACACTGTACACGAAATATTTCACTGTCTTTAATTTACATTAAATTATAAATAGACAGTAGTTGCTTGGTTAAAGCAATTGGTATGATCAAGCATTGCTAACGAATTGTAATACACCAGAAATATAGTTTTGGAAGAACATATGCAACAGTTACGACGGTTCAAACAAATGTAAACTATTTGGTACAATATAGTAAAATGCCGGAAAACTACATATACCCTATTGTTAGCAAAGGTTTGAGGTTTTATAAACAGTTTTCCGATCTTGCCACAATCTGCCTATACTCATTTAAATGAGATTTTACCACGCGTGAACTCTGAACTCAAGAGTGAATTTGGTTATTTAGAATATCTTCTTAGCATATTTGGGTTTTCATCAACCCATAATCCTTAAATTAATATATTTCGAACCAACTGCAACAATTTATTCACCAAATTACGATTTCCAATAGAATAGCTTAGAACATTTAAAAAAATTGTTAATTTTTTTAATATTTTATATTTGTACTGCACTATAATAATTAGTAAGTTAAAAGAGTACACTGTACACGAAATATTTCACTGTCTTTAATTTACATTAAATTATAAATAGACAGTCGTTGCTTGGTTAAAGTAGGTAGTTTGGAATTGACTAAAGTTATGATTTTGTTAGCCTTTTTTTTAAGTCCTGTCAAACAAAATCAAACGTAGTTATTATACGACTTTTGTGCTAAAAGAAATAATGACCTTTTTCTTTTCTTCAAAAGAATAAGATAGATTTGACTGATACGACCTGGTTTCGTAATAAGGATCGAGAAACAAATCAGAAAAATGTTTGGGATTATAGAGAGCAGCATTCCAGAAATACGTCAAGAATCGATAGTTAGCTTTAAACCCCGATCCCATTTCAATCTCAATGTAATAGTGTTGTGAAAAGTAAAATGCCCCAGGAAGCAAGAAGCTTTCTCATAAGGTAGAATGTGAAGCTAATGAATAATTTCATAATTTTAAAAAAGGTATATTACATTAAATTTGTTATTATTTAATCACATTTGAGAGTTATAGCCGATGTCCAACGGGAGTGTGGACTCGTCCCACTGTGCGGCGGGCGCGTCCTTGGGAGTTACATGTCCGGGCGCGTGCGGCATGTCAAAATTCCAGGTTTTATATTGAAATATTTATTTTGGGTAGATGGAAAATGATTATTAGTAAACAGAAACTAATTTATTTAAGCATGTTACTATATACTAAATTAATATAAAATATTGCTATAGATAGCCACACTTTTTTTAAAAACAATGGGAATAATACTTTTTAACAATTAATTACCAATATTACAAAACATAAAACGAAGAATATAGAATGTAATAATGACAAAAACGAAGGAATCACAAAATTTTCCTCTGAAATCTAGAGTGCATCGTTTTCTACTTCCTCAGTCTTTTCAGTACTTGCATTACAGGATTGATATATAGTTTCCTGAATAGAATGCTTCTTGCAAACGTGCTTGACTCATTTCTTGCATTTGATGGTAGTATTGTTCCACAGAGATAACATGGCGGCCTCAGAGATGACATGGTCCAACCCTCCTTTCTTCTGCTTGCTGAGGATCAGCTTCTTCTTGGTTCCCGTGGTTCTCTCTTGGAACATAATAATACAAAGTAGTACAGGATAAGTAGTAATATTATTTACATGTCAGTTGCTGAGAAAACGTGTGAGGAACAGTTTAGATGAGCGTTTGGAAGATACTGAAAATAAGTTTCGAGACCGGGCGCAAGCAGCACTGTGTGCGGCTTCTACGAACTCACTAATTGAGAATCCTATTGTCACCGAACGATAAAAGATATACTTCTCGCACTTGAACAAACATGAAGTTAATTAGTAGTACATCAAGGTTACTTCAATCAAGATTACTAGGATTACATCAAGTTCTGAAGAATTCTGTCCACGGCTTACCCACGAAAATTCAAGAAAACCGAGCTTGCCGCACTGAGTAGTTTAAATAGTAACATCGGATGTTCTATAATTTACAACTAGTAACTTCACCGCGGAATGTTATGCAATTAGTGTAGCCCTGTATAATGTAATTCTTAGTCACGGGCAAACCTTTATTCACGGACTCCCTGTCCGCAATAATGGCCTTAACCAATGTGCATTCTTGCTACCAGATAATTAAAAGAACCCATGCATATTTCTCGACGATTAATGACCTGAACAAAAATATCGTGCTAGTTTGGGTACAACTTTGGATATCCAATGGAAATCCAATAACTTTCTTGTTATTTATAGCTAGCCCCGATATGTTGGCTTTATTTTGAAGCTTTTAAAATTATCCGCCTATGAACCGAGTTTCGTGATTATATTGAATACAGCCCCGCTTTCATCTACCTCAATTCTATTAATGTGTGTCGCTCACCATGTGTGGCAAGCGAGGAAAAAAACCCCAAATCCAATGTTCATTTCTGTAGTTAATTTGTATTCTTTAGTAGTCTACAAATAAAAAAAAAAACACGATTAGTTTCTCCTATATCTAAAGTTTGGTTTATGTTGAAATGATAATTTTTGTTTTTGTAAGATTGCATTGTTTTTGTTTTTTTTTTACAAAAATATGTTGAGCGTGATACGATACAACAGAGTGACCCAACATTTAGCATATGCTGATGATGTGTTAACGGCAAGATCGATTGCAGCCCTTTCAGGTATTTTCCAAGATTTCGAGAGTGCAGCGGGCAAATTTGGTTTGCAAATCAGTGAGATACAGACTGTATATATGAGGAACTCAAGAAGACCAACAAGGGCAGAATCAGAAATAAAATTTGGGTCATACATCTTTAAGACGGTGAGCCAATTTAAATATTTGGGATCGCTTGTTACGGAGAAAAATGAGGTAATGGAAGAAATAAAAGCGCGTTTGGCAAAGGCAATAGATGTTTCTTCGCACTACAGAAGCCACTTAAGTATGGAAGCTTAAGCTAGAGAGCTAAGGTCAGAATATATAAGACAGTTATAAGACCAGTAGTAACATATGGATGTGAAACCTGGGTACTGACAAACGAAATCGAAAGATTATAGAATGTTTGGGAACGAAAAATACTCAGAAGAATATATGGACCTATCTGTGAAGCTGGGAGATGGAGGCTGCGGAAAAACGAAGGACTTTATCGCATGTTTCAATACTAAGAATTGGTGACATACATCAAGAAGTGTCAATTAAGATGGGCAGGACACGTCGAAAGGATGCCTGAAGGTAGACTGCCTAAAACACTATTGAATGGTAAGCCAGGAGGACGAAGGCAAAGAGGGCGACGACGAAGCCGATGGATGGAAGGCGTCGAAAAAATTCTGGAGGCCTTTACAACGTCGAAAAAACTCTGGAAAAGCTGGGGGTTAGAAGATGGAGGAAAACTATTGTAAAGTAGGCCTTTACAACGTCGAAAAACTCTGGAATAGCTGGGAGTTAGAAGATGGAGGAAAACTATTGTAAAGGAGGCCCAGGTTCTCAAAAAGGACCGTAGAGCCATGGAGTGAGGCTAATAAAGGCGAACCACTTTATAACAGTAACCGTCCAATAAAAAACTTTATGTAAGCGAAAACCTTTCACACAAAATAAATAATTTTAAGCATGATTACAGAAAAAGCCTTATCCTGGCTTACGATGGCAGCGATTTATCTAGGACATGGATTAATCAGAGAATACATTCCTCTCATTTCTTTTTATTGGGTAGTTATTGTCAATTATGTGAAAAATTTCGCGACGCACGCTGGTCCGAAAAGGAAAATACCGTAAAGTTGACTGTCTCCAACTTATTCAAAAATCATTTGATCACATCCCCAAATTCTAGAAGATCATGTTTTAAAATTTTCTAAATTTAAAATATAATATGGTTAGAGTATTACTCTATGAAACTTGACAGCTGCTTCAGCCTCCTCCCAAGAAAAAGACAGTTTTCGACAGTAATTCTGCTCTAGCTGTTTTTATCCTGTCAGATCTGTCTTAATATCAGTATAAGGTGATTATAAGGGCGATTAAAGACATGGATTTAAGTATTTTCTCATAAAAAGTTACTAGACATAAGATCGAAAAAAAAAAATGCTACCTTAAAAGAAATTGAAATTAGAATTGAGTTAAATAAACTAAATTATGTTAAAATTAATTTTTCTTCAATTTATTTTTTAATTATTTAAATTATCTGTTCTTAAATGTCATTTATAATTTATATAATATAATCCTTTATAATATAATTTATAATAAGTTAGTAAGTAAAAGTTGTGTTTTGCGGGCATCGCACCAGATTCTTTAGGTTACTTAAAAGATTACTTCTATGGATTTTTTAAAATTGTATGTAAACAAATTTTTTTTTAAACTCACTAGAGGTGTCGTATAGGACGCCATGTATCTCCTCCCTGCAGGGCTGTGAGGCCAGGACCCCAGGCCCCGTCGGGCCCCAGCACAGAGCCCCGTCGAACACAGCGGGGCACCAGCCCTCCAATACCGGACTCGACCACCGCTCCAAGCATTCTCCTTTCTGCAACAGGATATTATTTTTTATTTTATTAATGCATCGGTATAATTTATAAAAAAGATGACCTACTCACCTACTCTTTCGAAATTAAAATACAAACAATAATATAACATTTATTATAAATAGCTTTTAATTTAAAACTACCCTGCTTAGAATTTTATAAAACTTTTCTTTTTTATTCTTTCTTTCCTTCATGTAGTACCCCTGTACTTCGAGCTGTGTATTTGTTGAGAAGTACATAGTAAATAAAGTGGTATAGAATAAATTAGTTATAAAACGAAAAACAAAAACAACACAAAATATGGCGGGTTCACTAATGTGTAATGGTTAGCATTGCAACCTATAAGACTAAAGGTCAAGGGTTCGCGTCTTGCGGTGGCCCTAGGATTTTTTAATGGGACTAAAAAATCCTTAGCCTAATTCGTTTCTTGGAATAGGACGTTAATCTTCCGAGCCTGTGCGATGTCAGGTACTCATTAAAGATCCCTATCCTAATTATACCTGGATATACAAAATTTAGCACTTAAAGTGCGAACTTTTGATTTAGTCATAGTTAGAGTGATGTCTGGAATAGATTTATAGAGCGTTCTTCCTTTTGTTGTTCGAAAAACCCGAAAAAAAAATAAAATAAAAATAAAATGGAAAAAAGGCGATTGTAGGTCGAAACCTATTTAAAAAGTTTTTGAATTCACCCTAGTAGCCTAATTTTATTTTTTTTTATTTCCGGTTAGCTTAATAGGCCTAATGAAATCTTTGAACACCCGGTACGGTCTTCTTTCAGACATTTGTGTTGCTTGCGAGAGCACAGCCTGGAGCGGGCAGCCCAAACCTCTTGTTGCTGCAAGCCATAGTCACCATGGTGCAGCGGCAGACATGGAGCCCATAGCTCCATAACCAATCCCATTGCGGTCAGTATGGTCAATATTCCCACCGATGGCTACAGCTATTTCGGGTTAAAGGACAGTGAAAAACTGGTCTGGGTCCAACTATTATGACATCTCAGAGTCAGCAGACGCTGGGGACCTATATATTACATTACTTGAAGAGGACAGCCCTTCGACCCAACCCATGGGTGGCTACTGATATCCCGGAAAACCATATTACGATTATAGATACGACACACGCGGAAGAGTTATCACTTCTACACCTGGTCGGTGTAAGTAGACTCCAGTTAATTGACGACCTCACATAACCGGGAAAGTTGGCATTCGCCACATTAAACTCTCGCGACTACACATTCATTAAAACCATCGCAGTGATTTCCCAATTGTAGCGTATGTTGAATGTAAAAGTTTGATATTTGTACAGAAAGATATTTATAAAGATAATTGACCAGCTTACCTCAATATGGTAACTGAAGTTACTCGATAATTCTTGGTCTTCCATCTTAATCTGAAAGTAAATAAAAGGAATTAAAATTAATGTTTAATATTGCATTCAAGACAGATCAATAAATAATCAAAGAAAAAATAAATTCACATACAAATACCAAAAAAAAAAAATTATTAAATATACCAGGATTTGAAATTAACTCTTATTTTCTCGGGAAAAGAATGAAAGTGAAATCCGGATTTAATTGTTCAATAAATAAATAAAAATCACATCATGGCTTGTATATTTCGGGCCAGAAAATAAAAGTCCTGATACGATCTTCATTATAATAGTAATGTAAGAGCCTGAGCTTGATTTAAATTACTTAAAAATGACTGTCAGGATTTTTTTTTTGGTGAATATATTAGGATATAATATAGGGGAGAGTGGAGAGCAGTGAGACGCAGTTAATAGCAAATAAACCACTTGCAACGACCCAGTTAGTGTAACATTTGTTGTAGTGCAGAATATTAGTCAAATATGCTTTTCAAGGAAACAAACCATCAATATCATACGTTTGTGACTATTTTTGTTTCATTTTGTTTTTGAGGCAAGTAAACTTTTTTTTATGACTTCCTTTCTCATCGACAGTATGGGTACTATTGTTCATTTCACCGAATTTCTGTTAATGCCTTTTATTCACCAGCTAAAACTCTTTGTATTTACCTTTGAACGGCCAATGATTGTTCAGTTTGCCAACAGAGATTCGTAATGAAAGACGGCAAGGCCCTATGGGGATGAGTGAGACTGGAACAGTGAGACAGCCTACGAAGACACTTTTACTGTTATATAGGAAATTAAAATCACATTGTCTAATCCCAAGAAGGAAGGAATACCTTCAAAGGAACAGGCCATCAACACTAATTATTATCATTAAAATATAATATGTAATTTTTTTATTACATCACCTAATTTTATCAACATTCTACTTCATTTAATGTCGATACGTGATTTGGTAATGTTAATCTCAAATTCTCGTTGTGAGTAGTGGTCATTAAATTAAAAAACAAAAATGAATTATATTGGGTTGTAAAAAAAAAATTCGTAGCGTTTTTCATTATTTTAATTTAATCCTTTTTGTGTTTTTTAATTCTGTTTACATGGTCAATAATGTTTACATATGCTAAAAAGGGATTAGATAACGTTCTTTCATGCATCAGTTTCAACCGGGATCTTCTATTGTTCAAGTGTATTGTGTTAGTCCAAAATGCAGGAGGAAAAAATTCATTTTCGCCATATAATGCTATTTTATTTCCGAAAAGGAAAATCCGCTGCACAGAAGGTCAACAAAATTTGCAGCGTGTATGGAGATGACGCCGTAGGGGAAAGCACCGTCCGTAAGTGGTTTGCCCGGTTCAGAACCGGAAATTTTGTGTTAGAAGACGCCAAGGGGGATTGGAAGGGGTGCTTTATTATGAGCTCCTCCCACCCAACCAGACCATTGATTCGGCAGTATACTGTTCCCAGTTGGAAAGTTTAAGGCAGCGGTTTAGCAAAAGCGTCCAGCATTGGCTAATCGCAAAGGCATTGTTTTTCACCACGACAACGCCCGTCCTCACGTGTCTTTACAGACTCGGCAAAAATTGTAGGAGTTTGGCTGGGATGTGATAACCCACCCACCCTATTCACCAGATCTTGCCCCAACAGATTACCACTTATTCCGGTCTCTCCAAAACTCCCTCAACGGGAAACAATATAACTCGCTCGAGGATTGTAAAAAGCACATAGACGAGTTCATCGCGCAGAAAACTGAACAGTTCTGGGAGGACGGAATTACTAAATTACCTGAAAGATGGAAACAAGTTATAGATCAAAATGGGTCATATATCATTGATTAAAAATATTTACATGTATCTGAAATTTTTAATTAAATATATTCTTAAAAAACTAACTTTTTTTACAACCCAATAGAAACAGACTGATCAAAATCTGATTAAAATCAGTCTGTTTCTAGCTTGCTTGTGAAACTGTAGTAGCCCTGAAGATGCCTGAATAGGCGAAAATTTGGCATGTAATCTGCATGATTAAGTGCATTATTGAAATAATACGAGACTTTGAGGCCTTGCATTCTATATCTTAATGCATCTTGTAATTTCCATTGTATGAGCGCTAACGATTTACTTCGGCACATTATGACTATGTCGTCAGCGAATAATAAGCACTTAACCGGGTTCTTGATGTTGGACGTGATTCCGTTTATTGCTAAGAGGAATAGGGTCGCACTTAGTGGTGATCCTTGCGGGGTACCATTTTCGAAGATGTAATCCGAGGATACTGAATTTCCTACTCGGACAAAGAAGTTCCTCTCTGTTAGGAAATATTTCAAATAGGCCCACATATTTTTTTCTATTCCCGATTCTTCTAAAATTGTTAACACCCGCTCTCTTACCATTTTGTCGTATGCTTTCTCTAAGTCCAAAAACACTGCGATCATATGTTCTTTGTGGGAAAAAGCCTCTGCGACTTCTAAGCTCAGTGATAGTATAGCATCGGTTGTTGATCGCTGATCCTTAAAGCCGAATTGGTGTGGGGAGAGGATGCGTTTACTTTCCAATGTGTCAATAAGTCTCAAGTTAACCATCGTTTCTAACGTCTTAGATACGCACGAGAGTAGTGAAATAGGCCTATAATCTTTCGGTTGGGTGCAGTTCTCTTTTTTTGGGAGAGGTACTATTATTGATTTTTTCCAGTTGGATGGAAACTCTCCACTATTCCAAACTTCGTTGTAGATTTGTAGTAGATATATTTTTCCTTTTTCCGGCAATTTTTTTCAGAAATTCTCCTGTTATATTGTCTAGACCGGGTATTGATTTCCCTTGTGCCATATTTTATGTGAATGTCTATTTTAATAATATTGTAACGTCAAATCGATATTCAAATCAAAACATATGGTTTAATATCTCAACAATAGATTTCCGTTAGAGTTAAACGACAATTTCGCCATTTAAGCCCCTTAGGGGTTACATTTTTGAAATTCCTCTCTTAGTGGTTACCTACATCGCGTTTAAAATCTAAATTCCGAACTTCAAGTGTCTATCATTAGTAGTTTTTGCTCTGCGTTGATTCTGTCAGTCAGGACAAAGCCTCTTATATATATAGAGATTATTATAAGAATTATAATACTGTGATAAGTTGGAATAACTTTGTTAAAAAAACAGTTGTGAGAATTCGTTGAAATGAGATTTACCGCTACAAAATTAATAATCCTAATAAAATAAAATTGAAATGTCTTCACCTATCAACTCAGACCTTTTTATTGATATGTTGTAAAATACTCGTTGGCAGAAAAGTGATGAAAAGGTAAACCATTTTCTTAATTCAGTGATTATTTAAAAATATAAAGGTGCTATGGAGTTAGTAAAACAGCGATAATTTAGCTATAAGGAGGCCATGACTCACTAAAAAGGACCGTTTCGTGACTCGGTAAAATAGTCATGCCTGCTGAAGGCCTTATTGTAGGAAATGAATCTTTGAAGAGAGCCACTCAAGGAAAGTTTTATGACAACATTAAAATAATAAAAATAAAAATAAACTAGCTCACTCGTGCGAAGAATCCGCACTATAACCTGCTTAAATCCCATTTAATTAAAATACCTACACACCGTATATTTAGTTTCGTATAGTGCGTATTTAGAACGACATGGGCATTGGTTAGTGTTAAAGTAAAGAACATATGTGTCTAAATTGTAGAGGTATTTACATATTTACAGTACCTCTTTGAACACTATGGGTGAATTTACGATGTGATCATCGGTGATTGTTTGTTGGTGGGTTTGTTTTACACAGACATACTTACAGGGTGTCCAAAAAGAGTATTCGGGGTTTGAAAATTGAATAAAATCTCAAATATAGAATATCAAGTAGGATGTTTGCATTTTATTTAAACACAATGAACTGTAAATTTATTTAGAAAAAACAATATTGTCTAGGTGTCTACCATAACGCTGCTGGCACTCCTCGAATCTCAAACGCAGATTTCTAAAAATGCGTTGACACATTGTTCCTCAGATTGCCGTCATTTCTGTTCTGATATTTTGCTTAAATTGCGTTAGATTCACCGGTTTCTTTTCGTATACCCTCCTTTTCAGGTGTCCCCACAGAAAGTAGTCAAGAGGACTGAGATCGGGACTCCTGGGAGGCCAGCTAATGGTGCCTCTACGAGAAAACACTTTGTTTTGGAATAATTCGTTTACCGTAGCAATTGATAAGTCTGAAGTATGGCAAGTAGCCCCGTCTTGCTGAAAACATGTTCTAGAGCAGGGGTCTCCAAAATTTCCAGCCTTAGGGCCATACTGATTACTCCAGTAAGTTCCGAGGGCCAAAACCATATTATCATTGTTGCCGGTGGTAAAAAGTGAAATAGTCCACTGATGAAAAAAAATGACCGAAAAAGTACGCAACTTTTAAAAAAGGCTGCAAATCGGACTAAAGTCCGCAAAACGGCAACACTGCATATTATTAATTTTCCTGTCATTATCTGTAATTTCTAGATTAGCGGTAGAGTACGAGCCATGAGGAGTAACGTGACACGACATCTGGTGAAATAGTTTTTCACATTTTAAAACATGTGAAATATTCAGCAACAGCACTGAGACTGAGTTTCCTATCGATTTTGCAATCGAAACTTTGAGTGCTTTGAAACATTTTTGATACTCGTTTCTCGGACTTTGATGCCATTGCGAATCAAATTAAGATTTTTCAGAATCCTTTTGATACTGACATTGAAACCCTAGCCCCGGAACTTCAAATGGAAATGATTGATCTACAGTGGACTGATATAATTAAGAACAAATATCAAAACTCATCTTTGTTGGAATTTTATAAGAGTCTTCCACTGACACAATTTGATAATTTGAATAAATTTGCTCGTGGGCTGTTCTGTTTTGGTTGTGTGAGAAGACCTTCTCCAAAATGAAGTACACAAAAAATTTTTACAGATCTAAATTAACAGATGAGCATCTTAAATCTCTTTTAATAATTGGTACAAGCAAAATTAGTCCACAACAACAAACTATTGTCAGTGGAAAATCTCAATTACATAAATCTCATTAGTAGTTCATATGTCATTATGCTTGTTATAAGTTATGTTTTTATTTAAAATGTATAAAATGTTAGTTGGATTCATTTCAATAATTTGATAGTTATTATATACTGAAGTTAAATTTTCTGCATATTATACATATTATACATCATTACAATTCTGTGTTTCTTTATACAACTTATCACAAAAACAATAACAATAAGCCTACAACAATGTTATGAGTAGTTAGCCCATGACCATATCAATGTAGATGTCATATTAATAATTATTCAAAATAAAATTAGAATACTTCAGTAAACTAAATTTAATTTAAACTGTTGAAGTTCTTGGGACAATAAACCTCTTTCATTCATTTCAAAGTAACAAAAACCCGAATACTCTTTCTGGACACCCTGTTGAAGTCATGGAAAGAGAGCACCCTGGAAAACGCCATATACTTATGTAAATACACACATTGGTTTCGCGGAAAGCGAGTGCGCAGATTCAATTGAGTGCAATTGTATGTTTTTGCTTATAAATCGGAAACGACGATGACAATCGGAATATTGTATTTAACCAAAAATGTTCGTCTCAACAAACTGATAAAAAATGACACCTTCGAAAAATCCCTGCGACCATTTTCGCAGAGAATTGGTTAATCGAAAACATGTGTTTGACCGAAACTGTTCTCCTTGAAAACCCGAAAAAGGTAGGCACCATTTAGAAACATCTAATTCTAAACCTATATTACCAAAACTGCAGTTTTGCGCTTATAACTCGTAATCGAAGACGAAATGAATGATTTGTATATTTTTCCGGTGTAGCAGTTAAGAAAAGCTTTAAAATGACGCCTCATTCATGAAATTTGATGAAGTATTAAGGAAGTTATGGCGTACCGACAAAAAAAAAAAGGCTTTGAGAAATAATATATATGATAAAAATGATGATCTTGCAGTTAGCTGGATAATCTGTTAACGATTTAATTATTAGATTATTAGAGAGTTCGACTATACTTTTGATAATTTAGCCGATTTTTTTTTAAACGAACCAAACTTTTTTTTGATCCCCCTAAAATTTAAATTACTACAACTATTAAATAACAATACCAAAGATCACGGTTTCGTGTCCTGCGGTGGCCCTAGGATATTTTAATGGGAATAAAAAATCCTTAGCTATGCCGTTCCTCGGATAGGACTTCAAATCCGAGCCTGTACGATGTCAGTTACTAGTTAAAGATCCCTATCCTTATTATACCTGGATAGGCAAAATTTAGGACTCCCACTGTAGTATCGTTCGATTAGCCTTAGTGGCATAAAGTAAGCAAACAACAAAATTTAGTATCTTAACTTCAAAAATAAAATTAAGCGGAAATAATGACGGACCCAAAAAAAGAATTTTCCATCTAAATGAAATTTCTATTTTAATTCATTTAATACAAAACTGAAAAGACAAGAAATGCCCGATGAAAAGAAGATTCCGACTGCTAAAATATTATATATGTTTTTATATTTGACGATTTAATGTTACAATATAAACAAATGTATTAACAATCAGTGCTCTAAAGTTTAATGAAATCATATAAACCGTTAAAAAGTGAATATGAGAACTTTTTTTTTATCACCAGTAATCATTAGAAATATTATCTGAAGAATAAATCTCGTCGTAGCATGAGAAAGTTATCAAACAAATCATATTAATCGAAAATGTCTCATTCAAATGGTTATCTCAGATATTAGATGAGTTTATTTATAGCAATATTCAGATGCAGTAATCTTTACTCGAAATTCCGAATAACATTACGTATTTTATCAGATGAAGTTTGCTCAACTCTGCCTTAAAGATAAGTAAAATGGAAATAAGGCACAAATACATTCAAGAGGAACAGAGATCGGCTTAGTATTAAGTTAGCATCAATGTAGCACAGGCTGTCAACTTAGTTTTAGCGAGCAGCTAGTGGTATTGTCAGTTCTTGAGTTCGGAACTTAGCGTATCAGTGTACTTAAAGTCTCATCGTACTACTCAAGATTCACTATCATTATAGGAATTTATCAGGGTGATAGTAGTTGATATCAAGGCCTTAACTTCTTGAGCTTATCAACAATAAGTGGATGTGAATAAGGAATAAATGTGAATTCAACAATAATAATGTAAAATCATGATGGTGGAAGATAGTTGACCGTTAGATGTCAACAGGAATTGGTTGGGGGTGCGGTCAAAATAATAAGCACAAATATGTGATATTTACATATGTTATTCTAGCCAACGTTTCAACCCAAGTTTTAGGTCATCATCAGGGCTAAATGAGAAAAAAAACAACCAATTAGATAATTATCTAATCATTTAGGAATAACGATTGCTGATAACTTATCGTTATATAAACATTTTAAAGGGAAAGTTCAGACAGCAAAATTGGGTTTAAATAGCGTCTGGAACAACGTTTTTGAAAGCAAGTTTGTACCATTATCAGCAAAGTATAGGGTTTTTAATTCAGTGGTGGAATCCGTTATGAACTATGGAGCACAATTCTGGGGTTATAATAACTATCAACAACCGGAATATGTACACAGACTGTTCATTAAGAAACTATTTAAGCTACCTAGAAACACGCCCAATTATATGCTATATCTTGAAACCAAGAGAGACCTGTTGTTTTTTTCCAACTTCGCAATGCATATTGAGTATATTTTAAGGATCCTAAAATATAAAAATCACCGTGTACCTAAAATAATAGCGTTGGAAGGCATAAAAACAAAAAGCAATAGCTGGTTTAAAGAATGGGTAAAATTAGCGGATCTTCTAGGCTGTGAACTGGACAAGGATTTTAAATCGATAGAAAGATGGGAAAGACAAATAAATACGGTTATAAATGAAGCAAAAAGAAATTTTAGGCAGGAATTAGTGATATCTATGATGGGGGCAGAGTATCATCTAACGTATAAAACACTTGATTCAAACGTTAATTATGTAAACGATGATAACTCCATAGAAATAATTCAGACGGTGTTCAAGGCTAGAGGGGAGCTTTTTAACTTAAACTGCAAACCATGGCTGAAAGATTGGAAGATTTCCGATTCTAAACTCATTCAGAAAAAAGTATTTAGGAAAAAGTATCTTAACAGAAGAAGAGGTTATAGAAATTTTAAATGGAAAATGTTGGAGGGCTTTATTTTTCTATATAAAGGAATCTTTAATTTATAGACAATTTCTGATAAACGAATTTAATTATAATGATTAATATCGAGTTTATTATGGTTTTAGTATACTCTGTAGTGTTAATTACATTATGATTATTAAAATTTTGGCTTTTTATATGTGAAAATTTTGTATGTTATATAAAAGGTAATTTTATTTGTTGTTACTTGTTTATAATTTATTAAAATCAAAGGTTTGCTATTTTAATTTGATAGACCAAAACAATAAAAAAATAAATAAATAAATAAAATAAAATAAAGGAAAAGATTATTGTAATTACTATTTTTGGCCATCAAGCTGATTCCCTGGCAGACGGCGTACCCATGCCAGAATTAGTGTTTTTATAAAATGTAAAATTTAAAAAAAAGAAATTTTGTAAATAAAGCACATTTATCTATCTATCTATCTATCTAGATAATTATCTAATTATCTTATTATAAAAAATAGGTTTATGTTTATAATTTATATAAACTGATACAAATGTGTGTGAAACATTAAACAAAATTAAACAAGTTAGATAAAATAAACATATAGTTAAGACCATTGTAACCTCATTATATGTTCACCTATTTTTATATATTTCTCTACATTACCACAGATATCCCATTTGAAGTTTTGTCTTGTTTTCATTTATTACTTTCATCATGACCTTACTTAGTTTTTTAAATTCTACAAAAATGTGTTTATGTTTATTTTATCTAACTTTTAATTTAAAATCAAATAAAATTAAAAACGTTTAATTTTGTTTAATGTTTCACACACATTTGTATCTGTTTATATAAATTATCTGATTGGTTGGTCATTTAGCCCTGAGTATGACCTAAAATTTGGATCGAAACGTTGGCTAGAATAAAATATGTAAATATCACATATTTGTGCTTATTATTTTGACCGCACCCCAAACCAATTCCTGTTCATAATAATGTAAAACTTACATGGGTTAAACAATTTTTTAAGCGAAAAAAATCTGGTGCGATGCGCGCAACACACATCTTTCGCTTACTAACTTACTTAGAATAGACATTGACGTGTTTTTTTAAGTGGATATAAAACTTAATTTTTTTTATTTAAGCTCAAGTTTTTATTTGTGATGATACGCAAGCATAATAATCTAAGTAGTCTGATTCTATAATTGTCTTTGTAATTGTTGAAAACTATGCAACAAATAATATGCATCAAAAGAACAGAACATCTTCAATTATAAAAAAATCTGGTGCGTGCGCGCAACACACAACTTTCACTTACCAACTTATTTAGATTAGAAATTGACGTGTTTTGTTAATTGCCACTTCACAAAATCACAAATTTTTCCACATTAATTTCTTATTTTTGCCGTTTATGAGTAAATGAAAAACACACGTGAAAATGATACAAAATTTATTAAGTAAAGTACCCCCTCTATTTGGTAAATGTTGATGAATTTTTTACTGTCACATTGCGGGTACATACATACACCAAATACCAAGTTTTATCAAAATCGTTAAACCCGTTTTCGAGTAAATAAAAAACACACGTGATAATGAGACAACATTTATTCAGTAAAGTACCCCCTCAGGTTGATCAGTTTTCATGAAATTTTCGCAGTCTAATCTCGGGCATATTAATGCATCAAATACTCAGTTTAATCAATATCGTTAGATCCGTTTTCGAGAAAATCGATAAAAACGTAAAAAGTTATTAAATAAACTACCCCCTCCGTTTGACCAATTTCGATGAAATGTTTGCTGTCACATCGCGGGCATACACATACACTAAATACCCAATTTCAGATTCGCACGGCTTATAGTTTTTGAGCTAGTCTTCACACACATACACACACACACACACACACACACACACACACACACACACACACACACACACACACACACACCATTTCGCGGGACTTGGTTATTTGGACTCAGGGGACCCCAAAACGTGTATTTCCGTTGAAAACCGGAAGTCGAAATTTTTCACGATCGCAATACTTCCACTTACTATATATTTCATATATAGGTAAGTGAAAGTAAAAAAGTGTCATTAAAGGCGTACTGCGCATGCGTGAGCCGAATGTGTTTAATGTGTAAATATAATATTTTTTTTTTTTTTTTTTTACCATATATGTTTACTTGCTTTTTTCATATTTCTTCATTTTTAAGCGTAACGAGAGACAGATAATTTCTCCATATAAACAAAAACAAAGGTAGTTTATAGGGAAACAAAAAATTTGCCCTTCCCTATTTAAGCCCCCTCAGAACATTTTCATAATGAAAAAGCTGACCTGATATTAAAAAACACCTAATTTTCATTAAACATGACGAATTTGATCAAAATTGTTAAAGCTGTGTTTGAGTTATTATAAAAAACACTTAAAAATGAAACAAAATTTATTAAGTAAAGTGTCCCCTCCAGTTGATCTATTTTGATGAAATTATTGCTGTCACATCTTTCGCATATTAATAGATCAAATACTCAGTTTCATCAAAATAGCTAGAGCCGTTTTTGAGAAAATCGAAAAAAAACGTAAAAATTTATTAAATAAAGTACCTCCTCCGTTTTAACAATTTCGATGACATTTTTGCTACTGGGCATACACTAAATACCCAATTTCAGGTTCGCACGGTTGATAGTTTTTGAGCTAGTCTGTTCACACACAGACCATTTCGCTGGACTTGGTTTTTTGGAGACGAGGACCCATAAATGTGTGTTTCCGTTGAAAACCGGAAGTCGACATTTTTCACGATCGCGATACTTTACCTTACTATATATTTCATATAAAGGTAAGTGAAAGTAAAAAATATATTCATTGATATGTACTAATGTATTATAGGGAAGTATTTTCTGTTTGTTAAACGTCACTTTATGCTAAATTGTATGTACCTACAGTGGGAGTCGTAAATTTATCATATCCAGTTATATTAATGATAGGAATCTTTAACGAGTTCCCGACATTACACGCTCGGGACCTCCGATTTCACTTACTATCCGAGATAGCCACAGACAAGGATTTTTTACTCCCATTATAAAATCTCACGGCCACCGCTGGGCGCGAACTCGGATATATATATACTTTTAATTAACATTAAAAACAAAATCTTGTATACTATTTATTTATTACTGTTTTAAAATTGTCTTTAATTTATATATGTATTTAAAAAGATGGAGTGTCAGGAGAATTTCATGACCGGAAATGGTTATCCTACAATCGGTGGAATATGCTGCTTTAATATGGTCGTTTTCATTCCTAATGTGATTGCAGTGGGACCATATATAAACAAACTTCCCTTCCGTTCCCGATATAATTTATCATTAATTACCTTTCCGCCTCAGGCGTTACGATTATATGCTCATATCTGTTATTTCCTGTAACATATATGTATATATAACATAACTGTTATATATCCTGTAACAAAGGTTCAGTTTTATGATACAGAAAATATTTCTCAAATCATTTTATTTTGAAAAATATATTAATGTATCTAATTTTCTTCTTTTATTTTTTTTTTTTTTTTTTTTTTGTACTCTACTTTAAGAATAAATGTTTTAAATGTATTGAACATAATCTGGTGAAGTTTAAAGTATGTTCATTGAACCTCGATCCGCTTTATAACAAATTTATCTTCTATCTTTTTGAATATTTTGAATTTTATGTTGGTTTGTTTAACACTAAACCTACCGACATATTATATATACCTATTTCTACCGATGACGGTCAAATGACCGCTTTTGAAATAAACATTATAGTCTTTTCCAGTTGATTGTAATTGTAGCAGCAACTACTTCTAATAGAAACCGGCCTTTGTCTGTGTTGCCACAAATTATATAAATGTATTTATACGTGGCTACACTCCAGGTAACCAGACATATAAACTCTCTCAGAGTGTGTGTTGATTACGTGTGTGGGATACTGTACTTGCTAAAAGAAACATATTAAGACTTAAATTATATTTTCAAGTGGTTTATTTATTTGTTTCAACAGAAGTTTCTTTATTTTCATTATTCGTTTTGTTATTTTTATCTGCATACAGTGTTTTTTTATTTTTATTTTATCAAACGTTTTTATCATTTTCATCCCGTACTGTTACAAATAGAACTAATCACGTCGCAAATATTTATAAAACCGCGTACAGAGCCGGTAATCTAATTTGAATGATCGCCGTTTTGTCTCACCTCGTGAGTTACCAGCAGTCGCTCTGTACCCATCATAAAACAAACTGTAAGCACATGGCGTTTTCCTAGAACACAATCGAATGACAAGTTTGGGATTTCAATTCTAGCGTTCAAAAGACCTCTAGCTAAACAGCTATATATCATAGAAAAAGTCGTGCAGTTAGTTCAAGAAAAATAAAAAGCTGAAATTTAACAATTTAGATTAAAGTCTCAAAAGCGGTCATTTGACCGCTCTGGTAGGTTTTGTGTTAATTAACGCCTCTTCATGCTACTAAGGCTAATCGGACGATGCTACAGTGGGTGTCCTAAATTTTGCCTATCCAGGTATTATTAGGGTAGGGATAATTAACGGGTACAAGACATCGTACAGGCTCGGGACCCTGTGATTTGTAAAATATACCTACCTCTCCTAAGTTTTTAACTTTTTTATTAGAACAAAATCGTCATCAAGTCGTCATGATTCAGTTCGAACTTGGAAGAATCATAGTGTAACACTTGTGGGTTAAATAATTTTTATTGAAAGGAAGAAATTATCAATGCAACACAAATAGGAAAATACAAATATTTAACAGGTTACAAAAATTATTTCTTTGTAACATAGAGATAACCATATATATACTGGATACACTGGAAAATGTTTCGAAAGAAATTGTAAACAAGGTGGGAGAAAATTACTATAGAAGGAACATAGATTGGGTAAACAAATCTAAGAGATTTAATCTATATAAACAGTTATCCGGAGATCTATGAACAAATAATTATCTCTTTTTAGATAAAAAAATAAACGATATAAAATGGATTTTTAAATCAAGAGGGGGGCTGTTAAGTCTAAATTATAAAATTTATATTGAAGAAGATGTACAGGATATAGGTTCACTCTGCAATAAAGGAGAGATAGAAAATACGCAGCATTTTCTGGCCATATGGTATACCCTTACACCCTGTTTTAGCGGAATTCCGAAGGAAATGTTTCAATAAGAACCGATTAAACAATAACGAACATATTGAATATTTAAATGGTTGTAACTAAAAATAAATAAACAAAAATTTTTTTTTTTATTTAATAAAACTCATTAAGTAATAATCGAAGAGGGCTTAATTTATTTTTGTATATAATTAAAATATGTGTTGTTTTAAAAGCTTTGTATTAGTTTTTTATTGATATAATATTTTTTTATTTAGCTATAAAAATAATTATGTTTTATTTTAAAAGAAGAGACGGGACCGAAGTAATTAATTGAAAAACAGCTGTTATTAAGGCATTTGTCTTTTTGAACAAACAACGAAGGAAAATACGGCAGATGTTCGCTAGCGTTTGAGGAGTGAGGATAAAATGAGACTCTTTTTAGTGGTTTAAGTGGTTGTGGTCTATATCGCTAAACATCAGAGAATTGAAGAATAGTGGCGTTCACGGAAGAGATTCCGGTGACGAGATCCTGACGAGATCATTTAACCTATCGTAAGGAAGAACAGTTGTCTATCTCTCACTTCTACTATTTGTTCTTTACCTTAACTCTTTACTTTTTGTGAAGATAAATTATATCTTTAAATGACATTTTTTTTTTCCAAAAGGATGGGCTCCAGCCCCTTGCCCCCCCCCCATTTCTTCATTGCTTGACATAAAATAGAGAAGTAGTCGGACCGACATAGCCAAGATATTCAGCACCGCAATTAGGGTCTAGGAATCGCGGAATGGGTTAGATTGCAGCTGACTGAGAATAATCCTAATTGCTGCCAGAAGCACTGGCTCAGCTCAGCTCCGCCCAGACTAAACTAATTGCTTGGTACCCTCCAGTATCCAGTACTTCCTACTTCCTGCCCTTACACCATTACTTCCTCCCCATAAGTCCATTAAGGGCTAATAAGTGTTTTATTAACCCTTAGCCGTCCGTTCCCCTCCAGATGTAAATCTCGACGAGATTACTTCCTGGAACTACTTCTTGCGGTGGCTTACCATCAACTGTCAATTAGCAAATTACTCATTTAGCTAATATTGTAACACAATTATTTGATGAAAATATTTTTATATATAAAGACTTTATTTACATACTGTTGTTCATATTTCGTCTCCAAAAAGAACTTTATTCCAAATCCTTTTATCCACTCAAACCTCGCGCAGCCATTCCCGCGTTAACTCTCTCTATCCATTGCTTCTTATCGGCCTCTCTTTCTTCTTTATTTTTGCGAAAATAATAATTTAAAATTTCAGAGAGACAAAAACTCGAATAATTACAAGCTTACAAATAGTATCAACTCGTAACGACGCTCTAATACAAAAGTAGCTGCAGTAGAATGAGTAATGATGAGAATGGGAGGTCTACGGATAATCGAATTACAACATTTTATTGACTTAATGTGATTGAAATAAAGGTTAATAAAAAAAAAAAAAAACTGTTCTGAGAACACTTTTATTAACAAACAAACGAACAAAAGTAACGAACGAACTCCTTCAGCGCGTTTTTGCATGAAACATCTTATAAATAAAAAAATGTTTTGTTGAAACTAATTTGGCCCTCTTCTTGGTATCCTGTTGAACAATATAGTCTCAAGAATTGAATTTTTTATAAGTCAGCGGACAATATTTTAATGCTTTCATCTTTTTCTACTCGGTTTATAATGGTTAATTTCTGTTCAAGCGATAAAATGACAGGTTTTTTTTTGGCTACATTTTGTTAGTTCGTATTTCAAAGGAGAGAAAATCAAAACTGAGAACATTTCGTTTTGAAGTCAAACAGGCCAGGGTAGGAGTTTCCTATAAAGAGTTGAAAACAATATCGTTCCTATATAGAATATGAATTGGAGTAATAGTTACCGGAAACATCTCATCATACGATACCAGCTTTCCGTGTTTTTCCATTTATTATTTTAATTCATAATTTCTAAGAACTACACATAATTAACTATTTTGTAACCATTGTGTAAAAGTTAAAATATTTACGTGTTCATTTTTTAAATAAATATTATACATACATACATAAATTTTAAAAACAGCTTAAAAAAATCTGGTGCGTGCACGCAACACACAACTTTCACTTACGAACTTACTTAGATTAGAACTTAATGCGTTTTGTTAATTGCCACTTCTCAAATGAACAGAACGGCTTTAATAATGAATAATGGTCTGTCCTTAAAGGCGTACTCCGCATGCGTGGGCTCAACGAGTTTAATGAGTTGACTGAATATTTTTCTTTTTTTCTCCTGTATATGTTTATTTGGTTTTTATCATATCTCATATTTAGCCATTTCTTATTTTTAGGCATAACGAGAGACAGTTAATTTCTCCATAAAACAAAAACAAAGGTACTTGATAGGAAACAAAAAAGGCCCCTACCCCCTTCAGAACATTTTAATAAAGATATAGCTTACCTGATATTAAAGAACACCTAATTTTCATTGAACATGACGAATTTGATAAAAATCGTTAAAGCCGTTTTTGAGATCATCGAAAAAAAGGTAAAAATTGGAAATATTATGAAATAAAGACCCCCCTCCGGTTGATCAATTTTGATGAAATGTTGGCTATCACATCCTTGGCATATACCTACATACATCAAATACCCAGTTTGATCAAAATCGTGAAAGCCGTTTTTGAGTAAATAAAAAAACACGTGAAAATGATACCAAATTTATTGAGTAAAGTCCCCCTCCAGTTGATCAATTTTGATGAAATGTTGGCTATCACACCTTTAGCATTTACATACCTCAAATACCCAGTTTGATCAAAATCGTGAAATTCATTTTTGAGTAAATAAAAAAAAACTCGTTAAAATGATACAAAATTTATTAAGTAAAGTCCCCCCTCCGGTTGATCAATTTTGATGAAATTTTTACAGTCATATCTCGGGCATATAAATAGATCAAATACTCAGTTTAATCAAAATCGTTATAGCCGTTTTTGAGAAAATCGAAAAAAACTTAAAAAGTTACTAAATAAAGTACCCCCTCCCTTTGAGAAAATTTGATGAAATTTTCGCTGTCACATCGCGGGCATATACATACACTAAATACTCAATTTCAGGTTTGCACGGTTTATAGTTTTTGAGCTAGTCTGTTCACAAACACACACACACACACACACACACACACACACACACACACACACACACACACACACACACACACACACACACACAGACCTTTTCGCGGGACTTGGTCATTTGGACTCAGGGGACCCCAAAACGTGTATTTCCGTTGAAAAGTGGAAGTCGAAATTTTTCACGATCGCAATACTTCCACTTACTATATATTTCATATATAGGTAAGTGAAAGTAAAAAGTAAGTGTACTTTAAAGAGCAAGTACAAACAAAATTAAGTAAAAGAATGTGGAAATTTGTGTGACTTTCAGAAATGGCATTTAACAAAACACGTCGATTTCTGATCAAAGTAAGTTGGTAAGTGAAAGTTGTGTGTTGCGCTCATCGCAGCAGATTTTTTCTAATGGGGGGGACCATCTTCTTGGTAGGCCTATCGCGTTGAAGATATAAATTCTGGGCCGCTTAAGAGACACTACATGTGAGGTAAGAGCAATAAAGCGGCCGGAGGATGGCCATTGCGGGTTTTATTGAGCGATAAAAGAGAGCATTGTTAGCGAACGGAGCGGTGAGGAGGTTGTTATAGTTCGCGAGCCGGCAGCACCTATGGGGGGTAAGCTTTATGGGGGGGGGATTATTGCCCCAATATCCATCTGCGTGACCCGACAATGTCTGCTTTTATTGCTGGCAGTTCGAAGTGCGTTGAATAAATCATCGAAGTAGATGGAAACGAACTAACTGCAGGTATGTTCATAAAATAAAAAAAATAAAAAAATTATATATGTATATTTTAATTTTTTTATTATTTTTATTTATATGGGATTTGAACCCGGGTTTCCTTATCACTAGCAAGGCGCTCTTGCCACTTTGTACCGTCGCACAGTATCACGAGTATATGGGGTAAGAAATAAAAAAACCGTATTTCTTTTTTAACAGGGTTCATTATACTTTTCGGTAACTAAACGACACAAAACATGACATAGAACATAATTTAATAATTTAAATAGAGACTTAAATATGAAATTTGCGAACTTAAACGAACGACTACCATTTTCTCTTTACATTAAGTATGGCATATAAATTTATAAGTGGACTGTATTATTAAAAAATAATGAGTTAAATGATTTTCTAGCAATCAGCAGAAACATTAAAATTATTGAAAACTAGCTAGGGTGCCCGGCTTCGCTCCGGTAGTTGTGTGGTAGTTTTAATACCAAAAATCTGGTGCGTGCGCGCAACACACAACTTTCACTTACCAACTTACTTAGATTAGAAATTGACGTGTTTTGCTAAATATCATTTCCCAAAGACACACATTTTTCTACATTCATATCTTATTTTTGTTAATCGTTAAAGCCGTTTTTGAGTAAATAAAAAAAAACCGTGAAAATGATACAAAATTTATTAAGTAAAGTCCCCCCTCCCGTTGATCAATTTTGATGAAATTTTTACAATCATATCTCGGGCATATAAATACATCAAATACCAAGTTTGATCAAAATCGTTAAAACCGTTTTTGAGTAAATAAAAAAACACGAGAAAATGATACAAAATTTATTAACTAAACTCCCCCCACCGGTTGGTCAATTCTGATGAAATTTTTGCAGTCATATTTCATGCATATAAATAGATGAAATACTCAGTTTAATCAAAATCGTTAGAGCCGTTTTTGAGAAAATCGAAAAAAACGTAAAAAGTTATTAAATAAAGTACCCCCTCCCTTTGAGCAAATTTGATGAAATTTTTGCTGTCACATTGCGGGCTTATGGATACTCTAAATACCCAATTTCAGGTTCGTACGGTTTATAGTTTTTGAGCTAGTCTGTTCACACACACACACACACACACACACACACACACACACACAGACACACACACACAGACCATTTCGCGGGACTTGGTTATTTTGACTCAGGGGACCCCAAAACGTGTATTTCCGTTGAAAACCGGAAGTCGAAAATTTTCACGATCGCAATACTTCCACTTACTATATATTTCATATATAGGTAAGTGAAAGTAAAAATAATGAGTTAAATGATTTTCTAGCAATCAGCAGAAACATTAAAATTATTGAAAATTAGTTCGGGACTCACCCGCATGCGGCTTCCACTGGCTGCACTCCTGCTACGTCTTTTTCGTAATCTGGATTGTCGTTGTCCCTACATTTTCAACAAACTGAATGGTTCGGGAGTTCTCATAATATTTTAAGAAACTATTAAAAAAACTGGGGCTCAACTGAACATTAGCAAGTACGAAGACTGACAGGGGGATGTTTCTATATGCCATATGGGATTAAACAAAAGCAAAACAATTGACAATCAAAACATATGGCCCGACAGAGCCGGACCAACCGTATTATTTATAATATTTAAATAAAATTATTCGCGTAGGCGCGACCACACACCCGCCCCTGAAGGTTCCTACCTTCAGCAGATTACCAGATTGAGAAATTAGCAAAAAAAACTATACATTCAAACATACTACCTAACTTCAATAATTAGCACGAACTTTTAAGAATTAAATCAAATTCAATTTTAAATATGAAAAGAAAAAAAAAATGAAACTTCAAACCAAGCACATAAACAACTTATTTACAATATGTACAAAAAAAAAAATCTGGTGCGTGCGAGCAACACACAACTTTCACTTACCAACTTACTTAGATTAGAAATTGAAGTGTTTTGCTAAATATCATTTCCCAAAGTCACACATTTTTCTACATTCATGTCTTATTTTTGTTAATCGTTAAATCCGTTTTTGAGTAAATAAAAAAAAAACCCGTGAAAATGATACAAAATTTATTAAGTAAAGTCCCCCCTCCCGTAGATCAATTGTGATGAAATGTTGGTTATCACATCTTCGGCATATAAATACATCAAATACCAAGTTTGATCAAAATCGTTAAATCCGTTTTTGAGTAAATAAAAAAAACATGTGAAAATGATACAAAATTTATTAAGTAAAGTCCCCCCTCCGGTTGATCAATTTTGATGAAATTTTTACAGTCATATCTCGGGCATATAAATAGATCAAATACTCAGTTTAATCAAAATCGTTAGAGCCGTTTTTGAGAAAATCGAAAAAAACTTAAAAAGTTATTAAATAAAGTACCCCCTCCCTTTGAGAAATTTTGATGAAATTTTTGCTGTAACATCACGGGCATATAAATACACTAAATACCCAATTTGAGATGCACACGGCTTATAGTTTTTGAGCTAGTCTGTTCACACACACACACACACACACACACACACACACACACACACACACACACACAGACCATTTCGCGGGACTTGGTCATTTGGACTCAGGGGACCCCAAAACGTGTATTTCCGTTGAAAACCGGAAGTCGAAAATTTTCACGATCGCAATACTTCCACTTACTATATATTTCATATATAGGTAAGTGAAAGTAAAAAGTAAGTGTACTTTAAAGAGCAAGTACAAACAAAATTAAGTAAAAGAATGTGGAAAATTTTGTGACTTTCAGAAATGGCATTTAACAAAACACGTCGATTTCTGATCAAAGTAAGTTGGTAAGTGAAAGTTGTGTGTTGCGCTCATCGCACCAGATTTTTTCTAATAGGGGGGGGACCATCTTCTGGGTAGGCCTATCGCGTTGAAGATATAAATTCTGGGCCGCTGAAGAGACACTGCATGTGAGGTGAGAGCAATAAAGCGGCCGGAGGATGGCCATTGCGGGTTTTATTGAGCGATAAAAGAGAGCATTGTTAGCGAACGGATCGGTGAGGAGGTTGTTATAGTTCGCGGGCGGGCAGCACCTATGGGGGGGGTAAGCTTTATGGGGGGATTATTGCCCCAATATCCATCTGCGTGACCCGACAATGTCTGCTTTTATTGCTGGCAGTTCGAAGTGCGTTGAATAAATCATCGAAGTAGATGGAAACGAAGTAACTGCGGGTATGTTCATAAAATAAAAAAATCTGGTGCGTGCGCGCAACACACAACTTTCACTTACCAACTTACTTAGATTAGAAATTGACGTGTTTTGCTAAATATCATTTCCCAAATTCACAAATTTTTCTACATTCATATCTTATTTTTGTTAATCGTTAAAGCCGTTTTTTGAGTAAATAAAAAAAACACGTGAAAATGATACAAAATTTATTAAGTAAAGTGCCCCCTCCGGTTAATGAATTTTGATGAAATTTTAACAATCATATCTCGGGCATATAAATACATCAAATACCCAGTTTGATCAAAATCTTCAAAGCCGTTTTTGAGTAAATAAAAAAAACACGTGAAAATGATACAAAATTTATTAAGTAAAGTCCCCCATACGGTTAATCAATTTTGATGAAATTTTAACAATCATATCTCGGGCATATAAATACATCAAATACCCAGTTTGATCAAAATCTTCAAAGCCGTTTTTGTGTAAATAAAAAAAACACGTGAAAATGATACAAAATTTATTAAGTAAAGTCCCCCCTCCGGTTAATCAATTTTGATGAAATTTTAACAGTCATATCTCGGGCATGTACATACATCAAATACCCAGTTTGATCAAAATCGTTAAAGCCGATTTAGAGTAAATTAAAAAAAACACGTGAAAATGTTACAAAATTTATTAAGTAAAGTCCCCCCTCCGGTCAATCAATTTTGATGAAATTTTTATAGTCATATCTCGGGCACATAAGTACATAAAATACTCAGTTTAATCAAAATCGTTAGAGCCGTTTTTGAGAAAATCGAAAAAAACCTAAAAACTTATTAAGTAAAGTACCCCCTCCCTTTAAGTAATTTTGTGGAAATTTATGCTGTCACATCGCGGGCATATACCTACACTAAATACCTAATTTCATGATCGCACGGTTTATAGTTTTTGAGCTAGTCTGTTCACACACAGACACACAGACACACACACACACACACACACACACACACACACAGACCATTTCGCGGGACTTGGTCATTTCGACTCAGGGGACCCCAAAACGTGTATTTCCGTTGAAAACCGGAAGTCGAAAATTTTCACGATCGCAATACTTCCACTTACTATATATTTCATATATAGGTAAGTGAAAGTAAAAATAAAAAATGTATATATAATTTAATTTTTTATTTATATGGGATTCGAACCCGGGTTTCCTTATCAATAGCAAGGCGCTCTTGCCACATTGTACCGTCGCACAGTATCAGGAGTATATGGGGTAAGAAATAAAAAAAACGTATTTCTTTTTTAACAGGGTTCATTATACTTTCCGGTAACTAAACAACACAAAACATGACAGAGAACATAATTTAATAATTTAAATATGAATGAGACTTAAATATGAAATTTACGAACTTAAACGAACGACTACCATTTTCTCTTTACATTAAGTATGGCATATAAATTTATAAGTGGACTGTATTATTAAAAAATAATGAGTTAAATGATTTTCTAGCAATCAGCAGAAACATTAAAATTATTGAAAACTAGCTAGGGTGCCCGGCTTCGCTCCGGTAGTTGTGTGGTAGTTTTAATACCAAAAATCTGGTGCGTGCGCGCAACACACAACTTTCACTTACCAACTTACTTAGATTAGAAATTGACGTGTTTTGCTAAATATCATTTCCCAAAGACACACATTTTTCTACATTCATATCTTATTTTTGTTAATCGTTAAAGCCGTTTTTGAGTAAATAAAAAAAAACCGTGAAAATGATACAAAATTTATTAAGTAAAGTCCCCCCTCCCGTAGATCAATTTTGATGAAATTTTTACAATCATATCTCGGGCATATATATACATCAAATACCAAGTTTGATCAAAATCGTTAAAACCGTTTTTGAGTAAATAAAAAAAACACGAGAAAATGATACAAAATTTATTAACTAAACTCCCCCCTCCGGTTGGTCAATTCTGATGAAATTTTTACAGTCATATTTCATGCATATAAATAGATCAAATACTCAGTTTAATCAAAATCGTTAGAGCCGTTTTTGAGAAAATCGAAAAAAAACTTAAAAGTTATTAAATAAAGTACCCCCTCCCTTTGAGAAAATTTGATGAAATTTTTGCTGTCACATCGCGGGCTTATACATACTCTAAATACCCAATTTCAGGTTCGCACGGTTTATAGTTTTTGAGCTAGTCTGTTCACACACAGACACACAGACACACAGACACACAGACCATTTCGTGGGACTTTGTTATTTTGACTCAGGGGACCCCAAAACGTGTATTTCCGTTGAAAACCGGAAGTCGAAAATTTTCACGATCGCAATACTTCCACTTACTATATATTTCATATATAGGTAAGTGAAAGTAAAAATTATGGGCCAAAAATTATAATAAAATAAAAGTATATATAAATAATGAAAAAATAGAACATAATCATGATGTCAATAAGTTTTATAAATATACATATATAAGGGGTCTAGGAGAAAACATCAAAAAATCTATTGAAGATTATGATGTAGGTGAATATAAATTGTTTTAAGCCGACAAATAAAGTGGGCAACATATACAGCAATATGAAAGATAAAATAAATGTTAAAAACCAATCCGAATTAGTCTATAAAATACCTTGTTTGGATTGCCCAGCAATATACATTGGTGAAACTAAGCAATATGTTCCTGACCGGATTTACCAACGTAAAAATTATGTGAAAAATATAGAAAAAAAATGACAAAAAACAGGTCTAGTGGAACATGTATGTAAATAAAACACAGCATAGGTTTGATTTTAATGGAGTTGAGGTGCATGCATAGGGAATCAAGCGTATATAAGAGAAGAATGCTTGAAGCCATGTCAATTTAAGAGAATATTGATAAGACTGTAAATTTTAAAAATGACTCCAAAAATTTAAACAAATTCTATGGGGAAATTCCAACTAAAATTAATAATTGATTTTCCTAATATTAAAAGAAGTTATATGTCTGGTAATTTATATAAAAATTTATATTATGAATTTTAAAATTTTAGAAAATTAATAAATAATAAAATACGAATATGAATATGATATGAACGAGTATGAATTTTAATCATGATTTTAATTAATATTTTCAAATTCTTTATTTAAGTAACCGTGAAGTTACATGTTGGAGGGGATAAGAGGACTAGTAAAATAATCCATTTGACTGTGACACCTAAAGTGACTATAGTTTTTAACTAGTAAAAAGATTATTAATTTTTGACAAGGGTAGTCAGCCTATTTTATTTGAACAATTGTGGTCACAGGTGGGTAAAAACATATTTCATCACTTAATTGTTATTTTAATTTGTTAAGTTCAAAAGTATTGAAATTCTAAATTTTAGGCCTTCTTCTTGAAAATGGCTTAGTGCCGAAACGTTGAACCGAATATTGTAAACATATTGTGAGGTTAATAAAGGATCAAATTTTTTTTTTAAAAACTTGACTACTATCTGCTTAGCCTCAAGACTAATATAAAATTATTATAAATATTATTGTTAATGCCGCTTGGATTATAATCACTCCATCATGATCTACATATCTGGTGTAAGAAGAAACAAGAATGTGTAAGAAATAAGATATTCGATTTGTGAGTTATTGAAGACGGGAAGCGAAATTAAAAATCTGCCGATTGCCAATAACTTAATTATCGAGTCCCTTTTAGGTTGGCAACAAGGCATCTTTTTCAGTTTATCACATTATTTGGTACAGTGGGTGTCGATGTCCGTGTTTTTTTTTGTTCTAAATTTTTACTTTTTTAAATAATTGTTAGTTATGATCAAACTTTTAACATCGTATTAGTGATAGTGAAAGCGCGAAATTCATAGAAGACACAAACATTTTGAAAATTGGATGTAAGTAGATCATTGAAAATATTTTAATTTTTTTTTCTTTGACAACGCTTAATAAGTGCTTTTTAAACGCATACACACTTCTTTGCTTTAAATCTTTTATAAATCAATTTTCCTATTTAAAACGATAAAAATTACTTATTTTGAATACACTTTATGGCTTGAGTTTATAAAATATTTTTAGCCCTTAATTCGAAATTGATAAATACATTTTTAAATAAATAGATAACAAATATATTAAAAGGATTACAATGATAAACATATTGTTTTAGCTACATTTTTAATAAATAGAAAATATTTATCTTTAAAATTAAATCTTTAAAATAAGATAAATATTTATCTTTAAAATAAGATGATTACTTCTTCTTACAAACTATAACATAAGTTATGGTTATTTTTTATTGTTGTTGAATTATACTATATTTAAAAAATTCATATCTTGGAACTACATGCAATTGAAGAATGAGGAATTGAATATTTAAAGCCTACTTACAAGCATTGTATGTGATTAATAATATTACTCAGTCATAAAGATCAGCGTTTTCCTAGTTTTTAAAATTATCACGACACGTAAATAAATATTTTGAACAATCACCACTGAAACTGAAGCATTAATTTATAGATAAAATAAAATTAATGTTAATACTGGCCCGAACCGTTATAGACTGAATATTATAAATAAGGTAAGAGATGTCGCAGGAAGTGAGAGACGGTAATTATATTATAGAGAATAGAGCCTTCTGATTGGTTCACCCCTCCCTCCTACATCGTTTGAAACATTCCAGTATTTAAAAATCTGGTGCGTGCGCGCAACACACAACTTTCACTTACCAACTTACTTAGATTAGAAATTAATGCGTTTTGTTAATTGCCACTTCTCAAATGAACAGAACAGCTTTAATTATAACGCATTGGTTTGTCATTAAAGGCGTACGGCTTATGCGTGAGCTCAAGGTGTTTTATGAGTTGACGGAATATATTTCTTTTTTTCTCCTGTATATGTTTACTTGATTTTCTTCATATATCATATTTAGCCATTTCTTATTTTTAGGCGTGATGAGAGACAGTTAATTTCTCAATATAAACTAAAACAAAGGTACTTTATAGAAAAACAAAAAAGGCCCCTTCCCCATTTAAGCCCCCGCAGAACATTTTAATAATGATAAAGCTCACCTGATATTAAAGAAGGCTTGATTTTGATTAAACATGACGAATTTGATGAAAATCATTAAAGCTGTTTTCGAGATAATCGAAAAAAAGTTAAAAATTGGACAAAATTTATTAAGTAAAGTCCCCACTCCTGTTGATCTATTTTGATGAAATTTTTACAGTCATATCTCGGGCATATAAATACATCAAATACCAAGTTTGATCAAAATCGTTAAAACCGTTTTTGAGTAAATAAAAAAAGCACGTGAAAAAGATACAAAATTTATTAAGTAAAGTCCCCCATCCGGTTGATCAATTTTGATGAAATTTTTACAGTCATATCTCGGGCATATCAATAGATCAAATACTCAGTTTAATCAAAATCGTTAGAGCCGTTTTTGAGAAAATCGAAAAAAACTTAAAAAGTTATTAAATAAAGTACCCCCTCCCTTTGAGCAAATTTGATGAAATTTTTACTGTCACATCGCGGGCATATACATACTCTAAATACCCAATTTCAGGTTCCCACGGTTTATAGTTTTTGAGCTAGCCTGTTCACACACACACACAGACACACAGACACACAGACCATTTCGCGGGACTTGGTTATTTTGACTCAGGGGACCCCAAAACGTGTATTTCCGTTGAAAACCGGAAGTCGAAAATTTTCACGATCGCAATACTTCCACATACTATATATTTCATATATAGGTAAGTGAAAGTAAAAAAACTTTAAAATTAAAGGAAATATAGAACAAAATTAGCACCTTCTTGAAAATTCGGTTTTAACTTGGTATCAATATTCTGCAGACTTGATAGTCCGCCCTAATAAGGAACCCTGTATAATTTATAGGGGGTTGAAAATGGTAAATGAACAATTAATTTTCCTGCAACTTTGTCGAGTTATGCTTCGCTTTGATGATTTCTGTGATTCTGAATACTATAAGCCCATTCCAAGTAGTCAGAAGATGATAAGTTATTAGATTATTGTTGAAAAATCTGGTATCTCAGTTAAAAAAATTATATCTCGAGTAAAACTTAAGCACTGACTACTATGATGGTCCTATTTGATCCAGAAGTATAGAAACTACCGAAGATTCATAGAAACTTTTTTTTAAGATCTGTTTTCCATTTTAACCTCCCTTAAGATATCCCCCCGTAACTTGAACGGTTTCTGCATATCTCGAATCTTACTACTGTTACAAAGTGAAAACCAAAATTTCTTGAAGGCACAATTTTTTTATCTTGAACTATGAGGGATGATAAAATCTTGAATAATGTTATTGGAGTTAGTCGTTTTGTCAACTGGAATGCTCATCATACGTAGTAACCAAACCAACTTCTTTTTCATAAATACAATAAGAACTCTTCAAACTTTTTATTTTCGATTTATATTTAGTCAATTCATTTATTTTTTATGTCTAATTTTATTCGCTCACTGTACTACTAAGAAATGTTCACTCATATTGCATTAAATTTACTTAAGTATATAGTTAAGGTAGCTCGCTGACGGCTAATAACGCTGACACAGATCCTGTCTCAACTCCTATATATCCGGTCGTCTCCTTGACCGTCTGTTCAATCAGTTGTAAATAATTTCCTAGTTATTATGTCCTAGCAGTAGTCCATAGTCTATAAGTTGTATTTTTTCCAATAAAGTCCTTTTTAAAAAGTGATTTAGTGATAGAGATTATTAAACTGGCGCCCAAATAGGGACTTGAGGGCTTAATTCGTGAAGAAGCATACTTAGAACTTCAATCAAGAAATCATAGAAGATTCTCTTAATCAAGAAGACTAAGGTATTATAACACTTACTATTCAGTAACTGTTTTAGAAATTCTTCAACTTTATTTCAAGAAACGAGGTAGTCACTGAGGAACTTGTTCATCAAACACATCGTGGGAATAAAGGAATCTAGCTGGTCTTTTTAGATCCAACTCAAGTCAAGATACTCGAATACATCTCATCCTGAATAAAAACTTATCAAGGACCTCTTAGAAGAAAAATACAGGTTAGAATTTAAGATAGTTTATTTAAGATTAATTTAAGAATTTAAGATTTTACTTTTATAATTCTATGTTTCATATTAATAGATTTATTATTTAAAATTTACTTACTACTTATAATTTAAGATTTTACTTTTATAATTTTATGCCTCTTAGTGATATACTAAATAGAAATAGAAATATTCCTGAACTCACAATGAACCCAAACGTTCGAATCACACCTAGCGAATTTAAAATAGTCCCCATCTATGATGGAAACCCACAAAAACTTATTAAATATATTTCTAATATAGAATATTTAGTGGAAGAATATTGTCAGAGTAATAATGCTTATAGGCTAATTAATGAAAAATCTATTTTAATACAAGCTCAATCTAAACTTATTGGTGAACCGGAAGATTTGTGTTATGACAAACAATTTGAAAATGTAAAACAGCTTTTAGATTATCTAAAGAAACAATTTTATGATTCTAGAAGTACGGAACTTATTCTTAAAGAAATTTTAGATTCAAAAAGTTATCATAACGAACATCCAGTAGATTATATTAACAGGCTTATTGAAAAACGTAGAGATTTGGTAACTAAACTTTACACGGAAGATGAAAGTAATAATTTAACAATATATGATAAGACAATTGCTACCACTGCAGTACTTAACTTACATCCGGTACTCACTAGACAATTTACGCATATAATCTATAGGAACTTAGAGGATATTAAAAATTCACTTAAAAATACATTTTCTACAGTCGTTTATCAGTTATATGGAGTTCAAAAAGAAAAACAAAATTTTAATAATCAAAAACCACAACAGCAACAATTTAGACTTAAACAACAACAGCCGCAACATAAATCAGACCAACGGCAGTTTACTCAATATAAAAATCCGCAATATCATAATCAATATTACCAACCGCGACAAGAACATCAACGCCCATATAATAATTATCAACCCCAAAATAATTATCAAAAACCTATATACAACCAACAATGGAGTCCGCAAGCTCAACGTCAATATTTTAACAAACCTAATTCAGGCCAATTTAGACAAACACATAATTTTGAAAAGACAGAAAAACCAGAAACGGTTTCAATGAGAACTGTGTCCGACAAAGCACATCACATTGAAAACGAGGAACTTTTGCAATTAAGACAAGAGAACCAACAGTTAAGAGAAGAAATTCATAATTTAACAACTCGCTTTGATAATTTTTTAGACTTAGGTCAGAACGACAACGAACCGCCTCCGATACAAACGTACGAGGAGGAACTAGAACAATAAATCCTGTTTATCAATTACCTGACACATCTAAACTTCCCAGTATAAAGGACTTTACGCATAAAATTTGGCTAATAGACACAGGAGCGTCTAAAAACTATGTTCACCCAAGAATAATAGAACAATATAAAAACAACTGAACAACCTTTTGCTATTTCAACACCGACCGGAATAGATAATGGAAAATATTCGGTAAATTTAAACATGACAGGATCTTTAGGACTTAAAAAGAAAATTTTAGTGTATCCGGTTAATGATAAGTATGACTTTCTCTTAGGTTATGAAACGATGAAAGAATTGAACATTTCAGTGAATTGCAAAGATAATCACATAGTGATCGGCAATACGGTGTTTAAATTCGACCATTCCAATCATAAAAAAACTAATGAATGTCACTTAATGACAAATTTAGATGAAATAAGAAATGTGATAAGGCATGATCACATTGACGGGGAGACTACAGATGAATTAGTTGCATTAATTTCTAAAAATGGAGAAATTATAAAAAGAGAAAATGAAAAATTAAAACCTACCAATTTATTAAAGCATAAAATAGTAACTAAAAACGAAAATCCTATCTATACTCGGAATTATAGATATCCCGAGCAATTCAAAAAACAAATAAACGATGAAGTCTCTAAACTGCTAAAAGACGGTATTATTCAGCCGAGCAATTCTCCTTATAATTCGCCACTATGGATAGTGCCGAAAAAGATGGATGCAAGCGGAATAAAAAAAGTGCGAATGGTCATAGACTATCGCAAACTAAATCAAGAAACAGTAAAAGACAAATTTCCCTTGCCAAATATCGAAGATGTCTTAAATAGACTTAAAGGAGCAAAATATTTTAGCACTATAGATTTAACATCAGGGTTTCATCAAATATTATTGGATCAAGATTCTATTGCTAAAACAGCATTTAGCACGGAAAACAGTCATTACGAGTTTTTAAGGATGCCCTTTGGACTTTGTAATGCCCCACCAACATTTCAACGAATGATAAATATGGCAATAGCAAATCTACCTAGGACAATGGCTTATGTAGATGATATAATCATCTATTCAAAAGATGAAGAAGAACATCTAAAAGACATTGGACTAGTATTACAGCGTTTAAAACAGCATAACCTAAGCATTCAGTTGGACAAAACTGAATTTTTCAAAACAGAATTGAAATTTTTAGGATATATAGTGACACAAAACGGCTTGAAAACGGATCCAAAGAAAATAGAGGACATTTTAAAAATGAAATTACCAAACGATGAAAAATCACTCCGAAGGTTCTTGGGTATGACTGGGTACTATCGCAAATTCATAAAGAATTATGCCAAAATTACAAGACCATTGTCAGCAGCCATCAATACCAAAGAATATAACACTCCGCAATTTAGAGATGCGTTTGAAAATTTGATTAACATGATGTCGAATACGCCTATATTGGCCTATCCTGACTGGAACCAACAATTCATTTTAACGACAGACGCATCTAATCAAGCACTAGGAGGAGTGCTTAGTCAAGTTATAAACGGAGTAGATCATCCAATCGCTTATGGCTCAAGAGTCCTCTCCAAAACGGAAGAAAACTATTCGACGATTGAAAAAGAATTATTGAGTATCGTGTATTTTACTCAGTCGTTTAAACCTTACCTATATGGATCCAAATTCCTATTGCAAACAGATCACAAACCACTCACATGGGTATTTTCTATGAAAAATGGAAATTCTAGAATTATGAAGTGGATTTGGAAACTGCAGGAATTTGAATTTGAGATCAAGCATATAGAAGGTAAAATAAACCATGTAGCGGATGCACTTTCAAGAAGAAATGAAATTAACGCCATAGAAAATATGGAAACTGAAGAAACACCCGCGATAGATATACCTGATTCTTCATCTTCAGATTATGGAGAATTTATAGAGCAACTGTTACAAGAAGGAATAGCTCCCGAAGGAAACGCTGGAACTTCTGTAGAAGAAATAGTTGATCTTGAACTCCCAGAGGAAACTGATGGAAATCCAGAAGATAATCAGAGTATAATGACCCAACATTCTCAACTCAGTAGTAACGAACGTTTTTGGATAGTCGATAGTGACAAATGTATAAACGTAGAAAAAAGACAGATAATAGTCAAAAAGAGTTCAACGAATAAAGTTGAAACGGATAGAATATTTGAAAAATTTAGGTACACGCTGCACATCAACAACATAGGTGAAATCAACCGATTGCTACTGGAAATTTTAGAACCAGGAAAAACCTATGGAATATATTGTGCATCAAGATTTGCAGCAACAACTCAAACATTAGAATTTTATTTTAATGAAATCACAAAAATAATCGAGAAGGAATTTAGGACCGTAAGAATCAAGAGATATTCATTGCTATGCAGAGACATTACGGACTTGAACGAACAGAAAGAAGAAATAATAAACTACCATATAGGCAAAACTTGCCATCGTGGTATATTAGAAACCTATGAACACCTGAAAAGAGAAATATACTTTCCGAATATGAAAGATAAAATTACCGAACTCATTAATCAATGCGACATTTGTAAAGTAAGTAAATATGATAGGAAACCTATTAAAGCTAAATTCCAATTAACCAACACACCGGAAAGACCCTTTCAAGAGATAATGATAGACTTATTCTTTTACGATAGGCATATCATGTTCACAAGCATAGATACGTTTTCAAAACGTTTTTATGTACAAATTATAAACTCAAAAAATGCCATGACAATTTGTCAAGCTTTGGAAAAATACTGCATGTTATATTCTCCCCCTGAACGAATAATTTGCGATCAAGGAAAAGAATTCGACAATATGTTGGTCAAACAATTTTGTAAATCTCTACAAATAGAAATTCATTATACAAGTAGAAATCACTCTAACTCACTTGGAACACTTAATAAATGTCACGCCACATTTACAGAAATTTTAAGACTTAACGCTAATTCACATAAACAATATAAATTTGATAGAATTGTACAAACAAGTGTAATTGCTTACAATAACTCACTTAATCAAAATCTTAAATTAACACCCAATGAAATAACCTTTGGTAAATTTCAAAATAATTATGAAACTGAAGATATACAAGAAATTTACATACATGATTATTTTACTCACTTAAATAAATTACAAAAAATGGTGCATGATAAAATAACTAATGAAAAAGAGAAGCGAACAGATAAACTTAACGAAAATAGGGAAGAACCGCCAGAATTAGATGAAGCCACTATTTATGTAAAAACTCCTAAAGTTAAAAGTAAAAATAAAAATCTATATCATAAATTAAAAATTAACAAAGAACATGTCAATAATGTAAAGCGTCCTAATAAAAAGAAGAAATCTTATTTTCGTGTTTCAGATGAAGATGTTAATCATTCTTCAACTACTCTTCATCCGATGTAACATACTACGACAAAATAATCCAAAAGACACTAAGTAACACAGTTCAAAATAATATCAATGAGAAAAACCTAATTGATACAAATAAACGATTGATTAATAGATATGAAAAAGATGTAAAAACTATAAATAATAATTATAAAAAGATTCAAGCTTCTATTAATGAAATAAATAGAGAAGACAAAGCTTATCATTTCTATATGCATACACAGTTATTAGAAAAGAAATTAAATGCACTATTGCTTTCAATGGAATTCTGCAAGTCAGGAATAATTTATTCTAGTTTAATGACTGATGTTATAAACAATGTACCTTCTAATATTACATTAATTTCTAAAAACATTGAAATTATATGGGAAAATACTAAAATGTACTGTTCTTATTATAATTCTACATTTCACGTTTTTATACGTTTGCCTACTCACGAGCAATCTTATAATGGATTTCTAATAATTCCAGTACCAATGTACATAAACAATACCTTTAAGCAATTAAAATTAGATCAACAACTAGTTATTAAGAAAGATAATAATTATTTTCATGCAGATTGCATATTTAATAATGAGTACTATTGTAAAAATATGAGAGAAACATCAAATAAGTGTATCCTAAATATAATTAATAATTCTAGTTTCACCTATTGTACTTATGTAAATTGTACCACTAACATTGTATTTAATGATTACATAAAAATGTATGTTACTTATAATATTTCTCAACTTGATAATTGTCACAATGATACTATATTTTTACCACAAGTAGCTCTTATTAGTGTTAGTCATGACGATTGTATTTCTAATTTTCCTAAAACCTATAATCATAATTTCTACTTTAAATTTAAACCTTTGTATAAATCTTTTAAGCTAGAACTAATGAAAAATGTAAATATTTCTTCATCTTCCTTTATTGAAACTTCCTTTGTTCCTTTTATTTCTATTGAATGGTATTTTAGTTTAAGTATTGTAATGTTTATAATATTTTGTATATTTGGATATTTTTATTGTAATAAGAAGAATAATGTAATCAATCCCACAGCACCGGAAATGGTTGTATCTTACTCTAATGTTCCAAAACTATCACCAGTTGTAACCAACTATAAGGTACAATACCAACCATGGTCAAAATATTGTAAATCTAGCAATCCAGGAGTATTGCAAGATCTTCCCCCAGGAGGAGTTAAGGTAGCTCGCTGACGGCTAATAACGCTGACACAGTTCCTGTCTCAACTCCTATATATCCGGTCGTCTCCTTGACCGTCTGTTCAATCAGTTGTAAATAATTTCCTAGTTATTATGTCCTAGCAGTAGTCCATAGTCTATAAGTTGTATTTTTTCCAATAAAGTCCTTTTTAAAAAGTGATTTAGTGATAGAGATTATTAAACTATATATTATAAATAGATTAAATGTAATGTGCTGAGCATATATTAGCCTGCTTATGAGAAAACTATTTTTTTAAGGAATCCAGTTGGTTTTCTAATTGATTGCTGAGATGTAAAGTACTTATTTTATTTTGAAACGCAAACTAATTATTTTATTAATTTTTTAGTAATTTAAAAAGAACAGCTGAAAAAATATAGAACGATTACATACTGAATGAATGGACAATAAACATTGAGTGAAACGCACCCTAGCGCTTCCTGGTAGCCTGGAGCTCGAACTAAATTTTTCATTCATAAACTTGTATCTCAATCTCAGAGAGGCTAATTAAATGGTGCGAGAGGCTTAAAATTCCCGCCCATTTCTCTTTAATTTTACACTCTTAAGAGAAAAACGGAAACCTTCTTCTCCGTAAGGGGTCATATGGCTAAACGAAGACATAACTTCCTTAATAAATTGATGTTTCTGTATGCCATATGGGATTAAACAAAAGCAAAACAATTGACAACCAAAACATATGGCCCGAGAGAGCCGGACCAACCGTATTATTTATAATATTTAAATAAAATTATTCGCGTAGGCGCGACAATACACCCGCCCCTGAAGTTTCCTACCTTCAGCAGATTACCAGATTCAGAAATTAGCAAAAAAAACTATACATTCAAACATACTACCTAACTTCAATAATTAGCACGAACTTTTAAGAATTAAATCAAATTCAATTTTAAATATGAAAAGAAAAAAAAATGAAACTTCAAACCAAGCACATAAACAACTTATTTACAATATGTACAAAAAAAAAAAAAAAAAAAAAATCCTACTCGAAATCCTATTGAGAAGGCAAGGGGTATAGTTTGATAGCTGGCCTTTTATATACTCCGGACGACGTCCGAATTACAGCCACGCGAACTACTTTGTCTTTACCTGCACAAACTTCCTCTACAATACCCAAAGACCAATGTAAAGGTGAGGCATTCGGTATATACACATCTAGCTAGGGTGCCCGGCTTCGCTCCGGTAGTTTTAATAACAGAAAAACTTTAAAATTAAGGAAATATAGAACAAAATTAGCACTTTCTTAGAACTTTTAACATGGTATCAATGTTAAGAATTGATATCTGCAGAGTCCGCCCAAATAAGGAACCCATATACTTTGAAAGGGGTTGAAAATGGTGAATGAACAATTAATTTTGCTGAAACTTTGTCGAGGCATGCATCGTTTTTGATGGTTTCTGTGATTCTGAATTCTATAAGCCCATTCCAAACAGTCAGCAGATAATAAGTTATTAGATTATGTTTGAAAAATATATTAGTTAAAAAACTATATTTCGATTGCAACTCAAGCCCCTACTACTGTGATGGTCCTATTAGATCCAGAAGTTTAGAAACTACCGAAGATTCATAGAAACTTTTTTTTTAAGACCTTTCTTCCAGTTCAATCTCCTATAAGATATCCCCCCCCCCCCCGTTATTTGGCCGGATACTGCACCTACTATTACAAAGTGAAAACCAAAATATCATGAGGGCACAATTTTTTCATCATATTTCTTTTTATACTGAACTATGAGGGATGATAAAATCTTATTGAAAAAATGCTGTAATTGGAGTTAGTCATTTTGTCAACTGGAATGCTCACCATACATAGTAATAAAACCATTTTTCATAATTACATACAATAAGAACACTTCAAACATTTTATTTTCGATTTATAATCAGTCAATTCAGCTCTCCTTTTTTGTTTTTATATTATATATTGATTAAATATAATGTGTTAATCAATTAACCTTCTTATGAGAAAATTAATTTTGTAATGTATCCAGCCGGTTTTCTAATTGATATGTAAAATCATTATTTTATTTTGAAAGAAAAGGTGAAACTAATTATTTTCGCTTGATTTTTTAGTAATTTAAAAAGAACAGCTGAACAAATACATTACCTTTACACATTTAACGGAATGAATGAAGAATAAACATCGAGTGAAACGCACCCTAGCGCTTCCTGGTAGCCTGGAGCTCGAACTAAATTTTTCATTCATAAACTCGTATCTCAATCTCAGGTAGGCTAATTATATGGTGCGAGAGGCTTAAAATTCCAGTCCTTTTCTCTTCAATTTTACACCCTTTAGAGAAAAACAGAAACCTTCTTCTCCATTAGGGGTTATACAGCAACGCGCTGACGTAACTTCCTTAATCCCACGTGGAGTCGTTTTTGATCCTTTTCGGCACGCACATTGTACACTTTGCTTTATAATATATATTGATTACAACCGTACCAACCTTTAAGGGAATTACCAAGTACATATATATTAATATAAATAAACATTTTTAATGTTCGTTTTTACGTGGTAAACTATATATTAACTCATCTAGAGTAACATGAGCTTACTCATTGCATCACACTTTTAGCATTTTTTGTGTAAGATTCGCGTCACTTGAAATGTAACACACTCTCATCGATCATAGTGAAATTCATTTGGTTTGCTATTCCCTAACTAGGTATCATGGTCGACTCGCACTTCACTTGACATCAGCTTTGCAATAGCTTAGTCCCTGACATTCAATTATTAATGATGATTCCTTTGTGAAAATTACATTTAGTAGCCTACAAAATAACGTGAAAGACCAAGTTTTATTTCCTCTCAAAACTTTGTTATTTGTATCACTCAAACGCAACGTTACGGTAGTGGTCGACAAGAATAATGATCACTAATTTTGATTATAGGCGGGCGCAATCGAATATAGGGTGCGCTAGTAGTTTTGCAAAATGTCGGAAAGAACGGTGTTAGACCTAGTTGATGTGATAGAGATAATTGGTAATTTTGAAAGACCATTAATTGAAGGGCAGGCTATTCTTGATGCAAACCACATATTTACATGTGGAATAATATCTAAAAATAAAAAAAACAGTTATTTTACAAGCCTCGTGCCTTTAAACTAGCAATCTTAAAGGACTGCCCCATCAAATAAAAGTGGAAATCAAATTTATTAATAATAATAAGCAATTTTCTTGTCATTATACGTGTAAAGCTGGTAGTTCTGGTGAATGCAAACACATCATTGTAACTTTACTCGACGTTTCTCGGTTAGTAATAACATTAATTACCTATTCACACAATCATTGTTATGACATCTTAGATTCTTTGTCATATTATTTATTTATTTCTCAAAACTTTCAGGCTTCGCATTGGAAACATGGAACAATTAAGCACAACGGATGTAATAGAAAAATGGGAAAAATTAAAAAAGAAAAACAAATCTATGATGGTCTCAATGTTATTTGCATAAAACTAGCATTTTGGAATAATAAAATGTCAAATACTAATATTTACCTGGATAAATATAGTCTCTTTCTTTAAAATAAAGACTACATATCGTCATATGTTTCGAAACAGGCTTATCTATTCTTAATTTTACAATCCACTCTTTAAGAAGCCTTTTATTTTTTGGAAATAAAAGGGAATGACACGTCTTTTTGATTTTCTATGGTAATTGAACACTGAGGGACCGAGCAATACCTATTAGATATTTTTAAAATGATTTTTTGCTCAATCGGGTTTTAATTATGGAAAAATAAATTAAAAACGCCAAAAAACCCTATGAATCCCAGGTAATGGCCCCGCTTTTATCCCCGTTTCTCTAGTTCCTGCAGCGCCGTCGCAGAAGCAGCACCGTCGCTTGCGCCCGCCTATAGACTTACCGTACGAATTATCTTCATCCGAACAATCAGTCAATTATTTTCTTGCACTAGTCTATCAAATAAACCATCGTTTCTGATGCTTGGTTCAGTAATGCCCTATACTTCATACAGTAAAGAATTGGTTTTAAGTTGAACCACAATATCACCGTAAGGAGTACCTAGAAGTACATAAACTAGGTATTAAAATAAATCAGAAGAAATGTACTATTTATGGTTGAAGTATGGAAATACCGTTATTTTACGTTTTTTAGAAAATCATTTCCAAAGTTTCAAAAATGATGAAAATTTCTTATATAATATTAAACAATAGATCTTACCAATTTTTGCACTTTTGGTCAAGATTAGTCAATGAGCAATTCACTTACGACTGACACTTTAAGAGGTGAAAAGAAAAATTAAAATGTTTAAGTAATAAGATGATAATAGCCGAAGTAAATATATACTTACCCAACCAGTTTTATACTTTGTATTTTTATCCATACTTCAGGTTAAACCTTAGCTTTGAGATTTTGTTTTTAAATTGAACTATTGATGTTTTATTTCTTTTCTAAGATTCTAAATTTTATATTAGCCTTAAAATTTTTGTTTTCAAACTTCGTTCTTCTTATTACTTTCACTTACCTATATATGAAATATATAGTAAGTGGAAGTATTGCGATCGTGAAAATTTTCGACTTCCTGTTTTCAACGGAAATACACGTTTTGGGATCCCCTGAGTCAAAATAACCAAGTCCCGCGAAATGGTCTGTGTGTGTGTGTGTCTGTGTGTCTGTGTGTCTGTCTGTGTGTCTGTGTGGGTGTGTGTGAACAGACTAGCTCAAAAACTATAAACCGTGCGAACCTGAAATTGGGTATTTAGAGTATGTATAAGCCCGCGATGTGACAGCAAAAATTTCATCAAATTTGCTCAAAGGGAGGGGGTACTTTATTGAATAACTTTTTACGTTTTTTTCGATTTTCGGCTCTAACGATTTTGATTAAACTGAGTATTTGATCTATTTATATGCCTGAAATATGACTGTAAAAATTTCATCAAAATTGATCAACCGGAGGGGGGACTTTACTTAATAAATTTTGTATCATTTTCACATGTTTTTTTTATTTACTCAAAAACGGTTTTAACGATTTTGATCAAACTTGGTATTTGATGTATTTATATGCCAGAGATGTGATAACCAACATTTCATCACAATTGATCAACCGGAGGGGGGACTTTACTTAATAAATTTTGTATCATTTTCACGTGTTTTTTTTATTTACTCAAAAACGGTTTTAACGATTTTGATCAAACTTGGTATTTGATGTATTTATATGCCCGAGATAGGACTGTAAATATTTCATCATAATTGATCTACTGGAGGGGGGACTTTACTTAATAAATTTTGTATCATTTTCACGTGTTTTATTTATTTACTCAAAAACGGTTTTAACGATTTTGATCAAACTTGGTATTTGATGTACTTATATGCCCGAGATATGACTGTAAAAATTTCATCAAAATTGATCTACGGGAGGGGGGACTTTACTTAATAAATTTTGTATCATTTTCACGGGGTTTTTTTATTTACTCAAAAACGGCTTTAACGATTAACAAAAATAAGATATGAATGTAGAAAAATGTGTGACTTTGGGAAATGATATTTAGCAAAACACGTCAATCTCTAATCGAAGTAAGTTGGTAAGTGAAAGTTGTGTGTTGCGCGCACGCACCAGATTTTTTTTTAACACTGCTCGTGACACTGTGTGTCGTTGGAAAAGAACATTGTTGCATACAGGTGCTCAGGTGCAGTCAGACATCATTGTCCGTTTAACTGCACGTGCCATTGCGTTCGGATATCAATTTTATTTTAAGCCCTGCCGGTTCTATTTTCTAATACGGAGGAGGGCACAATGTAATATAGATTTGAACTTTATAATAGTTTGACGTGAAACAAAACAAAAAAAGAAATGTTTTGGAATTGTTCCGGAGTTGTTGGAAGGAACTAATAGTTGGAAAAAATTGCAATAGTTAATTTTCGTGACTACGATGCCCGAGTACTATCTACGCTGGCTTCGAAGGTTCTGGATTGTCCTCCTTAAGGCTATATATAAGGAGCCATGGACTGGAGAGTTAGTCTTGTTCTGAAGCTCAAGCCATATGGTTATCTCTGCGTAACGATGTAATAATTTTTGTAATCTGTTTAAATATTGGTGTTTTCATAATTTGTTTGGCATTGAAAATTTTTATTTTCTTTGAATAAATAATTGTTTAACACACAAAAGTGTTACAATAGTATTCAAGAATTGAATAAAGAAAAAATAATAATGATAATTAATAATTGCGACAACATTTTTATTAACAACATTTACAACTTATGTCACATGTTGTCCCCAAGAATAATAGTTCGCCACCTTCCTCTGTCTTCCCAGTCTCCCTCACGCAGTCCCCTGTTCATCATTGCTTCTTCGATGTTCTCCATCCAGTGTCTCCTTGGGCGACCCCTCTTCTTTCTCTTTTCTGGTCTCCATTTCAACATTCTTTTTGGCCAACGATTCATTTTCATCCTCATAACATGGCCATACCATTTTAGCCTCATTGTTTCTATTGTATAGAGGATGTTTTCCATTTGATTGACTCGCTGTCTAATCTCTAAATTTGGTACTTTTTGAAGACGGGAGACCCCACATGATCGCCTCCAGAAATCCATTTCCAGTGCTAAGAGTCTCTTTGATTGACTCTCCTTAATCGTCCATGATTCGGCTGCATAAAGAGTGACACTTTCAAGGAACGATTTATAGATTATCTTTTTGGTTCTCAAGGACACTGTCTTGCTCCATAACACCGAGTTCAAGAGTCTAATTACGATCTTTCCATCGCTTATACTTCGTTCGATTTCCGTATCAGCTGTTCCTACAGCGTTCACCCAGCTCCCTAGATATTTAAATTGCGCTTCGGGATTCAGGATCCATGAATCTATATCAAGACATTTGCCTTGACCATTACAGGCCATATACACTGTTTTTTCCTTGCTAACTTCCAGGCTCTGCATACCTTTATATACTCTGCATCCTCCGCCTCTGATGCAATAAGAACCTGGTCGTCAGCAAATTGAAGATTATACAAGCAATGGTTTCCAATCTTCATTCCCATGCCTTGACATTTCTCCTTCCACTCTTTTATGGCCCGTTCCACATAAATATTAAAAAGAAGCGGAGATAGCGAACCATCCTTGTTTCAAACCCTTCGTTATGGAGAAACTGTTACTAATAGAGGCTCCGATTTTAACTTGCGCTCTTGCATCAACATAAAGGCTTTTTATGGCAGTTATAAGGTAGGGACTTTTATTAAAAAACTCTAATGTTGCGACAACATACAACAATATATTTACAGATTAGTAATAGTGTAAAGCGGACCTTACACTTTCAATAACATTGACAATAACAGTATGGAATATTGAGACGATATTGATGAAAATTTAGATATTCCAATTTCGGTGGAAGGGAGCGCATCTTGACTTCTCGCAATCGGGCGCACCATAATGTCGGGGCGGCCTGCTTACAACTTCTATTATATCTAGTGAAGAGGTTATGAACTACGCCATACTGATATATAATATTTGGAAAATTATTTAAAACACTTATTTTCATGTTGTCCCGTAGGATATAAGCAAGAATTTCACACGTTTCAGTTACAGCATCGCTGAAAGTTACTGCATAATGGCAGAGAATTTCAAATCTTCAAAATTTTTACTTAATAGCTAAGGCTAATCTCTCTTTAACAGGGAAGCATTCCCTCATGTGTGTGTTCTGCCTTCTCAAGAATGGTTCATGCATTTTTAATAATTTTATGAACGTCCTTTATTTCATTCTGAAATAATTGGAAAATTCTTCTGCATCAATCAATCTGATTTACTTCAGGAGTCTAATATGAAAACATTCTTTACGTTTTTTTCAACCCTTCTTTTATCCATTGATCCATTGATTTCTTTGAGCATGTAGAATACTTCCGGTAGTCATAATTAGGCTACACAAGCTTTCTTTCGATATTCTACGTTCAAACACTAAATGTCACGAAAAATCACTTCGAAAGACCTTATCTGAATAGTGGAAACAAACCCTATGAGATAATTTATTGATTTAATTATTTTCAATAATATTGACTGTTACGAATGTAATAGAGTTTCACAAGAAGACTTTCCTATTTACAATCGTTAATATGTTGTGACTGACGTGCAACTGGGTATTAAGAATAAACAGGAAAATTATTTAAACAAAATAATAACCTTATTTATTATAGATAAAAATGACCAAAGCATATTAGCATTTAAATAAAAATTAAAAGCATGAAATTCTTAAATGTAAGTAAAGAAATAAGTTATTAAAAATAAAAATATTTATAGAAATGATATATATACTATAGAACAGCTAACAAAATATCAAGTAAAATATAAAATAGTAAATAATAAAATTTTACTTGAATAGAATAGTGCAAGAGAATAGAATAGAAAGAGAAAAAAAATATTTATACATATATACATCAATTACTAAATTAATTTTGCAACAGATTAACATAATTTATATTATATTTATAAAATAAATAATAAACCAAAATAACTCTTCCCAAAAAAAAATTAATTATATACACTGAGTGTTTCATGAGAAAGAAGAAAAAAAAAGTTTTCACTGTTAGATGAGTATTGAACTCTAATTGATTTACTCAGAAGCTGGCACTTAACGGTCTAGCAACTGAAGCTGGTTTAAGTTAGAATTAATAATGAGTAATGCGCTACTCCAACTGCCGTATTGCACTATGAAGTTGAATATTAGGCACATCACTTACAGTTTTGAAGAACATTGAAGTGGACGGATGGTACCTGGTACCCCGTTTATTCGCTACTCTGCGAGCTGAATTTTCACCTGTTAGGCGACTGGGCCGTAGGACGTAGTTCCATTTAGCGACTGGTGGCCGTGGGCCCTTGTTCATGGAACTTAGTCGGGCTAAAGAAAGGAAAGGTCCTGGAGAAATGCCCTGGTGTGGCTTGTCGCATCAGGCTACTACTGACCCAGGGCCGCTCGTACCCTATACGAGAGTACAAGGTACGGCTCCCTTTGTTTATTGCCGGCGGCCGCGCATAAAGCGGTCCGCGCGTAAGTATTAAAATAAAATAAAACAATTTTTACCTACTATTCACTAATTTGAGAATAATAAAAAAAGAAATTACATAAAAATAAATAATTAAAACCTTTTAACATATTTTTTAATCAGATGCGTCAACATTGACTGTCTGAGGTATGGCGGTATTGACGGTGGGCCCTCAAGACTAAACGACAGTATTGACAATATATTGACAACTCTGATATCGACAATATTATTGATCGTTTAAGGTCCACTTAACGTTAAACAAAAGCAAAAGACAAAACATATGGTATAGAATGGTTCTATAACTATTTTAGGAATGAACTTTCTGTCATAGTAGGTAAAAGTTTGTGACTAAGATGTTCCGGTACCTTCTACGCCGTGCCAGTCTTCTTAGGTCCGTCCTCTTACGACTAAATATTCCTATTACTTGTTCCGAAGCTCACTTCATACGGTTATCTCTGTGTTACAAAGTGATAATTTAATTCCTTGTTTTAATAGTTGTTATCATTATCGAAGACCAGTATGTTGAGACGTCTCGTTGATTTGATATGGATAACCCTATTTTGAATGTTAATTTAATGTTGAAAACAATCATTTCATTTTTATATACCCAATTATATCTATGCGAGCTGGAAAGAATTTAAATGAGGAAGGGGTATGAGGTATATAGTTACTCTAAATCCAGCCAGACGTAAACTACAGAGCAATAAATAGGGAATTTGTTTAATGTCCTCATTGGTGTGAATTTGAGGCCATTGGATATTTACTATAAAATATATAGATCCAGGTATAGCTATAAAGTGCTATGGGAAAATAATGCTTTTGTTCCACATCATAAAGTAAGGGTGTAATATATATATAGGGGGCTATTCTCTTTATTCACTTGGGTACCCCCCCTCGCAAGATGCTGACTGCCTGGAGAATTTAAAAAAAGTAAATAAAAGAAGGCAATAAAATTCTTAAATGGCTATTACAAGATAAATCTTTCTATTTTATAAAAAAGAAATTGTTGTGCAATAAGCATTTCACAATTTCTGAGGGGGTAACCTGTGGTGTAGTGGTTAGCATGGCAACCTACAATACTAAAGGTCGCGGGTTCGCGCCTAAGATTTTTTAATGGGAGTAAAAAATCCTTAGCTATGCCGTCCCTCGGATAGGACGTAAAACGGACGTCCCGAGCGATCACACTAATGAGGTACGATGTCAGGTACTCGTTAAAGATCCCTATCCTAATTCATCCTAAAATCGTCCGATTAGCCTTAGTAGCATAAAAATGGACGTTAAATAAACAAACAATCAAACAAAATTTCTGAAAATTTTCACATCAAAATTCAGGGATAAAACCAGTTATTTAGAATGGTTTGTTGGAACGTATTAAAATTTGGAACAAACTGTCATAAGACATGGTTGTGACTGAGATGTTCGGGTACCGTATATGGATCTACGCTGGCACAGAAGGTTCGAGACTGTTCTCATTACGACAATAAATAAGGAGCGACGGACTAGAGAGTTGCTCTCGTTCTGAAGCTCAAGTCATATGATAATTTCTGTGATCAAAGTGATAATTTTTGTATTCTGTTCAACTATTTGTATTCCAATAATTTGTGTGGCATTGGAAATTATTGTCTTCGTTTGAATAAAAATTATTTAATTTTATAAATATTAAAATTTATAACATACTAGCTGTATGTCCCGGTTTCACCCGGGGGATTTCATTTTTCTAATGAAACGGTCGATTTCGGAAAAAAAACCATTGTAAAGCGAGATCATTACGATTTTTATTTAGATAAAGAATACCAGCTGAAGATCGGCTGAAGTTATGCAATTTTAATATGGACAGGTGTTCGCACCTGGTATGAAAGAACCACTGAGCGAAATTTGGAGAATTAAGGATAAACGGTATGGACTTCTATAAAGAACAAACAAACAAACAGAAATATTGCCCTGCAGTTTCAGCTTCTCGCAAATCGGCTTGCCTAAACCTCTGTGGCGCAAAGCGTGCCTCGTATTCTTGGGCAGACTCAGTTTCCCGCGATTCTGCCTGTCTAAGCCTCTGTTGTTTAATCCTATTTTGATGTTCGTAGAGAGTTTCAGCTGCTCATATTTGAAGTTGTTTTTTAGCTTTTGAGCTCACTACTCCTTTGAAGCTCGTTTCTTTGTAGGCATTTATAAAAAATAAATTCACCATACATGTAAATAAACGTATTGTAATGTTAAAAAAAAACCAAAAAAAACATATGGTTTAAAAATCCCAGAACTCGACGCCTACCAAGGGACGGTCTTACCGGGCCTTGTTGGCCTCTTCAAAATCTATAAAATGATTTTTTAGGCCTTTTTTTCGACTCAAACGGTCGATTTCGTAAAAAAAGCTATTGTAAAGCGAGATCATGACGAATTTTTTAACAATAAAGAATATACCCAGAGATTGGCTGAAGTTATGCAATTTTAAAATAGACAGGTGTTCGCACCTGGTATCAAAGAACCACAGAGCGAAATTTGGAGAATTCAGGACAAACGGTATGGATTTCTATACAATACAATACAATAAGGCTTAACGGACCCGAAGGCCCGACGCCGACACCACCAATCGGTCCCTACATACCTCCATCCATCTACCACCGTCCAATCCCAAATTCACAAGATCTGCTTTCACCGAATCTTCCCACCTTCGCCTAGGCCTACCCCTCGGTCGTTTTCCAGTCGGCAAAGCGTTTATCAATCTTTTAGGAATTCGTTCACTACTAAGACTCGCCATTTTGCATGCCCACTTTAACCGACGCGCAGCTATAGACTCGATTACATTAACCGGGTAAAGCTCACGCAATTCCGCATTGTGTAGCCGTCTAAATTCTCCTGTTGACTCATCTTTCTTCGGCCCGAATATTCTACGCAGCACTTTATTTTCAAACACCATAAGGCGTTTCTCATCCCTTACTGTAAGCGGCCATGTTTCACAACCGTAAAGAACAGTCGGAAGAATTATAGTTTTGTAAATCCTAATTTTTAAATTTCGGGATAAAAGGCGTGACCCAAGTAATTTTGCAACCGAGAAATAACAAGCATTTCCCGCCTTTAATCTAGCCTTAATTTCCTCTTCGATTTCGTTTTTTCTAGTTACAGTAGATCCTAAATATCTAAATTTCTCAACGGCTTCGAATATTTCCTCTTCTACTTCAATATCGCCAAAATTGTCACCGTTTCTACAACTAACCATATATTTTGTTTTTTCCGTATTTATTTCTAGCCCTACTTCTTTTCCGGCTTCCATCAATGCTTTTGTATTTAGTTCTATCGTTTCCACGTCGTCGCCAAGCAAAACCAAATCATCAGCGTAACCGAGTACGGATATATTTCCCCCCAGATTCAAACCCTTTCCGGTATTTATCACCTCCCTAATGACATATTCTAGAGCTAAATTAAATAAAACAGGGGATAGCGAATCCCCCTGTTTCAAACCAGAGTGAACCTCGAACTTCTCAGAAAAATAACGACCGATTCTTATTTTATTGAACGTTTCGGTCATACACATTTTTACTAAGTTTACTAACTTCTTCGGTATTCCTAGTTCAGTCAGGATGTTATACAGTTTATTGCGGTCTATTGAATCATAAGCCTTTTTAAAGTCGACATACAGTTGATGACCAATACCATTGTATTCTAATTTTTTCTCTAATATTTGACGGAGGGAGAATATTTGGTCTACGGTAGATCGGTTCCGTCTGAAACCACATTGATAATCTCCGATAATTTCCTCGGCGTATTCGGTTATTCGGCTAGTCAGTATTGACGTAAATACTTTATAGCAGACCGGAAGTAGTGAGATCCCACGGTAGTTATTAGTGTCTGTCCGCGACCCCTTCTTGTGAATCGGTATAAGTATAGACTCTTTCCATTCTTCGGGTACTTTTTCATACTCCCAGATCTTTTTAATCAAAAGATGTATTTTTGAAATCCCAGCTTCCCCACATGATTTGATTAGTTCGCTAGGAATATTATCCGTCCCCGCTGCTTTATAGGATTTTAATTTTCCGATAGCTATTTCGACTTCCCCTATACTCGGTTCTTCTAGTAACGGTTCAGCACTTTGAAATTCCAAAAGTGGTGATAGACGGGTATTTTCTGGATTCAAAATACTATCAAAGTGCTCTTTGAACTTCCTTACTATGTCTACCGGATCCGCTATGATGTTATTATTATTATCCCTAATACCAGTCGTAACTGGTCCTAGACGTTTACGTGATAAATTTATGCCTTTATACATATCTCTAACGTTATTTTGGATTCCATTATTTTCTATTTCTATTATTTTGTTTTTGAGATATTCTCTTTTTTTATTTTTAAGCAATTTAGTCGTTTCGTTCCTCATGCCTCGAAAGTAGGCATGATTGTCTTCGCTAGGATTATTTAAAACTTTGAGTTTAGCGGCTTTTCTTTTCTCACACGAGTTTAAACATTCTTCATCGAACCATGGTTTATTCTTATTATTTTCCCTTTTGCCCAGACACAAATTACTGACCTCTTTAATATTATCCCTAATCCCTTCCCACAATTGATCAATGTCTTCGCCATTCTCTGTCGATGGTTCTAATACATCAAATCTATTCTTGAGTTCAATTTCAAATTGTTTTCTAATCGCCGGAATTTTAAGTTTTTCCAGATTAAAATATTCGGTACGAGATCCGGTTTCTAACCTTTTTTTTATTGAAAGTCTTTGCCGAACTTTAGCGACTACTAGTTCGTGATCCGACCCGCATTCCGCCCCTCGGTACGACCTAACATTAATAACACTATTTTGCCACCTATGCTGCACCAAAACGTGATCGATTTGATTTCTTGTTTGTGAATCCGGTGATGTCCAGGTATATTTGTGAATATCTTTATGTTTAAAAGTTGTACTTTTGATTATTAAATTTTTAGAAGTAGCAAAGTTAATCAATCGGATTCCGTTATCATTACTAATTTCGTGTAAACTTTCTTTTCCAATAGTCGGATAATATATTTCTTCCCTGCCCACCTTTGCGTTAGCGTCTCCTAAAACTATCTTCATGTAATTTCGCGGTAATTTATCGAAGGCCCACTCTAGTTTATCGTAAAATTCCGACTTAACTTCGTCATCGCTGTCTTCGGTCGGAGAATGTATGTTTATTAACGCGATTTTAAACCACCGCCCCTGAAATACAGCTACTGATATCCTGTCCCCGAAAAATTGAACGTCCCTCAAAGCGGATATCAACCTATTCCTAATCAGAAACCCAGTGCCTAAACAATAATTTTCGCCCCCGCCGTACCAAATTGTGTACTTACCTTCTCTTAAAGAGCCCTCCCCCGGCCAGCGTACCTCTTGCAGCGCCACGATATCTATACCGTACCTCTCAACCTCATTCGAAACCGATTTTAACCCACCCGCTGTATTCAAACTTCTGACGTTCCACGTCCCTAATACTAAATCTCTTAATTTCAACTTTCGCCATGATTCCCCTAAAGCAGTCCCCACCCGGAGACCCGAACGGGGGACTAGTTTACCTCCGGATAATGAGCGTTTTACCTTAGGAGAATCCATGACTGTTTGTGGTGTTTGGGTGAACTAAAAAATGTGAGTAGGGCGTTCAAACCTACGTCACACCCTCCAGCAAGCCTGGGGGGCCGCTCTCATTGTTGGTCAGCGAGTCCTACGGACTTAGCCGGGAGGAACTTCCTAGGAATTTCCACCGACCATCCCCACATCCGCCACCCGTGGGACGCTCCCCATACGCGGTAATGAGACCCGCGCGAGGATGGATTTCTATAAAGAACAAATAAACAAACAAACAGAATTTCAACTTTATTTATATAGAAAAGCTAGAAAAACTGTCCAGTGATAGCACTCAACTAATATTATCTAACTTTAAATATCTCAAGGCCATCTTCTTTTCAGACACCTTGTAGGGTTGTGATGGAGCCCCAACCCTAAATTCCGTAAGCCCAAATAGGTCTTATTACTGCCATATAAAGGAACCTTTTATAACATGTTGGTGGTTTTGAGCGTTGGCCCAGTAGGTGTTTTCCTTTTTGCCTTCTTCGCTTGTCGAGAACATTCTGGACTGTTGTGATTCAGACTAAATATAAGGAGCGATGGACTGGTGGTTACTGGACTTTTGTGTTACTGTGTGGTTACAAGTTGATGTTTTTGTAACCTTGTAGATTACTTCAGTTTATATTGTTTGTGCGTTATTGTAAATTATTATTTTCGCTTGATAACATTTATTCCTCTTTTCTGTTGGCGCAGTAGGCCTATGGACCTTTGGTCCGTCAGTGTGGTCTTCTTACAGACATTTGCTTTGCTTGCGTGAGCACAGACAGCCTGGAGGGGGTAGCCCAAACCTCACTTTGCTGCAAGCCATGCACAGTGGTCAATAATTGCTTTTTGGCGGACATAAATCTGCCATTTCCACAATTTTACAGTTAAATTGATTTATAAGTGAAATAGATTTATAAGTGAAAAACTCATGTATAGATGTAGTCGTTTTATGTTATAGATTAGAAGGAGGTTGTAAATGTACCTGTACCATTTAGAGCAGATTACAGGGCCAAACATTGCCAATTTTTCTGTAAACATATACAAAATATACTTTTCTAAAAAAGGCGCAAGTGAATATAACTGATCTTTTTATGTGGTCGTAGTACAAGTAAGACTAGAAATTACCCCAGTGATAACTCAGGGGAGCACCCCTTTGAAACCGAGAAAAACGGTTTTTATTGAAAAAAAGTAGTATATAAATTGCTTTTGTACCATAAAAAGCGAACCGAATTCATGTTGCTCATACGTAATATACTAGCCGTTGAATGAGAACTTTCAGTGAAATCGGTATATTGATGTCATATTTCTAAAAGGAGAAAATCGAATTTAATGTTGAATTTTTAGTTGTTTTTAAAATACCCATAACTTCTATGCAATTTGAACTTTCTTTTGGATACTCGGTGGTATGAAAGCCCACCCTCAGACTAAAAAAATAAAAAAGAAAATTCTGAAAAATATTGAGTTCTTTCATGTTTTTTTGCATACTAACGATAACTATCTATTAATACTCAAGAAACCTGATTTTGGGTAAGCAAAAAGGACACTTATACCGAAGCAATCTTAACGGGAATTGTTTCCTTGGTTTTTGAATTTTATTAAGAAGGTAATAAAAAAGACCCCATTAATTTAACTGTAAAATTGTGGAAATGGCAGATTTATGTCCGCCAAAAAGCAATTATTGACCACTGTGCCATGGTGCAGCATGGTGCAGCAGCAGACTTCCCATAGCTCATAGAGGGCCACTTTGGCAGTGCCCTTCTCAAGGACAGTGACAACTGGTCTAGATCCAAATATTATGGCAGCTCGGAGTTAGTTGGCCTCGAGGAACTATATTTCTTTCCCTTAAGCATAGCTTGTACCAAAACTCCTGCTATTGTACTCAAAACTGAGTTCCTGGAAAACCACACCACGATTCTCGAAGATATACCCGGAGAAGGTATGAGTCCACTCCTACACCCGGTCGGTATGAGTCCCCTCCGGTTGGCTGACAGTCATCATCGGGTAGAATTGGACTTCGTGGATTTCCAAGTACAGTGAAACCTCTCGTTAAGGACCACTCCCTTTAAAGGACACCTCTGTTTATGGGACACCTTTCAATTGCACTGGCGCAGGATATACTGAAACAATGCTTTTGAAACCTCTTTTTAAGGGACACTCTAGATAGAGGACACGGACAGAGAAAATTGCCTGAAAATGGGTTTTAAGACCTCTAGTTAAAGGACAGTGTAAAATTTGTTTCAAACATTTTCCGAGAATGGTTTAATCTTTAGTCCAATTCATCTAATACTCAGTAAACATAGTCACTTCCTGTCCTTCCCCCTTTTCTACAGAACATTTCGTAGGGTGAACATTTATTTTCATTTTGAACCAGTTTATTGAAAATCTTTGAACAAACAACATGTCTCCAACACGTAAAAGATTTTCATTAAAAGAAAAAAAGGAAATCATTGATGAGTACGAAAAAAGTGGCCGGCCAAGTGCACAGATCCTTTTAGAGTCCAATCATCAAAAAAATGTAAGGCAATTAACTTTGGAAAGTTTTTTTAAACCCGCTGGTACTTCTTACAGACATTTCTTCAGTTTGCTCTCTTATTATGTAATTGTGTTATTGAGACCAAATTTTGTTATGGTAAAACTACATTCTAATAATCTTCAAATCAAATCTATCAACTTTCGTGAGTGAAATTTCTTTTGTAAGTTTTTGCAGTATGTAAATTCAGTTGTTGTTTGCATTGTATGTATTTTAATTTGAACCAATGTACTGTTTTATGTATACGTTTACATAAACAAAATTTAATAAACCTCTACTTTAAGGACACCTCTCATTAACGGACAATAATTGAGTCACCATGGCTGTCCCCTATTTACAGGTTTCTTGTACTATCAACGTTGGCCTTTGATTACCTAAATCGCTTTATTATCAATTTTACTTCCCAGTTAAATAATGGCACAGGATCTGAGGAACGCCAATAAATTTTTCACATACAAAAAATGGAGGATTAATATGAATTAATTAAATAAAGATACCGACGAGAAGAGATATGAATGATATAGACACAATAGGCTATTATTGTGGTTGAGGATGATTGTGGTGACAGCCACTTCAGATTAGTCCCTTTGTGGTGAATGCCAAAACAAACCGCTGTGTTCCCCCCTAACCGGCACAATGTGTACACTACACTTTCTTCCTCTTCTATACACTACACTACTCTACTCTACTCTATCCTTTATATATAGTAAGTATCCTCTCCAGCCAATTCCTTCGAGGGCTAAAGGAAAGCAATTTGTTGTCGACCGCTGAGACCTAAACCTGAACACGATTGTCTCGTCTGTATTTGCCTGTAAATGTAAGGTAAATTTATAATTTAACTGATATAAAATTTACTTTATTTAACAAATAAGAAGTGCAATGTGAAATCAATGTCGCTATTTCAAAATCTAACAACACCGAAAATTCTATGAAAAATATTTTACGATAAAGAAAAAAGAAAAATTCAAAATATCAAAGCCCAAAAAAACGATCCTGAATAAAATTGAAAGAAAATAGTCGTTAATATTATACCATAGGGCAAGAGTAACTATCAGCAGTTTTTTGCCCTAAAACCCAAAACAAACAAACAATATTATATCATAATGATGATAAAAATAAATAAATGAAAATACTTAGCACAAACAATCTGTTCATGAACTATGTTTATTATTGAAATAAAAGTTAAAAGGGTTATCAGCTGATTGAATTTTCTATTACGAAATTAAGGTTCTTTTTTACTTTCACTTACCTATATATGCAATATATAGTAAGTGGAAGTATTGCGATCGTGAAAAATTTCGACTTCTGGTTTTCAACGGAAATACACGTTTTGGGGTCCCCTGAGTCCAATTAACCAAGTCCCGCGAAATGGTCTGTGTGTGTGTGAACAGACTAGCTCAAAAACTATAAACCTTGCGAACCTGAGATTGGGAATTTAGTGTATGTATATGCCCGCGATGTGACAGCGAAAATTTCATCAAAATTGCTCAAAGGGAGGGGGTACTTTATTTTATAACTGTTTACGTTTTTTTTAAATTTTCTCAAAAACAGCTCTAACGATTTTGATTAAACTGAGTATTTGATCTATATATATGCCCGATATATGACTGTAAAAATTTCATCAAAATTGATCAACCGGAGGGGGGACTTTACTTAATAAATTTTGTATCATTTTCACGTGTTTTTTTTTTTTACTCAAAAAAGGCTTTAACGATTTTGATCAAATTGGGTATTTGATGTATGTATATGCCAAGGATGCGATAGCCAACATTTCATCAAAATTGGTCAAACGGAGCGGGCACTTTATTTCATAATTTTTTTTCCAATTTTTATCTTTTTTTCGATGATCTCAAAAACGGCTTTAACGATTTTTATCAAATTCGGCATATTAAATGAAAATTAGGTGTTCTTTAATATCAGGTAAGCTTTACAATTATTAAAATGTTCTGAGGGGGCTTTTTTGGGGGGGGGCCTTTTTTGTTTATTTGTTTCCTATAAAGTACCTTTGTTTTTGTTTATATGGAGAAATTAACTGTCTCTCGTTACGCCTAAAAATAAGAAATGGCTAAATATGAGATATGATAAAAATAAAGAGGAGAAAAAAATAAATAAAATATTCAGTCAACTCATAAAACTCGTTGAGCCCACGCATGCGGAGTACGCCTTTAATGACAGACCATTGTTCATGATTAAAGCCGTTCTGTTCATTTGAGAAGTGGCAATTAACAAAACGCATTAATTTCTAATCTATGTAAGTTGGTAAGTGAAAGTTGTGTGTTGCGCGCACGCACCAGATTTTAATTACTACTAAGACTAATCGGACGATGCTACAATGGGAGTCCCAAAGTTTACCTATCCGGGTACAATTAGGATAGGGATCTTTAAATCTTTTTATTATTCTATTGTATTTTTATTATTATTGCATTTTTTCTGGTTTTTCTCATTTAGCCCTGGTGATGATCTAAAATTTGGGTCGAAACGTTGGAAAAAATAAAATATGTGATTCTCGTATAATAGTGCTATTTATTTTGACAGCACCACCAACCAGTTTCTTGTTTTGTTTAACGTCACTTTATGCCACTAAGGCTAATCGGACGATGCTACAGTGGGAGTCTTAAATTTTGCCTATCTTGGTATAATTAGGAGAGGAATCTTTAAACGAATACCTGACATCGTAAAGGCTCGGGACCTCCATCTTACGTCCTATCGGAAGGACGGCATAGCTAAGGGTTTTTACTACCTTTAAAAAATTCTTAGGGCCACCACAGAACCTTTAGTATTTTAGGTTGCTATGATAATTTTTATGATTGAGTGACTGTTAATCTTTTTTTTTTTTTATTCCAGCGTTATTTATTTGTTGTGTACAATAAATGCAATAAATTTGACAAGACGTAACAGGTCATATTTTAGATATAGATGCAAATTAGTTTAGTTTCCGCCTTTTTTTTTTTTTTTTTTTAATTTAGCAATGTAATATTATTTCATTGTCTGGTAAATACCAAATAAAACTCTTGGCTAAATGTAACTGTTACGTAACTAACCTATAGATGGACTGTCAAATTTGCAAGGTGAGGGTACAGGAGACCCTATACCATATATTATTTGAATACCCAATATATAACTCTTTAAGAAATTCTTGTCTTTCAGGAATAAATACGGTACCGTATCAAATATTAAATCCACGAAACTCTAAAGAAACTCTTTTTTTATATAACAGGCATAATAGGTTATAGAAATCAATCGAATAACTTGTGATAATATAGGTTTCATACTAGCGTATCTAGGTAAAATAGATTTCATCACAACCCTGGCGTCGCGATTGGGCCATTATCTGGGTAATAGATTGCTCACCCCGTTGGAGGAAAAACGTGGTAGCAATTTTTACTAAATTAGGGTTGTATGGATAGTTTTGTATGTAAAATATTGTTTTCACAGCTTATTTTGTTATTGTTTAGAATTTATTATTATTAATCGAGAAATATTTATGATGCCAGGCTCCACTTGTATAGGACTTGACCCTGAAAACAAGCTGTAACAAAAATTAATAAATAATGCTTCATTAAAAGAATTTTCTGAAACATCGCAATAATCTATTAATCTTTTAACTGGAAGATTAAAAAGTTAGCATAGCTTAAAAGCAAATTGTGCAAAGTTCTTCTCGTTTGAATTATGAAAGTGAAGTGGATTATTTCCTCCACTCCGGGGAAGCTGGTGTTATCCCTTTGTCTGATAAAGCCAGGTGCTAAAACTTTTTCATTTTCTTCTTATCAAAACTTTTTGAGTAGCTCCTACCTTTTTCCTGTCAAAGACAGACGCGGACAAGGAAAAGTTTTGATATGGGTTAATCAAATCCGTCATACCTAGCTGGCTTTTCTCCCTAGGGAAAGAACCGTGTGAATGCTGGAAAACTTTTATTATTCGAATATGAAAAATTTTGCCTTTCTAGGATTATTTATACTTAACAAGTTTTTAAATAATTTTTTTATTTTCTTATTTTTCCTTCTTATCGTAATATGGGTGTAAGTAATGAAGATATAATGGAGGCTATTAAGCAGAATATTAATGAAACAAAAGAAATAAAAGGAGTAATTGAAACAATTGTTTCCACCCTTAATGCTACTATGGAAGAATTAACCACAATAAAGGGAAAATATGAACTTCTAGAAAACAAAAATGTACTTTTAGAAAAGGAAATAGTGTTTTTGAAAAGACAGCTAAAGCGTAATAATTTCATTATTCATAAGGTGCCAGAATTGGAAAATAGAAAAGAAGAAAATGTTCTAAATACAGTTATAACAGTGTGTGAAACGGCTGAAATAAAATTTCCACCCAATGCTATTAATAACTGCTTTAGATTAGGTAAAGGAACTAAAAATCGACCTATCCTTGTTTCGCTTAATAGTAATATTCTCAAAAAAGAAATCATGAAGAAGAAAGATTTATTTTTAAAACATAAAACACCAATTAGCCACGATAGAAGCCCCGAAGATAGAGAAGTTGGTAGAAGAATTTACAAATGTATTAATCATCTGCGTAAAATTGATAAAAATGCATCATATTTTAGAAATAAATTTAAATGCCAGGGAGTGTTCTATTCTTTGGAGGAAGTTGAAGATATGATAGATGGATCCTCACTCACAGCAGATAAGGAAGAAGATTCAAGCTCAAAAAGGATTAAAAGTGGAACTCTTGAAAAACTTTCTGAATTTCGATTTCGTCAGAGACACAACTCAAACTAACAATATATTTTGTAATAATCTGAATAGCACAGAACATCTATTTGCCTTTAGCTCCCTTAAAACATTGAATAAAAGTTTAAATATTGGTTTTTGGAATATTTTCGGATATAATAACTTATTTAATTTGTCTTCTTCTGAAATCAACTCTTTGGTAGAAATGGATGTTCTATGTTTTTCAGAAACATGGCTTTTATCTTCGGATATCAACCTACCTCCTTTTCTTGATAATTATATTTATTTTGATAGCGTAGCAGTTAAGGAACATTGCAAAGGTAGAGGTAGTGGTGGTTTACTCATTTGTATAAAAAAAAAAAATTGCTTTTCTGATATCCAAATTATACGCTCATATAACTGGTTTATCTGCATTTTACTTAAAATAGGTAAAGTTTATTTATGTCTAGGTCTTGTATATTTACGTCCCGGAATAGATAATGATTATCTGGTCGATCTTCTTAATCAGGAACTTTATAATATTATGACCGATTATGATAATCCTAATTTGATAATAGGATCGGATTTCAACTCTAGAATCGGCACATTAAATAAACTAGATAATGAAATGTTTGTTAGCTCAATTTTGAAAGGTAATAGAGTTTCTAATGACAAGGTAATTAGTAAAAGAGGTAAACACTTAGTCGAAGTAATGGAAGACTTAGGTATGGTTGTATGCAATGGTAGGGCTATAGAGGATTGCCCGGCAAATTTTACTTATATCAGCGACTTCGGCATGAGTGTCATTGATTTAATATGGGTATCTGCCGGCTGCTTGGATATGGTTTTAGGTTTTAGGGTAATTAATATATCTGACTTATCAGATCATTTATTATGTCATTTATCATTAGGCATAGAATCAGGAAATAGTCACCCTCCAGACATAAGTAATGAAAATCTGGTTTGCCATTACCTTAATAGAAGTGACACAAGTCTCAAACAGCTACAACAACGATTATTAGATTCCAATATCAATGATTTTGAAGATATGGCAACAGATGAAATGTATTTAAATTTAGTAAACATTTTGCAAAATATAATGGTGGAATCTGAAGTACTAAAGAAAAAAAACATTTATAAAAACAGTATGGGAAAAAATAATAAACCATGGTTCAACGTAGATTGTTTACAAGCCAAGAAACTGGCTCGTAAACTATACAGAACGTGTAGAAAATCTTGTTTTGGCGAAACCCACTATGTTACTGAATACATTACAGCAAAAAAACATTACAAAAAACTTGTCAAATTTTTCAAGACGGAATATTTTGATAATTTAAAAAAGAAATTAAGAAATACTAGAAACCCTGCAGAGTTCTGGTCGGCCGTTAAATACTTCAGAAGTAGCAAATTTGTTAAGTGCCCCATTAGTCTAGAGAGCTGGGAAAAATTTTACCTCAATATTCTTCCTCCGAAATTGACTATCGATTGCAAATTACCAAGTTTTTTTCATCCTTCACTTGACCCGGAAATTTCAATGGCCGGATTAAAAGATAGCATTAATAATTGTAAACCAAAGAAAGCCGTAGGTTTTGATATGATTCCCAACGAATGTTACATGAACTTTAATGACTCCTGGATCTCATACCTGCATATTCTTTTTAATAAAATTTGGGATAATGAAAATACTCCAAAGCAATGGTCCTCTATAAAAATGTTTTTATTGCATAAGAAGGGAGATCCATTAAATCCAGAAAATTACAGGGGTATAGCAATATTCAACTCTATAACAAAAGTTTTTACCCGAATCATGTACAATAGATTAATTAATTGGGCAGATTCATCAAATATAATTCCGGACGAACAAATGGGTTTCAGGAAAGGAAGAGGCTGTAGAGATTGCATTTTCACTTTGACAGCCGCAATTAACATTCAATTAAGATTGAAAAAAAGAAAGGTTTTTTCAACTTTCATAGATTTCAAAAGAGCTTTTGACTCCATTCCTCATGGCAGTCTTTGGCGTAAACTTTATGATCTTGGGGTTCAAGGTAAATTTTTAAGAATTTTGATGAATTTCTACGACATCGCTACTTTTAGAATATCAGACGGTCTGGATCTTTCAAATGAAATACACGTAACAGAAGGGGTCTTACAAGGGGAAATTCTCAGCCCTCTTTTGTTTTCTTTGTATATTTCCGACATCATAAAATTTTTTAAAGATAGAAACTCAAAAGGAATAAACATTTGCAATAATAACGATTTGATCGCTCTACTATATGCAGATGATATGGTCTTCCTCTCCTCAACATGGGCCGAAACTCAAACAAACCTTAGGATTCTCTCAGAATACTGTAAGGCTAATTCTTTGGTCGTCAACTCCAATAAAACAAAGATTATGGTCTCACATAAAGGTGGGCGTCTAGGGAAGCTCAATACTTTTTCTTACGAGGGTTCTAACATCGAAGTAGTGAAAACATTTAATTACCTGGGTGTACCTATTTCTTCATCGGGAAAATTCAGGCAATCTTGCGATTCAGCTTTAGCTAAGCATGCAGCTGCAAATGGAGTGGTCACAGGTATTCTAAAAGCGTGTAAATCAGACAGCTGGGATACTAAGTGTCAGCTATACGATTCGCTATCCGAAAGTGTATTGTTATACATGACTGAAATTTGGGGATGCCAGTATTCGGAAATTATTGAAAGAGGTCAATTAAAATTTATTAAATACTTATTAAAACTGCCTCGTAATACGCCTAATTTTTATATAAGAGTCGAAACCGGTAAAGTGCATGTATTACTAAAAATATTTAAAAGGATGCTGTATTGGTGGATAAAAATATTAGCTATGGAGAACCATCAACTTCCCAAAATTTGTTACGACCGACTTGCCGAGCTTAGTTTCCATCCGTCTATACCTCATAATTGGGCAACTGAACTAATTAAACTCCTCTCCATGATTGGGGCAACTAATTTGTGGGCTTCCCAAAATATAAATTTCATAAAAAATCACACGATCGAAATTCAAGAATCAATGAAAAATCACTTAATAAGTTTGGATTTTGATAAAGTGGCCCAATCAGAATTTAATTTGTTTTATAGGAATATTGTTATTTTCGGAAATCCCCAAGAGTATCTTAACTTTAATATTCATGTAAATAAGCAAAGGATAGTAGCTCAATTGAGGATGGCGGGTAAGAAGTATACACGGTTATCAATAAACAACATGCATAGAACTTTCAATAGTGATCAAGATTGTAAATATTGTGAAACCAGTTGTAGCGATGAAATCTCACATTTTTTATTAAATTGTTCAGCCTTTCATGATATGAGACAAACCTTTTTGAAAAAGTATATCCAACCAAATAATACAAAAGAATGGAATCTCCAGAATCTTTTGTTAATTAAAAATGAAAGTCAAATTAACAATATTTATTTATTTGTACTTAAATCACTTAGGAAAGAACGACAATAGAAAATAAAAATATTTAATACTCCATAATACTTAATTGCAGCTTATTAATAATATTTTGTAAGAATTGTATTTATTTTATTTTTTACGAGTTTTTTTTTTGTTATCTAAACATAATTTTATTCTATCAACAAAGAATTTTTATGTTTTATTTTCGCTATTTGTAAATATTCTGTACATGATTTAATTTTAACATTTTTATATACAAACATATTGTACTATCTGTCTATCATTGTTATTTTAATATTACTACTTTTCTTTTTATGTTATATTTTAGGATTTTATTTTATTATTTTTTTATTTAATTTTTTTTTTCTTTCTTTTTTTCGTTTGTTTTGTATGACCATTTTATTTTATTTTTTGTATATGGAGCCAGACCTCCTGTAATTGTAATTATTACAAAATACAGTATTTTATTCATTCATTCATTCATTCATTCATTCATTCATTCATACTTAACAAGTTTTTACGTTTCAATTTGCGCCATGAATAGGGGCGATGGTAATTAGAAAAATGGATGGGGAATTAGGATGAAGAAAAATTTCCCCGGAAATGGGGAACACTTTAGCTGCTAAGGACTCTGGACGAAAGTTGCACTGAGAAGCTAAGCGGGTCTGCCAGCTTTTACCCTCCCCAAAGCTAAGGTGTGTATGCCACCATCCGCCGCTGACTCCCTCAACTCCTCATTACCTTTTCCTACAATATCTTAATAGTTTTCTTTTCTTTTTATGATTCTATAATATTAATATATATATATATATATATATATATATATATATATATATATATATATATATATATATATATATATAGTTGTAGCGATGAAATCGCACATTTTTTATTAAATTGTTCAGCCTTTCATGATGTGAGGCAAACCTTTTTGAAAAAGTATATCCAACCAAATAGTACAAAAGAATGGAATCTCCAGAATCTTTTGTTAATTAAAAATGACACTCAAATTAACAATATTTATTTATTTGTACTTAAATCACTTAGGAAAGAACGACAATAGAAAATAAAAATATTTAATACTCCATAATACTTAATTGCAGCTTATTAATAATATTTTGTAAGAATTTTATTTATTTTATTTTTTTTGAGTTTTTTTTTTTGTTATCTATACATGATTTTGTTTTATCAACAAAGAATTTTTATGTTTTATTTCGCTATTTGTAAATATTCTGTACGTGATTTAATTTTAACATTTTTCTTTACAAACATATTGTACTATCTGTCTATCATTGTTATATTAATATTAATACTTTTCTTTTTATGTTATATTTTAGGATTTTATTTTATTATTTTTTTTATTTATTTTTTTTTCTTTCTTTTTTTCGTTTGTTTTGTATGACCATTTTATTTTATTTTTTGTATATGGAGCCAGACCTCCTGTAATTGTAATTATTACAAAATACAGTATTTTATTCATTCATTCATATTAATATATATCATTATTATTATTAGAAACCTCCAGTGTTCAGTACACTGTGCTTGCGTTCGCTGACGACATGGTGGTGTTCGGGAACTATTGCCGCAAACTCCCAAAAGATCCCGAAAACCTAAAAGACCTAAAAACCATAAACATGGAAATAAATGTCTCCAAAACCAAATTCATGAGAATCGGAAAAAGGAGTGACCATGGAGACCGAATTGTCAGGCTTAACGGAATCCGTTTGAAACAGGTTGCGGACTTTAAGTACCTGGGGTCCCACCTCAATAGGTGCCTTTACACCTTACGAACTTTACCTTCGAACACCACCCTCGAACAACCTTCGTGAAGCCTTCACGTCGACTGTTCGGGTGTTCTAGGTACTTCACCTGTTCGCCTGGGTTCGGGGGTAGCGCTAGTGTCACTTTTGATTTGGGTTTTTCCTAAGTGACAGGAGTTGTTTGTGATACTAGAGTAATTTGAGAAAAGTTGTAAATCGTCTCCTATTTTTTATTTTTCAGATAATATAAAATATATTGATAGTGGAGATTTTTTCTTTATCATAATCTAGCTTTGGTTGCGTCAGCCATATTGGTTCGCTTAACGTCACGTGAGCTATAAATGGCTGTTCGCTTCAAGTCGGTACGGCAAGGTTCGAAGGAGAACTTGTTCGAAGGTGAGGTTCGTAAGGTGTAAAGGCACAGGAAAGGCTTCCTAGACAAGAAGGAAGTCTCAAAGGACACTAAAAAGGTATTTTCAAAAATTCCTCCCTATTCTAACATATGCCAACGAATCTTGGACACTTACAACCAAACATAAGACCCAAATCCATGCACCATTTAAGAAAAATAGAGGGGAAAACAAGAAGGGATAGAGTGAGGAACTCTACAATAAGAGCAAACCTGGATTTGAGGCCAGCTGAGGAAGTTATTTAGGAGAACCAGCCTATGGGTTTGGACAAGTGGACGGGAGCAGGCAACAGGAAAGACCTAGGAAAACCTAGGAGGAAGGAGTGAAACAGGCCTTCAACAAGAGAGGAATAGAATGGAGTAGGAGAAGGCAGCTGGCACAGGATAGAGATCTTTGGGTCAGGCTCTACAGGAAAGCACCTCACACTGCTCAGCGGTAAAAGAGGTCTCGATTAAGTAAGTAAATCATTATTTCAATAAATTAAATTGCTAGGTTATCGATTATAATGAGAGATTACGTGATTGAATAATGAAGGTAATAATGAACGAGATTATAATAATTTTATTACTGCTCTATCACTACTGTTGCTATTTGTAAACCACTTTCGTGACATGACGAAAGCAACACCAGAACTAGCGAAATTCTAAAGAAATTCTTTATAGAAGAAATAATGAAAATAATGAAAAATGTAGGCTTTGCGGTAGTTAAAGAAAACGTAGTGAAGAAGTACAAATTACCCTCATACGTTAAAATTCATACAGCGGAACTACAAGCGATCGCTACAGCCCTATACGAAGCTATCCACAGCCTTTCTGAAAATATATTAATATGTTCCGACTCTATGTCGGCCCTGCAGAGTTTGCAAAAACCCAATAAACCAAGGCAAACACTACAGAAACTTTACAACTACGCCAATATATTACGTGACCTTAACAAAACTGTGAAATTTCTTTGGGTCCCATCCCACAGAGGTATTCCTGGAAATGAAGCAGCAGATAAGTTCGCCAAAGAAGCAGCAAATATGAACGGACCTCCACTACAAATATATGAACCTCTCGACGTTAGTAGTTGGTTAAAAAGAAGAGTCCTCAACAGTTGGGAGTCAACGTGGAATGAAGTACCACTTACTAATAAACTGAGGTCTGTCAAAGCCACCACAAAAAAGTGGAGCAGTGCTTTCAGGGGCAATCGAAGAGAAGAAGTTGTGTTAACAAGAATTAGAATCGGCCACACGAACATGCCTCATGCGCACCTTATAACAAAAGAATCGCAACCTAAATGTGAACACTGTCAAGTCCCTCTGACAATGCGGCATATTACAGAAGAATGCCCTTCTACCTCTTATCTATTAGATAAACTTAGGATTCCTCGTGATGTAGCCGGAGCGTTAAGAGATTCATCGGAGGCAGTTGATGCCTTGTTAGAACTGACGAAATGTACAGGCGTTTACAATAAGGTATAAAAAGAAAAAAAAAACACATAATAAATAAAATAAAAATAGAAATAGCTATTAAAAAATAAATAAATAAATAAACAAAAAATAATAAATAAAATAAAAATATAAATAGCTATTAAAAAATATACAAAAATAAAAAACTAGAAATAAAAATAAAAAAAATAAAAAAAAAAAACGAGAAAATTTCATACATTTTATATTTAAATTACCACCACTCCGTGTAAAGTGTACAATGTGCGTGCCGAAAAGGCTCAAAAACAACTACACTTACTATTAAGAATGTATGTCGTCGTATTGCCCTATTGCCCCTAACGATGAAAAAGGTTTCAGTTTTCAATTTAAGTGTGTAATGTTGAAGGGACAAGGGCTGTAATTTTAAGCCTCTCGCTACATTTAATTATCCCCTCTAATAAGCCCAGGCGAGTTAATGAATGAAAAATTTAGTTCGACATTTGGAAGCCAGGAGCGCTAGTTAAGCTCAATTCATAAGGTTATCGTTCATTAATTCGGTTTGTTATGGTTTTAGCTTCAGCTGTTTTCTTTAAATTGCACGAGATTATGTGTAAATAATTATTTTTTCCTTTTTATTTTTAAATAAGGTCATTACATCTCTGCAATGAATTTAAATTAAAAATAAACAAAACCAACTGGATTCCTAAGCGAATTAAGTTTTACAGAAGAGGAAAGGATTGGTCGAAACATTGCCTTTAATCAATATACTATATAAGTGTAAATTTACAACAAAAGAAAAATTGCTTATTAGTGTAGTGAGCGAATAAAAACTAACACTGAATAAAATAGATTACCTATAGAAAATATGAATAAAAGATATAACCTAGATATCGAAAATAAAGTTTTCATATAATATTTCTGTTTAACAGTTCTGTTCTGTTCATGAATTTTCAACCGAATTCGAAAAAGGAGAAGTTACTCAACTTGATAAGGATGCGGTTTCGTGAGGAGAATGGTCTCAATGGAATCAGAACATAGGAACCATAAAAAATGGTACATACCAGGACATATTTGCTGCCAAAATAATTTTTCTTAATCTAGAAAAGGGAAGAAAACGCATTAATAGGATCTCTTATAGCCAAACCATATGGGCGGACTCCATTGCCGGATCCACGGGGGGGGGGGGGCTGTGGGGGCTGCAACCCCTCCCTTTTGAAAACTTTTCGTCATTTTAAGATAGAATTTGACTTTCCTTATAGTAAGGAAGCAAGTTAAAGAACAAATAATATGCAGAACAAGTAGAACTTTAGTTGTGGGAAAGGAACATGATGGTAAAAAAGCTGATTGGCAGATCCAAATAAAGGGCTGTGGGGCTTCAACCCCCCCCCCCTTTAGGACTCCAGCCCCCTCTTTACAGTCGGCTGGATCCGCCCATGGCGGACTCTGAGGTTTTGAAACTTACCACTAATACTAAACTGAAGTTTCAGGATGGTACAAATTTTGTTTTAATCATGATTAATTTTTGTCTATTTTTCTGTACTATTACATTTTATAGTTATTCTTTCATTCCACCTAATCCACAACTCCCTGAGCGAAGCCGGGCCCCACAGCTAGTAATTATATATATGCCACTTAATAGCAATATGAAAAACTATTAAAAAAAGGAAGCCAAACAGTGACAATACACAAACATTAAAATATAATATAACATTATAAAATATAACAATATAATATAATATTAAAATATAAAAACACAAACATTAAAATAGTTTAAATTTAAAAATCAAAAGGACGTAATAACCGAGTAGTTGACCGTCCAAATAAAATATCAATCTAATCTAATCCAAAGAAATAAAAAAGTGAATATTGCCAAATAACAGACGGATAAAAGCTGAGGACTATCGCTCAGAGCGTCTAGAACTCGAAATGAATAATGGTTCTACAAATATTTCCCCATATAGAAACACCCCTGCATCCTAGCGGCCCCTAGATGTACTTATTAAGCCTCCGAGGATCCGCTAGGATGTTATCTCATATAAAGCAGGGGACGTTAAATAAGTGAGAAACCGGTTGCGAGATATGCCGTCTTCCGCTACTTAGGACCAGCGGCCCACCACGAGTAATCTTGTTGTCCGCTTGTGGGACCGTATTTTTTTCAGAGATATATCGTCCAGAGCCATTAAAGGGTTAAGGCTAGATTAAAAGCCGGTAATGCTTCAAAAAGTCAAATCCATCACCTACATCGATAAATTAACGTATAATATAACAAAAACTTTCAAAAATTTGGAATTTGATGACTTCAAATTTGCACTAAAGCCCTCTCAACCAAAACAAAATTGCTCAACAAAACAAAAGACTCCACACCGATAGAAAAACAAAGAAATGTATACAATATTCCCTGTAAAGATTGTGATAAATCTTCTTACACAGGTACAACTCAACTGGATATATACCAGAAAAAAAATAAAAATAAAATAAAATAAAAAGAAAAAAGAAAATGGAACTCGAAGAAGCATGCTTGACTCCTACTTGTGTGAGTAAGTATGGAGGGGTCGTAACGAAGGCAAGGATTTATTCATAGAAATGTTCGAGACAATGAAAGCCTATAGGCGAGCGCAAGCGACGGTGCTGCTTCTTTCAGGAACTAGAGAAACGGGGATAGAAGCCGGGCCATTACCTGGGATTCATAGGGTTTTTTGGCGTTTTTAATTTATTTTTCCATAATTAAAACCCGATTGAGCAAAAAATTATTTGAAAAATGTCTAATAGGCATTGCTCGGTCCCTCAGTGCTCAATAAGAAAATTAAAAGACGTGTCATTCTATTTATTTCCAAAAAATAAAAAGCTTCTTAAAGGGTGGATTGTAAAATTAAGAATAGATAAGCCTGTTTCGAAACATATGACGATATGTAGTCTTCATTTTAAAGAATGTGACTATATTTATTCTGGTAAATGTTAGTATTTGACATTTTAATATTCCAAAATGCTAGTTTTATGCAAATAACATTGGGACCATAGTTTCATAGATTTGTTTTTCTTTTTTAATTTTCCCCATTTTTGTATTACATCCGTTGTGCTTAATTGTTCCAAGTTTTCAATGCGAAGCCTGAAAGTTTTGACAAATAAATTAATAATATGACAAAGAATCTAAGCTGTCATAACAATGATTGTATGAATAGATAATTAATGTTATTACTAACCGAAAAACGTAGAGTAAAGTTACAATGATGTGTTTGCATTTACCAGAACTACCAGCTTTACACGTACAATAACAAGAAAATGACTTATTATCATTAATAAATTTGATTTCCACTTTTATTTGATGGGGCAGTCCTTTAAGATTGCTAGTTTGAAGGCACAAGACTTGTAAAATAACTGTTTTTTTACTTTTAGATATTATTCCACATGTAATTATGTGGTTTGCATCAAGGATAGCCTGCCCTTCAATTAATGGTCTTTTAAAATTACCAATTATCTCTATCACATTAACTATGTCTATCCCCGTTCTTTCCGACATTTTGCAAAACTACTAGCGCACCCTATAGTCGATTGCGCCCGCCTATTGGTCTCCAGAACAATAACCTTTTTTTTGCAATATTTCTTGTTAATAAGTTAGATAGTGAATTAATCATGTGTTTTTCAATAATGATGTAACCTTTGCTATTATTTAAATAACCGTATTCATAACTTGGTAACAGGTTGCCTAAAATGAAAAAGACCCGTTTAAGGTTATACTTATTTGGAATAATAACTTCAAACACTATATTTACTACCTTAAATATTTGATAGTGTTTGTTCGATTCCCCATTAGCATTTTGCTGTTTAACGACAAAAAAGGTTTCAATTGCTTTGTGAAACATTTAATATTCCAGAGGGTGGAACTTTTCATTAAGCTCTTTCATCAACGTAGTAAACCACTGTCGGGCTTTTCACTTTTGACATCAAAAGGCACTATAATTGCACATTAGTCAGTAACATGCATCATAAAGCAGGTAGGTGAGAAAAAAGGACTAGAGTAGATGTAGATCATTTGAAAAGGATAAGTATTTATAATCAATATATATTATAAAGCAAAGTGTACAATGTGCGTGCCGAAAAGGCTCGAATCGAAAAAACGACTCCACATACGATTAAGAGATTTATGTCAGCGTGTTACTGTATGTCCCCTAACGGAGAAGCAGGTTTACGTTTTTCTCTTAAGGGTGTGAAATTGAAGAGAAAAGGACTGGAATTTTAATCCTCTCGCAACATGTAATTAGCCTACCTGAGAATGACATACGAGTTTATGAATGAAAAATTTAGTTTGAGCTGCAGACCACCAGGAAGCGCTAGGGTGTGTTTCACTCAATGTTTATTGTTCATTCATTCCGTTATATTTGTAAAAGTTATATATTTTGTCAGCTGTTCTTTTTAAATTACTTAAAAATCAAGCGAAAATAATTAGTTTCACCTTTTCATTTAAAATAAATTAATGATTTTACATATCTGCAATCAATTGGAAAACCGACTGGATACTTTACAAAATTAATTTTCTCATAAGAAGATTAATTGATAAACACATGACATTTAATCAATATCTAACACATACTTAAGTAAATTTAATGCAATATGAGTGAGCGAATAAAAACAGACATAAAACAAAAAAGAAGAGCTGAATAGACTGATTATAAACCGAAAATAATAAGTTTGAATTAAGGGAGGTTGAACTGGAAGAAAGGTCTTACAAAAAAAGCTATGAATCTTCTGTATTTTCTAAACTTCTGGATCTAATGGGACCATCACAGAAGTCGGCGCTTAAGTTGTACTCCAAATATAGTTTTTTTAACTAATAATCTAATAACTTATTATCTGCTGACTGCTTGGAATGGGCTTATAGGATTCATAATCACAGAAACTATCAAAAACGATGCATGACTCGACAAAGTTGCACCAGTTTCAACAGCCTATAAAGTATATAGGGTTCCTTATTTGGGCGGACACTGCAGATCTCGAATCTTAATATTGATATAATGTTAAAATTTTCAAGAAAGTGCTAATTTTGTTCTATATTTCCTTTAATTTTAAAGTTTTTCTGGTATTAAAACTATCACACAACTACCGGAGCGAAGCCGGGCACCCTAGTTTTATCATAAAAATGAGTTTAGGAATGGCTTATAATTAGGTGGCGTGATTGGCCGACTTGGCAAACTCGTTAGAAAATACCATTGCTCTTCGTCTATCCTTCCAAGCCATGTTGCCCTACGTAGGGCAACATTCTACGCCAAATTTAAAATTTGTTGGTAAAGAATTTAGATGGGTAAAGTTTTTATTGTTTACATCTTATATTTGACCAAAATGTGTTAATGAATGACACATGTAAAAGGAATTAATAAAGAATATAATTGGAACAGGGTTTAATACAATTATAATACACAATTAGCAAAACTGTAGGGGAGAGCGGGGTTGGTTGGCAACAGTTTTCACTTTATTGATTGTTGAGTCGTTCCTGTTAATATAATCCCAATAGGGCTGATACCACTGTAAACTCCAAGTATTAGAGTACTTCAAGGTTTTTTTTCCACCTCATAATATTTAATACTAAGATCAGAGAAAATTGAAGAATTCGTCAATCCAGAGAGTATGCCAATTAACCCCCAAGGTGGTGCAGGTTGGCCTAGAAGGTGAGGTTGTTTAGCCATCTCATCCAAGTACTGCCTGACACATATTATGGTTATTAAAAGCTGCACTGTATTGGTATAATAATTTTGAATCGGTTTTTAACAGTTTTTAAGGGAAAATAGAATGACAATAAAGAAGATAAAAGTTTAGACTGTCGTCATTTTCTGCATCAGAAAAATTGCTCTTATTCTCCTTGCTGGAACTAAAGACAATTGGTAGTTTCACCTTTGTTTATTTTTACTTTGCTTTTGTGAACTGCTACTGCGCCAAAAAACCCCAGTTGAAGAGAGCCAACTAACCCCACAGGAGAGATCATATGAAAGATGGCTGCCAGGACAGGGGAGAACAATCTAACAATAAACTGGTTAATCGAAAGGTTAGATTTTTCAAAGGACTTTGGGGCTATGTGGACAGAATTGGAGTCAAATGTTTTACCATGCCTTTAAACCAAATTTACTGAAAATATAAAAATTTACTTACATGTAAAATCAATCAATGAAGCACACTCTTCTCTACATTGTCTGCATCGGATTGAAAACTCAGGACAAGACTCTCGAGGTCGCCCGGGTGACATGGTACAATGGTGGGGCCTTCACAACAGGTGTGACGGAAACTATAAGCCGATGGCCAACCTACCCCCTATGCCAACCAACCCCGCTCTCCCCTTCCAAATTATTATTTTTCCATAATACATATTACTTAAAATCAGAATATAACACACGACACTAATAGGTGCACAATGATTTAGGTTAACCTGTCTTTTGCTAAAACAAATTGATTCGATGTTTGCCCACAAGTGAAAAGGCGACACATAATTTGCCATGGGAAAAACACGGATTTTCCTAGTCCAAGCCAGAAAAAATAGATTTGTGCTTACCCTCCCTAAATATCTAAATAAAATGAAGTGTTGTGTCAATAAATCAACTTACACCACCCTCTGTTGGAAATTTATAGAACTTACTGATCATCACACTAAATAGCAGTATAATAAGAATTTAATTTTCAAAAAAAGAAAAAATGATGCCAATAATAGAGATAAAAACTACCCTATCTTTTAAATTGGACATAACTACACACTATGAGCCGAGTTTCAATAAAATCGGTTGAGTAGTTTCTGATTTTACCTCCGACCGACATTGGGACAAGAGATTTATATATAAATATATGTACAGTACCAGTCGAAGGTTTAGACTCACCCTTAGATTTTGTAAAATAAATAAATAACAACATTTTATTTACTGAACAACATAACAACTATAATTTTATTTTTAATTTATTTATAACTGGCTGTATATACCGGTTTCACCCAGGGAATTTTGATAACAATGAGAAAAGCCGTGGGACAATAAAAGTTGTAAGGACTGAAGTGAGATTTTTTTCGACTCCAACGGTTGATTTCGTAAAAATCTAATGTAAAGCGAGATATCATAACGATTTTTATAACAATAAAGAATATACCCAGAGATTAGCCGAAGTGATGCAAATTTAATATGAACAGGTGTTCGCACCTTGTATGAAAGAACCACTGAGCGAAATTTTAGAATTTAGGACAAACGGTATGGATTTCTATAAAGAACAAACAAAATTTCATCTATATTTATAAGGACTGTATTCGAAAAAATGATATCATTTTTGAAATGATATTTCTTGAGTTACAATTATTTTTTTAAACTTGATTGTAAATTAAATACAAGTGAGTCTAAACTTTTGACTGGTACTGTATATATATATATATATATATATATATATATATATATATATATATATATATATATAAATATAGAATAAATCGAATGAATTTTATTGAAATGCAAACAAGCAAATATCTTTTATTCCGCCCTCATCAAGCTGAAGCCGAGCGGATATTAATCCAGTGCGGTGTGGGTTGTGGCTGGGAAACCTACCGCCTTTCTGTATCTTTACGACCGAGGTCCAGCGTCGCCACTAAAATATTTTCCATCCCTTCTGAATAAAATAATTTAGGACGCGGAGCTCTCCTCGCGTGCAGCTCTGCGTTATTTACCACCATGCTGTTGCACAGGGCACTTATCAAACATTTACACTCCTCGGCCCAAGACCTTTCGGTTGTAATCTTAAGCACGCGATTGGTCAAGAAAATTAAATAGTAAACTGGTGTAACCTTCGTGAAAATCTAAAATTAGATAGACAGGCATTTTTCATACTGTACTCCAAGCGATACTTTTTTAGGGTACATTGTAGAATAATTGTAGGCGTGTAATAGTCAACTGGTTTTCTTTACTATAGGTTGATTGATCGTCAGGAATTTCAGTTTGATTATTTTTTAACTTCCTTCATACTTGTTATGTCTGGACTAAATAATCTCAATTTTATCTTCCTAACCAGCTAACTATTTAAATAATCATGTATAATTTTTCTATATTTTATGGGTTTATCGAAGCATTCGCCCTCTAAACTACTCAAAATCCACTTAATTAACACGATTATAAAGCTAATAGGACAAATTCTGCATTCAACAATGTTTTTTAGGAATTCTGTTGATAGGGATAATGTTGACCCAAAACTTCAACTCCTGTTTTTTTAAATAAAAGATGATCAAAGATAAATATAGGGGGACCTTTTCCAAATCACTTATAAAAATAATTAAAAAATAAGTGAAAGTAAAAAAACCAACAACGTGTTTAACGTCACTTTATGCCACTAAGGCTAATTGGACGATAATAAAGTGGAAGTCCTAAATTTTGCCTATCCAGGTAAAATTAGGATAGGGATCTTTAACGAGTATCTGACATCGCACAGGCTCGGGCCCTCTATTTTGTGTCCTATTCGAGAGACGGCATAGCCAAGTAATTTTTGTTCCCATTACGCGAACCCTTGACCTTTGGTAGTGTATGTATCAATGCTGACCCCTACACCACAGACAACCCCAAATGGTAATGTTTTTTTTTGTTCCTTATGGTTTTTATATATGAATTCTATTTATAAGGCAATCTTTTAATAATTAAATGGTCTAAATAAAATTATAAAATTCTGGAAAAAATACCGTGTACACATTTATGAGTATATCGCCTATCCTAAATATTTATAGTTTAATATAATGATAAAGTGTTTAATTGGACAGAAGTATAAGACATGACACAATGGCAAATTCCATTGAAAACACCATAAACATGGACATTGTCCGTCTGCTATGGAGTTGTCTTGAATAATGTAGTAATAAACTTATCTCTGGAGAAAAATTGAACAAATATATGACTATATAACCACAATTACATTTATATAATAATTAGGTGAAATGAAATTAAATTACATGAACATTTACATTAAACAATAATAATGAACATAAATTGAAATGATCTGCATAATTAAGAAAAAAAAATAACTTTCAATTAAAAAGAAAATTCGTAACTAAATTCTGTTATTAATAGTTTTAGAGAAAGGAACACCAAAAAAACTCTATTAATTGTGACAACTTTCCACAATGAAGCAAAATTTATTTTTTGGAAAATAGCAGCTCGTGGTTATACATAATGAATAAAATAATGTTTAGCACATTTCTTACACAGAGTGTTTCCAAATGTAACATGTAAAAAATAAAAAATTGAAAAAAAGATGTCTTCTGTGCTATGGGTAAAACAAACTTTTGTGTTTCATTGATCCCCACCCTAACCTAATCTAATATCTTATAATTCAGGAGATACCGTAAAAAAGTGAAAAGTATCTTCTACTAAATTCTGATTACATAGTGAACAAATGAGTTGCTGTTCTTCACAATTTATTGAATAATTTAAATAAATGGATTCGATTCTGACACATTATTGTTTGTATCATCTACACCCTTACGGGCCCACTAGATCTACTGGCCACGCTGCCTAGTTTATGACTTCACTAGAAACGCATGTGGAGGGGGATTTTTGACAATTCTTCGGCAAATCCGGTATATTTCGCTTCAGTTACGACTTAGTTACCTTAAAGTGGAAGCCGTCCGGAAATATCAAATTTACGATTTGTTTTATTTGGAATTTTCTTCAAATTGCCATAACTACACGTTTTTACTTTATTAAGTTTTTTATTTATTATACCTAAAAAGAATTATCAGATTGGTGTTATTGTTAGCCCTAATACTTAGAAATACTTACCTCGTAATAAAGTTCACTTACAGATCGAATTTCCGAGAAACCCTGGATTATTACGTATTATTTGGAATGTAAATATTGATAGATATTGATTAATAAATTCCTAATTATTTACAAAATGATTACGTTTACTTTTTGAAGTATGAGAGAAAAATATGAATTAAAATTAGTTATGAATTAAATATGAAGTATGAGAAATTATAATTGAATAAATATGCCATAAACATCAAACAAAATAAAATTTTAAATTACAAATAGAAGACGTGAAAATACATATGTCCGGCGGGTCCGTAAGGTACCTATAGATTTACCACCAGTTGTTGCGGGTTTGCATAACTTGCCCACGCTGCCCTACGGACCCGGTAGATCTCCTGGGCACATAAAAAACTCGAATTTAATTAATTTTTTATTTTTTTCGTTTTCTATCTGCATTTGTTTACTTAAAAAATAAAATACTATAATCAATTAAAACACCAAAAAATTCACCCGCACGGGGGTAAAAACGGCAGTTACTATGCCCGCATCGAATGTGTTAATATGTTGACTTATTATACTTTATCAAATATACTTGTATCATATCTTGCATCAGATTTATACGAAATCATCTTGGTAATGGAACCTTTGAAAATTTCATGATCCCTTTTACATTATTCAGACCATTCCCAACCCCTTTTGGTATGTAGCTCGTAGCCGGCCTCAATCATCAAGTTTATCTCTCGTCTCCCAGATTTCTTATCCTCGCTTCGACAAATATATAATTCGACAAATATATATATAAACATGTTTATTATAGGATCATTAATAATATTCACTGGCACTCTAATATTTCCCGAAACTTCATTTATTGCTCGTTTCTAAAAAACTTATTCGGGAATCAATGTAATTTTTGATCTAGAGCGAAATAACAACATAATAACGTTAGATTTTTATAAAATCAGTTATGATAAAAAATGAAGTTACAGTTTGAAAAACGTCAATTGTTCAAAAGTTTCCGGCATTAATAATTTAATTACTCTCATTTACAAATCCAAAAATGTGTCGTTTTGTTTGATTTGCAATCTGCAAATCGGTTGAACTCCTATTGGATGCATTGCTAACTTTATACTAAGTTAGCAAATCTCACGGCCACCGCCTCAAAAGTCGCCGGGGTGGAATGTAAGGGTTTATGTTAAATGTTAGTGTCTACGCTTTAGTGTTCGTGTTGAAAGTTAGTCTTTGGTGGAAGTGTTTGTAGTATTGTGTGGCTGTATCGGTGACTGTTGGGATATTCAGGTCCTTGTGCAGTAAGTCATCTGTCACATAGTATGGAGCGTCTTAAATTTTCCTCAATACCTTGGACTGGAATGACTGAATTCTTTGGATGTTTGAGGATTTTGCAGAACCCCATAGTTCAATCCCGTATGTCTATTTCAATGATACTGCGATCCCTGAATCCTAAGCTGTAAGATATTTCGGGCTCCACCTGGACAAGAGACTGACATGAAGAACCCTCATCGGACTGAAAAGGAAGCAACTTGACAAACGATTTGGAATATTATCTAGGTTCGACTAATATCGACTGACGTTGGAAATTATCATTAACAAACAAACTTACTATTTACAAAGTACTAATACGACCATAATGGACATACGGGATTGAACTAGGGGTTCTGCAAAATCCTCAAACATCCAAATAATTCAGTATACATACGTACATATACAGTATATAATATATATTTAAATATATATATATATACATTATATATATTTCTTCTCTTTCTTATGTATACTCTTCTCTTTCTTCCTTCTTTCCACAACTTACGGATGTACCACAAGGTAGTGTTTTAAGTCCTTTACTCTATTCCGTCTACACACCAGATATCCCTGAACACCCTCGCAACACCTTCTTTAGCTTCATTGATGACACGGCTATCCTTTCATCACATCAAAATCATACTATCGCATCCTTCGCCCTTCAAAGTCATCTATTCGAAATAGAAAAATGGAAAATCAAAATCAATTCCTCAAAGTCAAGTCACGTAAGTTTTTATCTACGAAAATCTACTTGCACACCTGTGACAATTAACAATGACCCAGTTCCTTCAAAGAATTTCGTACGGTGCCTTGGACTGTACTTAGACAAACGACTAACTTGGAACACAAATACCAAATTTGAAAAACTGGAACTCAACAGACGGTACAAGCAGCTTTCACATCTCCTGGCCTACAGATCAACACCCACCTTAAGAAACAAGAGACTAATTTACAAGACCTATTTGGACATACGGAGCAGAACTTTGGCGTTCCGCGAAAAATATTCACATCAACAAAATCATGAATGCACCTTGGTTTATTTCGAACTATACACTGCACAATGACATGAACATACCGACAGTAAAATCTTACATACAAGATAAATATCAAACATTTCACTCTTCAACACTACATCACCCTAACCCACTCATCCATTCTCTTTCCTCCTCCCTGTTACCTGATCATCTTACTTTAGTAAATTATAATGCCTCAAGAAAGTCAGAGTCAAAAGCAGCAGTAACCAAATTTGCTTGATGCGCCACAGCGCAGGGGCAAATCTACATGGGAAACAATAAAAAATGTATATTAATCGGGTTCCCTTCTGGAACCGATAAAAGTAATATCTTAAATACATTTATTTATATTAAATAAAAAAGCGGGCAGCCAGAAACGTTGCAATAAATAATAAAAAATCCCGAGTTATGCGAAATACAAATTAAAAATTGTATGAAATATTAAATAAAAAGAAAAATTTATTTTTTGAAGAGAAAAGATTTGGCTCCGCCGGGAGTCGTTACATGCGAGGATGCTAACCACTACACCACAGAGCTCGGCTCAAGGCAGAGCAAATTTTTCCTGGGTTCGACTCCCGGCGGAGCCAAATCTTTTCTCTTCAAAAAATAAATTATTTAAAAATAATTTAAAATGGTGGTCAGCCACAAATTAAGATTAGATTAATTAAAATAATTTATAAAAAAATTGGATTATGTCAATAAATATCATGAATTGGACAAAATTTGTCCACCTTCCACTACTACTCGAAAAACTTGTGAGATAGGGGGAGTAGGTATCAGTGAAGAGGAAGGATTTGCTCTGCCTTGAGCCGAGCTCTGTGGTGTAGTGGTTAGCATCCTCGCATGTAACGCAGGAGACCTGGGTTCGACTCCCGGCGAAGCCAAATCTTTTCTCACCAAAAATAAATTATTTAAAAATAATTTAAAATGGTGATCAGCCACAAATTAAGATTAGATTAATTAAAATAATTTAAAAAAAAATTGACTTATGTCAATAAATATCATGAATTGGACAAAAATTTGTCCACCTCCCGCTACTACTCGAAAAACTTGTGAGATAGGGGGAGTAGGTATCAGTGAAGAGGAAGGATTTGCTCTGCCTTGAGCCGAGCTCTGTGGTGTAGTGGTTAGCATCCTCGCATGTAACGCAGGAGACCCGGGTTCGACTCTCGGCGGAGCCAAATCTTTTCTCTTCAAAAAATAAATCATTTAAAAATAATTTAAAATGGTGGTCAGCCACAAATTAAGATTAGATTAATTAAAAAGAAAAATGGTCAACGGAAATTAATTCTCAAAATGAATTACATAGTAAATTCAATTCTAGAAATTCATAATACACCCTAATTAGCTTGTAATTTACATTTTTCCATTTATTAAGTCAATCCTGAAGCTAAGATGTCTGTCACTTATTTGGGCGATTTTTGTTTTTGTCTAAATTTTTTCTCAAAGTGCCTAGCGATCTCTGCTGATACTATTTTTTGGTACGAAAATACTTTATGAACCATCAAAAAATAATAATTGGATACCCCTAATTACAAAAAAATGGCTTCTACCTATCTTATAATTCTATGTTTACATAAAAATAAACATAAATGTATAATTTACATTAATGAAAAGAAACTAATATATTAATAAAATCCTAAGAAGAGAAGAAGAATAGCATTAATGCCGGAGACGATAAATGAATTTTTAAGAGTGCTCATCGCATAATGAATTCAAAGCTCTGAAGCAGTTAATTACAAATCCCGAGGGTTTTAGATTCTACCCGGTAATAATTTACCCTTAGCCCTAATTGGATTTAAATAATTTACTGAGCCCACCTGGAAATATGGTAATTATCATTTACTAAAGCGTCGATTGGTTAGGGTGGAGTAATTCTCTATTACTGAGTAATATTGTCCAGATGAGGAGTGAATCTGCATTCTTGATATCATATGATTTACGAGCTAAAACCGACTTTCTATATTCTATATTAAATTTAAAAAGAAATGATGAAAGCTAGTGGATGGCAGCCTTCTATTTCCTTCCCATTTTCCACATGCTCAAAACTAAAACTTCGACAAAAACTAAATACATACACATACGTACTTAAACCTTTGTGGACATATCCAGACTTTGCAATAAAAAAAATTACTTTAGGTTAAATAATGATCAGGATTTTCAGTTTGAAAAAATTTTTTATTTTCCAAAGCCAACGTTTCGATCCAAATTGTGGATTTTCATCAGGGCTGAAATAAAACAAAAATATGACTATGCTGGAGGATGACAATAAATGATTACTTTACAGAACTGTTAATAATATAAAATATGGTAAGCATTATAATTGAATATTTAAATAAGTTGGTTGTTAGCAAGATAAAATAGAATCTGATATTTTCCTTCTGAGACAAGGTAGATACAAAGACTGAAAGTAAAATAAGGTAAGAGGTAGTGGTAGGGGGTAGTTTGCCGACTTCAAAGGTTATGACGGGGAAGCCCAGTGCTTTTGAATTGAAAGGCTACATGACAACCAAGTAAAAAAGATTAAAAACTAACAAAATAGATTGTACTGTATACAAGTTATGTCTGGACTCAATAATAACAACAAAATTGTGATAATACATAAGGTAACAATGCATAAAAAATTGTAGCATATACAGAAGGAAGTTATACAATACTAAAGATAATAATAATACAAGAGGTACAGAGATAATTGCGGATACCTATGAAATCAAAACTAGGATTTGAGGATGCGGAAGATGTTAGAATAAGTGGATGAAATTTTCTCTCTATCTGTTCTATGATTTACAGGGTTATTTTTTTTCAGATGGATGAAAATGGATTCTGAGAGGAGTCGTTTATCGTGGTTTGGTACAGTAGCTAATATCGAGGGGTTCTCAAAGTCGAAGGTATGGTTGTGGGCGATGGCATGTTAGACGAATTACGCGTGGAATTACGCGTCCTCTAGCATAGATACTTATTTATTTGTTTTCTTTTAGCCCTGACGAAGATCCATAAGTTGGATCGAAACGTTGGCTTTCGAAAATTTAAATTTTTTCAAACTGAAAATCCAGATTATAATTTAACCTATCTTAATGAATAACAGTTACCATCTCTCACCTCAAAAATATAACTAGGGTATCTGTCTTTACAAACCTTACATACCTACTTCCAAATTCCAAAAGTCCCAACACATAAAAATACTTTACAAACATTTCCACACGGACATATTAACATCCTTATAAGAGATATGGCTACAGATGAATTGCCCATACATATTAGGAGGAGATTAAAAATGCGTTGTATGAGTGATCTCCTTCTTTAACACACCTGAATAACTGAAACAAGCCAGACAAGAGGTGATATTCGGTGCCATCCTTCCCGTCATGTCAGTATATGTCTATGTTCAAAAGACCCATCAAATCTGCTGATTGTCGACATGTTGTGATGTTTATTTCAAATTATGTTAAGAGGGCTATTATATAAATATAATGTATATTATATTGTATGAGGGCTGGTATATAAATATTATGTACGTAGATATTAGTGAGAATGATTATAATTAGTTTAAGTAAGTGCCCAAATAGATAATTGAATATGTTTGAGTTTGTATAAATATGCTAACTAATAACATAGGGCCAAACTTTGTACCCTGAACCCTCATTATCGCCCTAGCTCTGCGAAGGCCCCACTCACAATCAGTTTAAGTTGGAATTTGCTGCCGTATAGACAGACATATTGTGCCTTACCCCGGCCACCAAAAAACCTCACTCCTTTGTAAATCAAGGCCTGTATATATCAATTTATATATTTCTCTGTATGTATATATGTTTTATTATTCACCAATTATAATATTCTTCCACTGCGTAATTCTGTCTATTTTTTGCATGTCCCAATTATTGATAATTAAGATACACGGGCCTTAACGACCATAAACGGATCTCTTTACCAACCCATATAAATTTAATTAAACAAGGGATATCGCAATGTTATTAACAGATGAAGATTAACAAATTGAGTAAAAAATAAAAAAAATAAAAGGGTATACCATGGTCCCATAGAAAAACTAAACAAGCAAATATTCCAGAAAATCCGAGGATACAGTATCCTAGAAGGATACATCAGGCAGATCAAGGAAAAAACGGAAAGTACCAAAAGAAAATCAACAATAGTAAATTGCGTGAAAATATTGTGTTGGCAAATAAGTCCTTTCGGTTTTCCTATTCTATTTTAAAATAAAACTCAGTGTAAAATTGAGATTAAATTTATTTTCTATTTAATACAAGCTGTATATACCGTTTTTACCCAGGGAATTTCTTTTTTTTTTTTTTTTTTTTTTTTTTTTGGCATTTATTATTTAACCGCTGACAATCAGCGAATGTGGTGGCCGGATGAGAAAACAATGACATGTCAGGCATATGAAAGAAAATTACTCAACAGCACCCCCTTCCTGGCCTTTTTAAATCAATAAAATGAGACTTTTTTCGACTCATACGCTATATTTCGTAAAAAAACAATGTAAAGCGAGATCATAAAGATTTTTATCATAAAATTAAAGAATTTACCCAGAGATTGGCTGAAGTTATGCAATTTTGATATGGACAGTTGTTCGCACCTGGTATAACAGAACAGAAATTTGGAGAATTTAGGACAAACGGTATGGATTTCTATAAAGAACACAAAAAGTATTTCATCTTTATTTATATAGATGACTGTTCCCCATCTTTCCACTATCGGCATAGTTCCATATTCATAGAATGTTTAAGGTTTATTGTTAAAAACATGATCCAAGTGATTTGATGACCTCTTCCTTAAGGAATTACTTTCTATTTTTGGAGTTCTGCAGAGACCGGAAGGAGTTGTAGTCGCTTGGAGCTGGGTCTGGTAATTATGGAGGGTAATAATAAATAATAATAATTACTTAACGAAAATAATAAATGTCGAGAAAACGGTAAAAACTCAAATAACTCACAAGGTTATAAAAAGTAATAATTCTTTTAACGTCTTTGTAACCCAAAGTGACCATATGATTAATCTTCAGCACGGGCGCCACCGCCGGGGGATGCGCCCCCCTCCCACCCCCCCAATATTTTGGCAGGAGAAGACCCAATGTAAAATATTAAATAAAAATGCGATTTTACGAATTTATCCAAGCTTAACCAATAAAATATAAATAAAAAATATTAGTTTATTTCATCACAGTCTATTGTTAAAAGCTAGTCAGGCGTATTGTATATTTGATGAATTAAATATTTTTTATTTCAGTTCGAACTGTTTTGTTTTATTGCACTGCATTTCTTTTTTAAACCAAGCAGCTTGATCTTACTTTCCATCAATTTGATGAAGCTTTTAGAAGTTGATGGAAAGGAATAAAATTAGAGGGATCAGCATCAGATGAAAAACTTGGATAAAATTCAATCAAGAAATTTTGGCCCGCATTCTTCAACATTAAGCCTTAGCAATTAATGTATAACCGAGGCATAAATTGACAAGTTTTAAAAGAGACTATAAATACCTTTAAAATACAGCGTCGGAAGATGAATTTAAATGCCCCAACAGTTGTTTTTAGGAGTTATTATTTAAACTTTTAGCCCCTTGAATTTTTGCCTACCCTATCTAGGAAAATATTGAGCCGTCCCCCCCTCCAATTTTTTAGTGCTGGTGACGCCCATGGTCTTCAGAACAAGAATGACTCCCCAGTCCATCGCTTCTTACATTAAATCTGAAGTATAACATTCCCAATGTTTCCCTACAAGTGTAAAAGTTCTCGAATAGTCACGAACAAGTGCTGGAACAGTTGGTAATTGTTAAGTCTAGAACTCATTTGAATCGTTTTGTTTCACTGTACAGTATGTATATTACTAAGCGTCAGGGGACTCAATAACGTTTATTTGTTGAATTTATTTATTTATCCGTTGAAAAATAGTCGATATTTTTTGAGATCGTAATAATTTCAGGTATTATATATTTAACATATAGCTAAGTTTCCATGGGTGGCGGGATGGCTGAGTAGGCAAACGCGTTAAAAAATCCTCGTTGCCCATGGCAACGTATGATTGAGAACCGAAAGATAGCAAGTTCAAAACCCGGAGCCAGGGGAAATTTAATAATACTCGGCATCAATCCCCCACCCTCTCCCCTGGCCCGGGAAACCCCGTATAGCCTAAACAGGCGAGGAAGGGGAGGACCAATAAAAAAAAAAAAAAAAAAAAAAAGTAAGTTTCAATAACAGACAACGAATTTTTATTAGCATAATGTTTTTTTTTGCCTTCTAGTATATGAGTTTCTTCCATTTCTTAAAGTCGATGTCTACACATATACCATTATATAGGAACGCATTGTGGAGCAAGCTGAATTAATCCCCTAATTTCTGTATGGTTACCTGAAGTTACGAAGGGAAGGAAACATTATTGAAATTATAACCAAATTAGCCGAAACCCAACCAACTTACTCCAAACAAGATCCTAATTTCTGACATCCCAACTTGGGATAAGCGATTCAACCGGTGTCATGAACCTAATCTCATCATCTCTATATCTCGTACTGATATTAAAACTTTTACAACTATAAACAAATAGTAAACAAATAAAAGAATATGTTGCAATATTTAAATAGACATATTTAATTTGTTTCATATTTCACAGAAATATTTTAGTTGTATCGTACGTTAACACTAAGCCTACCGACATATTATACAGGGTGTCCCGAATTTAAATGGAAAAAACTTCAGGAACTTATAGGGGATCGAAAAACTAAGACAAAAAGTCCTTTAGAGATTTGCTCGTTTTTGCATAGTTTTGGAGAAAATCGCAAAAAAAGAAACAAAACAAAAATGTTATAGGTAGCGATTATCACCTTTCAAAGTTCGTCAGGTTAGTATAGGCAGTGAGATATGTAAACACTTACTGTTATCCTTTACATTATTTTATTTGTTTACATTTTGGCTTTCTTCTAAGATTATAATTCCTAAATCAGTCTTCAGTCAGTTACTCAGATATTTTTGTGTGAATAGCAACAGCCGCAATGCCGCGTACATTTTCTAATGTTGAATACGCTGATATGATTTTTGTGTATGGTTTCTGTAACGGTAATGCTTTAGAAGCGGCGCGGGAGTATGCGCGCCGATTTCCAAATAGAAGAGGGCCTAATCGACGAGTCTTTTCGTTAACCTTTAATAGACTAAGAGAGACTGGGTCATTCGTAATACGTAATGAAGGCGACCAATTCCAGGCAGCAATAAGAGCAGATTTTCGGAGAAGAAATTGTGTCCAACGCCACTTCGATAACAATCCTGAGACTAGCATCCGAAGAACATCTGCTGCAATAGGAATATCGCGGCAAGCAATATGGCGAACTTTGAAAGGTGATAGATAATCACTACCCATACCATCTTCAAAAAGTTCAGAATTTATTACCTCAAGATTATGTCAAGAGATTGAATTTTAGTAACTGATTTCTTCTCAAAGAAATTATCATGTATGGGCTCTTGAAAATCCCAGAGCTATTAGAGAGAATAGGTTTCAGCATTAATTTGCTATTAACTTTTGGCTTGGAATTGGGAACGGATTACTGGTGGGACCATATTTTTTTCCTGGAAGATTGAATGGAATCACATTTACACATTTTTTAGAGAACGACTTTTCTAATTATTCAGATGACATTCCCTTACAACAGCGGATTGACATGTGGTTCCAACTCGATGGATGTCCAGCTCATTATAGCAGAGCTGCTCGAGCTTGGCTGGATATAAATTATCTACAACGACGCTCGAGCCGAACGGTGGCGGTTCGAATCCGCCCTGGGATGGTTGACTTTTATTTCGTGGAGGCCCCACGGAATGAAATCTCGACCTACCCACCATGGTTAGGATAGGTTGGTTACACCTGTAGAGTAACCCCCCGTATGCCACACATGGCCAGGAAGGGGTACCGAATAAAAAAAAAAAAAAAAAAAAAAAATATAGGTAAGTGAAAGTAAAAAACTACAAAATTTAATGTCATGTAGAAACCGTTACATGTCACATTGATTTGATGCCATGTAGAACCTTTTCAATGAAACAGAAATAATCATCCGTTTTTGTTTCACGTAACAATATCTACAAAGAACAAACTTGATGCAAATTAAACGTTTTGAGCACGAGACAGATCTTGGAGGTTACAATCCCCAGCCCTAGCAAGTACCTGTTGTTGGCATCTAATTACCTCCAATAATCGGCACTTCAGGAATCTGAGTCAGGTCAAGGCGTTCCCCTCAAGGTTCATCAATAATCTAATTAATACCTGGTTAGAGGTGAATGTATACAGAAGAGGGAATCATTTCAGGACTCAGTTCAACAACTTAAAATGCACCAACAAAAATTTAGCGATACAAGAAACCAAAATGGCATTAGTTCATTTTACTTATATATTACATATATAGCAAGGGAAACTATTGCGATCGTGAAAAATATCGATATCAGGTTTTCTAGGGAAATACATGTTTTGGGATTCCTTGAGTCCAAATAACCAATAAATTGTGTCTCATTTCTTCGTTTTTTTTTCTTTTATCGATTTTCTCAAAAAAGGCTATAGCGATTTTGATTAAACAATGAGAATTAATTATTCTTTAATATTAGTTAGGTTTTATCATCGTTGAAATGTTTTGAGAGGGCTTAAATGGGAAAGAAATTTTTATTTTTGGAAAAATTAGCTGTTTCTCATTGTGCCTAGTAATTAGTAATTGTTAAATATGAAAGATGAAAAATCCAATAAACATGTACAGGAGAAAAAAAGAAAACTGTTCCAACAACTCTTAAAGCCCTTTGAACACACGCATGCGCAATACACCTTTAATCTTAGGCCATTTTTACTTTCACTTACCTATATATGAAATATATAGTAAGTGGAAGTATTGCGATCTTGAAAATTTTCGACTTCCGGTTTTCAACGGAAATACACGTTTTGAGGTCCCCTGAGTCGAAATAACCAAGTCCCGCGAAATGGTCTGTGTGTGTGTGTGTGTGTGTGTGTGTGTGTGTATGTGAACAGACTACCTTCAAAAACTATTAACCGTGCGAACCTGAAATTGGGTATTTAGTGTATGTATATGCCCGCTATGTGACAGCAAAAATTTCATCAAAATTGGTCAAAGAGTGGGGGGGGGGAGTACTTTATTTAATAAATTTTTACGTTTTTTTCGATTTTCTCAAAAACGGCCCTAACGATTTTGATAAAACTGAGTATTTGATGTATTAATATGCCCAAGATATGACTGTAAAAATTTCATCAAAATTGATCAACCGGAAGGGGGACTTTACTTAATAAATTTTGTATCATTTTCATGTGTTTTTTTTATTTACTCAAAAACGGCTTTAAAGCATTTGATCAAACTGGGTATTTGACTTATGTATATACCAAAGATGGGACAGCCAACATTTCATCAAAATTGGTCAAACGGAGGGGGCACTTTATTTCATAACTTTTTTCCAATTTTTAACTTTTTTTTTATTATCTCAAAAACGGCCTTAATGATTTTGATCAAATTTGTCATGTTTAATGAAAATTAGGTGTTCAATAATATCAGGTAAGTTTTAAGAGTATTCAAATTTCCGGAGGGGGCTTAAATGGGGAAGGGGCCTTTTTTGTTTTCCTATAAAGTACCTTTGTTTTAGTTTATATTGAGAAATTAACTGTCTCTCATCACGCCTAAAAATAGGAAATGGCTAAATATGATATATGAAAAAAATCAAGTAAACAAATACAGGAGAAAAAAAGAAAAATGTTCCGTCAACTTATACTCGTAAAACACCTGGAGCTCACGCATGCACCGTACGCCTTTAATGACAAACCAATGCGTTATAATAAAAGATGTTCTGTTCATTTAATGAGAATTATTTGTTTCATGGGAACTAAATGAAATATTCAACAAGTAAATAGAGAATTATAAAATCAGACGACTTGGAGTATCATGCTTGCATTGCCGAATTATCACAAGTAAATCTTTTATTTAATAATAAAAGAAATTAGTGTGTTTTTTTTTGAGCAAATGAATGATAAGAAATGAATGTGGAAAAATGTATAACTTTGAGAAGTGGCAATTAAAAAAAAAACATTAATTTCTAATCTAAGTTGGTAAGTGAAAGTTGTGTGTTGCGCGCACGCACCAGATTTTTTATAATTGAAGACGTTCTGTTGATGGAAAAGTGTTGTCAACACGTTTTGAAACATATGTATTTAATGGAAATTATTTGTATATACAATGGTAACTAAGGTATAAACCAAATAGAGGATTAATATCAGACTTTATATCCTTGCATATCCACACTATCACAAATAAAAACTTTTAAACAACAATAAAACAAATTAGTGTACTTTAGAGGGTAAATTCGTAATGCTCAAATTATAAGGAGCAATTTACGTTGTGAAAAAATATGGAACTTAGATAATCTTTAATTAATTAATTTTTAGTTGACAAACTTTAGTTCCACAATACAATTCTGAATGCCATATAAAGCCGAATAAAGAGGAACATTAATTTTTCTCGGATTCCGAAAAGGCAAAAGAGTCAAAAATTTCAAAATTAAGTTTTATTTTATTGTCTGCCGTAAAAACATCTTTGGTAAGTAGTTGGTGACAGTTGTGTGTTGCGCGATTCCCCCCAGATTTTTACTTTTATTATTTTAATGACACACAAACATAAAAGAACAAAAACACTTTGCAATATTATATTTAGAAATAATAACACACGCACTGCAAAGTGACTATCACACAGTTCTACAGAAAAACATTTTTTTTTTGGTGCCTAGAATCTTTTAGCTGATTTTATTACCTAGGTTTGAGGTTCCAATAATCTAATCACATTTTTTTTTCTATCAGCTCTGCTTTTTTAGCTTCAGCATACCTTAATCGTAGTTTTATTTAAATTTAAATACCTGTAACATAGATAACACAATCCGAAATAAATGTGTAAATGATTTATATTAGCACGTTTTTCTCCTTATTTAGAATATTATGCTAGTAAGTAGCCGAATATTATTTTTTGTAAGAATTAAAAAATAATAACTTGTAACTACACGTTTTAGTCTGATTTTACCCACCGGCAAATCATTTTAATTAATTTTTGTTATGGTTTATTTTTGAAATGCTCAACTGGATCATGGGATACCCACATGATGGCAGATTACTGCTGGAACCTAAAACGAGACTGTTTGAAGAAACATTCAAGAAAGTCACTCAAAAGTAGCTTCCGAAGTGTGAAATAGAGTCTTTTTGAAATGTAATTGGTTTAGTTAAAAAGTGATTATGTAAATAATGTTTGTTTGTTCAACGTCACTTTATGCCACTAAGGCTAATCGGACGATGCTACAGTGGGAGTCCTAAATTTTGCCTATCCAGGTATAATTAGGGTAGGGATCTTTAAGGAGTACCTGTCATCGTACAGGCTCGGGACCTCCATTTTACGTCCTATCCGAGGGACGGAATGGCTAAGGATTTTTTACTTCCATTATATAATCCTAAGGCCACCGCTGCACAGTGTTTTGATTAGTATAAGCTAGGTGGACAAAAGTCATGATTGAAATTTTTAAAATTGATATTATAATAATGTAAACAATACATCAAAACGTAGCATTCTAATATTTGTTTATGTTTCACACACTCCACCTCGTCAGTAATAGGGTCCAAATTGTAAAATCGTAGTGTAATAGAAGGAATCAGTTGAATTCCAGTCATCACTTCAATTATAAAAATTACAGTGTTCCTAAATTTTTATAGATTGATTGTTAAGGATTAATATTACTTGGACTAGAGAGTGCTAATTTACCCTGATTTAGTAAATTTATCTATTAATCAAACCACAATAAAATTTTTTTTTGAAATGATTGCAGGATTTTTTCACCGTTTTGAAACTTCCAAATGATGTTAATGACTTGTACCCTTTTGTACCCGGGCTGATTTTTTTGTATATAGTAGGGGCACCTTTCAACTTAATAATAATATGTATTATAGCCGGCACACTCGAGTACAACATTCTTTTAAAAACCATACAGAGGACAGAAGATGCCGTCTACGAACCTGCGTCCTTTAGTATTGTAGGTTGCCATGCTAACCACTATACCCCAGGTCACCCCCAAATAATGTTTGTGTTTATATTGTTTTAATTGATTTAAAACATTTTATGTAAAGAATTTTCATATCTTTGTTTTTTTTTCCACCTGCATATGTATTCGAGTAATTATGTTTTAAGAGTTAAGTCACACCGTTTATAAATCTCAGCAACTAGAGCAGATAGAGGAAAACTAATGGCAAATTTGGATTCAGCACAGCAATTATACTCAGAATCAGCTATGAAACTCTCGGGACCAAGACCACTGTAGACCTGTGTCATCCATGGTACTTAAGAATAAACGCAGAGTTTAAGGTTTGTAATAGCTATCCCAGAACTGGTGGCAGTATTGGTCTCCGCGGAGACATTACGGAAGGGAAATTTATGGTGCTGACCAAGGGAGGATTTAGTACCGAATTTGAGGGAATTCACGACCCTCACTCTAACGCGTTTCTTTTGCCTGACGGCATTTCGTTTCCAAATTTATTTTTATGAGAATATTTCCTTGCCTCAGGATATAAATCAGGATTATATGCATACAGTTATTTGCATTATTCTTTTTAAAATACAAAAAAAAATAAAAATTAACACGTTAGGTGGGGCATCTGTCCTTGGGGTCCGATGCCTTACATTCCCTTCTTAACAGCCGATTTTCATATGAAAATGTCCGAAAGGCCGAACACTTCAAATACTCAATTTAGTCGATTTTTAATGAGATTATTGCATTTTAGTGCAGAAAATGTTGCTAACAGCTGAAATTATGCTGTTCTGCACCTATTATTTCTAGTTTCAATCCTTACCAAGAGATAATGTCCTTGAGACGCTCATTTAATTCCCTTTTAATCAAAGGGGTTCGTCAAAGCATTCTCATCGGACCCCGACGTCCGAAATCGTCTGTGGGGCACATCCTAGCAGTCGGGCCACGGGGACCGATTCCGTCGAATTCTGAATACACCTAAAATACGCCGCCGCACCTAACGTGTTAAATAGAAAAAATATTTGGGGGGGGAGGGGCACAAAACAATACCCCCCCCCCATTCTCTATCCTCTCTTTGTGCCGACTCCAGCACATCGAATGCAATAAATGAATGGATCCTCCGAAAAACGTTATTGTTAGTTCTGTACGTGATTTTTTTTTCTCATGTGATTTGTTATGTATACATGTAAAATTACATAATGGAGTACTAGATCACACTATGACGTACTATTATACATTTTAATACATTCACCCAAAAGTGCCACTTCGGCAATTTTGTCGCTTAGAACGTTTTTCGGAGGAACCATTCAAATTCTCTTGGCACTTCAATCAGGAGACTTTCACTTTTCACACGTACGTAATTACAACATGTACATACAAGTGTTTATTTAACGAAGAAGCTAGGCGTAATTAACTAGTTTTATTGAAAACGTGGTTTTATTCAGTTCCAAACAGAAACTGACGTACGTTGTTATCACGTTATTTTCTTTTTGGAACTGTAACCGGTTACATTTAACAATTATGTGAGCTTAAAATTTTTTTATTAAATAATACGAAAATAATAATTCACAATGTCCGACAAACAATAAAAATTCAAATAATCAAATAGGTTACAAAAAGTATCAACTTGTAACGACACAGTTACCTACACAAAATCAATCATTATATGCTCAGAGCAAGGTTTTTCTCGATTTTCTCAAAAACGGCTCTAACGATTTTTATTAAACTCGGTATTTGGTGTTTGTATATGCCAGGGATGTGACAGTCAAAATTTAATCAACATTAATCAAATGGAGGGTGGACTTTACTTAATAAATTTTGTCCCATTTTCATGTGTTTTTTTTTATTAATTAAAAAACGGCTTTAACGATTTTTATCAAACTTGGTATATGATGTATGTGTATGCCCGTGATGAGTCAGCCGAAATTTCATCAAAATTGGTTAAACGGAGAGGAAACTTTACTTAATAAATTTTTTCTGGGTATCACGTGTTCTTTTTATTTACTCAAATTCGGTTCTAACGATTTTGATCAAACTGGGTATTTGATGTACGTATAAGCTCGCGATGCGACGGTCGAAATTTCATCAAAATTGATCAAACAGAGGAGGCACTTTACTTAATAAATGAAGAGTCCACGGAAGAAAGGGGGGATGTCATTTGGAGTGCTTTCCGAGAAAATAGAGTTTTTAGGTTTGGATCTTTAATTACTTAAGTATCTTTTATCATTTTTCTTCAATTTTTTTATATGTCCTTTTCCTTTTTGTTTTGCGTGTCAAAATAATAAATTTGCCCGAAACAGACATATCACGCTCTAAAAAAAAATGTTTTAGTAAAAAAAAAAACAATTTAAACATAACAGAAAGAGGGATAGTCATGGACGCTCCCCCTTTCTTCCCTGTTTTATTGATGAAATGGTGATATTAATACTCAATCCATATAACTTCTAACATGACTCTCCCCCATTCTAGGTTTTTGCGCGTGGACATTCCCCCTTTCTTCCGAGTACGTGGTTCTTTTCATCCCTTGTAACCAACCTACTGTCATTTTTTCTGACTATTTCTTTTCACCAACATATTCTACTCATCTAGACGAACAATTATATGTATATAACTAAAATTCGGAAAAAATTGACTCTCCCCCTTTCTTCCGTGGACTCTTCAAATGTTTTCACATTATCACGTTTTTTTTTTTTTATTTACTCAAAATGGCTTTAACGATTTTGATCAAACTTGGTATTTTATGTATCTATATGCCCGCGAAGCGACAGGCAAATTTTGTTAACCTTATTATGAATATAAAAACTTTTATTTATTAATAAAAACATTTATTTTACTTAAGAGGGTAAAGTAAATACTTAATTTTTTTTATAGCATCTAATGTGTGCAAAAATATTGTATAAGTTAATAGTCTATAATTAATTATATTTTAGTCTAGATAATTTTGTTCCATAATAAATAGAGGAACAGTAATCGTTCTCGATTTCCAGAAAGGCATAAGAGACCAGCTTTACAACCAGACGTTAATTCACCTATCGATTCACCTTCACGATATACGAGTATATACAAAAAGCAACTCGTAGTAAAAGACAAGCAAGCAGTAAAAAAAAAATTCGATGAAAATAGGTCCCTTAAAAAAAATATATAAGAAATAATGAATCGAAAAGTGCTGAGAACTTCCAAATTTTGCTATACAGATACTCTATAACTTATGGAGATATACAAATAAAAGCATATAAATGTGGAAAACGTGTGAATGGCGTTTGAAAATTATCGAAACACGTCGATTTCTAATCTAAGTAAATTTGTAAGTAAAAGTTGTGTGTTCCGCGCATCGCACCAGATTTTTTTTTCTACTCTTCGATGTTAGACATATTTCTTTTTGTCTAAACATGATCAAAAAATCTTTTTTTTTATTAAAACATAGATATTTAGAACATTTTTGTTGTTGGCTAAACTTCGATGTTAAAAACATCATTGTTTATGTAAAAACATAGATGTTAAAAAAATTCTTAGTTTCTATCAAAACATGTTTAAAAAAATAATATTTACAATATTAATTGTTTATTATTTCATTATTATCTTTTTTACATGTATATCCCTTTCAAGCTTGCATTTATTCAGTAAAAAAACTGTGTTATTGAGTTAAATTTTTAGTGTTCTATTTTTCTTTACAGTAATATTTCAATAATAATAATTAAAAAAAAAATAGGTGAACTACTTATAACATCGATGTTAACATCTACACACAATATCGACGTTCATAAAACATTGGCTGGATAACATCGATGTTTCAGGAATATCGACATGTATGCCGCATCCCTAGTTGTAAGCCTTCTTAAGGGAAAGCGCTACTCTGGGGAAACATTACATCTGGGACTTACTGGGTGAGGAGGGGGCATTAGTTACATCTGGGACTAGCGTCCCGCTTCTACTACGCCAAAGTTATACGATCTTATAAATTATGTAAATATATAAATGTAAATACGAGTATTACTTAGAGCGGAACAAGTGTCTGTCTGACAGCTACAGTTCTCAAAACTCTGCAAGGGACTTTCGTGTTGGGGACTTTGGGCCCAACTTCTGTGAGAATGTTTAGTAAGTGAAGGGCACACTGACTATGTTGCTCGCCGAGATGTGATAAATATCTGAGAGACATGTATTCCCAAACTCGCACCTTTTTTATTGAGATTTCTCCGAGACATACGTTTCAACCATTGTTAAATTGTTAATTTCATAATGTAACAATTTGGGGTTAGAATAATTTTTTTTTTAAAGAAAAAAAGAATTTACAATGCCAGAAAACCTATGAAAACACGATAATTAAACAAGTTACAAAAATTATAACTTTGTAAGGACCCAGAAGCACACACAATAAATCTGGTGCAGTGCGCGCATCACACAAATTTCACTTAACACCCTTATTTTTGACTAAATTTTTTTAAAATGGCATACTTAAGTTCTACCGGAGAGTGAACTCTTAAACTTTCAATCGCATTGAAAATTGTTTTCGTTGTTATCGTAAACGTGGGGTCAGTAATTCATACAGTGGTGTACCAAGAATGGAGTTGGTCCCATTTACTGTAGAACTTCGTAGGCATTACATTATTTTTGTGAACAAAAAATAGCTACTTTGGAAAAAAATAAGTAGCGGAAAGTAAATTGAAATAGAAACTGTTTTATTTTTACAGATTATTTTGGAATTTTGTATAATAGCATTGATATATTTTTGAAAAAATTTCAGGGACAAAAATCGGAACATAAAATATTTACTTAAAATAATAACAGCAAGATGTGGAATACAAAGTAAAATACTCGCATGTGAGCTGTAATTACATATATTGGAAATATATTCCTTTAAAAAAGGAAAGATACTACTCAAATTTAATTATGGAATCACTAGATGCAATATCCGGTGCCCGGCCTCATTTTTAATCACTCTGATGTCAGACACTACTCCTTTTACCGTTCTAGGGTTAAAAAAATTAGTTACTTACTTGAGCTACAGCTGGTATCAATTTATGTATTTCTCTCACATCCAAATTTTCACAAATCACAAAATTTACAGATCACTATACAACCATCTCTATTGAGTTCAGGATATTGATATTGAGTTAAATCCGTCCCGCAGTTTTCAAAGACACACTTGCTCCAAGTTTAGTCATTTTTAGTAACAATATACTCGACAGAAGCTAGTTAGATACTCACAAAACGATGAGAAAGGAGAAAAAAATGTATATATCACTGAACTTCAGTTCTAGGAAATCAGAGGTTTGTGTTGGTATACATCCTCCAAGTTCCCTTTATTTTCTTCCTATGATATTCACATTTATTACTTTCACTTAACTATATATGAAATATATAGTAAGTGGAAGTATTGCGATCGTGAAAAATTTCGACTTCCGGTTTTCAACGGAAATACGTTTTGGGGTCCCCTGAGTCCAAATAACCAAGTCCCGCGAAATGGTGTGTATGTGTGTGTGTGTGTGTGTGTGTGTGTGTGTGTGTGTGTGTGTGTGTGTGTGTGTGTGTGTGTGTGTGTGTGTGTGTGTGTGTGCGCGAACAGACTAGCTCAAAAACTATAAACCGTGGGAACCTGAAATTGGGTATTTATACCTACCTGAGTAGTGTAGGTATATGCCCGCGATGTGACAGCGAAAATTTCATCGAAATTGCTCAAAGGGAGGGGGTAGTTTATTTAATAACTTTTTACGTTTTTTTCGATTTTCTCAAAAACGGCTCTAACGATTTTGATTAAACTGAGTATTTGATCTATTTATATGCCCGAGATATGACTGTAAACATTTTATCAAAATTGATTAACCGGAGGGGGGACTTTACTTAATAAATTTTGTATCATTTTCACGCGTTTTTTTTATTTACTCAAAAACGGCTTTAAAGATTTTGATGAAACTGGGTATTTGACATATGTATATGCCCGCGATGTGACAGCAAACATTTCATCAAAATTGATCGACCGGAGGGGGGACTTTACTTAATTAATTTTATATCATTTTCACGGTTTTTTTTTTTATTTACTCAAAAACGGCTTTAACGATTTTGATCAAACTAGGTATATGATGTATGTATATGCCCGAGATACGACTGTAAAAATTTCATCAAAATTGATCAACCGGAGGGGGGACTTTACTTTATAAATTTTGTACCAATTTCACGTGTACATATTTTTTATTTACTCAAAAACGGCTTTAACGATTTTGAAGAAACTGGGTATTTGATGTATGTATATACCAAATATTTAAAAGCCAACATTTCATTAAAATCGGTCCAACTGAGGGGGCACTTTATTTTATGACTTTTTTTTCCAATTTTTACCTTTTTTTCGATTATCTCAAAAACGGCTTTAACGATTTTTATTAAATTTGTCATGTTTAATGAAAATTGGGTTTTATTTAATATCAGGTAAGCTTTATCTTTATTAAAATGTTCCGATGGGGCTTTTTTTTTGGGGGGGGGGCCTTTTTTGTTTGTTTGTTTCTTTCTTATAAAGTACCTTTGGTTTTGTTTACATGGAAAAATTAAATGTCTCTCGTTTCGCCTAAAAATAAGAAATGGCTAAATATGAGATATGATAAAAATAAAGAAAACATAAAGAGGAGAAAAAAAGAAAAATATTCAGTCAACTCATAAAACTAGTTGAGCCCACGCATGTCATAATTAAAGCCGTTCTGTTCATTTGAGAAGTGGCAATTCACAAAACGCATTAATTTCTAATCTAAGTTAGTTGGTAAGTGAAAGTTGTATGTTGCGAGCACGCACCAGATTTTTTTTACATTATTGTTTTGATCTGTATTAAATAAAATTACAATTTGAAATATTTTTCATATCACATATCGATATCAATATCAAATGATGCAATTACGTGCAGTAAACCCCAAAACGTGTAATTTCGTGCAGTATAAAACTTCGTTAAAACATCCCATTAGGCTTGATTCGGATAAGTAACTTGAGTTCGCTCTTTTCTGACTTTCCAAAAAAAAGATGCAATTGCACCTTCATACGAGCTCTATTTATAATTAAAACCGTTCTGTTTATTTAATGGAAATTATTTGTTTCATGGTAACTAAATGGTAAATAAAATCTAACGCGATTATGATTGCAGTGTCGAATTATCACAAGTAAATTTTTACTTTCACTTACCTATATATGAAATATATAGTAAGTGGAAGTATTGCGATCGTGAAAAAATTCGACTTCCGGTTTTCAACGGAAATACACGTTTTGGGGTCCCCTGAGTCGAAATGACCAAGTCCCGCGAAATGGTCTGTGTGTGTGTGTGTCTGAGTGTGTGTGTGTGTGTGTGTGTGTGTGTGTGTGTGTGTGTGTGTGTGTGTGTGTGTGTGTATGTATGTGAACAGACTAGCTCAAAAACTATAAACCGTGCGATCCTGAAATTGGGTATTTAGTGTAGGTATATGCCCGCGATGTGACAGCATAAATTTCATCAAAATTACTTAAAGGGAGGGGGTACTTTCCTTAATAACTTTTTAGGTTATTTTCGATTTTCTAAAAAACGGCTCTAACGATTTTGATTAAACTGAGTATTTCATCTATTTATATGCCCGAGATATGACTGTAAAAAATTCATCAAAATTGATTAACCGCAGGGGGGACTTTACTTAATAAATTTTGTAACATTTTCACGTGTTTTTTTTATTTACTCTAAATCGGCTTTCACGATTTTGATCAAACTGGGTATTTGATGTATTTATATACCCGAGATATGACTGTAAAAATTTCATCAAAATTGATTAACCGGAGGGGGGACTTTAGTTAATAAATTTTGTATCATTTTTACGTGTTTTTTTATTTACCCAAAAACGGCTTTAAAGATTTTGATCAAACTGGGTATTTGATGCATGCATATGCCCGAGATATGACTGTAAAAAATTCATCAAAATTGATTAACCGGAGGGGGGACTTTACTTAATAAATTTTGTAACATTTTCAAGTGTTTTTTTTATTTACTCTAAATCGGCTTTAACGATTTTGATCAAACTGGGTATTTGATGTATTTATATACCCGAGATATGACTGTAAAAATTTCATCAAAATTGATTAACCGGAGGGGGGACTTTACTTAATAAATTTTGTATCATTTTTACGTGTTTTTTTATTTACTCAAAAACGGCTTTAAAGATTTTGATCAAACTGGGTATTTGATGCATGCATATGCCCGAGATATGACTGTTAAAATTTCATCAAAATTGATTAACCGCAAGGGGGACTTTACTTAATAAATTTTGTATCATTTTCACGTGCTTTTTTTATTTACTCAAAAACGGCTTTCACGATTGTGACCAAACTGGGTATTTGATGTATGTATATGCCAAATATGTGATAGCCAACATTTCATCAAAATTGATCAACCGAAGGGGGGGACTTTACTTAATAAATTTTGTATCATTTTCACGGGGTTTTTTATTTACTCAAAAACGGCTTTAACGATTAATAAAAATAAGATATGAATTTAGAAAAATGTGTGACTTTGGGAAATGATATTTAACAAAACACGTCAATTTCTTAGCTAAGTAAGTTGGTAAGTGAAAGTTGTGTGTTGCGCGCTCGCACCAAATTTTTTTATTTAATAATAAAAATGTTTAGCGTACTTCAGAGAGCAAATAGAAACAAAAAAAGTAAATGAATCTGGAAAACTGTGTGTCCTCAAGGAATGGCATTTAACAAAACACCTAAATTTCTAATTTAAGTAAGTTGGTTAGTGAAAGTTGTGTGTTTCACGCATTGTACCAGATTTTTTCTTTTTCAGGAGCCCTCGGCGTATGCTCATCTCATATTACGATTCATTTCTTTTATGTTTTCAATCTTTATCACTTATTTTTATGTCTCGTTGCATTTTATCTATATTATGCAATACAGGATGTTTCGAACGGTTGCTAATCTTCTATCCTTCCCTAAGGGAGAAAGGGATAGCCCTTCTTTCAGACTGTACAAAATGGCTTGAATGTAGTAAGTTGCCGATCAGCAAAGAAATTTGATTACAGTTTCCCTCAACAACTTGGCCCTTATTGCCTCATCAGTTTTCTAACATCAAAATTTATTTTCAACACTAGTACTAAAACTGGTTGTTTTCTAACGTGCAAGGCGTAGCCGATCTTGGAAATTAGACCCAAGCACCGAAAACTCACACATTAAATCACTTTTTTACATTTCATTAATCTCTTACAGATATAATATGGGGTCTGTAAGTACATCTGTAAGTATTTCATTAATACTGTCGGTAAAGTGGTTAGCATGGCAACCTACAATACTAAAGATCGGAGGTTCGCGCCCAGCGGTGGCCCTCGGATTTTTTAATGGGAGTAATAAATTTACATTGGACATGCGGTTCCTCAGATAGGACGTAAAATGGAGGTCCCGAGCCTGTACGATGTCAGGTACTTGTTAAAGATTCCTATCCTAATTATACCTGGGTAGGCAAAATTTAGGACTCCCACTGTAGCATCGTCCTATTCGCCTTAGTAGCATAAACAACAACCAACTTACAGATATAATATAATAAGAAATGAAATTGGCAGCTTAGAAAACAAAACACAAACTTCTGTTTAATAACTTTTCATACACAGCAAGGGATTTAGCTGTAAATAGTTCGTTTAAAGCTTCTTGTGCTTCTAAAACATCTGGTATTTTGCACTCCAAGCATTCCACAGAAAGGGACACAGCATTACTACAAGTTACCTCTTTAAAACAAATGTTTATTAATGTGTATTAGCAGAAGGTGAGGCGCACCAAAAAGATTTTTCAAGCCTAGGACCGAAAATTATTACTTTACGGAATCAAAGCATGTATTGAAATTCACGTTTTCGATGCAGTATGATAAAAAGGGTTTTATATTAATTACAAAGTTTATTAAGTCGGATGAACTTACTTTCTTCAATTGACATTACTCTTCACAACTGCTGATTCCACTTCGCCTGCCTGAAAATTAATTTAATTTTTCATTATTATAAAAAAATAAAACAAGTGTTTATAAATAATATATATAGTATCTTGATCAATTTTTTACTAAAAAAATTACATTTTAACAAACATTTGGGTTAAAAAAAAATTATCTAGCGAAAAAACAACAACAATTTTTTAATGCCACTCAAATTATGAGAACACATATAATTTGGCAGGTTACAAAAATTATCACTTCGTAACACAGAAATGAAGGTGAATGAATAGAGACAAAGTTGGCTCACTTCGTAAGAGGCAATATGGCTGCCCGAGACCTATGACGTTGTTGGACGCATCTGTGAATTTATCAATGAATTGATAGGGGAGAGCGGGATTGGTTGGCAACAGTTTTCACTTTTTTTGATTGTTGAGTCGTTCCTGTTAATATCATCCCAACAGGGCAGATACCACTGTAAACTCCAAGTATTAGAGTACTTCAAGTATTTTTTTCAACACATATTATTTAATACTAAGATCATAGAAAATTGAAGAAGTCGTCAATCCAGAGTATGCCAATTAACCCCCGATGTGGGGCAGGTTGGCCTAGAAGGTGGAGTTGTTTAGCCGTCTCATTCAAGTACTGCCTGACACATATTATTGTTACTAAAAGCTGCACTATAATGGTGTAATAATATTGAATCGGTTTTTAACTCCTTGCTGGAACTAAACTAAACTAAACATTTGGTAGTTTCACCTTCGTTTATATTTACCTTGCTTTTGTGAATCGCTACTGCACCAAAAGCCCAGTTGAAGAGAGCCACCTAACCCCACAGGAGAGAGCATATGAAACATGGCTGCCAGGACACGGGAGAACATTCAAACAAGAAACTAGTTAGTCGAAAGGTTAGGTTTTTCAAAGGAGTTTGGGGCTATGTGAACAGAATCGGATTCAAATGTTTTGCCATGCCTTTAAACCAAATTAACTGAAAATATAAAAATTTACTTACATGTTGTAAAATCAATCAATGAAGAACACTCTTCTCTATACTGTTAGAATCAGATTGAAAACTCAGGACAAGACTCCCGAGGTCGAGGGGGTCACATGGTACAATGGTGGGGCCTTCACAACATGTGTGACTCAAATTATAAGCCAATGGCCAACCTGCCCCCTATGCCAACCAACCCCGCTCTCCTCTAATGAAAAAATTTGTGAAATTGCGATTGAGCTTAAGACTGAAATGTTTGCTCAGCAAAAATGAAAATTTTAAAAATAAAAAAAAGCTAAATACATATAAGATTAAAAAAGTTACTGAAGAAACAAAAATTAATGATGTAATATAATAAAATATATTATAATTATTGTTATAAAATTTGTATTGTACGTTCATGTAATTTTATATTTTGAATATATATTTTTATATAAATAAATGTTTAATGCACATTATTGTTTTTTTTTTTTTTTTTTTAATTTCTACATTATCAGTTTCTTCACCTACAATGGATTTTTATGAATTTTATAAATGAAAACTATTTCTATAACTTCTAGGTTTTTATTTATTTTAATTAATAAATCTTTCCTGCTTGAAATTATCAATTCATTAGCGAAAATCCAATGAGTGGTCACACCACATATAAATAATTACTGGGAAAATATAATTAATTGGTATGTACAAATCTATTTATTATGTCTTAAAAATTCAGTTGGGCAAGGTCAGGATTAGGTTTATTATGTTCCAAGATTGTTACTGATCCGACTTTCATTAGTTTTGTTTTTAGTTGATTTTTTATTCTGTTGTAACAAATCCGTGGCAGTCTATCTTCGGGCTTTTTTAACAAAGCGATCCACCATCTGTAAATTTTCTTGGCTATTTCTGTTCTATTGTTTTTATATCGGTTTCCAGTCGCACTGGTTCGCGTTGTTGATAAAAAATAAAAATAAATAAAGGTTTATTTAAAGGTAATAGCCAGGGTGAAGATTGTTGGGAGGTTTAATTTCTTTCCTGGATGGTGTGGGAGAACTCAGATTTATTGCAGCCGGCCAATAGAATTCCATTACTGCACCGCGCGAGCTCTAATAACAAAACATATTGTGTATCGAGTTTTGTATCGATTTTTTAGAAGCAATAAAGTAAAGCCATTCAAAAGCGACATTAACCTTTAATTAAACTTCATTTTCATTGGTTTTAGCTCCATCGAGCTAATCGATACATCGCAAAAATGCGTTTAGGTCCGTTTTCTATGAACATAGTTGACAGATCTTCAAATTTGACCAGTGATTCTTAAAGAAGATTGGTTGCTCCAGATGTTTTATTTCAGAGTGTTTTCGTTACTGTTTGCCGTTTAATTACATATTAACTTACAATTTTAACTTTGATGCGAGCGACTTGAAAAAATGACTTTAAAGGTATTTTATAATGTCTAGACTAATTATTTTTGTACCTTTGTTTATTTATTCTGAATCTAGAACTATCTAGCTTTAATAAAAGACCAGCTACGGCGAAATTAAGCATATTGGTTAATGTTAATGGTCAAAAAACCAAATCAAATTCGTCATTCCGCCATGTTTCAATACCATTTTGGGGAATACTTTGCCAACTTTTTTTTGGGAACATTGGCTTTTTCTTAACTTTTTATTTTAATGAACACAAAAATATGCAATTTATAGGGATGGGGGGGGGGTCCATGATGGGCGAGGGTCTGGCCTCCGTACTATTTCACATACATTCACGTACACCGAATCTGGAACGGTTAAAAATATATTATACTAGGATATACGGTATTTCGTATAGTGCATGGTAAACTAGCTAATCTGAAAAACCCAACTTTTTATGAAAGCCCGAAAACTATTTCTAAACCTATTACAAGGCGCCTCATTTTAGATACAATTTTATATATTTGTTTGCTTGTTAAACGTCACTTTATGCCACTATGGCTAATCGGACGATGGTACAGTGGGAGTCCTAAATTTTGCCTATACAGGTATAATTAGGATAGGGATCTTTAACGAGTACCTAACATTTTACGTCCTATCCGAGGGACGGAATAGCCAAGGATTTTTTATTCACATTAAAAAATCCTAATGCCACCGCGGGAAGCGAACCCGTGGGCCTTTAGTATTGCAGTTTGTCATGCTAACCACACAATTTTATATGATTTTGGGTGAACAATCCATGGGATATAGTCGTAATAATCTAAGGGTTTTAAATTTCTTTTATTCAGCCCGAAAGGAATGAATTTATTTAACAGTATCTTCCATTACATTTCTTTATTATTGTCAGATAAGTTTGTTTATCGAATATCGTCTGTTATACGGTAAACTAATGAATCTGAGGGGGGAAAAATCTGGTGCGGTGCGCTTACGTTTATAATCTTCTAATCAATAGTATTTGCTAGCTCACTGCTACTGACATTATTTGGCTTCGTATTTGTATTTTCGCTATATCAAAATATTTACAAATACAACTTTGTTGTACGCTCACCGCACCAGATTCCCCCCCCCCCCCTGGTTCTTTAGTTTACCGTACAACAGACGATATACAATAAATACGTAATAATAAAATGATTGTACCAAAACTACGGTTATTGATTTCCTGTCAAGTGTTTGCGTTATTGCTGGTTAAATTATGTTGTAAATTTATTTTATTCTATAGAACTTGAAGAATCGAAACCTTTAGTTCGCAATAGAAAATAAATTTTGTGAATCGTACAATCGATCATTGTTTATCTTTAACATTGATTCGTTAGTTCTCAAAACCCAATTGTCTTTTTTTTTAGGAGGTAACATTAATTTGAACTACTAAATGTCTCGAATTTTCTCCAGCTGAATTCCTCGGGATAGAGACCAACCCATTTTCTTGGAATTCCGACGATTCCCAGAGGAGAATTCCCGGGAATGATCCCTAGCTGTATTTGGCAGGCACGCCTGTTCAATACAAATCCTTATAATTCAATTCAAATGTTTTTTTGTTATATTTTTAAGTTGATTATTGTTACTAATCGGTTAAAGCGGCCACATCGAAATTTTTTCGTAAAATCGATTATATGATCATCGAATAGCTGACTTCATGATATAAGGTTATAAACACTACTTCATACAAAAAAGGTTATAAATACTACTCAATATAATAAGTTTATACGAAATAGGTTTTTATTTACATATTAAGGTCGGGGGGGAGGCCTTAGGATTGCCAAAAATCCTAGGCTATGCCTTCCCTCGGATAGGACGTTAAATGAAGGTCCCGAGCCTGTACGATTTCAGGTACTCGTTAAAGATCCCTATCCTAATTATACCTAGATAGGCAAAAATTAAGTCTCTCACTGTAGCATGGTACGGTTAGCTTTAGTGGCATAAAAACAAACAACTTTTTTTTTTTTTTTTTTTTTTTTTTTTCTTTTAATCTTTATTTATTCCAGCTCGGCTTCTTAAAGCCATACATGGGTTTATATAACAATTATATACAAAGTTTAACAGTTGGATGTGTGAGGGAATGGTCTCACGCAGGAGACACCCTTAACTGATCAAATTTATAATACATCAATATTAAGTGAAACTCGAACATAAACGAAAGAAAAAAAAAATAAAAGAAAAATAAATAGATAATTATAATAATAAAGTAAATATGCACATGCTATAAAAGAATGTCTTGTAAAAGTCTTGGTTTTAGCCTACGGGACGTTGTTGGTTTCCCGAGGTTAAAGGCAACAGCTCTCTTAACAGACGGCAGCTGGGAGTGAAACTTTCTGAAACGATTTTTTATAAACTCGTCTATGTGTTCTACCTTGAGTTCTCGGTGGAGTTGTTCATTTCTGATAAACCATGGGGCATCTACTGCGATTCTTAAGATCTTGTTTTGGAATGTTTGCAGCTTTTTTTGTTTTGAACATGATGCAGCACCCCATACTTCGCAACCATACATCAATAGTGGACGTAAGATAGTTTTGTACAAGAGTATAGTCACTTGTGGCTTCAGTTTTGATTTTCTATTTATAATAGGATACAGCATTGCTAGCCTTGCATACGCTTGCGTAAGCTTGTTGTTGATGTGGTGGTTCCATGTGAGTCTTCGGTCCAGTAGAACGCCTAAATATTTTACTGCTTCACCTGCGGGATTCCATGGAATCTTATTCCCGTTAATGCTTAATTCTGGAGGGTCGTTAGGTCGTCTAAGGGTGAAGATCTTAGCCACGCATTTTTGAGGATTGATATTAATTTTCCATTTCGTGAAATAGTTTTCTAAAGTTGAAATGCTTTTCTGTAATTCATTCCGGGCTATGATGATGTCTTGGTGTTGAGAGAAAATAGCGGTGTCGTCGGCAAACATGGCTATGGAAGCAGAGGTTGATTGGACTAAGTCGTGGACGTAGAAAGTAAACAGCAAGGGAGAGAGAACCGATCCTTGTGGAGTACCGGCCTCAATATGTCTTATGGATGAATTGATATTATTTATTTTAACTGTAAATGTCCGATCTTGAAGAAATGAAGCAATTATATCAAAAAGATATTTTGGGACATCCACTTTTTTCAGTTTATATAAAAGACCAGTGTGCCAAACCTTGTCGAAGGCTTGCTGAAAATCTAATAATGCAACCAATGTGTGTTTTTTCATTTCGAACCCGTTGATCACTGACTCGGAAAGCCTCAATAATTGGTGAGAAGTTGAATGAGAGGATTGAAATCCAAACTGAAAGTCTGGAATGATGTTATTGGATTCAAAGAAAGCTGACAGCCGCCGTTTTATCACCGTTTCAAGCACTTTCCCAAGAATTGGTAAGAGACTAATGGGTCTGTAGCTGTTGATTAATTTGGCGTTTTTACCTGGTTTATGGATGACAACTAGGTCGGCTTTTTTCCAAAATTCAGGAAAATATCCTGTTCGTAGGCAACTGTTATAAATTGAAGTTAAAAGAATTTTAGCTTTCCTTGGCAATTTTTTAATAGCGATGGATGGAATCAGATCGTGCCCTGGACATTTTTTTGTTTTTAGCCTATTAATTATATACTCAATTTCTTTAGGTCTTGTATATTCCAATGGGAGTTGTACAGTAAGTTTTGGAGTCGTCAAATATTCTTCAACATCGAAATTCGACTGACAGCTCCCACACGAAGGATTGGAGAATGTCGATTCGAAGTAGTCAGCAAATGCCTCTGCTTTGTCTTCGTCTCTAGTGATGACGATATCTTTCTCAGTTAGGCTAGGGACTGGGTCAATTTTTTTTAAAAGTCGCCTAGTAGCCTTCCAGACGGATTGGTCCCTTGGATCTAAGTCTTCCACATACTGCTGATAATTTGTAATCGCCAATTCGTCCAGCTCTCTTTTTACTGCATGTTTGAGATAGTTCCATTTCTTTTTGTAAACAGGGTCTCTGCTACGCATCCACTGTCTTCTGGCATGGTTTTTCTCTTTAATTTTCAGTAAAATTGCTTTTGGGCAACTATTTGAAAATATTTTCTTTCTTGAGTTAAATGATCTTATAGTTGCTTCAAGTAAGCTAGTTGAGATGGTATTATTAAAATTGTTTATACAATTATCTATTTCTAGAGCGTCGGGATAATCTTTTTTTAAAACAATCTTCTCATCAACTGTTGCTTTATAAGTTTCCCAGTCAATCACTCCATTAATTAGGGTTTTCCGCCGTGGAATTTCATGAATTTCAGTTGAAAACTTGATTAATACTGGGACGTGATCCGAGTTCAGAGCGGAGATTATCTGGGATGATATAGGAAGTCTAATATCTTTCGCTAAAATAATATCTAATATATCGGGTGAACATCCTGGTCTATAAAAAGTAGGTTCGTGAGGTGCGTGAATTTGTATATTGTGTCTTGTACAGATTTCTAACAAAGTATTTCCTGAAGAATTTGATTTACGGCAACCCCAATATATATTTTTACAGTTTATGTCTCCTAAAACTAATGTATGGTCGTCTGGTGGTAAAAGATTTAAAATTTCTTCTTCTTGAAGTTTTTTGTTTGGTGGCCTATAAGCCGCTGTGATGATTATAGGGGGGGATGAGTTTAAACGGATTGATATAGCTTCGATGTTAGAAATATTTGGAATAATATTTTCGCTGAAACTAATATTATTCTTAATTATCAAGGCAACACCTCCTGAAGCAGTCGAACTATCTCTATCATTACGTAAGATTCTATAACCTCGAATTTTGAATTTAACTTTTTGTGATAAATGTGTCTCTGTTATGCAGGCTATATCAATAGAATTCGATTCGAGGAAAATTTGAAATTCATTTCTTTGGGAGGATATGCCATACGCATTCCAATTTAATAGTTTTAATTTCCTTAGTTCACAAACCATGATGTATTATAAGATATTAAAAAAAGTATTGTTATAAACGTATATCAAATAAAAATAGTTGAATACTATGTAGCTAGCTATGAAAGGATTAATAACAGTAGATAGGTTATTGTTTACTTTAAGGCCCAGTTGTGAAGAACGATGTAACTAGTGAGCTTAAATGTGACATAATTTGTGGTAAATACGGTTTAATTGCTTCTAAAATTATTTTTGTAATAGTTGATAAGATGTCATTGTTTGATTCAACTGGGTCTGTTTGATGTTGAGTTGATTGAGCTTGACTAGCGGCAGAGGCAAATGTGAGATTCGGCGAGAATTTCCTAGCTGCTGGTTTTTTAGTTTCTGTCGTCGTATTGCTATTCTCATTTTTAACAGGTGAGTTTATTTTATTTTTTATTGCTTGATAGTGAGGACAGCCTTTGTAACTAGCCGCGTGAGGTTGTTTACAATTTACGCAGTACGGCTTATCTGTGAATTTTAAAGGGCATTTAGAAAAATGGTGGTTTTCCTTGCATTTAACACATCTAGGCTCCAAATGACAATAATTTTTAGTGTGCCCATACCTTTGACAGTTAGTACACATTGGGATATTATTATGTTTATGTTTTGGCTCAACAGATACTATTGCGTAAAATAGATTATAAATTTTAAAAATGTTGCTAGCCTGGTCATTGTTAACGAGTGATACAGAATAAAGGGGAGTAGGCTTTTTATCTTTATTTAAAATTCTAGAAACATGTGTTACTTCGAATTTTTTACTACATAATTCGGCCTTTAGCTCTTCATCAGTAATTGTATAAGGAATACCTCGTATTATGACATTTAGTTGCTTGTTTTGTTCCGTGGAAAAGGTGTGGTATTCTATTTTTTCTTCGTCATAATATTTCGTCATAGTTCTAAAATCGTCGATGGATGATAACATTATTTTCGTGCTATTGCCGGTTAATTTAGTTGTGAAAGGTTCTATACATAAAGCCTTTAGATCATTTAAGAGGAGTTGATAATTGTTTGCTTTATGTAGATATATTGGGGGAATTTTTGGAGAATTTTGTGAATTTTTATTTTCATTATTAGAGGTCTGATTCGAAGCCTCCGGATTATTCGATGAAAGTTCAGTTTCACTAAGAACATTAAATCTGTTACTTACCGAAATCGGGGCGATATCCTGGTAGTATTTACCCATTTTTTTAACTGGAGATTGATTTTGTGGAGAACCCTCGTAATACCGTTTTTTTGAATTTTTATCTCCTTCCGTGGACGTATTTTCATTAATAGCAGAAGTGGGTTGGAGTGGGTTAGATGCTCCTGGCGAATTAACTACATCTCCTTCTTTCATTAAATACAGATGATAATAAATAAAAACGAATAAAAGTAGTCAAAATATAAAAAGAAAATAACAAGCGCTTCACTCTTCACAATACTATACAACTGCACTCTATGAAAGTCAGAGGCCAACTGGAAAAACAAACAACTGACGACGAATCATACACAGAACTCACTTTTCTAACTAAAAATATAAAAACTTCATATGTTTGCCAAGACGTATTTACCACTGATCATAAATAAGAATCTTTCTTATAAAAACATGAATAACAAAAATGATTATAAAGCAAAGTGTACAATGTGCGTGCCGAAAAGGCTCAAAAACGACTCAACGTACGATCTAGGATTTTATGTCATCGTGTAGCTCTATAGCCCCTAACGATGAAGAAGGTTTCAATTTTTATCTTTAGTCTGTAAAATTGAAGAGAAAAGGGATGGAATTTTAGGCCTGTCGCACAATGTAATTAGCCTACCTTTTCGGGCTAGCGAATGAAAAATTTAGTTCGAGCTGCAGACTACCAGGAAGCGCTAGGGTGCGTTTCATTCAATATTTATTATTTATTCATCAGTTCGTAATGGTTATATATTTCTTCGGCTGTTTTTTTTTTTAATTACTCAAATTTAAGCTAATATAATTAGTTTCTCCTTTGAGTTTTAAAATAAAATAATTATTTTATATCTCTGAAAATCAATCAATTAGAAAAACAATGAAATAAAAAATCAACTGAAAATCAATGAATTAGAAAATGAACTGGATTCCTTAAAAAAAAAAGTAATTTTAGCATAAGAAGGCTAATTTATCAATACATTACGTTTAATCAATATTTAATATATAAGTATATTTAATGCAATATGAGTGTTTTTTTCTTAGTAGTAAAGAGAGCGAATAAAACCAACATAAAAAAATAAAGAGATAACTTGACTGAATCAAAAATAGTTATTTATTATACAAGTAAAATAGATCATTTTACAACTCGAGTGAAACGTTTACCCACACGAGCGAAGCGAGTGTGGTAATTTCACGAGAGTTGTAAATTCTACTTTTTTTCACGAGTGTAATATTAAATTTATTCTGTAAACGTGTAATACATGATCAGATCTAACCAGAATATGAACAAAATTAGGATGTTGTGAAGATTATGGTATGTTGTTGGTAGGTTATAAGCATGGTTATAAACAAGTTATAAAGTTATAAACAAGTGCAGGTTATAAACAAGGAAGGTAATTATTATTATTATATTTAAATTTTAAAATATATTGATTATTTCCACCTATAATTCATTCACATTTCAATTTATTTTGTTAAAATAAATTCTTACAATGTTAAGAAACATTTAAAAGCATTTAATTTCCAACTTCAAATTATTTTCTAATTTATACTTATTACTAATTAAGAAGGCAATTCACTTTCTTCACTCTATTGCAAAATGTTTCACTTTCTTCACTCATTTCAGTTTAGTAATGTTACCATTATTCAACGATTACAGAAAAAAGAGATTACTTGACTGAATATAAATCGAAACAAAAAGTTTTAAGTGTTCTTAGTATAGTTATGAAAAAGAAGTTGGTTTGATTACTATGAATATGAACCTTCCAGTTGAAAAATGACTAACATTTTTTTCAGCATTATTTTCAATAAGATATTATCACCCCCCCCCCCCCCCCCCCATAGTTCAGTATAAAAAGAAATATAGTAAACAATTGTGCCTTCATCAAATTTTTGTATTGGGTTTTTAGTAGTAGTAAGATTCGAGATTTACCAATTTCAAGATTTTCATTTACCATTTTCAACCCCCCTTAAAGTATATAGGGTTCCTTATTTGGGGGGACTCTGCAGATTGCAATCTTACTATTAATACCAAGTTAAACCCGAAGTTTCGAAAAGTTCTCATTTTGTTCTTTATTTCGTTTAATTTTAAAGTTTTTCTGTTATTAAAACTATCACAGAACTACCGGTGCGAAGCCGGGCACCCTAGATAGTATTAAAGTATATTAACTTAAATAATAATAACTGAAATCAGGGTAACTCTAATTAAAGTGGCCTTTAACATAATTAAAAAGTTGGGCGTAAACGAAGCAGTCAGTAAATGAAGATTATATGAATTTTCTTCCAATAAAACATGGCTTGGTCACGTAAGAAGAATGGCCGCAACTGGTTTCAAACCAGAGAAAATAAAATAAAAAAATCTCTTTCCACTCCCTTTGTCCCACTTCTTTTCTTATTCTTGGCACTCACCGAAGCTATATTCTTTTTCTTCGACCACTTTATTTTATATCTATAACTTCCAATTCCTTACCCCTCGTTCACACCAAGAATAAAATGTATATATGGCGATAGTAACTTTTAAATCTGATTCTACGATAAAATACTCGTTATTGCTACAGATCGAACGGTACTGATATATATTACCGATTTACCCGGTTTGCCGATACGAAAATTTTAGATTATATAGTAAATAGAAATCTGCTTTTTATTGCTTATATAAGCTTGAAAGACCTTTGATACCGGGAAGTAACGTTATTTATTTTAAGTGTTTACCTTTAATTATATATATAAAATATATGAGGCGTTTGGTTTCAAAACCGGTTACATCTATTTTTTCCAAAAAAAAAATTTTTCTTTTTTTTTTTCAAGTTTTTAATGTTAGAAATAATGTGTTAGATGCGTTTTTGAAAAATACGTCTAGATCCTTCGAAAATCAATACTTAACGATTCCATTTCTTATCAAAAGCGGTTCCATCCAAGCTCCACTTTTCAGAAAACCTTCAATTTTTCGAAATCCCAAACGGTATCCATGTTTCCAAACAGTTGGATTATGTTGATACTCTATTAAGAAAACCATTATGGAGAAGACTGGAGATCAATAGGTACCCTAGAATTCTACAAAGTTGTGATAGACAGAATGTCACTTATCAAAGTAAATATGCATGATACCAATATGGATGAGGGTCAACATCAAGATTTAAATTAAAATTTGTATATTTAAAATATAAAAACTATGTATACCGTAAAATGAGGTGACTTTGTGACTAATGGGGTGACTTTGTGACAAGCCTATTTTTCTACAGTTTTTGAATTTCCCTCCTTAAAAACAATCAGGTTAGAAAATTCAGTGTACTTGTCAGTTGGTCAGTAATGTGCTGCAACCTACTGGCCACATATGGACCTATATAACTTCTTTCATTCCATTTATCATGGTTCTTTATTTCAAAGTTTCAATTAAATGAAAACAATCAAACATATATGAAATAAAGCACCATGGTAAATGGAATGAAAGAAGTTATATGTGGCCAGTAGGTTGCAGCACATTACTGACCAACTGACAAGTACACTGAATTGCCTAACCTGGTCCTTTTTAAGGAGGGAAATATAAGAACTGTAGAAAAATAGGCTTGTCACAAAGTCACCCCATTAGTCACAATGTCACCTCGTTTTACGGTATCTGTTCTCTTGTCAAAGAATTAAAAATTAAAATTGAGTCGAAACGAGAGCGTGACTCTCAGGTATTCTTTTTCCACAGTCAAAATGTTAAAGATCTAATTATCTGGCAGAGGCGGCATTATAGTGTGAGCCACCGGTGGTACAAGCCGCCCGATGAGGCAGTCAAGTGTGGGCCACACGCCGGTGTACGAAGTTCTAGAGAAAATGGACCCAACTTCATTCTTAGTACCTACACCACTATATGAATTATTAATAATGAGTCAATTTTCTAATAAAAACAAAAAAAAAAATGTTCATTTGTTCTCTCTACGGTACCACTTAATGTATGCTAAATTGTCTATTTTTAGTAAAAGAAGGGTGGTAAGTGTAAGTTGTGTGATGCGCACATTGCACCAGATTGTTTTTATTTTGGTTTAATCCGTAATTTTACTGTGCTTTAATTTGGTTCCAATAATTGTTTGGATGTGGTCGTAAAATACATAAGCTGATACATTGACCGTCTACTATAGCTTATAATTATACTTGGTGTTTGCTTTAGATTTCAGGTTTGCTATGCTTCGAGTAATCTCAAGACCAAAACCCATTTTGGAGTAGCATTCGAAATTAGTTACGTAGAGGATTCATTAATTTATAGGTGGATTAAAGTATTGCGTGGTATGTTAATATTCTGTTAACATAAGCTATTATTAATAGGTGGTTAAATGCTAGATATTCCGATATAATAACACAAAGAGGTAATATTGGAAACGAAGCAGGACTTTGATGCTTACATACATATATTTGCATATCCCTTTAGTCAACACCGATCCATACATGAGATGGCTCGTAATATACTTGTAACATGAATTACCGAAACGGAATATAGAACAGCAGTATGTTACAGAATTACATGACCATAATCACGGATTTATTGGCAATACAATCAGCTTTGTAATTGTATTTAATTCACAATCTTCAAGTTAAAAAAAAAAAAATTGTAACTCAAGAGATAACATCTCAAAAATTATATGATTCTTTCGAAATACAATCTATATAAATAAAGTTGAAATTCTGTGTTTTTTTTTTGTTTGTTCTTTATTGAAATACATACCGTTTGTCCTAAATTCTCCGAATTTCGCTTAGTGGTTCTTTCATACCAGGTGCGAACACCTTCCCATATTAAAATTGCATAAGAACCAATCTCTGGGTATATTCTTTTTTGTTATAAAAATCGTTATGATCTCGCTTTACATTAGATTTTTACGAAATCAACAGTTGGAAAAATCTTTTCTGGACCCTCGGCTTTTCTCATTGTTTTCGAAATTCTGTGGGTGAAACCGGGATATTAAAGCTAGTTATAAATAAATTAAAAATAAAATTATAGTTGCTACTTTGTCCAATAAATAAAATGTGGTTACTTATTTATATTACAAAATCTAAGGGTGAGTCTAAACTTTTGACCGGTACTGTATATATAAGTTGATATTGTAACGTGAAACAAAACATGTGGCTTAGAATAGCTCTAGACTTCTTGTTGGTATGAAATAACAGTTTGAAAAAACTGTCATAGTACATGTTTGTGACGACGATATTCGAGTATCATCTGCACGGATCTCAAAGGCTCCTTACGACCATATATATTGAGAGTTGGACTGGAGAGTTAGTCTCGATTCTGAAACTTAAAGTCATATGGTTATTTCTGTGTTACAAAGTGATAATTTTTTTTAACCTGTTTAAATACCTGTTTGTGCGGCATTTATTGAATTATTATTGAAGTGGCAGTGTAATCAAGCATGCCTTGGGGTTGGGGTTAAGATATCGCCGGATGCGTACACTCACTCTGCTTCTGAATATCTTGTGTAACACTTTGCTCCTGAACGTTGTGCTCTTAGCGCCATTTTGCAATGCCGTTAGATGTGTCTGAATAATCCTTTTATTGGTAAGGGATAGTGTCGAACATTGGTTTCAAACCCTTGTTCAGTCAACACGTCTCTTAAAACTCCTTTCATTGGTAAAGGATATCTTCGTACGCTGGTTTCGAAGTTAAGACTATTTCTAAATGCAGGTAACTCTGGTCCACCAAAATCCTTTTATTTCCTATTCCTGGTTCTCCTTTCAGACCAGAATCTTGTACAGGACGCAGTGACGAGTGGAGATAAATTCCGTAAGTCTACCATATTTGTATTTATTATTACATTCTTACATAAATTGTTTGTATATTCTCATGTGCTGTCGTACCATTCAATTACAGTCCACATTAGTTCTCTCATGTCTGAGTACTACCAGATTTATTCGTATATGTTTTGATAATTTTCTTACAAAATTTTAATTTTATTCAATTGCCGCGAAGACTAAATTTTATACCCTCACACTGTTTTTTCATAATTTTTAACTGTTAGTTTTTTTTTCTTGTTTTTTTTTATTAAGGATTTCCTTATGTTTGAAGTTTCCCTCAACCGAACTCTTCTTCCAGTCTCATCTTCCAAACCTTCCTGTCTTTCGTTTCCTCTTCCCTTAATCCATGACCGGCCATAGTTTCCTTTACTTTATTTATCCACTGTATTCGTGGTCTTCCTCTTTTTCTTCTTCCTTCTGCCTCCCATTCAAATATCATTCTTGTTATTTTATTTGAACCCATTCTTTTCAAGTGGCCATACCATTTTAGTTTTCTTTTTTCTATTGCTTCAAGTATATTTCTTTGGAGATTCATTTTTGCTCTGATCTGGCTGTTTTTTATATGGTGTATCCTTGAAACCCTGGCTGACCTCCAAAAATCCATTTCTACCGCCAAGAGTCTTTTTTCCTGTGCTCTGTTAAGAGTCCATGTCTCGGAGCCATACAGCATGATACTCTCGACCAGTGCACTATATATTAATTTTTTGGTTTTGCCAAGAATATTGCTGTTCCAGAGAAGAGAATTCAGCATACCAATTACTTTTCGGCCACTGATTATTCTTTTACTCACTTCCGAGTCAGTAGAGCCTTTACTCTCTAATATAGATCCAAGGTATTTAAAGTGTTCCACTCTTTCTAGATTTGATATAACAGAGTCGTTCGCTTCACCCAGATCTGTACACATGTATTTTGTCTTCTTTTCATTCACTTTCAATCCCCATTCTTTGTATTGTTCCATTACTTTCCTAAATAAGTAACTTACATCATCTTCATCTTGTGCAATGATCACCTGGTCATCAGCGAATAATAGATGGTGTAAGTACGTGCCATTGATTGGAATACCCATAGGGCTACATTTATCTGTCCAATCTTCTAGGCAAGCGTCAATAAATATTTTGAACAATGTCGGAGACATACAACATAAGTAATATAAGGGCATAAGTAAAGATACCATAAACTTAATAAAGGAAATTTACAAAAATAATAAATGCCAAATAAAAGTAGGAAGTTCCCTATCCGAAGATTTTGAGAGTAGCAAAGGCCTTCTTCAAGGATGTTGTATAATTGTTAGTTTCGTTCAATAAAAATTGTTTAACCCACATAAGTGTTAGAATATAATATAATATTTTGATAACAATACTATATATTGTAGAACAGAGCTGGCTGTATAGGACGGACATAGCGAAAGAGGATCTCCTTGAATGGATAATAGTGTTCCATTACTAAGGGGACAATCTCCTGTCGTTGACTCCTACTGTTCGCTTGCCTACTCATGTTCCCGCGCATATCTCTCCTATTATATATATATTTATTTTTAATATGAAATAACGTTTAAATTTATATACAAACGAGCAGACCCTGTCACACGTTGCTACTGGCTAAGTAGCTATAATGCGTTGAATTAATTATATCCTATTCTTTTTTATAGTCAAATCCAAGTTCATTGATAAAGATAAAAACGTTTCAACTAATCTAAAGATCAACGGAATTTAAAATGTACGTTTACGCCACACCTTGGCAAAAAGTATTTTAATTTTTATTTTAAAATAGTTTATTTTAAATAGCAAGTATTTAAAATAAATTTGAATAAAATGCATTTCAACCTCAAATCATTTAAAATACTTTTCGATAAAATCATTTTAAATGCAAAATAAAAAATCTGGTGCGTGCGCGCAACACAAAACTTTCACTTACCAACTTACTTAGATTTGAAATTAATGCGTTTTGTTAATTGCTACTTCTCAAATGAACAGAAGGGCTTTAATTATGAACAATGGTCTGTCATTAAAGGCGTACTCCGCATGCGTGGGGTCAACCAGTTTTATGAGTAGACTGAATATTTTTCTTTTTTCTCCTGTTTATGTTTTCTTTATTTTTATCATATCTCATATTTAGCCATTTATTATTTTTAGGCGTAACGAGAGACAGTTAATTTCTCCAAATACTCAGTTTAATTAAAATCGTTAGAGCCGTTTTTGAGAAAATCGAAAAAAACTTAAAAAGTTATTAAATAAAGTACCCCCTCCCTTTGAGCAATTTTGATGAAATTTTTGCTGTCACATCGCGGGAATATACACACACTAAATTTCAGGTTCGCACGGTTTATAGTTTTTGAGCTAGTCTGTTCACACACACACACACACACACACAGACCATTTCGCGGGACTTGGTTAATTGGACTCAGGGAACCCCAAAACGTGTATTTCCGTTGAAAACCGGAAGTCGAAATTTTTCACGATCGCAATACTTCCACTTACTGTATATTTCATATATAGGTAAGTGAAAGTAAAAAGTATTTTGAATTTCAAATAAAAAAAATTAAAATGAAAATACAAAATACTTTAAAAACCTATTAGCTTGTGCATTGCAATTGATAAATAAATAAATATTGTTTTTTAGCATTGCAATTGATTAATAAATCAAGTTATAATAAAGTTTTTATTTAATTTTTTTTTTCGGTTGTCTTTGCTTGGTGTAATGTATTTGTTACTCAGATCATCTTTGCTTTCATTTTGTTAAAATTATTAAATAAAATTTATTTTCTACAGATCCAACTGATTCGGAACCTATTTAAACTTTACCCATTAGACTATTCGCTACCCATACACCATCCAACGTCCTCCGTCCAATAGGAATTTCGGCAAATCAGCCCTAACGAAATCCTCTAACCTATTTCTCAGCCCTCACTTTCCATTCGTCACCGCGCTTATTAATATCTAGGTAATTCAATCGATTTTTTTACTATCGAATAATTATCGCCCCCCATCCATAAGAAACCTATTTATTGTAAAAATTATGAGGAATTGGCCTTGTCATTTGAATTATGAATAATCTTTGTTTCATTTTTCGTGACAATCCGATATGGCGGTAAAAAGTTAATATTTAACTCTCCACCCCAAAACCTATGCATAAAACTATTTATGTGAAATTAATTCATTAGACGTCCATTTAGATAATCAAAAACCACCAATGTGACAAAATTTGTTGAAATCAGATGAAGCGGTACAAAGATAATAATTGCGCCCCCCCCCCCAAAAAAATAAATAAATAAAAAACAGAAACATCAAACTGAAATAAATATTCAGGCTCAATATTTAGGAGTGAGAGCTCTAGTGCAAAGGACTACAATATCCTATTACGAAAATTGTTTAACTTCAAACAACTTAATTAAGATTTATTTTATTTTATTATTTAAAATACAAATAAAAATTCTTTTTTTTTTATTTTAGTATTTTAGAATTAAAATACAAATACTTTTTTTTATTTGAGTATTTTAGAATTAAAATGAAAATAAACATGTGATTTATCTTATTTTAATTCTAAAATGCAAAAATAAAAAAAAAGTATTTTCATTTGTATTTAAAATACTTTTATTTAAAATAATGCCCAGGTCTGGTTTACGCCAAGTTTAAATTTGTTTGGTAAAAATTTAGAAGGTTTAAAGTTTTAATTTTTAACATTTGACCATAATGTGTTAATTAATGACAAGTGTAAAAGGAACCAATAAAGAATATAATTATTACAATCAAAATAGACAGACATATTAATTAAATTCAGAATATAACGCATGATCATATGAGATATCGTATCAGGAGGTTATAGTAATAGGTACACAATGATTTTGGTCAACCTATCTTTTTCTAAAACAAATAGATTCGATGGTTTCCCCACTCGTTAAAAGTCGACAGATAATTTGCAATGGGATAAACACGGATTTTCCTAGTCCAAGCCGGATTATATAGATTTAAGCTTGCCCACCCAAAATATCGAAAGAAAATGAAGTATTGTGTGAATAATTCAACTTACAACGCCATCTGTTGGAAATTTATAGTACTTATGAACTTATGAAACTCAAGCATACGAACAATTAAAACATTATTTTATAGATATGGGTTTGCAGGTAAATTACCAGTAAAATATTAAATGATGACATAATAAAGTAATACACATTGCCCAAGTGTCCTATATAAAAAGGAATAGGATATAATTAATTCAACGCATTATAGCTACTAATCCATTAGCAACGTGTGACAGGATCTGCTCGTTTGTTTATAAATTTAAATGTTATTATCATATTAAAAATAAATTATAAGGAGAGAGAGATGTGCGGGAACATGAGCGGGCGAGCGAACAGTAGGAGTCAACGACAGGAAATTGTCCCCTTAGTAATGGAACACTATTATCCATTAAATTAAAACGATCCATAAAATTAAAAAGATTAATGTTACTTTAGAGAGCAAATACGTGATGCTCAAATTTTTTAAGCATCGCAGGTGTGTAAAAAATCGAATAAAAATGTCAAGGAGAAAAAAAATATATGGTATAAGATAATAGTCTTTAATTAATATAGGCATATTTTAGTTTAGAAACTTTTGTTCCATAATAAATTTTTGAAAACAATATAAAGCGATTTTAGAGGAACAGTAATCGTTCTTGATTTCCAGAAAGGAATAAGAGACGTAAATACCTACCTATCGATTCACCTTCACGATGTATTTGCAAAAAGCAACTCGTGGTAAAAAACAAGCAAGCAGTAAAAAAACTCGATTGTTGATGAAATCAGTCCCTACATATATAAATTAGCAATAATGAATCGAAAAGTGCTGTGAATTACCAAATTTTGCTATACAGATACTCTATAACTTATGGAGATCTACAAATGTAAGTATATACTTAAATGTGGAAATATGTGTGAAGTTGAGGAATGGCGTTTACATATTATCGAAACACGTCGATTTCTAAACCAAGTAAATTCGTAAGTGAAAGTCGTGTGTTGCGCGCATCGCACCAGATTTTTTTTATTTACTCAAAAACGGCTTTAATGATTTTGATCATACTGGGTGTTTGGTTGGTGTATGTATACGGCCACAGTGTGACCGTCCAAAATATCATCAAAATTGGTCAAACGCAGGGGGCACTTTATTTCATATTTTTATTTCAATTTTTACCTTTTTTTTAATATCTCAAAAACGGCTTTATAGGGACTGATTTCATCAACAATCGAGTTTTTTTAATGCTTGCTTGGTTTTTACCACGAGTTGCTTTTTGCAAATACGTCGTGAAGGTGAATCGATAGGTGTATTTACGTCTCTTATTCCTTTCTGGAAATCAAGAACGATTACTGTTCCTCTAAAATCGCTTTATATTGTTTTCAAAAATTTATCATGGAACAAAAGTTTCTAAACTAAAATATGCCTATATTAATTAAAGACTATTATCTTATACCATATTTTTTTTCCTCCTTTACGTTTTTATTCGATTTTTTACACACCTGCGATGCTTCGAAAATTTGAGCATCACCTATTTAATCTCTAAAGTAACATTAATTTTTTTATTAATAAATAAAAGTTTTTATTTTCATAATACTGTTAATAAAATTTTGGCTTTCATATATACATACATCAAATACCAAGTTTAATCAAAATCGTTAAAGCCGTTTTTGAGTAAAAAAAAAAAAAACATGTGAAAATGATACAATATTTATTAAGTAAAGTGCCCCCTCCGGTTGATCAATTTTGATGACATTTTCGCAGTCATATCTCGGGCATATTAATCCATGAAATACTCAGTTCAATCATAATCGTTAGAGCCGTTTTTGAAAAAACTCGAAACAAAACGTAAAAAGTTATTAAATAAAGTTCTCCCTCCGTTTGACTTATTTTGATGAAATTTTTGCTGTCACATCGCGGGCATATACATAAACTAAATACCCAATTTCAGGTCTGTTCGGTTTATAGTTTTTGAGTTAGTCTGTTCACATACACACACACACACACACACACACACACACACACACACACACACACACACACAGACCATTTCGCGGGACTTGGTTAATTGGACTCAGGTGACCCCAAAATGTGTATTTCCGTTGAAAACCGGAAGTCGAAATTTTTCACGATCGCAATACTTTCCTTACTATATATTTCATATATAGGTAAGTGAAAGTAAAAATTAATGCAAATTAAATAAATTTATTGTATGTATAGTGGAGAGCGGGGCTGGTTGGCATAGGGAGTAGGTTGGCCATCGGCTTTTAGTTTCCGTCACACCTGTTGTGAAGGCCCCACCATTGTACCATGTGACCCGCTCGAACTAGGGAGTCTTGTCCTGAGTCATTCATCATCGTTCATCATTGTCATTGATTGATTTCACAACATGTAAGTAAATTTTTATATTTTCATTAAATTTGGTCTAAAGGCATGGCCAAACATTTGACTCCGATTCTGCTCACATAGCCCCAAACTCCTTTGAAAAACCTTACCTTTCGACTAAACAGTTTCTTGTTTCATCGTTCTCCCCTGTCCTGGCAGCCATCTTTCATATGATCTCTCCTGTGGGGTTAGTTGAGTTAGTTGACTCTCTTTAACTGGGGTTTGTTTGCGCACTAGCAATTCACAAAAGCAAGTTAAACATAAACAAAGGTGAAACTACTAATTGTCTTTAGTTCCAGCAAGGAGGATGAGAGCAATTTTTCTTATGCAGAAAGTGACTATAGTCTAAACTTCTATCTTCTTCTATTGTCATTCTATTTTCCCTTAAAAGCTGTTAAAAACCGATTCAAAATTATTATACCATTATAGTGCAGCTTTTAATAACAATAATATCTGTCAGGCAGTACTTGAATGAGACGGCTAAACAACCCCACCTTCTGCCCCATATAGGGGGTTAATTGGCATACTATGGATTGACGAATTCTTCAATTTTCTATGATCTTAGTATTAAATATTATGTGGTGAAAAAAATGCTTGTAGTACTCTAATACTTTACAGTGGTATCAGCCCTATTGGATTAAGAGGAACGACTCAACAATCAAAAAAGTGAAAACTGTTGCCAACCAACCCCGCTCTCTCTCCTCTCTCTCTCTCTCTCTCTCTCTATATATATATATATATATATATATATATATATATTAGCCATATGTCAGGAATCGGTGGTCTCACATCCATCTTCACAAATCCCTCCCATCGCCCTATCAACAGAATCATAATCGCTTCGCTATCTCCCCACTCCTTACTTCTTTCATTTTATCGGCGAGTGATCACATCGGCTGTAAACGTTCGTTCCTATCTCCCCTCTATCTACAGCCAGCCAATGAAGAAGGATTTATTTCCTGTCTCCTGTCCTTTTCGATATCCCATGATAAATGTAAACTTTACGCATATTTTTTTATAGATATATATATTATGTGATATGTCTTATTTATTTGTTTATGTGCGGAATTTATGTGAAAGTGTATTGTTCAGAGATATCCGATGAGCAGATAGAATAAAGAAGAGGGTTTAAAACACTACCTTGTAATAAACTCAACAAGCTGGCGAATGTTTCATATGTCATAAAAATCCCTTAAATTCAACTGTTTGAACTCGAAAAGTGGTTCAAAAAATGGAAAATTCAGAATATATGCAACCAAATCTAGCATCGTAATTTTTATTTTTATTTTTTAATGGTTAAAATTTAATTTAACACGTTGACGCCGGGACTGTAATTCGCGCTCCTCGCCCATTGGTGGCTGAGTTTAATGCCTTTCGCTCTACCTGACGGGAGCTATTCCAGTGCATTTGCAGTATTGCCAATCCAACTGTTTGGTAGTGAAGGTATTTAAGTTAAAGAAAAGAGGAGAATAAAAAAAATTAACCAAACAACGAATGCTGACCAAATTATGTATAATTATGAAAAAAATACACTGATATAATAAAGAACAAAAGAAAAACGAATTGTAATGATTGAAGGATAAAAAACAATGATACCTTTCAATGTCTAACAATGAAAATAATTAATCTAAGAACAAGAAAGCATGCACGATAGTGGACTCAATGATTACAGTACTTGAAGAGGAACAAAGCATTTATTACAATAAAAATAATTATGATATTGCTGAATAATAATACAAAAAAAAATAATAGCATTTGCTTTGATTATAACCAATTTGATCGGCGAACTGACAGTATTTGTATAATTTCGGCGAATTCACACACTGAAGCATATATGGCGAACTAAACACTGTGATTTATATGGTTTTACTATGCTAAATTACTAGCATTATGCAGAGTTAATTGTCTTTAAAGGGAAATGCTCGGAAATAGCTCCACCTGAGAGCATGAAAAGAAAAGTTTGATGGTATTCACAGTACTGCGGCGAATAATACCCAAGGTGTCCTGTATTAGAGTACTACTGCACCACGATGGGTGACTATCCGTTGATTAGAAGTGCTACGGTCCTGGTCTCCCGCTTTTCTAAGGCGGGTGGGGGTTACCAGAAACGGCTTATATCAAGTTAATATATGAAATTAATATGATGAATATGTATCAATTGTTTATTGGATACTTTTCCAGAGGTGACGTGTTTACCAATCCTATTTTATTTTAGTAAACCTGTGGCATAGGGTAAATGATAATAAATAAACAAATCTAAATTGAACTATATCTTTAATTTTATTGACCAATAATGTAAATCATTAATACCCCCTTTAATATATCATATAAAGATATTTTAGTGACACAAATTCATTAATGGATGCTGACTGGCAATTTACCATTATTTAATAAATACTGACCACAAAATATTACAACGAGTACTGTATATGTAATAACCTTATCTGGTGGCCACTCTCTGGTGTTGTCTCTGGCCTATCTGCTGGATCAGTCCCTTCCATCTCTGACGCTCTCTCAGACTCAGCACAGCATCCCATCTCGATCTGTCTCGCTATCTGGACCCTGCCGCTCCTATCTATCCGGTTCTAGGCCCTTCTCATTCCACTCTCTACCCGACCTCTGTCCACCTCCGAACTCCCTCTCCACCAGCTCATCTCTCCGTATAACTCTTCTTTCCCTCACTCTCTCCAGACTTCCTCTGATTGGCTAGCTGCCTAAAATTTCCCTTCCTTTCTATATTTAACGTTTTTCCCAGCGGCCTCTTTGCCGGGGTAAAATCAGGGTTTATGGCCACAAATTTCCCTAACAATCTTCTTTGGTATTTCCCTGGATGTTTGTCGGCAGCATAGTCGGTCTTAGGCTTTGCTTATTTTCTTACAGAAAGTTTATGGCCCCAATAACTTACATGACGGCATTTCCAAGACCTAGCCGCCTTCAGGTAAAACTGACCACCGGGTTGACCTTATACAGTACTTCGCATATTTTGATATTGGATTATTATTTCAATTTACTTTTCCTTTCACGGCAGCATCCACAATACATAGCAGAAGACAATTATCACTCTTTTTTACTTGTCACAAAATATAATTGTTATTAAAAAATAAATGTTTATACGTTTATAAATATATAAATATAATTAGTAATAAGTATAAAAATAAATGAATTAACGTTAAATTTTCATTATTTTAATTTCAGCTATATAGAAATTATTTCTTCTTTATTAACACTTTGGCTGCCATGTCAATTGAAGTCGAGTAACTGTTCTCTGGTCAGAGAATTAAATATTAAAATTGTGTCGAATACGTGATTCTCAGGTATTCTTTTTCGGCAGTCAAAGTGTTAAAGATCTAATTGTTTGGCAGAGGAGGCATTCTAGTGTGAGCCACCGGTGGCCTCCTAATTATACCTGGATAGGCAAACTTTAGAACTCCCACTGAAGCGCCGCTTAGCCTTATTAGCATAAAGTGACGTTAAACAAGCAAACAAACATTTTCTTGATTCGCAGGTGCCAGTCTGCTTGGGGAATATTAATAAATAAATACAAAAAATTAATTATATATAAAAATCAATATTTGTTTTTTCGCATTCTATGCACTGCCAGACCGTTCGTAACAAGTTTTTTAGCCTTCTTTAGACTGGAATGCTTGATGTTTTTTGAAATGTTTGATATTTTTTTTGAGATGCTTGATTTTTTTAGAAGTGCCCCATATTTTTATCTAGTATGTTCATAAAGATCTTTTTGTTTTGATACTCCATTTGTGAATCTGCTCCTGTCAACATGTTGAAAAAGTGCAGATTGTCTGTAATTTAAAGATTTATATCAGGATATGACATTTTTATTTGTTTAGTTAAAGAATATATTATTTATTTTTTTTAAAAAGTAAAATTTTGATGTTTGGAATAAGAATTGTTGATTTCCTATAAAGCCCGTATATGATCTTATCTCCCATAAGCAGGTTATCTCTTAAGTGAAGCACTATTTAGTTTTAAGTAAATCTAGGATTACATACCTACATCCTTTCTGTAAACACACTTCCTCTAAGCTTTGGGCCCCGAGGAAGATTATTTTAGTTTCAACTACACTAACACTGAAATGTAATTCATATTTCATTAAGTAATATAAGGGATTTATGTTAAAATTTAATATTTTTTTATTTGCAAATAATTTATTTATAATTTTTAAATAATTATATAAGAAGAGATAATATTCTACCTCGGTCGAATCGAACCCAGGTCCTCTGCGTCTCCGTCGCAGCACTCTTAAAACTGAGGCCATTCCCCACTTTGTTCGAAAAAATGATAAAATTTCGACATCTACTTTATAACTGCAATGGTATATCAATTAGTCGTGCTACAACTTACGCCCGGCCTAATAGAATAGAAAAATTCTTCATTTGCAAAATAGTTTAACTGGTTACAAATTTACTATTTATAAAGTATATAATAATTAATGCTTACAAATTTCAAAGTAGGTTAAGTAGGACAAATGCTGACATGGCTTAAGCCGTCTGTCAGGAGTTTGCTACGTTTTAGATGCAGTTTAAAAATAATATATTTATAAATAAAAAAGAAAAAAAAATTATATAATTAAAATTATAATAAAGAAAACATACTATAACTTTGTACATATAAATATAAATATATAATATCTCCATGTAAGGTAACAATGAAATAACATTTATGTTACTCAAATTATGATAACAATAGCCATCTATACCTTAATGCTTCTTTAACATATATAAATAGATTTCCTTTAATTTATTTTGCTTTAGCATTACCATCAATTCCTCTTTATTTATTAAAATTTGACCAAAATATTTCTTTCTAATGTAATTGAAAATTGGGCACATTCCGATGAAATGGGATATATCTTGATGCTTATTCGCTTTTGTTACAGATAGTGCAAATGTAACTAACATCTTTTGTCCAGGACTTATAATATAAATCTAAAAGTTCTCCTCTTACTCTAAATATTGTTGATATAGAATGCAAGACCTCAAAGTCTCGTATAATTTCAATAATTCACTTAATCGTGCAGGTTACATGCCAAATTTTCGCCTGTTCAGGCATCTTCAGGGCTACAACAGTTTCACATGCAAGCTAGAAACAGACTGAAACCTTCCCATATGGAAGGAGGGCTAACAGGGAAATATACAGTGTTGCCAACATTCAAACAAATTTAGATAACAGAGATAATAACTGAATGAAGTCTATAGAAAATTAAACACAATATTAAAGTTGAAGAAGGTTCAAATAAAGTAATTTTAATTTTACATCTACACATATATACATACACACTCACACCTATTACACACATAACATCATGCACTAGAATTATAAATATATATAAAAAACATATGAAAAGCAAAGGCAAATCTAGAATAAATAATTTACTGTTGGTTTAAAATGTTAATAGTTTCAGCAAAAAAGTTGTTAAGATTTCTTGCATCAGTTTTAAAATTGACAACCTTATTAATGTTTGCAGCTATATATAGTGCTTCAAGATATTTTAATGTTTGCTCAGAATTTTCTTTATGAAAAATTATAGTTTTGTCATAATCGAAGCTATGCTTATGCTCGGAAGTGTGCTTAGCTAGTGCAGTTTTAGGTTCTTTTATTCCTTTATTTTTATTTTTGTATTCTGTGCATGAATTTTTATGCTGATAGATTCTATTGCAGAGATTTTGAGTAGTCATGCCAATATATGCATTTTGGGAATCCAGGCAATTAATTTTGTAAATTAGGTTAGAATTAAGACCAGTTGCAATTTTATCTTTGAGCGGGGTAAGTATTTGATCAAGTTTATTGCATGGTTTGTAAGTGATTTTTATTTCATTGATGTCATTGATTATTTCATTGATGCCTGTTGTAGCCCTGAAGATGCCTGAATAGGCGAAAATTTGGCATGTAACCTGCACGATTAAGTGAATTATTGAAATTATACGAGACTTTGAGGCCTTGCATTCTATATCTATAATTAAATAGTCTCTTCCTAAAAGCTTGTTTACTAAATATTGTTTTTATTAAGTCCAAACTATTGAAATCATATACATAACTAATTGTACTGGGAACCAATGATTTATACCTAGTAAGGTGATTGGATTGTCGAGCTGTTAATTGATTACTTATAAACTGTTGTTTTAAGAGATATGTAATTTTGTCAGTTTGGCCATCTGTCTATTGAAATGAAACAGTCATTTAATTCAGTATTGAGTCTATAGTCCGGCCGGTGAAAGAAGCGACACGGAAGTGCCCCCACCCTCGGCAGAGAGTAGGCGGAGCCTTCCCCTTCCCTGCCTTCTCTCTCACCCTAGTGAGCCTTAGTGAACGGCTCATAAGCTGCACTTCAGTACTAGTATCGTTCATTTTATATAAAACAAAAAAATAAATTAACAAGAATAATAACAACATAATATGTTGTTATGTTTTATAAAAGATATTATGTTATAATTGTTGTAAATTTTATGTTGAAAATCAATCATATTTCGTTTGTTTTAGTTGTTCATGCTTTTAGAATAAATAAGAACAATAAAAATTTTTTTTTTTAATTTTGTAAATTAATTACATTTTATTTTAGTTCATTTTTTATTAAATAAAAACACAAAAAAAAATAAATTAACATAATCAACAACAACAATATAATATATTGTTATGTTTTATAAAACATACCTATTATGTTTTAACTGTTGTAAATTGTATGTTAAAAATCAATTGTCTTTCGTCTGTTTTTGTTGTTCTCGCTTTTAGAATAAGATCAATAAAAATATTTGTTTTTAAATAAATTAACTTTCGTTTTAGTTGTGTTTGTTCATTGTTTATCAATTAAAAATGCGAAAATGTTTAAAATTAAAAATATTCAGCGTTTTTCGACGTTACAAAAAAAAAAAAAATCTGGTGCGTGCGCGCAACACACAACTTTCACTTACCAACTTACTTAGATTAGAAATTGACGTGTTTTGCTAATTATCATTTCCCTAAGTCACACATTTTTCTACATTCATATCTTATTTTTGTTAATCGTTAAAGCCGTTTTTGAGTAAATAAAAAAACCCGTGAAAATGATACAAAATTTATTAAGTAAAGTCCCCCCTCCCGTAGATCAATTTTGATGAAATTTTTACAGTCATATCTCGGGCATATAAATACATCAAATACCAAATTTGATCAAAATCGTTAAAACCGTTTTTGAGTAAATAAAAAAAACATGTGAAAATGGTACAAAATTTATTAAGTAAAGTCCCCCCTCCCGTAGATCAATTTTAATGAAATGTTTACAGTCACATCTCGGGCATATAAATACATCAAATACCAAGTTTGATCAAAATCGTTAAAACCGTTTTTAAGTAAATAAAAAAAACACGTGAAAATGATACAAAATTTATTAAGTAAAGTCCCACCTCCGGTTAATCAATTTTGATAAAATTTTTACAGTCATATTTCGGGCATATAAATCGATCAAATACTCAGTTTAATCAAAATCGTTAGAGCCGTTTTTGAGAAAATCGAAAAAAACGTAAAAAGTTATTTAATAAAGTACCCCCTCCCTTTGAGCAATTTTGATGAAATTTTTGCTGTCACATCGCGGGCATATACCTACACTAAATACCCAATTTCAGGTTCCCAAGGTTTATAGTTTTTGAGCTAGTCTGTTCACACACACACACACACACACACACACACACACACACACACACACACACACACACACACACACACACACACACACACACAGACACACACACACACAGACCATTTCGCGGGACTTGGTTATTTCGACTCAGGGGGTCCCAAAACGTGTATTTCCGTTGAAAACCGGAGGTCGAAAATTTTCACGATCGCAATACTTCCACTTACTATATATTTCATATATAGGTAAGTGAAAGTAAAAAGTTGAGCCGGACGGAGTAGCAAACCGAGTGTTGGGGTGAAGTCGACTGCTCTACTTCCCCTCCTGGAGGGGGTAGCCCGTGGAGGGGTAACCCCCACCACCCGTGCCGCTTCTTTCACCGGCCGGACTGTTGTGGCCATGGCTATCCATTCGGCAAATCACGATCATTTACTAATAACAAGTATGTAATGAACAGGAATTGGATGGAGGTGCAGTGAAAATAATTAGCACAAATATGTGATATTTACATATTTTATTGTAGCCGACGTTTTGACCCAAATTTTAGGTCATCATCAAGGACTTTCTCACCAACAACTTTTTCAAGGTAGAACCTTTCGTGGTTGCTATCCCCCTTTGGTTTCAATCTACAGTAGTGTCCTCCCGGATGACTTTCTTCCATTTTCCAGTCTTCTTCTTCCCTTATCCTGATAATTTCCTGAAGACCAGCTGAGACTTCAGTATTGAACTTCCGTTTTATTGTTTCTCCTCGGAGGTTCATGTAATTTTTTTTCTTTTACTTCAGATTTGTTTGTTTATTTAAGGTCATTTTATGCTACTTAGGTTAATCAGATGATGGTACGTAGTGTGAATCTTAAATTTTGCCTATCCAGATATCAGCAGAGGGGTCTTAAACAATTACCTCACATCCTACAGGCTGGGTATATTCATTTTACCTCCAATCCGAGGGACGCCATAGCCAAGGATTTTACTCCCTTTAAAAAATCCAGAGCCACCGCGGCACGCGAACCCGCGAACTATAATATTGTAGGTTGCTATGCTAACCAGCTACACCACAGGTGACCCATGCTTCACATTTACTGGATGTGTTATGTCATGATACAGTTGTAAATATCAATAAATAGTTTAAAAATAATATAGAATAGAATAAAGGATTAAGGAACCCGAAGGCTCGATGCCGACACCAGTAATCGCTGCCTACACAGCTCCATCCACCTCACCTGTCGAATCCCAACTCCACTACAAGATCAGCCCTTACCGAATCCTCCCATCTTCGCCTAGGCCTACCCCTTCCAAGTTTTCCAGTCGGCAAAGCTTTTATCGATCTTTTAGGAATTCGTTTGCTTCCAAGACTCTCTAATTTTGCAAGCCCACTTTATCCGACGCGCTGCCATAACATTGATTACTTTTGCCGTGCATACGCAATTCTGCATTGTGCAGCCGTCTAAATTCTCCTGTGAAATCATCCTTCTTCGGTCCAAATATTCGCAACGCAGTGCTGTATTTTCAAAGACTGTGGTGTAGTGGTTAGCATCAAAAACTACTAAACCAACGTTGCAAGTTGGCAGCCCAGTCAATTTCAATTTCAATGCGACAAATTCATTGTTAGTTGTCTTTCGAATAATTTTTTAGTCTGTGCCATATACGATACCATGGGCGTACCCAGCTAGGGGCAGCTGCCCCCCCCCCTGGAAGGCTGGGTGCAATAATTTTTAAGCTTTTAAGGCGGGAAGCAGTAATAGAATAATTTTTTTCAAGCAAATAATTGTAATAACTTAGTTGATAAAGCACTGCTATAATTATACTTAATTTTGGTTTCATTCACCTTTTCCGCGGTAAGATTTTACAACTTTAAAGAACAAGCTGGCCCCCCACCCCTAGTTTTGATCCTGGGTACGCCCTTGTACGGTACTCGTTATTGCTCCATAACATAATTATTCCAGGATAGGCAAAATTTGGGACTCGCTACAGTATAGTTTAGGATTAGCTATAGTAGCATAGAGTGACGTTAAATAAATAAAACATGATAAGCTTTTGATGGGGCGATTACTATCAAAGCTGTTCCACTGGGAGCGCGCAGCCTAACAAACTATCCCCGTTCAACTCAAATATTTACTCGCTACCCTTTGAAGCGGCGAGTGATGTGAGTTAGTGGCGAGTGAGGCCTCAACAATGTGATGTCCTAATGGAGCGGGCTAATTGAATGCAAACAGATCTCCTGCGTCGATACCATTTCTGTTTCTACTCTCCCCTGTTTCAGAAATTATTCCTACCATCATGTCCGGTATACACATTCATGTCAATTATTCTTCTACAATTTATATTTACAAGCCCGGAAGAATTAATTTATTTATTATAGAAGGAGGTTTTGGAGTGATTATCGTTAAAATCAATTTAACCTCAACTCACATTCACCTCAACTTATCAATACTTCATGTAGGAGTCACCTGTGGTGTACTGGTCAGCATATCAACCTACAATACTAAAGGTCGCAGGTTCGCGTCCCGTGGTGGCCCTAGGATTTTTTAATGGGAATAAGAAATCATTGCTATGCCGTCCCCCGGAGAGGGTGTAAAATGGAGGTCCTTAGCCTGTGCGATGCAGGTACTCGTTAAAGATCCGTATCCTAATTGTACCTGGATAGGTAACCATTGTTAAATGAACAAACAAATTATAAAAGTGGTAAACCCAGAAAAAAAAAAATCTGGTGCGTGCGCGCAACACACAACTTTCACTTACCAACTTACTTAGATAAGAAATTAATGAGTTTTGTTAATGCTACTTCTCAAAGTCACACATTTTTCCACATTCATTTCTTATTTTTGTTTTCATTTGCTCTATAATCCTCCCTCAAAAAGTTATAATAAAGATACAAAAAAGTACAATAAAGAAAAATATAATTTTAATAATGTACTTAAACGATGCTGTAAATTAAGATATGAAACAAAATAACCTATATAATCATATGGAATAAACTATTAAATATAATCATTTTTTATTTATTTATTATTCCCCTTGCGAATCAAGCAGTTTTGTTTGTTTGTTTAACTCGGGGACTCCATTTTACGTCCTATCCGAGGGACGGCATAATCAACGATTTTTAACTCCCATTAAAAAAAATCTAGGGCCACCTTGAGACGCGAACCCGCGACCTTCAGTATTTTAGGCTGCTTTGCTAACCACCAAAGCATAGGTGACCCCTGAGGTTTTTTGTTATCGACCATGATTCCATAATACAAGAATTAAAATTTCAGAAGAACACCTGAAACCCTCTAATCAACCCTAATTGGACTTTTAGTAGATGTGTGAATAGCATTTTAAAATCTTATGATAGCTTATCGTGTCTAAAAATACTTTATCAAAGACATGAAAACAAAACACGCAACTTACGTGGAGCCTCATTGGAATATTTCACTCCTGCAAGAATAAGTTCATTTCATCAATATTCTCTTTTTATTTTTTATTAAAATGTGTCTCTCAGTATTATTTACACATTTTATCTTTATGTATATGAAAATCTCGTGTCCCTATGTTTTTCGTGGATAAAATCAGTAACTACTCAACCAATATTTTATAAAATTTAGCTCATTATGTGTAGTTTTGAAAAGATAGGATAGTTTTTACCTCGATTATTGGACTCAATATTTCTTATATTGCCAATTAAATGCTTATTATACTACAGTCGCGTGTGATTATTTGTAAGTTTTATAAATTTCCAATAGATGGTATAAGTTGATCCATTGACACAAAAATGAAAATTGCAATTATAACAAGTTATAAATGAACGTTATCTATCTCATTCATAAAATTAAATTTTTATGTGTTGATAAGTAGTAATGTAAGAACATGCAGCATGGTTTGAGGTTCCACCCCCCTACACGAATTAATTCATAGAAATTCATTGGTTTCAGGTCAAATAAACTTCTCCCTAAGTTCTTGATACAAGAACTCGTTAAAGGGAAACATGTTGAAGGAAGTGAGAAAGCTATAGTGTCTATATCTTGACCGCACGCCCCCTTCTGCCAAACATCCCCCCCTTTATTGTTTTAAGTTTCCCCGACTCACAATGGAACTCATACACCAACTTGGTGGAAACTTCTGTCTCCTGTTGCCTGTTCTTCCTCAGGAAACCGCAACGTCCTCTTCATCTTGTCCTTGTTGTAACTTCCTTTGTCTTGTAACTGAGGCCGTGTTTGAAGTCGGACAACCACCAGCTTGAGGAATAATATTCTAATAGTCGAAATAGTTTCTAATAATAGTTCTATTTTAGATTTCACGTATGCATTATATTTAGAAACGGAATGTTCATTGGATTAGGAAAAAAAAAAGAAAAAAAAATCTGGTGCGATGCGCGCAACACACAACTTTCACTACGAACTTACTTAGATTAGAAATCGACGTGTTTTGATAATATGTAAACGCCATTCCTCAACTTCACAAATTTATATGCTTATATTTGAATATCTCCATAAGTTATAGAGTATCTGAATAGCAAAATTTGGAAGTTCTCAGTAATTTTCGATTCATTATTGCTTATTTATTTTTTGAAAGGACCTAATTTCATCAACAGTTGAGAGTTTTTTTGCTGGTTGCTTGCTTTTTATTACGAGTTGCTTTTAGTAATTATATCGTAAAGGTGAATCGATAGGAGTATTTACGTCTCGTTTTAGAGTTTGTCTCTTATGCTTTTCTGGAAATCGAGAACGAATGCTGCTTCTAAAGCAATAATGCAGCTTTCCAATTCCTTCCACGTAGAAAGATGCAGGTCGTGCTGCAGACTAAAGCGCAAGTAGGCTTCAACCTCAGCATCACTATTGAATCTTTGGCCTCCCAAAGCTTCCTTGAGAGGACCAAACAAATGAAAGTCACAGGGTGACAGGTCTGGATTGTAAGGAGGGTGTTTTAATGCTTCCCACACCAGTTGCTCCAATTTTCTCCTAGTCAAGGCTGCTGTATGGGGGCGAGCATTTTCATGGAGAAGAACCACTTCCCTGATCGATAGGTCTCGTCTTTTGTGGCGATATGCAAGTTGGACCTCCCTCAAAACGTCACAGTAGTAGGCCGCATTAATTGTCCTGCGCTCGTGAAAAAAATGAGCCTTCAATAAGCCGTCGAACACTGCTGATGTTGTTCGCTGTAATGCTGGTGCGAGGTCTGCGGTCATGGCTCTCATTTTCAACACGATCGCGACCCTCCACGAACTGTTTATGCCATGCAAACACTCTGGCTCGCGATAGTGTCTCTTCCACGCACTGGGCAGTCAATCTCCTCAAGACTTCGGCCGGTTTTACGCCTTCTACGGCGAGAAACTTGATTAAAACACGTTGCGCAATTGACGGAGGTACCTCTTGCTCCAACATCGGTGGACACTGAGAGGGTCGAGGAGGAGAGCCCATGTGCTTCCCCTACTCCTGACAAACCTACCCAACAACAAACAAAGCGGGAACGTTCTCCCTCCACTATAGTGCCTGAAGGGCGAAAAGTCTCGTTTATATTTGATTCACCCTCGTAACATAGAGATAACCACATGGCTTGAGCTAAGAAGAAGAGTGACGCTGCAATCCAGAGCTCCTTATTCATATAGTCGTAAGGAGAACATTCCAGAACCTTCGAGGCCAGCATAGATGGTACTCGAACACCATAGTCCCCCCGAACATGCATTATGACAGTTTGTTTCAACTGTTAGTTCTTTCCAACAATGATTATAGAACCATTCTATATTTTGTCTTTTGCTTTTGTTTAACGTTACAGTATTACTAATCTGTTGTCGCAATTATTAATATCATTATTATTTTTTCTTTATTCAATTCTTTGATACTATTGAAACACTTTTGTTTGTTAAACAATTTTTATTTAAAGAAAATAACAATTTTCAATTATGAAAACACAAATATTTAAACAGGTTATAAAAATTATTGCTTACTAACACAGAAAAAAGCATATGACTTGAGCTTCAGAACAAGACAAACTCTCCAATCCATCGCTCCATATAGGGGAAAGTGCCCCATTATGGGATGGTTGCCTAATATGGGATAAGTGGTTTCTGGATATAGTTTGTACCGCAACCTCGCTTTTATCCTATAAAATTGAAGATTAATGTCGCATTGGCACATAAACTTTTTACATTGCTATACATTCTCATCCTGTTGGATTATTTTCAGTAAATTGTTGTTTTAGATACCAAAAATATTTTTCGTGATTACTTTGACCTGATATTTCAGGCCTCAAGGTAAGTCGAATTTCCTCAATCATTGTTTTATCTTATTTACAACATATATCTATATATATAATTTTTTTTTTTATTCCTCCCCTTCCTCGCCCCTTAGGCAATACGGGATTTTCCGGGCCACGGGAGAGGGTGAGGGTTTAATGCCGAGTAATATTATGAAATATCCCCTGGCTCTGGGTTTTGAACTCGCTATCTTCAGGTTTCCGATCATACGTTGCCATTGCATTTACAACATATATTTTTGTGAATATCTCCTTTATAATAAACAAATTTTCCCTAATATATTTCATTTTATATCATGGTCCCTAATAAGGAATATGTATCCCATATTAGGACACCCCCCATCCCATATTAAGAGCTCATTTTCAAAAAGTACATATTTTAGTTGTCTCACATTAACCATGATTACAAATTTCAAAAAGGACATTAAGGATGTTTTTTTTATTTTTGATGTCACCTACTACTACTGCTAAATGTATAACAACATTTTTTGAATCGTCTAAGCAATTTAGAGCCAACCAATTAAATATTAAAAAAAGTATCCCATAATAGGGCACTTTCCCCTATTTATTCGTAGCAAGGAGAACATTCTAGAACCTTCTGGGCCGGCTTGGGTGGTTAAGGATGGTTAGTAGTAGTACATGTTTGTGACCTCGAACATCGTGGTTTTTTGCAACTGTTCGTTCTAACAACAAGTCTAGAACTATTCTGAACCACAAACTTTGTGTTTTTGTATAACGCTACAATATATTCTAAACTTCTGCGTGGTTGTGTTATGTATGCATAAGGTGGACCGTAGGCTGGAAAATATTATTCGTGGCTCCTGTGAGATTGCCACCAGCCACAAAAGGACCTGAGATCAAAGGGCTGTCCTGTCATAGAAGCTGGGCGTTCTCAGGCATATCCGATTCTCGCCTTCTTTCGGATTATGTGACATCGATTTTATGAATTCGATGTTTTGTTGCTGAGTTGACACAAAAGACAATTTTTTCAACATCGGTGTTTTGATAAAAACAAACAATTTTTTAAACATTGATGCTAAGAGGTAAATAAATATTTTTGATATTGACATTCATGTCAAATCCCTAATATATAGCATTTCCAAGTTTATTTGAACCTTTTCCAAGTCAACTGTAATCCTTTCCAAGTCACAAGATACCCTTTTCAATTCAATAGATATATATATATATACTAGCTGAATAGAACTAACCAGAGAATTTCATTTTTAAAATCTATAAGTGAGACTTTTATCGACTCAAACGGTCGATTTCGTAAAACCCAATGTAAAGTGAGATCAAAACGATTTTTATAACAACAAAGAATATACCCACAGTTAAATATGGACAGGTGTTCGCACCTGGTATGAAAGAACCACTGAGCGAAATTTGCCCCGTGTTTCATTGTGCCCCACCCCCCCATATATATATATCCTATATTCCATATATATATATATATATATATATATATATATATATATATATATATATATATATATATGGAATATATCCACCGCAATAGTATATACGCTATACCGTAAAATGAGGTGACATTGTGACTAATGGGGTGACTTTGTGACAAGCCTATTTTTCTACAGTTTTTGAATTTCCCTCCTTTAAAATAATCAGGTTAGGCAATTCAGTGTACCTTTCAGATAGTCAGTAATGTGCTGCAACCTATTGGCCTCATAAAACTTCTTTCATTCCATTTACCATGGTGTTTTATTTCATATATGTTTGATTGTTTTCATTTAGTTGAAACCTTGAAATAAAGAGCCATGGTAAATGGAATGAAAGAAGTTATATAGGTCCATATGTGGCCAGTAGGTTGCAGCACATTGTTGACCAACTGACTAGTACACTGAATTGCCTAACCTGATTATTTTTAAGGAGGGAAATTCAAAAACTGTAGAAAAATAGGCTTGTCACAAAGTCGCCCCATTAGTCACAATGTCACCTCATTTTACGGTACTATAAGTAAAAGTAAAAAAAAAAAAAAAAAGAAAAAAAAATTAGCTTCATCTGATTATCTATTGTATCATAATGTGATCTTTACTAAAATAATTTAAATAAATTTCATGTTTGGTAATATTAATGTAAAAACTAAAATATTTAAATTTCATCCACGCTTTAAAAAAAAAATGTAAATCCTCGGTCATCATTCCTACAATTTTATCAAAACAGGCCATTTCTATTTTTTTCCCTTTTTAAGAACATATTTCAAAGAAAAAGAGGATATTGTTGAGACTTTTCATTTTTAATATTGCTTATTCAGCTTTCCCTTGAATTTAATGTTAGTACCTACCTTGATTCACAATCATTTAGTTTTCATTGTTTTCGCAATAGTGATTCAAGCGTGAACTTAAAATTACTTACTTTTTACCTGACTCGAATAATTTGCCCTCATGATGATACTTTTATACCGAAAAGAAAAAATCATATGTTTTATATTTAAGTATTTAATAAATTTATTTACAGCCTATTTTTTTGTTTAACGCTATTTATGACAGTAAGGCTAATCGGGCGATGATACTTACTTAAATTTTGCCTAACCAGGTATAATTAGGATAGGGATCTTTAACGAGTACCTTACATCGTACAGGCTCGGGACCTCCATTTTACTTCCTATCCGAGGGATGGCATAGACAAGGATTTTTCACTCCCTTTAAAAAATCGTTCCCGCGAACTTTAGTATTGTAGGTTGTCATGTCAACTACTACACCACAGGTGCCCCCAATATATATGTTGATACTCTACTTGAATTAAGCAACAAGATATCCATGTTTGTACTTCTTAAATAGATTTTTTTTTTATACTTAATTCTGTCATTTGCTACTACACAAACTCAATTTTTTTTAAAGTAGACCAGTTCATATCAGTAAGAAATAAAATTTAAGAAGGTTAAATTTACCGTGGGATTTAGATACTTATTATAGATAAATAACATGAAGGCATATCGCTTACGATAAAAGAAAGGCTAAAGTTGTTTGAAAAAAATTATTTAGTCTGAGCGATAATTAGTCGATTGGAGACTTAAAAATTTGCTAAACGAAATATCGCGTGACCAGCAACTAGTAAATGTAATTGGATAGCAGGTTGAAGGTTGGAATGCACGCTCATCGGTGGCGTCGAGAAAACAAATCACGGAAACGAGAAATATTAGAGGTTGAGAGATGGTGAAGTAAATATTGGCTCAGCTGGGTACTTAGGTGCTAAGCAGGCGGGTGGAACTTAACAAAGCGTATTCGTAAGTATATATATATATATATATATATATATATATATATATATATATATATATATATCCCTAGAGTACTACCATCAACTTATCATAAGCTACCACTACTATTACTACCACTACGCCTATCAGGCGTATAATACTATTATCTCATTTTTTAACTGGGATTCTATCACTGGCATTTAAAATAAAATAATTCAAAATGTCTCAAAATATTTTTTATATTGAAATATAACAAATTTGTAAGGATTTGTAAGTATTTGTATAAATTTTTAAGTAAGGACCAGGTTCATAATTAGTTTTGCAGCTTTCAACAAAGTCGTCCCATATTGTCTTTATAGGGGCTAGTTTTGATTGTATTTTTCTTTCCTCCCAGGTATGGTGATCGTCAAACCTAAGGCAGTCTATAATAAAATTAAATCTAAATAAAGTCATTGTGGCTCGATATTTTATGCCGCATTGCGCTGGGTCAAAAAGAATTTTTGCTGAAAGGTGATTATTTTTCATGGCTCCTGATAAAATTATTAGGCCAATTACAGCCTTCAATTCATCGAGCTGCATGTTTTTGAGAGAGCTCAATGAAGAATCAGTATATTTATTTCTCTGCTGTCCACCATTCTAAAGGTGTCTGGGCATTTCTCCCATCATTTTTTGTCCGGGGACTGACATGTACGATATTTCTGAATGGGAATTTTCTGTTGACATTTTTTAAAGGAATTGTCGACCACTCAAAACACCCTCTCTTGCCTACTACTTTTTCCCCATCAATTTTTTCTATGTATTCATGTTTTTCAGACACATCAGCATCTCTTTTTATTTTCCTTGTTTCCCTTTCTCGTAGGTTAATTTTTCCTTTTGTAGACTGAATAGATTCTTGAATAACTTCTCCTACTTCTTCCTGATCGTCTTCATTCGTCTCTTCCACATAGTCGGGATCGATGTCTGAGTTGTCTGAAGCATACTCCACTTCATCCGCTTCCTCTTCATCATCAGAAGACATTGGCATGTTAAGTTCATTGATGATTTCCTCATCCGTCCAGATCCATTTTTTAAATTCTTAAAATCATATATTCATTGGTATTGCATATTGAGATATTATACATATATTGCATTGGAAATTAGAACTTCTAATTTCATTGATAAGCCTGAGAGACGCAGGAGACATGACTGGATATTGCTAACACTACGTCTGAAAGACGTATGGATATTTACGTGCATTGCTTAAACTACGTCTTAGAGGCGTATAAGTTAGAGAGTTTTTGATTACACTGATCTTGAATGACGCGCTTCGGTGCTCCCACTTCAGCGGCTTGGAGATGACAAATCAGGCTGTGCTTATTCGGTGGTGGGGAGGAGTAGGGGTTGAAACGAAAGGGGTGGGGGAGCGGCAAAGAATTATATACGCCTCGTAGGCGTATCGTTAGCGTTCTAGGGATATATATACTTCTTGATAAGGAATACATAAATAAATACAAAAGTTCCTATTTAGAAATTTAATGACTTGATGACCCAAGATTGGTTGGTTTAAAAATGCGCAGCACAATGAATTATAATTAACTAGCAGACCCTCGAGAACCATTCGCACCCTAAACTCCTTAAATCCCATTTAAAACCTACTTAAATCCCAATTAAGTACATATCGGATATTTAGTATCGTATAGTACCTATTTAGTGCGTCATGGGAATAGTTGAGGGTTGAAGTAAAGATAAGATGTGTTTAAATTGTAGATAATTTATTTTTTCAAACTCCAAAATTAGCGGGCGCAAGCGACGGTGCTGCTTCTTGACTGGAACTAGAGGAACGGGGATAGAAGCCGGGCCAGTACCAGGATTCATAGGGTTTTTTGGCGTTTTTAATTTATTTTTCCATAATTAATACCCGATTGAGCAAAATATTATTTGAAAAATGTATAATAGGTATTGCTCGGTCCCTCAGTGTTCAATTAGAAAATCAAAAGACGTGTCATTGCATTTATTTCCAAAAATAAAAAGCCTCTTAAAGATTAGATTGTAAAATTAAGAATAGATAAGCCTGTTTCGAAATATATGACGATACATTTTCAAGAAAATGACTATATTTATCCAGGTAAATATTAGTATTTGACATTTTATTATCCCAAAATGCTAGTTTTATGCAAATAACATTGGGACCATAGTGTCATAGATTTGTTTTCTTTTTTAATTTTCCCCAATATTATCTTACATCCGTTGCGCTAAATTGTTCCAAGTTTTCAATGCGATGCCTGAAAGTTTTGACGAATAAATAAATAATATGACAAAGAAACTAAGATGTCATAACAATGATTGTATGAATAGGTAATTAATGTTATTACTAATCGAAAAACGTAAAGTTACAATGATGTGTTTGCATTTACCAGAACTACTAGCTTTACACGTACAATTCAAGAAAATTGCCCATAATTATTAATAAATTTGATTTCCACATTTATTTGACGGGGCAGTCCTTTAAGATCGCTTGTTTGAAGGCACAAGGCTTGTTTTGTTTTTTAAAGATATTATTCCACGTGTAATATCCCCATCAATGCTTAAATTTTCACCTTACACGTTCAGTATTATTGTCAATACCATACTGTATTGTCAATATTATTGATAGTGTAAGGTCCGCTTCAAGGAAGATTTTTTTTATTTTTTTTTTTTATTGGTCCTCCCCTTCCCCGCCTGTTAGGCTATACGGGGTTTCCCGGGCCAGGGGCGTGGGTGGGGGATTAATGCCAAGTATTATTAAATATCCCCTGGCTCCGGGTTTTGAACTTGCTATCTTTCGGTTCTTAATCATATGTTGCCATGGGCAACGCGTATTTTATGACGCGTTAGCCCACTCGGCCATCCCACCAGCCTGCTTCAAGGAAGTTATGGACATCTATTAGAAAATCAACAACAACTGTGAGAACATTTGTTGAAATCGGGCGAATCGTTAGAAAGTTTATAATTGCGCCCCCCCAACAAAAAAGCAACAATAACAGCATCAAATTGAAATAAATGTACCGCCTAAATTTTCAGGGGTGAGAGCTCTAGTGCAAAGGATCACCATACAATATAACGAAACTGTGCAAATACTTTTTTATTTTAGTATTTTAGAATTAAAAAAAATATTTTTTTATTTTAGTATGAAAAAGAAAATAAGGGGTGATTTAGTTTATTTTCATTCTAAAATACTAAAATTTAAAAAAAAAAAAGTATTTTAATTTGTATTTAAAATACTTTAATTTTAAGTAATGCCCAGGTCTGAGTATAATAAAATCATGTTTGAACTAATCCTTTGCTTACGTTTCTTTCCTTCCCGTCAGTGATTCCCTCGTCAGTCCCCTCCCTTAAAGACATATAGGATAATTTTTCTTGACTAATAGTTCCTCCCCAAGGTCATCCGCCCTCGCCACTCGCACAGTAGCGAAAGGTTTAAATCCATATAAATTCCAAAGTTGGCGCTGAAAATTTGACCACAGTTCTTCTACTACCTACAGTTACATATTAAACCATTGCCACAGTAACGCAACGTAACGTAAACTTTTTATAAACAAACAAAGTCAAAATATCATACTTATTTTAGCAACGATTTCAAAAATTAATTTCTTCTCCAACTATTGATATTATTTAAAAATGATTAGTCCATAACAGTGCACATATAGATGACACACTATGTATTGGGAAATATTTTATTATTAATCTTATACAGAGTAGAAAAACAAATTTATGTTGGTAGAAAAGTACGTTTTTTTCAATCATTAAAAAGTTCAATTTTACTGGTACACACACATTTTAATTTTGAACTAGTTAAAAAAATATATTCTTTCCATTGTTCTACAAGTATCTTAGTATTCGAAAACCAAGAAAAAATTAGGTTTGGGCTACTTTCATTTTTGAGGTTTTTTTCCAGGTTGGACCACCGCGTATCGACAAAAAGTGGCCTTGAAAAATAATATATATATATATATATGATAGGAATAGTAGAAATAATTGTGAATGATTTTATCTTATGAATATTCTCATTTAATTTTCTTCATCGAATCTTCCGCTTTCAGAAGCTGATAAAGATAGAAGAAGAGGAATACTCTGTTAAAGGTAATTGGCAAAGGTGGTCCCCTCTGAGAGATAATTGGCTATTGGTCGGGGTGGCGCTTGGGCCCGCTAAAAGCACCGACCTCGAAATTCGACTCTAATCTCCATAATGGCCATTAGTGAATTTTATCATTGCAACCTAAGAAGGAGTAATTTCTTTTTTCTTTTTTTTAGCGAAATTTTATCAAAAGGTCCGTAAAAAGGGGATATCTGAGAATTAGGAACCTTCTATCATAAGAAGGTGATATTTCTTCCATGCGGCTTCTGTTTCCAACCCGACATATCAGATGAGGATTGCATCCGCTTTAGTAAACGTTACGTAGCATTTCCAAGTCTATTTAAACCTTTTCCAAGTCAAGTGAGGGTGAGATAGGTAATGATAAAAAAAGAAAGGTCTTTGATAGATGCCATTCTTCCAGTGATGACCTACGGTTGCCAAACTTGGTCATTACCAAAAGCCCAAGAAGTTTAGTTCATGGCGGAATAGCATCTAAAGAAGTATTGCGAATGTGAAGAGAAAGGACAGGGTGAGATGTGTGGAGCTTAAGAAACAAATAGGCCTTAAAGAAATTCTCAACCAAATAAGGAGAATAAAATGAAAATGGACGCCAAACAAACAGAAGAGGAAAAGAAGCTGATGGAATGATCCGTTCAAGTCCATGATGGGCCCTCCTCTGGTGGAGAGCTGCTATCCCTGCCACGGGATAGGGATTTCTGGAAAACGAAGTGGTCGGAACTCTCAAACCCCGCTTCGCAGTAAGACTAGTCATAAATTAAAAAAAAAATACTTACTCTTTATTTTTAAAATCTTACTCTTTTTCTGAAAAATAGAAGTTTTCTTTACTTTGGTTTGGCGTAGAAACAAAAATATGACATTTTCTTAATCAGCATTAAATTGTCTAAAATATGAGATAGGTCTAGTTACTTTAAATCCACTTTCAGTGGTCCTTTTAATGCGAATAACTCAATTATTAAAACTTAAATTTTTACTAGTTTTCGAAAATTCCTCACTCCCCACCGGAGCAACCTAGATGCCGTCAAATCCCCTAAAAACTGCGGAATTCAGTTAGCTATTTAGTGGTGTAAGCCTTGATACAATTGCACTTCTAAGTAGCCCAATAATGGGAATTGCGTGTGTTACAAATTCCTTCCCTTAAAAATGACTAGACCTATGTCATCTTTTAGAAAATTTAATGCTGATTAAGAAAATATCATCATTTCTGTTTCTAAGCTAAACCAAATTAGAGAAAACTGCCATTTTTCAGAAAAAAAGTAAGATTTTAAAAATAAAAACTAAAAAAATCTCAATCTCCTCAACGGATTGAGATAGGAAACCCGTTTCTGGGCCATTCTATCCCCTTTAGAACACAGTATTACCATTTTTTCACTATTTCTGGGGCACCGAGTATAATGCGGAAGGAAACACTCGCTAGCCTACGGACGGATGCGTTGGGCTTCGTTTATTCCGAAGGACAACGTTTAACTCACACATACACAGCCATATTTCCTTTTATTTAGTATAATCCTCGGGGACCATTTTCAAAAAATAATATCTATTTTTAGTCATTTTTTTAATGATAAACTATGGTGTATTTTTTTAAAATTTATATCTATATATATAATTCGTAATTATAGGAACTGACCATCAGCCCTAGGACTGGTGGGCAAAAAGAGACCACTAATTGAGCCATTAATTCCGGCGTGATGAGTGAACGTCAGCAGCAGAAGGCAGCGACTAATGGCCGCTACTAATGTCGAGAAGAATTATAATTCCTCTTAGCGGCTACTCAGTTTGTATAATTACTAGCATGGCTCATTCCGTGATAAGTTGGCCACAATTCTCTAGTAATTGTCCCTTCCTTTTGATCTTAATAACCCTAGGATTACCAAGGAGTATCTGACTTCTTAGTTTTATCAAAGGGGGGAAGCAGTAAGAACCCATAGCTTTATTTTTTTGTAATTTAACTCTTAGCAATTTAAAAAAAATCATGAGATTACAATATTTACATAAAAAAAGAAGATGTATTTACAAAAAAAAAAAATACCTACATAATATACATATAGAATTGTGTATAGGGGAGAGTGAGGAACAGTGAGAGACAGTTAACTGTTTTACAATTAGCTCCTAGACCAATTGCAAGGACCCAGTTCGTGTAGGATTTGTTGTAGTGTAGAATATTTGTCAAATAAGCTTTTCCAGTAAAGAAACCAGCATTGTAATACGTTTGTGACTGTTTTTGTCTCCTTTTTTTTGAGAAGCAAATAAACTTTTTTTTTGTGACTTGCTTTCTCGTTGACAGTGTGGGTACTGTTGTTCATTTTACCGCATTTTTGTTCATTCTGATTATAATTTATTAAAATAGGTTGTAGGGGTCACCAGCAGTATAGTGGTTAGCATGGCAACCTACTATATTGAAAGTCGCGGGTCCGCGTCCCGAGGTGGCCCTAGGATTTTTTAATGGGAGTAAAATATCGTTGGTAAGCTGTCCCTTGGGTAGGTGGTAAAATGGAGGTCCCGAGCCTGTACGATGTCAGGTACTCGTTAAAGGTCCATATCCTAATTATATGTGGATAGGCAAAATTTAGGACTCCCACTGTAGCATCGTCCGGTTAACCTTAGTTACATAAAAGGACGTTAAACAAAAAAAACAAATACGTGTCAACTAATTAAGTCTTTGTAATCTCTAAATATTATTTAAATGTACTCAAAACAAACCTGAAAATCAATTTCAATTAAATATTTAAATAAGTTTAGAGTTCAGATTCTACTAAACTCAAAAATCAGTTTTTTTTTTTTCTTTAGGCAAGATTTGTTATCAAATCCTATTTCGCCAAACATCACCCTGCTCCTATTTCTCTCACTCAAAGTCTATCTCCCTCATTCCACACGAGTGAGGGAGATAGGTTTTTGAGGTTGTATTAAAGTAGACCATTCCATGTCAGTCTCTTATCGACAAAATTTATGGGTTATTGAAATCCCTTGAAAACCTATAAATTAACTATAATATAACGTGAATCAAACTCACCTTTAAGGAAATATCAGTGGGTGAGGGAGATAGGAGAAGAAACGACACTCGCTGTTTTAACCGATATAAACACCCTCACAAGGAAACTAGAGCAGAACTTCTGTGAAAAAGGTTATCCTTGTTGAGGCGGGTATCTGTTACAATGTTGCAACTATATGTGAACCCTGGGGGCCGGGATTGCCGAGTGTACAAGGGCGCTTGCAATAGGTAATCAAAGTTAAGCAACGTTCATCATGGGTAGTACTTGGATGGGTGACCGCTCCATTCGAGTGACCGCCCGCCAATGAACGCCACGCAGTCCAAGTCTACCCCCACCCCCGGGTATGTGAGGCCCGTCAGCCCACTGGAGGCGACTCACACCGACCGGGCGTAGGAGTGATGAACCTTCCCCGTGTATCTCATCGAGAATCGTGGTGTGGTTTTCCAGGATGTCAGTAACCACCCGGAGGTTTAGTTCAGGGACGGTATGCTTCAGGGAAAGAAATATAGGTCCTCGGGGCCTGCTGATTCTGAGCTACCATAATCCTTGGACCTAGACCAGTTTGTCACTGTCCTTGAACCCGAGAGAAGGTGGGAAGGACACTGCCAAATTGGCCCCAATGTGATTGGTTATGGAGCTATGAGCAGTCTGCCGCTGTGCCATAGTGACCACGGCTTGCAGCAACGTGAGGTTTGGGCTGCCCCCCTCCAGGCTGTCTGTACTCCCGCACGCAAAACAAATGTCTGTAAGAAGACCACACTGCGCGGCCAAAGGTCTCATTAGGCCTAATGCGCCAACCAAAAAAAAAAAAAAAAAAAAAAAAAAAAAAAAAAAAAAAAAAAAAAAAAAAAAAAAAAAAAAAAAAAAAATTTAGCATTGTCCGATTAACCTTACTGTCATAAATTGCGTTAAATAATGAATAACAAAATAAAAATCTGGTGCGTGTTCGCAACACACCAACTTACATTGGGAATTAATGCATTTTGTTTTTGCCACTTCTCAAATGAACAGAACGGGTTTATTTATTTAACAATGGTCTGTCATTAAAGGTGTACTCCGCATGCGTGGGCTGAACGAGTTTTATGAGTTGCCTGAATATTTTTCTTTTTCTCTCCTCTCGTATGTTTTCTTTATTTTTATCATATCTCATATTTAGCCATTTCTTATTTTTAGGCGTAACGAGAGACAGTTACTTTCTCCATAGAAACAAAAACAAAGGTACTTTATAGGAAACAAACAAACAAAAAGGCCCCTACCACATTTAAGCCCCTCAGAACGTTCTTATAAATATAAAGCTTATCTGATATTAAAGAAAACCTAATTCTCATTAAACATGAAGAATTTGATTAAAATCATTAAAGCCGTTTTTGAGATATCGAAAAAAAAGTGAAAATTGGAAAAAAAGGTATGATATAAAGTGCCCCCTACGTTTGACCAATTTTCATGAAATGTTGGGTGTCACATCTTTGGCATATACATACATCAAATACCCAGTTTGATCAAAATCGTGAAAACCTTTTTTGAGTAAATTAAAAAAATACGTGAAAATGATACAAAATTTATTAAATAAAGTCCCCTCTCCGGTTGATTAATTTTTATGAAATTTTTACAGTCATATCTCGGGCATATTAATACATCAAATACACAGTTTAATCGAAATCGTTTGACCCATTTTTGAAAAAATTGAAAAAAAAAACATATAAAGTTATTAAATAAAGTACCCCATCCCTTTGAGCAATTTTGATGAAATCTTTGCTGTCACATCGCGGGCATATACATACACTAAATACCTAATTTCAGGGTCGCACGGTTTATAGTTTTTGAGCTAGTCTGATCACACACACACACAGACCATTTTGCGGCACTCGGTTATTTGGACTGAGAGGACCCCAAAACGTGTATTTCCGTTGAAAACCGGAAGTCGAAATTTTCCACGATCACAATACTTCCACTTACCATATATTTCAAATAGATATAGGTAAGTGAATGTAAAAACAGGCTGTAAAAAAATTTGTAAAATAAATATAAAATATATTATTTTTTCATTCCGGTATAAAAGTATCATCATGAGGGCAAATTATTCGAGTCAGGTACAAAGTAATTTTAAGTTCACGCTTGAATCACTATTGCGAAAACAATGAAAAATTAATGATAATGAATCAAGGTAGGTACTAATATTAAATTCAAGGGAAAGCTGAATAAGCAACATTAAAAATGAAAAGTCTCAACAATATCCTCTTTTTCTTTGAAATATGTTCCTAAAAAGGGGAAAAATAGAAATGGCCTCTTTTGATGAAAAATTGCGGAAATAACGATTGTGAGTTTTCATTTTTTTTTAAAGCGTGAATGGAATTTAAATATTTTATTTTTTACTTTAATATTGCAAAACATGGAACCGATTTAACTTCTTTTTTTTTAGTAAACGTCACTTTATGTTACTATGGATAATCAGACGAATCTCATTTTTTTTTATTTTACGTTTATTGTAGTATTTTTTATTTTACTAATATTGCAGTATAGAAATATATATCATTGTATATATACTACGCAGGTTTGAGTTGTCGGAACATTTTATTGATGATAAAACTTAACTGATATTGCAATCATATATTTCTATTCAATTCGAAAGCGTAAAAAGGACTAATTAAATCGAAAGAGTAAAAATTAAAAAAAAAAATTAAAATTGCCCCCCCCCCAACCCTGTTTTCGGCCTTCAAGTATCGTACCTAGAAGGCATACTAATTGCACGGGAACGGACTACTAGGCAGTATAAAAATTGCTATATTAAATCGAAAGAGTAAAGAGGACTGATAATCGAAGTATTAACAAAATTAAAAAAAATCGAGCGTAGCTACGGCTCTAAGGATAGAAGCTAACTATCGGTGATGGAAATTGGATGAGGCCGAAAATAGGGGGGTAGGTGCGGATTTTCGCCCCCCCCCCCTCCCTTGACTACCACGACCGACTTTGTCCATGCTAGCTCTAGTTAGTTCTTGCGAACTTCAAATTTTCAAACCGTACTTAATTCGTTTTTTTCGTGACTAGTTACCTCTCGCATAGGTAATTAGTCCAAAAATAGAGAGTTAGAAGTTAAAGGAAATAAGAGTTAGAAGCTCTTATCTCATTTCTTTCTTTTTTTAATATAATTTTTTCTTTGTCTTTGTTCTGTTTTTTTTTTTTTTTTTTTTTTTTTTTTTTAGAAAATATAAATATTACTAAACCAACCTGTAAATAAGTGTGTACATATGTGTATATTATAAGATGCAGAAACTAGCTTCTTTTCACTCGATTGAACATTTAATGTGTATTCTTTTTATTTTTATTTATTTAAACTAGAGATTTTCTAATTATTTTTATCAATTCAATTTGTTACTTAAACTTCAAGACTCTAAAGCCCTCTCTGTATTTTATTTAATTTTAAGGGATATGTCCCAGAACAAATGAATAAAGAATTTATTATTATTATTATTATTAAAAAAATCTTCATTAGGTAAGACTATAGATTAGAGAGGGGGGCGGGTTTTATCCGACCCCACCAGGCACCGCCACTATTGCCAACTCGTTCCCCGCGCGCTGTAGTCAGCTCTCGCACACGTTTATTTTCATTAACTAATCACTATGTATTATTTACTGTACTATTATTAGTATTATTCACTATGTACACAGTATAGTATTATTTAACTGTCTTATCAAAAATTTTTAGAGCGAAGAAGCAATCTGGCGGCTGTATGGACTCACTAACCTGACGTCAAAAAATGTATAATGTTAACAATGAAAAATCGTTAACCACGTCAATCTCACTCCCTACACTTGCCACACAAGGGGCTAGGTATCGATTATCTCGAATTTTTATTTTACACTAACTGACTGGATAAATTATTGAAAAAATATTTTTGCCTCCAGTATACTCCTCTTTTCGACAATGCTTCGATGGAACAAAAACATAAAATCCTATAAACATACATTTAATAGTTTTATTTTTTTCTAGCAACCTCTAAATTTTCCTCAATAGCCATCCAAAACCAGGAAAAGGTGTATTTTGCGTTTTACAAAATTTAAGAAAACACAGATACAACATAGCTGCCTGACTAACTTAATTTTTACTTTCACTTACCTATATATGAAATGTATAGTAAGGGGAAGTATTGCTATCGAGAAAAATTTCGACTTACGGTTTTCAACTATTTCCGTTGAAATAGAAAACGTTTTGGGGTCCCCTGAGTACAAATATCCAATTCCCGCGAAATGATCTGTGTGTGTGTGTGTATGTGTGTGTGTGTGTGTTTGTGTGTGCCCAAAAACTAAAAACCGTGCGAACCTGGAATTGAGTATTTAGTGTACGTATATGCCCGCGATGTGACAGCAAAAATTTCATCAAAATTGGTCAAACGGAGGGGGCACTTTATTTAATAACTTTTTAAGTTAATTATTTGTTTCATGTTAACTAAATGAAGTTTTCAACAAATATATAGAGAATTATAAAATTAGACGACTTGGAGTATTATGCTTGCATTGCCGAATTATCACAAGTTAAAACTTTTATTTAATAATAAAAGAATTAGTGTTGTTTATAGATCAAATAGAAATAAGAAAGAAATGTGGAAAAATGTGTGACTTTGAGAGGTGGCAATTAACAAAACACATGAATTTCTAATCTAAGTAAGTTGGTAAGTGAAAGTTGTTAGTTGCGCGCACGCACCAGATTTTTTTTTCATCAAACAACACTTGTTCCTTGAAGAAAATTGTTTTTGGTGGAAATTCCTAGAGTATTTTTATACTTTCTTATTCCCTAAAATACGTTTGTTAATCAAGTAAACTCTTTAATCTTTTAACGATAATCAGTTCATGAGAGTATAAAGGTTGACATTGCGTGAGATATTTATAAGGTGAGAAAATCTGTAGCCACTTCAACGCAAAGCATGAAAAAGTTCAAAACTCCCTACAACTTTATTCCCTACATGAGGTGAGATGAGATTATAGAACTCTAGTTGTAATGGTTAGTATGTAAACATGATCAATCCCAACCAAGTTTGGGTAAAACTAAGGCCAAAGTAAGGCAGGCCACTCACACGATGTGGTGATGAGTCTTCTTACTTTGTTTACCCAGCGCATAATTGTAGATTATCAAAAATTTGGTAGTTTTTTTTTTAATTATGTTTTTCCTTTTTTAAATAGATCTTTTATAATACAGGGTGTTTCGGAATTGCACGGCACTATTTTAGGTACGTGTTCTCTAACACAAAATAAACCAAAAAGTTCATATTAACATGTATCTCAAACTCATTTATTAAACAGATATCAAAGGTTAAAGATTTACTATTACTATTTATTTATTATTATTACAACATTTAGAGTAAATGTTCAAAGGCGCCTCCGTTTTGTTGAATGCAACATTCAGCACGACGAATCCATGCTTCTGGCTCTTCGTATAGCATCAGGATGGTGGTTGATAGTTACTGCGGCTTCCACGATCCGATTTCTTAGCTCTTCTTGCGTGTCAACTGCCGCAGAATAAACCATAGACTTCATCCAGCCCCACACAAAATAATCTAATGGCGTTAAATCCGGAGATCGTGGTGGCCATTTAACAGGTCCGTTTCGACCAACCCATCGGTCTCCATAAGTTGCATTTAAATAATCACTGACACTATGAGAAAAGTGAGCTGGAGTACCGTCATGCATAAACCACAGCCTTTGCCTAATGCCTAGCGGAATATCTTCTAGAATATCATGCAGATTATTTTGCAAAAAATGCAAGTAAGATATACCTGACAGCCTAGGTGGCAAAAAGAAGGGGCCGATGATTTTGTCGCTTAGAAGACCTCACCAGACATTTAAAGAGAATGTATGTTGGTAATGTCCAACAGCAGTCATATGAGGGTTTTCTTCGGCCAAAGTATGGGTATTTCGAAAATTAAGAATCCCGTTTCTTGTAAAGCAAGATTCATTAGTAACCAAAATGCAGTTCAGGAAGTTAGGATCTCGTGTGCATTGTCGAATTAACCACTGGGAGAAATTTCTGCGCTTGTTATAATCTTGTGGTAACAAATCTTGCCTACTTGATACGTGAAATGGATATAATTGTAGTTCGCGTAAAGTTCCCCATACGCTGGTAGAGGAAACATCGAAACGACGTGACAATCTTCTGGTACTAGTAGTAGGAGATAACTGAACACCATCGAGTATTTCTTCTTCTACGTTTGCAGTTCGTCGAAATCGTTGTCGACCGGCGTTCACTCGTATAGGTTTTAGCGTACCATTATCCCTAAGACGTCTTTCAATGGCCTCAAACGTTTTACGATTTGGTATTCTTCGGTTAGGAAATTTTTCAAGATATCTTCGAACAGCAGCAGCACCGTTTGTATGTACCTCGCCATAAGTTAAAAGCATGTCTGTTTGTTCATCAAAAGTGAATAAATTTGTGGTATCTCCCATGATAATCATAAATTGAACTGTGTCACAAGATTCACTCACACTAAAACACACAGAACTAGACAAACAGATGAGCAACTACTGTCATTGCTTATCGTTCATTTGTTTATCAGGTGATTAAAACCTTTTATTTAGTATTAAACACGTTAAACGTTGTACAGTCAGTCTTAATGCAGTAAATAAATAATAAATCTTTAACCTTTGATAACTGTTTAATAAATGAGTTTGAGATATATGTTAATATGAACTTTTTTGTTTATTTTGTGTTAGAGAACACGTACCTAAAATAGTGCCGTGTAATTCCGAAACACCCTGTATAAGTAGATCTTTAAAAAATACTTCTTAGTTATACTAAAATACTAGCAGACCCAGCCACGCGTTGCTGTGGCTCAGTAGTCATATCCTAATATTTTTAAACAAATACAGTCGTACCAATATTCATTAATAAAGATGAAAACCTTTTAGCTAATCAAAATCCAACGTGATTGAGAATAGAGAATATTGCACCATTTAAAAGTATTTGGTAAGAAATATAGGAAAGCTAAAGTTTTTATTTTTTTCATCTCATATTTCAATTTAGTTTGATTAAAAAAGAGCTGATTGTGTTTACGACTCACAGCGCTGCCTACACTATCGCCCTTTTTGGATGCACCGGTATATACTAACTCGAAATTGCTATAGTTTTCCACTAATTTTAAAAAGGATGACTGAACTTCTACCGGGTAAGTTTTGGTAACCTCAGCCATTGATCTATTGATTATTGGCCTAACCTCAACTTGGTATTGTTAGTTTAGCGACGGGTTTAATATTTCTGAGGGTCATGCCAATCTTGGTTAACGCGTCATATATGTCCTTTTGATTGGCGTTTTTCTCAATTTCTTTGAGACCTCCATTTCCCGACCCTTCGGAAAATAAGTGTTCGGTAGGAGGGTGGTGTCCTGAAGCTTTTAATTTAGCAATATATTTGAGTGATAAGAAATCTCTTCTTAAAGAGGTTTTTACATAATACAATTAAGAATTTTTATTTATTCAAGTACTAATTTGTTCAAAATGTTTTGGGATAACCTGTTTTTTTTGTTTGACACAAACCAAAGATTTGATGGTTTCCTGACACGCGAGCAGGCGATGCCCACGTGAGGTACGCCATTTCCCATGGGAAAAACAAGGATTTTCAAAGTCCAAGTGGACATTGTTTGCCCTTGCGATTTGTTTATGGTCATGGCAAAAGCCAAACGAATAGGATATTGAAACCTTTTAAATCTTATTGAAGATTCTGACGGTTTACAGGGGAATAGGTGGCAACAGGGCGATATCTCCTATAAACCTTCCAGGCAACATTTTTGCGTCAATAACATTTCCTGTGATCCTTTTAATGACCAAACGTGTACCGTTGCACAATTGAGGTGGATTTGAGTTACGAAGAAGAATAATCGGTCAGCCAATCTTCAACTGGAGATTGTTAGGGTGTATATCCAGGGAATTCAAAAATTCAGATGGGAAATTTACAGCTTCGTTTACATCTAGAACATTGTCAATTGATTTTGGAAGTTTATTTCATCGAAATAAAAATTTTTTGCTGCCGAAATAGCACGACTACCACCCATTTATAGTCCAAATAATTGTTCAAAATATCAGAAAAGACACTTTATATTAGTTCATTTTTCGTCTCTACAACAGTGGAGAAATTTTCTGGTAATTTGATAAATTTTGAATTTCGATGCAGCTCTATTTCACCGTTTCCAATATAGAACAATTGTTTAGGAAATATATCTGCCTATGGATCATTTTGCAGTAGTACTCTCATATTTAGGGTGGATAAATCTGAAACTTGCTGTTTATCCGAATAACAGTTATTCCTGTTTAGTAGAGGTGTAATAATCATTATATGTAAAATTTAAAAAATGCAGCGGAGATTTGTAATCCTTTCTTAATCAACAATAATTTAAAGATAAATAAAAAAATGTATTCTGCTGAAATTAACACCGAAATATCATTCCCAATAATATCCTACTTTAAATTAAAGAAAGGATTAATATCTTCGCTGACTTTTCTTAAATTTTACACATAAAGATAATTAGAACTCTATTGAACAGGGATTGAACAGGCCTCTATTCGATTGGGATTAAATTTTCTCTACTTTAAATTATTGTTGATAAAGTAGGAGTTACAAATCTCCACCGACATTTTTTAAATTTTAGAGCACGGGATAAAAATATTAAAAAGATCTGGTAAAATAAAAAAAAACCATGTCAAAGGGATGGGCATTTTCGTTAGAAGAAAAATTGCACATTTGCTTTTGGCTGGAATATGGAGAGTCGAAGAGAGATCTTGCGTAGGAACTGAATGTAAGTCATTCAGTTATTTCACCAATATTGAAAATAAGGGACAGCATTCGGGGACTAGTTGAAAGGGGTAAATCGTTCAAGACAAAAAAAAAAAATAAAAAAAAATAAGGAGAGCTCCTTGCGAACATTGATTGGCTTTCTTCAGTATGGCCATCAATTTGTGAAAATTACGATGATTCAGATATTTTTAAAGCAGATGAAACTGGTATTTTTCATAAGGTACTGCGTGATCGGACACTACATTTTAAGAGGGAGAAATGTTCTAATGGAAAAATCTTCAAATGATAAAATAACAGTTTCGGTGGCAGCCAATATGACTGGGACAGAAAGACGTAAACTTTTTGTAATATGAAATATGTATTTGTAAGAAGGCTATCATTACAATCAGCTGTTAAAAATGGCCTAGATCTGATATAACGACCGGCGTCGTTATAAGAAATATGTCGGATGTAACGACGATCGCCTATAACGACGAAGTTTTTACGGTCCCTTCAATGTCGTTATAAACGATATCCACTGTATACGTGTGTACTTTAATTAACACGTTAGCTGCGAAGCAAATAAACTGGGATTTTCGTTAACTGCGACGAGGGGTCAAATGACCCCATGCTACCAAACCTCTAAACTGCGTCAAGGGGCTGATTGACCCCTTGTCCCTTAGACATTAAAATTAACTCTCTGTAAACATTGATAAATGTTTTAAAGTGAAATCCATTTTTTTTACAAATACCTGACGTACTAGAATTCGTAACAGAAGCAGGGTTGAATTCTGTTGCTTCTGAATATATTTTTTTATTACTTATTTTTTCCACAACATCTGTGTTATACTAACAGTAATTTTTTTCTTTCCTTTTACGTTCAATCATAAAATGTTTACTATATGGTTTTAATTTACTTAATTGTCAGCATATATCATTCATGAAAGGAAGTATTCAGATATCAAAAATAAAACCAAACCTATGTTTTTATTATAAATAAATGAACATAGGTGTAGCTTTTGTGTATTTAAAAAAATAAACCTAATTATTACAAATTAAATTATTAAAAAAAATAACACGTGAAAACTACATTTTATAATGTTTATCATTGAAGCACTGCAAGCAAAGAGACGGTTGTCGGCACAGTCGTCATAGTATGTCCGGACCTTCTTCACCTTTTTTTGGGCTTCTGCACTGCTCATAGCTGTTCTTAGCTTTTCATAACAGCCCGTACATTTCTTCCTTATATGAATCATAACTATCTTCAAAACTTGAACTAGTTCCTTCATCTTTGCTTGAAGTTGAATTCCGCTATGAAAGGGCTAAATCGGCAAGTTTCTTACCACGTGAATACGTATCGAAATTATTTACTGAATCGAGACAAATAAATGAGAGCTCAGGTGTCAAAAATACTAAGTAGAATCAGTCGAAGAACAAGAAAGGAAGGTGAATCTGTGATTCACCCTTAGATAAATGTGATTCACGGAAAATTAACTGTCGCTTTCACCGCTTTCAAACATTTACGGAAATAGAAAAAATATTTTTTATTTACATATTCATTAATATTTGATATAATATGCTAAAACAATAGTAAGATGAAGTGTAATGAGCATTAAAAGACCAAGGGGTCATTTGACCCCAAGGGGTCAATTGACCTCTTACATTTTTTTTCGATATATAAGTAGTATTAAGTAGTGCATTATAAAAAGAAATAAAAAATCTGAAAAATATTAAAACAGGATGCGTGACAAGCATCGCAGTTAACGACAAATACACGTTTAATGGCTCGCAGTAAAGGAAGCCACCGCAAGGGGTCAAATGATCCCTCGTCGCAGTTAACGTGTTAAGTGGGATATAGTGTTATATATCAATTTTATAATGTTACTTTTTTAAGTCCTTATCAAATATATCTAGTTTTCATAAACCACAATGATAAATAGACAAACTTTTATTTCAATAATTTACGCTCCAGTCGGAAATCCAATTTTAAGGAGGAATTTATAAGTTTTGATTGGCCCTATCTCCCCCGACTCTTTAACCTATATTCTTAAAAATTGTTCTGCAATCGAGATCTTCTTTAAAAAATCCTTTGAATATAAATATCTCATTTCGCGGTCGGTTAAACCCGACCTAGACTGGGTAATCGTGTCGTCCCCATACTTTGCGAAGACTATTTCATCCGGAAGTCATCCTAATATAAAATCCTCTGGGATAAGGGAGAAAATAGAACGAAGTCTCTTGGTCTATCGTCTATGCAAAGGTCACCTATAGGTCGACTTATATACCAGAATAAGTTCGCATTTGTGAGAAATAGGGATTACCTAGGGGTAAAACTAAGTTGGAGCCAATCAATATTTCTCCATGTTTCGGACTTAAATTATTAAATAAAAAAATTTGTAGTTGTTAGAAAAACATTCAAGATTAATGCAAACGTGAATTGAAATATTCTGTAACACTTTATATACACAATAGTTAAACTAATATACTAAGAAAGATAAAAAAAAAAAAAAAAAAAAAAAAAAAAAAAAACCTTGTGGGCTATTGGATATAATTTTTAAACTATAATTTTTTAAAGGCATTGATAATAAATTCCAAAAAAATAATCTTTTTTTTCTTTTACGTACCAGAAAAAATCCCACACTTACAGACTTACCTCAATAAAACTGACACATGGACAGATTTCTATACAACACAAGGAGTCACAGGACACGCAGCTGTGAACAGTTACCTTCATAGGTTTAAAATCAGGGACTCGCCATCGTGTCCCTGTGACTTCACACAAGAACAAACCATTCACCACCTAATACATGAATGTAGACTACTTACTGACTACAGAAATTCGCTAATAACAAAGGCTATACAGAAACTGGGACGATGGCCTGTAGAAAATCACTTATTATTTGAAAAAATATTTGCAGACGCGAAACTATTTTTTAAAAACGCACTAAGTAAAAAAAAAAAAAAAAAAAAAAAAAACTTGTTCTATTTTGCTGCTGAACGCTATTAATCTAAGTTATAATAATTTCTCTACTTTATGTTTTCAAGTGTCATTCATTTATTATTTCAAGTTTGTGTTTACTGTAGGTTTGGTATTTGATTATATGTTCTGTTTATGTTATATGTTTAAATGTAGTTATGAATGTAAGTGCTTATCTATGTTTTTATGTTTTAATATGTACATACATGTTTATATGTGTTTATATGTTTCAGTATATGTAAGTATGAATGTATGTACGTAAGTTCGTCAATATTAATGTAAAAGGTATTTATTGTATAGTTGCTGAACGCTAATATTTTGTCTAATCTTTTTTTCTTCACTTAATCATTTGCTTCTTATTGTCATCTTTCATTAGGCTTTGTTTTGTTTTATTGAAGTTTGTTTATTATTTTTTTTAAATCATATTACTTGTATAAAACTATAATATAAATACATCACCTCTAACATGTGTCGTTGTTGATGCTGCAGAGGTCTATGCACCGATATCGCTGGAGGCGGCCTTCTGCGGTACCACCGGCGACGCAACTAACATGTACATTGTATACAGAAATGTATGGTATGTACAGTATACAAAATAAACTCCCTTCTGGAAGGGTTACTGTTAGAAGGAAAATATTAAAAAAAAACCTACCAGAAAACACAATTTTCAAAAGTTGAAATTAGTTAGATATCTTATATATATTTAGTTATGAATTTTAGAAATCATATAAATAACATTTCTAATAACTTGGAAAAATAAATTTCAATTCTCTCTATGTTTTTTTTTTCAAAATCCACCTTTTTATACATATGTGAATATTGCAATCACATGGTGTTAATTAACTCTAAATAAAATTTAAAACAATTATTTAGAGTTAATCTATAAAAATAAAGATGAAATTCTGTTTGTTTGTTGGTCCATATTAAAATTGCATAACTTCAGCCGATCTTCAGCTGATATTCTTTATTCTCCAAATTTGATCTCGTTTTACATTGGTTTTTACGAAATCGACCGTTTGGGTCGATAAGAGTCTTAGTTTATAGATTAAAAAAATTAAATTCTCCGGGTGAAACCGGTATATACAGCTAGTTAACAATAAAATGAAGTCATGGGTTTTTCTTTTACGTACCAGAAAACACAATTTTCAAAAGTTGAAATTAGTTAGATATCTTATATATATTTAGTTATGAATTTTAGAAATCATATAAATAACATTTCTAATAACTTGGAAAAATAAATTTCAATTCTCTCTATGTTTTTTTTTTTTTCAAAATCCACCTTTTTATACATATGTGAATATTGCAATCACATGGTGTTAATTAACTCTAAATAAAATTTAAAACAATTATTTAGAGTTAATCTATATAAATAAAGATGAAATTCTGTTTGTTTGTTGGTCCATATTAAAATTGCATAACTTCAGCCGATCTTCAGCTGATATTCTTTATTCTCCAAATTTGATCTCGTTTTACATTGGTTTTTACGAAATCGACCGTTTGGGTCGATAAGAGTCTTAGTTTATAGATTAAAAAAATTAAATTCTCCGGGTGAAACCGGTATATACAGCTAGTTAACAATAAAATGAAGTCATGGGTTTTTCTTTTACGTACCAGAAAACACAATTTTCAAAACTGGAATTTAGTTAAATATCTTATATATCATGAATGATCAATTTTAGCAAACTTGGAAATGACATTTCTAATTATCTATAAAAATGACTTCCACTTCCCTCTATATTTTATTTTTTCATCCACAGTTTTTTAAATATGTAAATATTGTAATCTCATGAAATAAATTAAAAAAAAAATGTTTAGAGTTGATTAACAATAAATCTATGCGTTCGTCGACCTAAAACCAAGAAGTCCGATTCCCCTTGGTAAGCCTAGAATTAATTAAAAATCTCGGCTTTGGCTGCGTAGTCCATTCGAAATGAACATTACAAAGAGGAGATTAACTTATACAAAGATGGTAAAAAGATTTTTTGGGTCTGGCTTTTTTTCCTGCTATAGAGAGTGCAATTTAAACAAGTCCTCTTTTATACAGCTGAGGTTGTCAAATCACTAAGGACCATCTCTAAGCATAACTTATAAATTAAAAAAAATTATATATATATTTTTTTTTTTTTTTTTTCGGTTGGCGCATCAGGCCTAATGAGACCTTTGGCGGCGCAGTGTGGTGTTCTTACAGACATTTGTTTTGCTTGCGGGAGTACAGACAGCCTGGAGGGGGTAGCCCAAACCTCACGTTGCTGCAAGCCATGGTCACCATGGTACAGCGGCAGACTGCCCATAGCTCCATAACCAATCACATTGGGGCCAATTTGGCAGTGTCCTTCCCACCGATGGCGTCAGCTCTCTCGGGTTCAAGGACAGTGACAAACTGGTCTAGGTCCAAGGATTATGGTAACCCAGAGTCAGCAGGCCCCGAGGACCTATATTTCTTTCCCTGAAGCATACCGTCCCTGAACCAAACCTCCGGGCGGTTACTGACATCCTGGAAAACCACACCACGATTCTCGATGAGATACACGGGGAAGGTTCATCTCTCCTACGCCCGGTCTGTGTGAGTCGCCTCCAGTAGGCTGACGGGACTCACATACCCGGGGGTGGGGGTAGACTTGGGTTGCGTGGCTTTTATTGGTGGGCGGTCACCCAAATGGAGCGGTCACCCATCCAAGTACTGACCACGATGGACGTTGCTTAACTTTGATTACCTATTGCAAGCGCCCTTGTACACTCGGCAATCCCGGCCCCCAGGGTTCACATATAGTTGCAACATTGTAACAGATACCCGCCTCAACAAGGATAACCTTTTTCACAGAAGTTCTGCTTCCCGGCCCCCGGAAAAACATTAATTAAAATATAAAAAAATTATATATATACATATATATATATATATATATATATATATATATATAATATACTAATACTAATGAATATATACCAACTAGCCACATTTTACTAACTTTTAAAAAGAATATTGTAAAAACAAAACATATCATGCCAAACATAGGTTTAGAATAGTTACAGACTTGTTGCTAACACTAACTAACAGTTGGAACAAACTGTCATAGTACATGTTTGTGACTATGATGTTCGACTACTCTGACACAAAACCTTCGATACTGTCCCTCTTACGACTAAATATAAGGAGCGATGGACTGGAGAGTAACTAGGAATGAAAAATTTCAAAACAATTGGCATGACAATCAACATTACATTGGAGGGCCTGTAATTCTTGACATAGTGTCAAAAATACCAGTGAACGACAAAAATGTGGTGACTATATCTTCCAATCAGCATGACATCGAAACCGTCCAGCAGGCCAATAGGTGGAGTGCTGCGAAAAAAAAGAAGGTACTTATTGACCAACCTTTTTTTGTGGCCCAGTAATGATGCTGGATGAAAATATTTCAAAATTCCGAGTCAACATCCAATCAAAAAAATGCAATGCAGAAAACCAGCAGCAACCAAACGACCGAGGCTTCACACACGCGTTTCGAAGAGAGTTCCTAATGATGTTAGGCTCGAGGGACATGTTCATATATTAATTTCAAGTCCAACCCAAATCCGGTGTTGTACAACAAATCAGCCGTTAAAAATATACAACAAAAAAATGTAATGTTGATTGTCATGCCAATTGTTTTGAAATTTTTCATTCCTAGTTTTATCTCTTAGATATTACTTCTTGTCATGCAAATGTGTTTTATTATGTAAATTATAAAATTCTTTTTGTAGTTTGTGAATAAAAGTAATTTTAAAAAATGATTATTAATTTATAATGGACATGTACCCTTTCGTTCCCACTGCCCCAATTTTGGGGCGGGGGGCAAAATCCCCCCCAGGCGATGTTTTTGGGTTGATACTTAGCACGTACACTACTAATGGGCTAATTTCATAACGTACTGAGTTTAAATCTGAAATATTAATTTTTGAAAAGTTGGGATGAAATGGGTTAAGGAGAACATTTTCGGTCATATATAATTTAATTATATTATATTAATCCCTTCGTTTGCGAGTTGTAAGCGAAAAGCGTCCCTCGGATATGACGTAAAATATAGGACGTCAAGTACTCGTTAAAGATCCATATCCTAATTATACGTGGATATGCAAAATTTAGGACACATCTGTAGCATCGTCCGGTTAACCTTAGTTGCATTAAGGGTCGTTAAACAAACTCAATACGTGTCAACTAAGTCTTTTTAATCTCTAAATATTATTTAAATGTGCTCAAAACAAACCTGAAAATCAAATACAATTAAATATTTAAATAAGTTTAGAGTTCAGATTCTACTAAACTCAAAAATCAGTTTTTTATTTATTTATTTTTTTTCTTTAGGCAAGATTTGTTATGAAATCCTATTTCGCCAAACATCACCTTGCTATTTCCCTCACTCAAAGTCTATCTCCCTCATTCCACACGAGTGAGGGAGATAGGTTTTTGAGGTTGTATTAAAGTAGACCATTCCATGTCAGTCTCTTATCGACAAAATTTATGGGTTATTGAAATCCCTTGAAAACCTACAAATTAACTATAATATAACGTGAATCAAACTCAAGGAAATATCAGTGGGTGAGGGAGATAGGAGATGTAACGACCCTCACTGTTTTAACCTATAAAAACACCCTCACAAGGAAACTAGAGCTGAACGTCTGTGAAAAAGGTTATCCTTGTTGAGGCGGGTATCTGTTACAATGTTGCCAACAATGAATTGTAATGAAATAAAGGTTTCTAAAGTATTGAGGCCCGATTTAAAAAAAATGTGAGGGAGATAGGATGCATATATGGGACAGGTAGATTATGGATCATAACTTTTTTTTCCCTAATAGGTAAAGAGCAATATATCCAAAAACCAAATAATTAAGACCTTCTAACAAGTATGTTAAAAATTAAGTTATAAATAAAAGAATACATATCTTTTTTCCGCCATCAAAGTCAGCAACTTGAGCTGTGGGACAGGTGAGGGAGATAGATATTGACATTTTAAGTGTAAATTTAGGCCTATAAACAGATTGTTACTGAGATAAAAACTCTTGAACAAAAAGCTGAGGTTTTCTATTAACCAGTGAATGCAATTGAATTATTAGAAATTTCACGCAAATAATATAATCTCATTGGGGCATAAATTCGTATGTATTGGGTGAATGGCCCATATATCGTTTTTTACCTTAAAAACTATTTTTGTTTGGCTATTGCAAATGTTGATCAGAACAAAACGACGAGGCAGAAACTTGAACGTATAGTTCTCTCAACTAACGGAACCGAGATATAACAGTGTGAATGAATAGATCGGCAGGATGTTTCCTCAGGAATCGGCGGAGGTGATGTTCAGGGAGAGTTCTATTGTGTTCAGAACAAGGAATAGCCAATCAGAGAAGTTATCGTTACGGTTGGAATCAGTAACTGTTGTAATAGAAGCTTTGTTGTCTAAAACTTCTATTCTCTAACAGTTGGAATAAATTGTCACAGTACATGTTTGTAAATACGATGTTCGAGAACCATCTACGCCGGACCAGAACCTTTGTGGCCCGACTTCTTAGCAGTGGTTCTCTCGTTACTAAGACTCTCTCTAAATATAACTTACTATTTTAAAAAATAAAGATTTTTTGATTATTTAATTGTTCAGGCAAGTTAGGCCTTAAAAATAAAAACCTTTCGCTTCCTCGATGAAGAAAGTATGGCCTGTGCTCAATGCTCCTAGTTCTATTGATTAATGTAATAAAAATGTATAAATAATAAGAGAATAACATAAAGGATATTTTACATAAAGTTTACCTTTGAAATTTAGAAAATATTAGCTTAATTAATAAGAAGAACAAAATAATATGAATGAAAGGAAATGAAGAAAATTCTCTGATATTTAAAGCTGAAACAATATGGGAGAGCGGGGTTGGTTGGCATAGGGGGTAGGTTGACCATTGGCTTATAGTTTCCGTCACACCTGTTGTGAAGGCCCCAACATTACCAACAGTACCACGTGACCCGTTCGACCTCGGGAGTATTGTCCTGAGTTTTCAATCCGATGCTAACAGTGTAGATAAGAGTGTGTTCATTGATTGATTTTACAAAATGTAACTAAATTTATATATTTTCAGTAAAGTTGATTTAAAGGCATCGAAAAACATTTGACTCCGATTCTGTTCACATAGCCCCAAGCTACTTTGAAAAACCTAACCTTTCGACTAACCAGTTTCTTGTTTGATTGTTCTCCCCTGTCCATCTTTTATATGATCTCTCATATGGGGTTAGTTGGCTCTCTTCAACTTTTTTTTTTGGGCGCAGTAGCAATTCACAAAAGTAAGGTAAACATAATCAAAGGTGAAACTACCAATTGTCTTTAGTTCTAACGAGGAAGATGAGAGCAATGTTTCTTATGCAGAAAGTGACGACAGTCTAAACTTCTATCTTGTTCTATTGTCATTCTATTTTCCCTTAAAAGCTGTTAGAAACCGATTCAAAATTATTATTCCATTATAGTGCAGCTTTTAATAACAATAATATGTGTCAGGCAGTACTTGAATGAGATGGCTAAACAATCCCACCTTCTAGGCCAACCTGCCCCAAATAGGGGGTTAATTGGCATACTCTGGATTGACGAATTCTTCAATTTTATATGATGTTAGTATTAAATATTATGTTGTGAAAAAAATACTTAAAGTATTCTAATATTTATTGGAGTTTGCAGTGGTATCAGCCCCATTGGGATTACATTAACAGGAACGACTCAACAATCAAAAAAGTGAAAACTGTTGCCAACCAACCCCGCTCTCACCTAATTTATTAAATACAAATAACTTATTAAATACGAATGAAACTTAAATGATTAAAGGAAAATGAAATACACTATTTTATAAACTATTATACCCAAGAAATATGCTTCAATCAAATGGTCATTGTTAAACTATAGAGTAAAGTAATAAACAAACGATTAATAACTATAATACGTAGATAGATATTATAACTGAATTCAGCAATGTGGTTTAATGTTAAAAGGTAAAGTTGAATGTTTAGAGAATGTTATTTAAAGTTGAAGGTTAAACAAAATTTAAAGTTCAGACATTATTTAAAAAATAATATTGGAGTTATTTTACTTTAAATGTCCATCCTGCTGGGAACTTAATTTTCCTCTTCGCTCAGTCTTCTAAAATAATGTCTGCAAATGTGCAAAACGCTCAAATGAATACCCTGGGTGAACGACAATGTAATAAATGTTTTTAAAGAATGTTAAAGCGTGAGGGAGTAATTTGTACTCGGCTGGGAAGAATCAACAGCTGACTGATTTGGTGAAGCGTCTTTAGTTTGTCTCAGAGCGTCTTCGACCAATCAAAAACACCCACACATACAACACTAAACTAATGCTAATTAAATACTTAATATCGATTGGTATGATATTCAATGTTAAATTTGATTAATAAATTAACGACAATATATTAGTTACTGAATTTACAACTTAATAATTATTGAATTTAGAATTAATTTAAAAATGCTGAACTAAAAATTAAACTAAAGAATTATATAAAATAAAAAAATGGGTTCCCTGAACATCAATATTTTAACACTAATAATTCAAATTTTACCAACCAGGATTTGAAATCGATAATTATTAAAATAAAAATCCAAATCAAATCCGATCAAAATTTTTATCTGGAATTTTTAAAAATCATTTGATGATTTTTATTGAGAGTGATTTTTATTTTTGATCAAAAGTGAAAAAACTTATAACCTGCTCATTATTTTTTTTCGATTAACAATAATAATAATAATTTTCGACTGATACTTTTATAAATCAGAAATATAAATTTTTCTGCACATGCAATGCAAGGAGCATTGAGCACCGGCCATACTTTCTTCATCAGGGAAGCGAAAGGTTTTTATTATTAAAACCTAACTTGCCTGAACAATAGGCCTGAGCCTCACCATTTCAGATTTTCTTGAAATTTGGTATATGTGTACTACTTGTGTCTACTAGAACAATTGTGAAATATGACTGAGATATGTCTACCCGTTTTTGAATTATTGGTCTCTAAAGCCCTCAAAAATAGGTCCAAAAACAGAAAAAATCATGATTAAAAATACCTGTAGATGTTTTCCAAAGGTGACTAGAACTATGAGATTGGTGTCGTTTAACAGCGTATTCCATGCGGTTTCATATGATATACAACAATGTATAGGTTGGTACTAAAGAAATTTTCTTAAAACTAAATGTAAAATTTTAATTTCCATTTTTCCAAAAAGGGCATTTTTGAAAAAAATTATATTTTTTTGAAAAATAAATAGTATTATATCTATACATACAACAAAATATAAAAGTGGGATGAAAATGTCTTCATTACTAAAAAAATTAAAAAGTAGTGATAAAATTTCATAAATCTAGCATTTTATGATTAAAAATAGTTGCAGATGTTTCCCAAATTTGACTAGGAGTATGAGATTGGTGTCTTTTAATAGCGCATTCCATGTCATTTCGTATGATATACAGAAATGTATAGGTTAGTACTGAAGAAATTTTTGTGGTATAAATAGATATAAAACATTTTTTTCAAAAAGATATAATTTTTTTTAAAAAATGTCCTTTTTGAGAAAATTGAAATTAAAATTTTTCATTTAGTTTCAAGAAAATTTCTTTATACCAATTGTACATTGTGGTATATCATATGAAACGGCATGGAATGCGCTGTTAAACGACACCAATCTCATAGCCCTAGTCAAATTTGGAAAACATCTACAACTATTTTTAATCATGAGATTTTTAATTTCTGGACCTATTTTTGAGGGCTTTAGAGACCAATAATTACGGGTTGACATATCTCAGCAATATTCCACATTGTTGTAGTAGATACAAGTAGTACACATATAACAAATTTCAAAAACATCTGAAATGGTGAGGTTCAAAATGATATATTTTTGTGTTTGATTTCACGTAGAATTGCCCTCATATAAGATTGAAATGCAACAATACTTCCGAAGAAAGCTAAGTTTGAATTTACCTAACATAGATTTAAATTTCCACAGGTGCAATACTGAAAATAAACGCTGAAAACAGTATATTAAGTAGCTATATGCATATAAATGGGCTATCAAAAAGTCCTATAGACCACATTATCTCCTCACAAGAGTTTTTATTAGTATAATAAAACGACTAATATACATTTTTATACGTATATATTTAGTTTTTACGTAATTCATTTCATGGGGTGTAATAAACTTTTATTTTCCTGCAATCGTATAGAATAATTGGTAGTAAAAGCAAAATATTATAAAAAAAAAAAGTAACCTAAAAAGCAGAAAATAATAAGGAAAAAATAGAGAATAAAAACTTGAACGAAAAATATTTTAAAACTAGATTAAATTCGCACTCTAATCTACTTAAATATCACTTAATTAAAGTACCTACACACCGTATATTCTTTATCGTATACTTAGTGTGTCATGGGCATAGGTGAGGATTGAAGTAAAGAATAGATGTTTTTAAATTGTTGAATCAATTATTTTGAAACATAAGTTGGAGGTATTTACATAGTATTTACGTGTTTACAGGACCTCTTTGAACACTATTTTTGAAGTTAAGATATGATCATCTTGTGATTGTTAGCTGGTGGGTTTGTTTTACACAGACATAGATGTCACTGAAAGAGTGTACCTTGGAAAACGCCAAATACTTAAATACACCTATCGGTTTCGCGGAAAGCGAGTGCACTGATTCTATTGATTTAAATCGCATGTTTTTGCGATGCTTGTAACTCGCAAACTACGGCGAAAATCGGATAAGTGTATATAACTAAAAATGTTCGTCTTGACAAACTGAAAAAAATGGCACCTTTGAAAAAGCCCTGCGACCATTTTGAAATTTTCGCTGAGAATTGTAGGTTTTCGTCTACATATCGAAAACGAAGGGTTCAATCGAAAAAATTTATATGACCGAAAATGTTCACCTTGAAAACCTGAAAAGATTGACACCATTTAGAAACCTCTACGACCATTTTCTCGCAAAAACACGGTTATAACTTACATTCGAAGGAGAAATGAGTGATTTGTATATTTTTCCGGTGTAGCGGTTAAGCAAAGCTTTAAAATGATGCCTGACGTTATTCGCTAATTAATTTATCATAGACCTAAAATGCTATTTTTTTGCCTAGTCAAATAAAATGATGAAAAATCTTGAATAATGCTTATCAACTATATATAATAACTCTTGCTTAATCACTGTTAAATAGGGCAAACTAAATCCCTTATCTCGAGGTAAATGATTAATTTGATTAATGTATTAATTAGTAGGATCAGCGAATTGATTAATTACTGCTGCGTTAGCTGTGTGCTGCATTATAGGTTATCAAAATCAAGTTAGGTGATAAGTCATATGGTCGTTTCAACTTTGATAAATACCAAAATCAGCTGTTTCTTATACAAAGTTGGTTTCTTATAATTTATGGATGTTAAGTATCTGTATATACATATGTATAGAACTTACAAATAATCTTACTCAATCATAGTGTAATAAGCATTTAATTTGCAATAAAAGATTAAAAGAATATTGAGGTCATTAATCGAGATAAAAAATATCCTACCTTTCAAGTCGCACAAAACTACACACAATGAACCAAATTTTATAAAGCGTTTCTGATTTCACCCCCGAAAAAAAAAAAAAAAGATTAAACTACTTTTTGTTATAATAACTGGAGCATAAAAATCAATAACAACATGATTCTTGCCTAATGCATAAGAAACTTAATCCTATTAATGCTTATGCTTATTTTTTAAATACAGTCAAATGAAAAAATACTGAAAATTGTTTGATATAGAATTTTGAAGGGTTTAAGTTTATATTTTTTATATCTCAAAGTTGACTTTAGTAAGTATTAATGATCCATTCATTTAGCATTTACTGAATTACTTTAGCGGAGGGGAGATTAAATCTAAATAACACACATGTAAAAGGAACTAACAAACAATATTATTGGAATAGGGTTTAGTACTACCACAATAGACAGTTAGCGAAAATGTAACAAATAAATCTTTTTCCATAATACATATTAATTAAACACTGAACATAACACATGATGATATGAGATATAGTATCAGTAGGTTCTACCTGAAACAGATTATGAATAGCGAGCACGGAGCAGTGGAAGTAATACTTATCAAAACATATAAAAATAATTTTATGAATGAGATAGAAAACGTTAATTAATAAATTTTTATAACAATAGTTTAGATTTTTTTTTCATTATTAGAATTCACAATTTCTATTTATTGTAGTGCTAATAGGTGCACAACCTGCCTTTTGCTAAAACAAATAGATTCAATGTTTTTCCAACACGTGAAAAGGCAATACATATTGGCCCATGGGGAAAACACGATTTTTTTTAGGGCAAGCCGGAATAAATAGATGTGGCTACTTGGATGCTTACCCACCGGTAAATTATCGAAAGAAAATGAATTGTTGTGTCAATAAATCAACTTGCACCGCCATCTGTTGGACATTTATAGAACTTACAAATAATCACATTCAATCGTAGTATAAAAAGCATTTTATTCGCAATAAAAGAAATATTGAGGCCAATAATCGAGATGAAAACTATCCTATCTTTTCATTTGGACACAACTGAACACAATGAGCCAAATTTTGTTAAGATCGGTTGAGTAGTTTCTAATTTTACCTACAACAAATATCGTGAAACGAAATTTTTATAAATATAAAAATATATGGTTGTGATTTAACTTGAAATTTGATAATTGAAAATTTGTACCAATTAAACATAATGAAGTTAAGTCCCCAGCTTCAATTTCACAGTACTTTGTATCACAAATAGGTTCGCTTTCAGCTTGTCTGAAAGGAGAACAAGGAATTCAATCAGAGCACCAATGTAATGAATCGTTTAGGCTAATGCATTGAGGGCAGATATTAGGTAAATGCATTGCGAAAGCCTTTCAATTCAACATATATTAATTAATATTCGATATGGAAATTGCACGGAAATTTCATATTCCCTCTATGGTTCAAAGGTATGGATCCTATATTAATGTATACATCGGGAATATATATGTATAGGGATGCGAATATAAAGTGTGTTTGTGTGCCAACACAAACACATAGTTATATATACACATTTATACTAGAAGATCCGGCCACACTTTGCTGTGGTTATAATGCGTCGATTTAATTATATCCAATTCTTTTTAAATCAGTCAAACGAATATACACTGATAAAGATAAAAACTTTCCAGCTAATCTAAAAACCTATGGGGTTGAGAATAAAACGTTCTGCCAAATCAAAAGTGTTTGCTAAAGAATATGGGAAAGTTAAATTTCATTACATCGCTTTTCGATGGATGACATTTGAAGTCAAACTCTTAAAGAAAAGTCGCATATCGAAGTGAAGGATGGCGGCTTCGTTTCAAGCAGCCATAATACGACATGACTCCATCTAGGTTAAACATGATCAAGGAATTAGTTGAATTGGGTGATCTTGATTTAAAAGGACATATGTTGAGAATTCATGATGAGTACCCCGACGTTTTGTGAAAATTTGGTTCATCAAAGAGATCCAGATGAAGGAACTATTTTGGATTCCGAAGATTATTGAGAATGTTATCAGTCTTCCATAAGGAGCAATGGGTGCCCTGTCAACCAGTTTCTAAGAAACCAAACCTCCAAGGCTTCAAACCTTCTGATAATGAAGAACAGCTATTTAACCCTCAAGAAGGGTATTTATTATCAAATATTTCTTTTTTTATATCTAGCTGGGGCCTTGAGGATTAGAGCATTTATAATTTTTGAATAGATTTGGATATACAGTACTGTTGTTCATCATAGTTACAATGTAATGTCTATTTCATACTAGGAAGAAAAAAAAGATGTTTTATTTATTATTATTATTTTATTTTTATTTATATACCTGGGCCACCATACCCTTATAATTTTTATTCTTACATATACAGTAATTATGATTGATTGATTGATATTAAATTCTTTTCCAGAGGTGACGGGTGACCAATTTTGTTTATTTAATTTATAAACATGTGGCACGGCGTGAATGAAAATAAATAAACAAATTCAAATTGAACTCCATATTTAATTATATTGTCTAAGAAATCATTAATAACCCCTTCTGTTGAATCTAATAAAGATATTTGAAGAGTCCACGGAAGAAAGGGGGAGAGTAAATTTTTTCCGAATTTTAGTTATATACATATAATTGTTCGTCTAGATGAGTAGAATATGTTGGTGAAAAGAAATATTCAGAAAAAATGACAGTCGGTTGGTTACAAGGGATGGAAAGAACCACGTACTCGGAAGAAAGGGGGAATGTCCTCGCGGAAAAACCTAGAATGGGGGAGAGTCATGTTAGAAGTTATATGGATTGTGTATTAATATCACCATTTCATCAATAAAACAGGGAAGAAAGGGGGAGCGTCCAGGACTATCCCCCTTTCTGTTATTTTTTTTACTAGAACATTTTTTTTTTAGAGCGTGATATGTCTGTTTCGAGCAAATTTATTATTTTGACAGGCAAAACAAAAAGGAAAAGGACATATTAAAAAAATTGAAGAAAAATGATAAAAGATACTCAAGTAATTAAAGATCCAAACCTAAAAACTCGATTTTCTCGGAAAGCACTCCAAATGACATCCCCCCTTTCTTCCGTGGAATCTTCGTTTTACTAACACAACTTAGTTACTGGATGCTGACTGGCAAGTTAACGTAATTACTGAATGCATACCACACAATATTACAATTAGTACTGTATATTAAACTAGAACTTATCTGGTGGGCTCTCTCTCTCTGAAGTTATCAGTCTTCCATAAGGAATAACTAAGGCGATTGGTTTATAGAAATTATAAAAGAACCAAATTATATATACAAAGAAGACGGATACAGACTTAGCAAAAACTGGTACTATGCACTAAACAACATTATACAACACAACATATCTCAGCGAACTGATGACATCCTACCCTCTACACAACGACCAGGCCATCTCGGGCGCTAGCCAATGGGAACACAGACTTCGCCCCCAACGGAAGATGGTCTGTTAGTGATCCCCTTCTCCACTCTCATTCTTGTATCGGCCCTGAAGAAGCCCACATCAAGATGGGTGAAAGCTTGGCAGTGAAAAAACCTGTTCCATGGTCAAACCCTGAAGAAGAAATGTATCTAATCTGTATCTAATCCCATTCAGTACAATATTCGTGTATCATTCACCACCAATTGAAATTGAATTTTTATTTTTCAAAACATTTTCTAGAATCTCATGACACCCTTCTAAGAATGGTACTAAACACTCGTACCAAAAACCAGTTCATAGATCTTGGTGTACCGAATGGTAGAGCATGATCTTGAAATCGCTGTAGTGAGGGACTAATTGAATCATTGGAAACGCAACAAATCTGGTGCGATGCGCGCAACACACAACTTTCGCTTACCTTAGATTAGAAATTTAAATATTTTGTTAAATGCCATTTCTCAAAGCCACGCATTTTTCCACATACATTTACAAATTTTTGTTGTACTTATTTGCTCTCTAAAGTACACTATTTTTTTTATATTATTAAATATAAGTTTTATTTGCGATAATTCGGCAATGCAAGCATAATACTCCAAGCCTTCTTATTTTATAATTCTCTTCGTAGTTAGTTGAAAACTTCATTTAGTTACCATGAAACAAATAATTTCCATTGAATGAACAGAACTGCTATAATTATAAACAATGGTCTGTCATTAAAGGCGTACTCCGCATGCGTGGTCTCATGAGGCGTGTTTTGTGAGTTGACCGAATATTTTTCTTTTTTTCTCTTGTATATTTTTATTTTCATATTTCATATTTATCCATTTCTTAGTTTTAGGCGTAACGAGAAACAGTTAATTTCTTCATATAACAAAAACAAATGTACTTTATAGAAAAACAAAAAAGATGCCATCCCTATTTCACCCCTCTCAGAAAATTTTACGAATGATAAAGCTTACCTGATATTAAAGAAGACTTGATTTTCATTAAACATGACGAATTTGTTCCAAATCATTAAAGCCGTGTTTAAGAAAATCGAAAAAAACGTAAAAAAGTTATGAAATAAAGTGCCCCTCCATTTAATCAATTTTCATAAAAATTTTACTGTCATATCATGGGCATATACATAGAACAAATACCCAATTCTATGAAAATCGTTAGAGCCGTTTATGAGAAAATCGAAAAAAAAACTGAAAAGTTATTAGATAAAGTACCCCCTCCGTTTGACCGATTTTGATGAAGTTTTTGCCGTTACATCGCGGGTATGCACATATACTAAATACCCAATTTAAGATTCGTACTGTTTATAGCTTTCCAACTAGTCTGTTCACATACACAGACCATTTTGCGGGACTTTTGGTTGTTTGGACTCCTGGGTCCCCAAAAACGTGTATTTCCGTTGAAAACCGGAAGTCGAATTTTTTCACGATCGCAATACTTTCCCCTCCAATATATTTCATAAAGTGAAAGTGAAAGTAAACAACCAAGTGCCATAAGAACAAGAACTTCAGCAGTTCTACTATTTTAATAAATTTCGTTTGTCGAATTTCAATGCACAAATTCAAAATGGAAAATTTACACCCGAGGTTTATAGTCTCGTAAAACTTGTCAATTTATGTCTCAATTAGATTATAGGTAGTTGCTAAGGCTTCATGTTAAATGATGTGGGTCGAAATCCCTTGATCGAATTTTATTTTTAAGTGCTCCTTCTCATCCTGATCTTAAGAATTTCATTGCTTTTCATAATGATGATGAATTTTTAAAAATCTTTTAAAAAATAGCTTAGTACACTGCAATAAGAAAGTTCACTATTTTATCATCTACCTTTTGGAACAGTCCACTCCGATAACTCTGATTAGCCACCACAAATTACTTCTAAACTCATTAACATTCAGCGAAGGGGCTTTGACGAAACTCATGAACTCCAACTTTGACAAGGTAATTAACACCTTTCGAATTCGGGACATTGTTTAAAAGTTTTCGCTTTTATAAGACAACATTTCCAGTTGGTTTCATCGACCTCTTAATTGGGGAAAACGAAGGAAAACTCAGTTGTGCAAAATCACCGAGTTTCCACCTTTCATAATTCCATTGTTATAACTTCTAAACCTTTTTGTTTTGGTATTTACAAGTATAATACAGCCATACATCATGACGAAATATATTATTTCTTAATCGGCTTGGCCGTTAATGTTTATACAAAATACTCGGAACTCCAAAAAAATCAAACAAGCTCTGGAATAATGTTGTTGAAATACTTTTCTATTTTCCGTTGTAAAGAAAATGCCCTTCATCCGGTTGGGAGGGCCATGTATTCTAGAGAATTGAATCGATTAGGATTGAATCATATCACTCACCGCAGAGACAAGAATCAACATCTGAGAAGTGTCTTTTAGTGTTTTAACTCCGAAAGTGCCGGGTGTAGGTAGATTACCATCACGCGCCCCTTTACGTATCTTTTTTATCTCTAACCATCGGAGCGAAATTAAGTATTAAAAATAATTGATTTTAATGCAAATATCATTATTTGATATAATAAATGCTAATTTTATAATATTTTTGACCACGTTCTTACCATGATCATCGGAGACAATATTTTTGTGTTCCTATATTGTTTGTTCCTACATAATATATGTAAGATACAAAAGAAAACTGATAATTTATTAATTTAATTAGTTTTCTCCTATTTTATTTCCTTTCTAAGTTCGTGATTTTTCGTTCCTAGTTTTTGTGATGCTAAATTTTCTCTTCCTAAAAATATGTCTAATTGACAATTTCTTTCTAAGTTAATTTGTTTGATGAAATTTAATTGTAATATGATAGCAAGTTGAATTTTTTACTTCAGTAATTTCTAACTTTTAAATTTTATATCGCTTACTTTTGTTCTTCGATGTCATAAATATACATTTTTGTTGAAAATAATATTTGCAGTTCGCATGTAAAAAACGGTGTTTCAATTTTATTCAAGTCTTTTCTTCTTTAAATTACATTACTTTATGTGTCAATGTGCTTTTAAAAAAAGTGCAGAAATTTGAATATTTTTGGCAATATTCTGCTTACGCTACGTTAAAAGGTGCGTCCGGGAGAAGGTTAAAGCCCTGTTTGAAACGAAGTTTAAAACCAAACGTTGATCCGCATTTTGCCCGCCTGATGTGATTACAGCAGACCAAATATATTAATTAACGGACTATATGATTAAGTTTTTTTTTTTTATCGATCTTGGGATGAAAGTGATACGAGTATGATGCAATCATTTCCTGTTCGGATTATCAAAGGTAAAATTTAACTTAAAAATTCAACGGAAAAATGCACAAAGAAATGAAAATAGATACCGCTACATTTCTGGCTGCCCGCTTTACTAATACGGTTGGGGGTTACCAGACACGGGATATATAAAATTAATGTATTGAATATGTATCCTTGTATATTACATTCTTTGGAATATACGGAATGACGGAAGAATTTCGGGAGTCCACTCTCACCTGGATACTCAAGAATAAAAAGGAGATAATTGAGAGCTGGAAGATATCTTCTGTCGGTAGATATCGAAAGAGTCTTGAACTCTAATTACAACCCTCTATTCCGGCGGCTGAGTTCCCTTGGTCTTGGTGAGTAGTACCTCCGCTTCGATTTGGGTATAGAAAAGAAGAGAGCCCTTATCCAGCTTAGACTGAGTTTGTGAGATTCGACTATACTTGAAGGGCACAGCTTACAAGCTGGATACCCAAGTCATCTGTAGTGTGTGTGTGACCTGCAAAGACCGGAGACTTTGACACACCTTATCTTCGGGTGCTCTGTCTACCAGTTTCTAAAAAACCAATACCTCCAAGCCTTCAAGCCTTCTGATAATGAAGAACAGCTAATTTGCCTATTGAACCCTGAAGAAGGGCATTTATTATCAAATATTTCTTTTTTTTACCTAACTGGGGCCTTGAGGATTAGAGCATTTATAATGTTTGAATAGATTTGGATATGCAGTACTCTTGTTCATTATAGTTACAATGTAATGTTTATTTTAAACTAGGAAGAAAAAAGTTGTTTTATTTATTATTATTTTTTTTATTTATATCCTAGGGCCACCAGACCCCTGTAATTGTTATTCTTACAAATAAAGTAATTTTGATTGATTAATTGAGATTACATTCTTTTCCAGAGATGATGTGTTTACCTTTAATTTTGTTTATTTAATTTATAAATCTGTGGTATGGGGTGAATTAAAATAAATAAACAAATCTAAATTTTAATCCATATTTAATTTTATTGACTAAGAAATCATTAACACAACTATTTTACTAACACAACTTAGTTACTGGATGCTGCCTGGCAAGTTAACATAATTTAGTGAATGCATACCAATCATTATTACAATTAGTTCTGTATATTAACCTTATCTGGTGTACTCTCTCACTGGATCATTCATTCTCTGGTGTGGTTCAGTCTCTGCCATCTCTGACGCTCTCTTAGACTCAGCGCCGCATCTTCTCTCAGCTCTCTCTAGAAACCTGGACCACTTCCAGAACTCTCGTTTCAACCTCCGAACATCTCGTACTTCCTCCAAGACTTCTTCTGTTTGGCTGGCTATCTTAAATTTTACATCCAAGCTACATTGGATACACACTCGTGTTCTTCAGCGGTTTTCTTATTCGGTGCAAAACCGGGGTTTATGGCCAAAATTTGACCAACATCCTTCTTAGGTATTTCCCTTGGCGAGTGTCGGCAGCATTGTCGTTCTTCGGTTTTACGTATTTTGGATTTCTAACAACAGGTTTATAGCCCCAATAACTACCAAAGCGGTATTCTCAGTACCTTGCCGCCTTAAAGGTAAAACTGACCACCAGGTTTGCGTATATGCAGTACTTTACATAATTATTCCTAATTCATTTTAAATTATTAATACAATTTATTAGCCTATCCTGACAGCATCCACAACACATAGCAATAATTCGATCTTTAAAAGATGGAGAAAAATTGTTCGCCTTACCTACAGATCGAGTTAGTGTAGTCAAGAAAAATTAATTTAGCAATGGAGCTAAAAGTCTTCTACATATATTTAATACAAATATATATGTTCACAGTACAAAGATTTAAAAATGGGCTTGTTTTTTAATTATTATTACTAGCTGACCCGTGCCCAAGTATTCGCACTCTAAAATAACAAAATCCAACTTCATTAAAGCACACACCGTATATTTAGTATCGTTTCTTTTTTTGGGGGAAAGGGTGGAAAACTAAAGGAGGAGCCATAAGTAACCTGTAATATAAAGAAGAGGTGAGGTTAGAAGACGGAATACTTAAATACACATATCGGTTTCGCGGAAAGCGAGTGCGCTGATTCTATTGACTGAAATCGCATATTTTTGCTTGCAACTCGCAAACGACGGTGACAATCTTAAAAGTGTATACCACCAATAATGTTCGTCTCGACAAACTGAAAATATAATGACACTATTCGAAAAAGCCCTGCGACCATTTTGAAATTTTCGTTGAAAATTGCAGTTTTTCGCTTACAACTCGCAAATGAAGGGGTCAATCGAAAAAATGTATATCATTGAACATGATATCCTTGAAAACTTGAAAAGATTGACATCATTTAGAAACCTCTACGACCATTTTCTCGCGAAAACCGCGGTTTTGCGCTTATAACTGGCAATCAAAGGCGAAATGAGTGATTTGTATATTTTCCGGTGTAGAGGTTAAGGAAATCTTTAAAATGATCCCCTATTCAGGAAATATGATGAAGAATTAATGAGGTTATTGCGTGCCGACAAAAAAAAAAAGCCTCGAGAAATAATATATATGATTTTTTGTGTGGAAAATTTGTGATTTTTATAAGGTAATGATTTGCAGTTTAGACACGGCTTTGAATTTTTAAGATTTTTTACTCTCACTTACCTATATATGAAATATATAGTAAGGGAAAGTATTGCGATCGTGAAAATTTTCGACTTCCGGTTTTCAACGGAAATCCCGCGAAATGGTCTGTGTGTGTACAGACTAGCTCAAAAACTATAAACCGTGCGAAATTGGGTATTTATTGTATATATGCCCGCAATGTGAGAGCAAAAATTTCATCAAAATTCGTCAAACAGAGGGGGTACTTTATTTAATAACTTTTTTTTCCAATGTTTACCTTTTTTTTTGATTATCTCAAAAACGGCTTTAATGATTTCGATCAAATTCATCACGTTTAATGGAAATTCGGTGCTCTTTAATATTAGGTAAGCTTTATCATTATTAAAATGTTCTGAGTGGGCTTAAATTGGGTAGGGGCCTTTTTTGTGTTCTTGTAAAGTATCTTTGTTTTAGTTTATATGGAGAAATTAACTGTCTCTCGTTACGCCTAAAAATAAGAAATGACTAAATATGAAATAAGAAAAAAAATCAAGTAAACATATCGAGGAGAAATAAAGAAAAATATTCCATCAACTCGTAAAACACATTGAGCTCACGCATGCGCCGTGAGCCTTTATGACAGACCAATGCTTTATAATTAAAGATGTTCTGTTCATTTAATGGAAATTTTTTGTTTCATGTAAGCTATATGAAGTTTTTAACAACTACATAGAGAATTATAAAATCAGTGGACTTGGATTATTATGCTAGCATTGCCGAATTATCACAAGTAAAATCTTTTATTTAATAATAAAAAAATTTAGGGTACTTAAAAGAGCAAATGCACACAAAAATAAGAAAATGAATGTGGAAAAATGTGTGACTTTGAGAAGTGAAGTAATAAAACACATCAATTTCCAATCTAAGTAAGTTGGTAAGTGTAAATTGTGTGTTGCGCGGATACACTAGATTTTTTTTTAGTTTATAAATAACTAGCTATACCGGTTTCACCCGGAGAATTTCATTTTTTAAATCTATAAACTGAGACTTTTATCGACTCAAATAGTCGAATTTGTAAAAAGCAATGCAAAGCAAGATCAAAACGATTATTATAACAATAAGAAATATATTCAGAGATCGGCTGAAGTTGTGAGATTTTAATATGGACAGGTGTTCGCGCCTGGTCTGAAAGAACCACTGAGAATTTAGGACAAACGGTATGGATTTCTATAAAGAAAAAACAGAATTTCATCTTTACATACACAGATTATAGCTGTATATCCCGGTTTCACACGGGGAATTTCATTTTTCTAAAGAAACGGTCGATTTCGTAAAAAAAAACATTGTAAAGTGAGATCATTATGATTTTTATAACAATAAAGAATATCAGCTGAAGATTGGCAGAAGTTATGCATTTTTAAAATTAACAGGTGTTCGCACCTAGTCTGAAAGAACCACTGAGCGAAATGTGGAGAATAAAGAATATCAGCTGTAGATCGGCTGAAGATATGCGATTTTAATATGGGCAGGTCTTCACACCTGGTATCAAAGAACCACTGAGAGAAATTTGGAGAATAAAGAATATCAGCTGAAGATCGGCTGAAGTTACGCAATTTTGATATGGACAGGTGTTCGCACCTGGTATCAAAGAACCACTGAGCAAAATTTAGAGAATTTAGGACAAACTGAATGGATTTCTATAAATAACAAACAGAATTTGATCTTTATTTACATAGATTATAGCTGTATATCCCGGTTTCATCTGGGGAATTTGATTTTTCTAATGAAACGGTCGATTTCGTAAAAAAAAACATTGTAAAGCGAGATCATTACGATTTTTATTAGGATAAAGAATATCAGCTGAAGATCGCCTGAAGTTATGGAATTTTAATATGGACAGGTGTTTGCACCTGGTATGAAAGAACCACTGAATGAAATTTGGAGAATTTAGGATAAACAGTATGGAATTCTATAAAGAACAAACAAACAGGAAAATTGCCCTGCAGTTTCAGCTTCTCGCAAATCGGCTTGCCTAAGCCAAGGCGGGCCTCGTATTCCTGGGCAGAATCAGTTCTGCCTGTCTAAGCCTCTGTTGTTCAATCCTATTTTGATGTTCGTCGAGAGTTTCAGCTGCTCGTATTTGACGTTGTTTTTTAGCTTTTGAGCTCACTACTCCTATTGAAGCTCTCTTCTAAGGAGGCATTTTTAAAAAATAAATTCACCATACATGTAAATAAACATGTTTTAATATTTAAAAAAAAAAACATTTCTATAAATAACAAACAGAATTTGATCTTTATATACATAGATTATAGCTGTATATCCCGGTTTCACCCGGGGAATTTCATTTTTCTAATCGGCTGAAGTTATGCAATTTTAATATGGACAGGTGTTCGCAACCGGTATTAAAGAACCACTGAGCGAAATTTGGAGAATTTAGGACAAATGGTATGGATTTCTATAAAGAACAAATAAACAAACAAACAAACAGAATTTCAACTTTATTTATATAGATTATTATAAATGTTAAGGGCAGAAATTTGTAAGAATAATGTTTTCAGAAAATTTGATAAGAAACATGTTTAAAGCCCTACAGAGGTTTATTTTGAGGCTAGTATCAAACCACGGACGATGTTTAGGGTCCGATGACCCCTGCTCCCCCTTGACCACTCACGAATATGAACTTGCATGAATATGTAAGCTCACCGCAGAGCAGCTTGGAGTCTTCTCACGTAGCCAACCTCAACCTTTATGTCCGTCAGTGTAAAACCTTTGCCCGATTTGTATGTACACCAGAACCTCAGAAAATATTGATATAACCCGTCCACATCATAATTTAACACTGTTACGAGATTGAATTATTTTATTGACCTAAATTTACAACACTAAACTTCTCTCATTTTTTCGTTTTCGAAATATAGGGTAAACCATACAGTTATTGGCACCCTTAAGACTAAATTCCAGTGGTGACAAAAAAAATCTCACAACTTTCACTAACCAACTTACTTAGATTAGAAATTAATGTGTTTTGTTAATTGCCACTGCCCAAAGTTACACATTTTTCCTCATTCATTTCTTATTTTTGTTTTCATTTTCTCAAAACAAAATACAAATATTTTTTATTATTGATTAAAAGTATTTATTTACCTGTGATAATTCGGCAATGCCAGCATACTACTCCAAGTCGTCTGATTTTGTAATTCTCTATTTACTTGTTGAATATTTCATTTAGTTACTATGAAACAAATAATTTCCATTAAATGAACAGAACGGCTTTGATCATAAATTATGGTCTGTCATTAAATCCCCATGCGTGGGCTCAACGTGTTTTATGAATTGACAGAATATTTTTCTTTTTTTCTCCTCTATATGTTTACTTGATATTTATCATATCTCATATTTAGCCATTTCTTATTTTTGACGAAATGAGAGACAGATAATTTCTCCATATAAACTAAAACAAAGATACTTTACAAGAAAACAAAAAAACCCACTACCCAATTTAAGCCCACTCAGAACATTTTAATAATGATAAAGCTTACCTAATATTAAAGAGCACCGAATTTTCTTTAAACATTACGAATTTGATCTAAATCATTAAAGCCGTTTTCGAGATAATCGAAAAAAAGATAAAAATTGGAAAAAAAGTTATTAAATAAAGTACCCCTTTATTTACACTTTATAAAATTTCGATGAAATTTTATTTTATTGATATACATACACCAAATACCCAGTTTGAACAAAATCGTTAAAGCCTTTTTTTGAATAAATAAAAAAAAACACGTGAAAATGATACCAACAAGATAAATAATTTACAAAATTTGTTTTTACATTACGTATAGAGACAGCTTAGCTAAACGTTTTTTAGATTAAGTTATTTTATTAGAAGATTTAATAATATTAAAGTGTTTTTTAGATTATTACTGACATTGATAATAAATGGTAAGTGTTTATCAGTAAAATTCAAAATGTTAAATGTTATTCAATAAAAAATAGGCATGGTGTTTTTTACTTTCGGAGTACAGATACTTTTACAGTAAGGAAAATAAAAATAACCGATGAATGTTTGGAGTATTGGAGTTTTTTAGTAATTTTTTATTATTTTTTGTTAAATCTATATAAATAAAGATGAAATTCTGTTTGTTTGTTTGTTCTTTCTTACCATTTGTCCTAGATTCTCCAAATTTCGCTCAGTGGTTTTTCATAGCAGGTACTAACACATGTCCATATTAAAAATTGCATAACTTCAGCCAATCTCTGGGAATATTCTTTGTTGTTATAAAAATCGTTATGATCTCGCTTTAATTGGTTTTTTGGCAGCCCCATGTTTTTCTCATGGTCAGCTTTACGTTGTATGATCTAGACTAGGTTCGCGTAAAGAGCTAATTATATATGCCACAGAGAGTAAAACTAAATACATAGTATATGCTAAAGCTTTAGAATAATAATCTATCAGTGCTATTTTTGTAGTATTTTTACTTTCACATACCTATATATGAAATATATAGTAAGTGGAAGTATTGCGATCGTGAAAAATTTCGACTTCCGGTTTTCAACGGAAATACATGTTTTGGGACCCCCTGAGTCGAAATAACCAAGTCCCGCGAAAGGGTCTGTGTGTGTGTGTGTGTGTGTGTGTGCGTGTGTGTCTGTGTGTGTGTGTGAACAGACTAGCTCAAAAACTATAAACCGGGGGAACCTGAAAAGTAGGTATATGCCCGCGATGTGACAGCAAAAATTTCATCAAAATTGCTCAAAGGTAGGGGGTACTTTATTTAATAACTTTTTACGTTTTTTTCGATTTTCTCAAAAACGGCTCTAACGATTTCGATTAAACTGAGTATTTGATCTATTTATATGCCCGAGATATGACTGTAAAAATTTCATCAAAATTGATAAACCGGAGGGGGGACTTCACTTAATAAATTTTGTATCATTTTCACGTGTTTTATTTATTTACTCAAAAACGGCTTTAACGATTTTGATCAAACTGGGTATATATTGTATGTATATACCATATATGTAAAAGCCAAAATTTCATAAAAATTGGTCCAACTGAGGGGGCACTTTATTTCATGACCTTTTTTCCAATTTTCACCTTTTTTTCGATTATCTCAAAAACGGCTTTAACGATTTTCATCAAATTCGTCATGTTTAATGAAAATTAGGTTTTCTTTAATATCGGGTAAGCTGTATCATTATTAAAATGTTCTGAGGGGGCTTTTTTCGGAGGGGGCTTTTTTGTTTGTTTGTTTCTTCCTTATAAAGTACCTTTGTTTTTGTTTACATGGAGAAATTAACTGTCTCTCGTTGCGCCTAAAAATAAGAAATGGCTAAATATGAGATATGATAAAAATAAAGAAAACATAAAGAGGAGAAAAAAAGAAAAATATTCAGTCAACTCATAAAACTCGTTGAGCCCCCGCATGCGGAGTACGCCTTTAATGACAGACCATTGTTCATAATTAAAGCCGTTCTGTTCATTTGAGAAGTGGAAATTAACAAAACGCATTTATTTCTAATCTAAGTAAGTTGGTAAGTGAAAGTTGTGTGTTGCGAGCACGCACCAGATTTTTTGTTTATAGAATTGTTCACGTTTATTATAAAAATAAAATTCCCCGGGGTGAAACCGGGATGTACAGCTAGTACAGCATAATACGCGTTCGTATCTTCTTCTATCGTTGACAAGATGTAAGGAAAAATATATTACTAAAATATATTTGTTCCTTTGATATATTTGAAAGTAGAAAGTAATACGAGTTATAAGAAGGGCTGTAATCCGAAAAGGAAGGCCCCCTCAAAATTGGTACAGCGCTTTTATTAGCGAGGATTAGCAGCGCGGGGCTGAAAGGGCCGTGGCCTGATCCGGTCTCAAAGCCCTCAACCTCTTCAATTCCCCGGAATTACTTCACCTCAACGAGAGCTGAGGCAAGGCCTGGCATTGAGGTCTTTGACATATCCCGACCTCGTTAGTGAAATGATGTGAAATGACCTAGAACTGGGTGTGCTGAAGCTATTTTAGTATCTTTTTATTATGCTACTCAGGTATAAACCTATTGAAGAGTATATAGAGGCGTTCGTTCATTTATTTTACCTCGGATTATGCTGATAGGGCTAATCGGACGATGCTGCAGTTGGAATACTTATTTTTTATATTTATTTATTGAAATTTACAACTGCATAGGAACAATACTGTAGCGTTAAATCGTTAGATCAAAAATAAAAAATATATAAGGTTTAAAATCCCAAACCTTTTGTTGTTACGAACAAGCGATTGGAGCGAACCGTCAGAGCACGTGTTTGGGACTAGATTTTTCGATTTCAAGGCCTTGGACCTTCAAGGCTGCTCTTCTGACGACTATATATAAGGAGCGAGTGACTGTATCAGTTAGTCTTAGTCTGTATCTTGACTGAAGCTAAAAACAACGTCAAATACGAGCAGCTGAAACTCCTGACTCCTGAACAGCTGAACATCAAATATATGTACATCGAATTCCCATTGTCCCCGGTGATATGCCCTTTGATTTCAAAAGAGTATAATTCCCAGTTCGGGTCGCATTTGCGCGATCCCTGTATATAAAGCTGAAGAGCAATCACTGAGGGTAGTTGGTATCAATTTGGATTTCCCATGTTTTTCTCATGGTCAGTTTTACGTTGCCTGCTCTAGAGTAGGTTCACCTAAAGACCTAATTATATATGCCCTAGAGGGTAACACTAAAAATATAATATACCCGAAAGCTTTAGAATAATAATCTATTTGTGCTATTTATGTTGTATTTTCAGTTTATAGAACTGTTTACTAGAACTGTTTATTAGAAAAATGAAAGTCCCCTGGTGAAACCGGGATAGACAGCTAGTTGTTCTATAAAAATTAACAATTACAAATAATAAGCATTTAGGTAGTTATGAGACCACCCTTTTTGGTAGTTGGGATCTGGTAGATTGTTTATTGTAAATAATAAATGATATAAATAGTCCGTGGTCGAATTGATTACCACACAGCCCTTGTCCAAGGGGTGACAATACAGATAAGAAGTTAATGCGAAATTAATATCAATTTATTACAATTTTCATAAAATTTACACTTGATACCAAATTATTTTCTTCAAAAGGGATCTTTGATTATTCATTTTTTAAAAGATTGTCTATTTATTGTTACTTAAAATAAAAGATTTTTTTTTAAAGTTAGGCTATTGGAGATGATCTAAAAATTTATACGTTGCAACTACCAGATGGATAATATTGGGTTGTAAAAAAAGTTCGTAGCGTTTTTTAAGAATATATTTAATTAAAAATTTCAGATACATGTAAATATTTTTAATCAATGATATATGACCCATTTTGATCTATAACTTGTTTCCATCTTTCAGGTAATTTTGTAATTCCGTCCTCCCAGAACTGTTCAGTTTTCTGCGCGATGAACTCGCCTATGTGGTTTTTACAGTCCTCGAGCGAGTTATATTGTTTCCCGTTGAGGGAGTTTTGGAGAGACCGGAATAAGTGGTAATCTGTTGGGGCAAGATCTGGTGAATAGGGTGGGTGGGTTATCAAATCCCAGCCAAACTCCAACAATTTTTGCCGAGTCTGTAAAGACACGTGAGGACGGGCGTTGTCGTGGTGAAAAACAATGCCTTTGCGATTAGCCAATGCTGGACGCTTTTGCTCAACCACTGCCTTTAATCTTCCCAACTGGGAACAGTATACTGCCGAATCAATGGTCTGGTTGGGTGGGAGGAGCTCATAATAAAGCACGCCTTTCCGATCTCACCAAATGCATAGCATAACTTTTTACTTTCACTTACCTATATATGAAATATATAGTAAGTGGAAGTATTGCGATCGTGAAAATTTTCGACTTCCGGTTTTCAACGGAAATACACGTTTTGGGACCCCCTGAGTCGAAATAACCAAGTCCCGCGAAATGGTCTGTGTGTGTGTGTGTCTGTGTGTGTGTGTGTGTGTGTGTGTGTGTGTGTGTGTATGTGAACAGACTAGCTCAAAAACTATAAACCGTGGAAACCTGAAATTGGGTATTTAGTGTAGTTATATACCCGCAACGTGACAGCAAAACTTTCATCAAAATTGCTCAAAGGGAGGGGGTACTTTATTTAATAACTTTTTACGTTTTTTTCGATTTTCTCAAAAACGGCTCTAACGATTTTGATTAAACTGAGTATTTGATCTATTTATATGCCTGAAATATGACTGTAAAAATTTCATCAAAATTGATTAACCGGAGGGGGGACTTTACTTAATAAATTTTGTATCATTTTCACGTGTTTTTTTTATTTACTCAAAAACGGTTCTAACGATTTTGATCGAACTTGGTATTTGATGTATTTATATGCCCGAGATATGACTGTAAAAATTTCATCAAAATTGATTAACCGGAGGGGGGACTTTACTTAATAAATTTTGTATCATTTTCACGTGTTTTTTTTATTTACTCAAAAACGGTTTTAACGATTTTGATCAAACTTAGTATTTGGTGTATTTATATGCCCGAGATATGACCGTAAAAATTTCATCAAAATTGATCTACGGGAGGGGGGACTTTACTTAATAAATTTTGTATCATTTTCACGGTTTTTTTTATTTACTCAAAAACGGCTTTAACGATTAACAAAAATAAGATATGAATGTAGAAAAATGTGTAACTTTAGGAAATGATAATTAGCAAAACACGTCAATTTCTAATCTAAGTAAGTTGGTAAGTGAAAGTTGTGTGTTGCGCGCACGCACCAGATTTTTTCCTCCTGCATTTTGGACTAACACAATACACATGAACAATAGAAGATCCCGGTTGAAACTGATGCATAAAAGAACGTTATCTAATCCCTTTTTAGTATATATAAACATTATTGACCATGTAAACAGGATTAACAAACACAGAAAGGATTAAATTAAAATAATGAAAAACGCTACGAACTTTTTTTACAACCCAATAAATTTGACTTGTTAAATGGGCAATGACATATCTGTATAATAAAGTCTTGTTATCGAAGGCATGTAATTTTGTTTGCTCTATTGATGCAAATATGATCTGTGACAGAAACAATTACGCAGTAGCTGTTTAATTAAAATATTGTTTGAGGGATTCATTATGCTCCTGATTGCCCAACTCTCACTGATTACAAAGCTAGTCGAGTTGTTTGCTTTTCCCATTACAGTGATTGATTGCCCCTCATTGCGTTGAAACAAGTGCTGGTGAATTCACCAGTAGGAAATTAAAATAAAGTACTTTAACACTATTGTCGGTTTGAATAGTTTTTATTAAACAAAAAAATAGTTCAATGTCAGGAAAGCAATGAAAACAAATAATTACAATAAAAAAAATCTGGTGCGTGCGCGCAATACACTTTCACTTACCAACATACTTAAATTAGAAATTGGTGTGTTTTGTTAATTGCCACTTCTCAAATACACATTTTTCCACATTCATTTCTTATTTTTTCTTTTTGTTTGCTCTACAAAAAACACTAGTTTTTTTTATTATTAAATAAAAGCTTGTGGTAATTCGGCAATGCAAGCATAATACTCCAAGTCGTCTGATTTTATAATTCTCTATGTAGTTGTTGAAAACTTCATTTACCATGAAACAAATAATTTCCATTAAATGAACAGATTGGCTTTAATTATGAACAATGGTCTGTCATTAAAGGCGTACTATGCATGAGTGGGCTCAACGTGTTTTATGAGTTGACTGAATATTTTTATTTTTTTCTCCTCTATATGTTTACTTGATTTTTATCATATCTCATATTTAGCCATTTCTTATTTTTAGGCGAAACGAGAGACAGATAATTTCTCCATATAAACAAATACAAAGGTACTTTATAGGAAAACAAAAAAGACCCCTTCCTCATTTAAGCCCCATCAGAACATTTTAATAATAATGAAGCTTACCTGATAATATTGAACACCTAATTGTAATTAAACACGACGAATGTGATGAAAATCGTTAAATCCGTTTTTGAGATAATCGTAAAAAAGGTAAAAAGTTGTAAAAGAGTTATGAAATAAAGTGCCCCCTTCGTTTGACCAATTTTGATGAAATGTTGGGTATCACATCTTTGGCATATGCATACATCAAATACCCAGTTTGATCTAAATCGTTAAAGCCGTTTTTGAGTAAATAAAAAAAACACGTGAAAATTATATAAAATTTATTAAGTAAAGTCCCCCCTCCGGTTGATCAATTTTGATGAATTTTTTAGTCATATCTTGGGTATATAAATAGATCAAATACTCAGTTTAATCTAAATCGTTAGAGCCGTTTTTGAGAAAATCGAAAAAAACGTAAAAAGTTATAAAATAAAGTACCCCCTCTTTTTGAGCAATTTTGATGAAATTTTTGCTGTCACATCGCGGGTATATACATACACTAAATACCCAATTTCAGGTTCGCACGGTTTAAAGTTTTTGAGCTAGTCTGTTCACACACACACACACACAGACCATTTCGCGGGACTTGGTTAATTGGATTCAGGGGACCCCAAAACGTGTATTTCCGTTGAAAACCGGAAGTCGAAATTTTTCACGATCGCAATACTTCCACTTACTATATATTTCATATATAGGTAAGTGAAAGTAAAAATCTGGTGCCATGCGCGCAACACACAACATTCACTTACCAACTTATTCAGATTAGAAAATGATGAATGATGAAGAAAATTATATGTTTTTTTAATTGCAGTTTCTATAAATAATATAAAAAATATGACTTTATTTTGATTAAAAATGATTAATTTAATCAAATTTATTAAAACCGTTTTTGAGATATTCGAAAAATTGGAAAAGAAAAAGTTATGAAATAAAGATCCCCCTCCGTTTGACAAATTTCGATGAAATTTCGGCTGTAACATCGTGAGCATATACGTACACCAAATATCCAGTCTGATCAAAATAATTACAGCCATTGTGGAGTTAATAAAAACATAAGAAAAAGTTTATTAAATAAAGTACCCCCTCCGTTGCCCCAATTTTGATAAAATTTCTGCTATCGCATCGCGGGCATATACATACATCAAATCATTACCCCAGTCTTAGTTCAACCTTCGATCGGAAAGGATCAACGTAGTGGAGGCTCTCCGAACAGATAAGATTTCTAGTTTACTTTACATACATTTATTTTTATTTAAATTTTTCAGAATATTATTTTGGTTTTCTTAGTTTAGTAATTCTTATAGTTCTTTTATTTTATTTTTGTTCTTTTTATTTTAATATATAAATTCAAAATGTCTGGCACCAGTGATGGGAGAGAGGAGATTCCACCTGATAAGGAGAATAGTATTGAAAATAATTTAACTGTTAAAGATTTGATTAAGAATTCGGACAATGAAATAGAAATGGCTCCGGCTGACGACAAAATTAATATGAAAGATAATGAAAAAAATAACCAAATCTCTCTTACTCGTTTATATGAGGAGAGTGACTTAGGGCCTTATTTTGTTTTTGTGGAAAGCAAATCGACGGAAGGGGTCGGAGTAGGTCGAATCCATCCAATGACATTAGGAAAGTTATTAAACGAATCCGCTCCGGAAATATATAATAATATTATATCTATTACCAGGTCTGGACGTAATAGAATAAAAGTCGAAACACGTTTAGGGTTACATGCTAACGCATTAGTAAAATCTGAAATATTAAAATCAAAAAATTTTTTAACGTACATTCCGCACTTTATGTTAGAAAGAAAAGGCGTTATCAGAGGGATAGACATTGCTTTATCAGAGGAAGATATTTTCAACAATATAAAAACGTTGTACTCCGAAACTCAAAAAATTATTCGAGTAAAAAGATTCACAAAGAAATATTTAAACCGAGAAACTAATGAATACGAACTGAAACCGACGGGCACGGTTCTGATAACTTTTAGAGGTCAGTTCCTCCCAAATTACATTAGTATTCACCACGTAAGATGTGAAGTGCACAGGTACATTCAATCTGTCGTTCAGTGTCGGAATTGTTTTCGGTACGGACACTTTACTACACAATGTAAAAGTAATACACCCAGATGTTCAGATTGCGGTGAAAAACATGTCAAAGAAGAGTGTCCCCCTGGCACTCTATTAAAGTGTATACATTGTAAACAAAATCACTCTTCCCTTGCTACAAATCTTTGCCCGGAATTTATAAATCAGAAAAAAATAAAAGAAGTAATGGCTACCCACAATTTGACTTACATGGAGGCCAAAAATTCACTAGAAGGCAAATCGTATAGTTGGGCCGTTTTGAGGCAAACACCCGAAACTTTCCCAACATTAGATCAAGCAAACAATAAACAAAATTTTTACAAAACTAGCCCCTCAGTTAAAAGTAAAATTAGTGTCAATAAAAGAATTCGGGTCTCAAGTCCGGATAAACATCCCGACATAGATCCTACGGAACAAATCAGAAGAGAGATAAACAAGAGTTACACAGTACCTTTGTACCCTTCGAACCCAATTCCTTCAAATTCAAACACTCCTAGATCTAAACCTATCGGAACTCTATATTCAAAACCGAATAAAACTGTTCAGATTACAGAGGCTATTTATTCAATAGTTAGTTCGATAATGTCTGATAAAAATTTAACAATCTCCGAGGAAGAAATTAGAAACATGATTAAAGAGAGAGGAGAAAGCTTATTTATAAACCAGTGAATCAGTTAATAATAGAATTTAATTAATTTTTCAAATCTTCTTTTATAAAATACTACAAATATGCTTAAATCATTCAAACTTCTACAATGGAATGCTAGATCCGCAATAGCAAATAAAAATATTTTGGAATATTTCCTTTTTGAAAATAATATTGATATTGCCATGATATCAGAAACCTGGTTCAAAAATAATAAATATGTGAACTTTCGGGGATACAATATTATAAGGAAAGATAGATTAGATGGCTGGGGAGGGGTAGCCATTTTAATCAGGAATAAATATAGCTTTATACAAATAAAAGACTTTCATACAATAAATAATATGGATATAGTAGCCGCCAAGGTCGCTCTAAACAAAAATTTGAAAATTAACATAGTTTCTTATTATAATCCTCCTAAAAATCCAGTAGATAGAGATAATTGGGAAAAATTTATTAGAAGTTTCGATTTTCCATTAATATTTTCTGGAGATGCAAATGCTCACCATTACCAGTGGGGTTGTAGTTTTTGTGATAAAATAGGAAATGAATTAACATCTGCCGTCGAAAATACAAATTTAATATTGTTGAACGATGGGTCCGCCACATACGTAAATAACCGAAGTCAAAACAACAATATTGCACTAGATATCACTCTCTGCTCACCCAATCTAGTAAATAATATAGAATGGAAAGTCCATAACGATCCTTTAGGTTCCAATCATTTACCGATAGTAATGGAGATCCACGATAATCATTTCAATGATAGCGAATTTAGTAAATCAACCAGAAAGTGGCAAATTAAGGATGCGAATTGGGACCATTACGTCACATTTATCACAGAAAACACCCATTTGTTATCCGATAACCCTACGTATGATCAACTCATTGAATTTTTGAATAATTCGAGTTCACACACAATACCTAAGTATAAAGAAAGTTACAGGAAAAAATTTAGTAGAGGTTGGTGGGATAAAGATTGTAATATTTTGCTGCTAAAAAGAAAAAATGCCTATAAGGAATACAAAAAAGCACCAAATTCTTTTAACTTTTTATCATACAAAAAAGCGGATGCGGAATTTAAAAGACTCACGAGGGATAAACAAAAACAGTCTTGGCGTAAGTTCTGTGCAAGTATCAATAAATCCACACCGATAAAAGATATCTGGCACAAACTAGCTTTACTTAATAATCGTAAAATTAGTAATCGTTTACCCGTTACAAACGATGAATGGTGTGAAGAATTTATGAACACATTGGCCCCCCCTTTAGTAATTTTTAAAAATAATATAACTGGTGATAATTGCGAAGAGTTTTCGGATAACAACTTTCAACTGATGAAAGACTTTACATTGCAAGAACTCATAAATTCATTAAAAAATAACCCAAATACAGCTCCGGGATTAGACAATATTCATTATATAATGTTGTCTAAACTTCCTAAAAAAATTAAAATAATGCTATTAAAAATTCTAAATGAGGTTTGGACATTAAAGAAAATACCTAACTCATGGAAGGAGTTCAGTGTGTTACCAATATTGAAACCGGAAAAGGACCCTTTTAAAGCTTCCTCGTACAGACCGATCTCCTTAAGCTCCTGTGCGCTAAAGACATTTGAAAGGATGATTAAATATCGAATGGAGTGGTGGTTAGAATCCCAAAGTAAATTACCAAGTTACCAGTTCGGTTTTCGTAAGGGTAAATCAACAATAGATTGCCTTCTTGAATTAAATACAGATATACATACAGCTTTCACGTCAGGACAAAAAACAGTAGCCCTATTTTTGGATATTACTAAGGCATACGACACAGTTCCGCTAAACATTCTCGAAAGTAAAATGAAAGATATGGGATTCCCTAATAAATTTGTAGAAATGATCATCTGTTTGTACAGCGATAGAAAATTATCACTAAAAATTTCAAATACCATAGTTACGAGTAGAGTAACTCAGATAGGTTTACCGCAAGGAGGTATTCTGAGTAGTTCATTATTCGCAATCTTCACGACCGATTTAAGAAAATATATACCGCAAAAAGTATCAATCTTACAATTTGCCGATGATATATGTATATATACTTCTCATAGAGATATTAATAAATGTTTAGAGTTACTGGATGGGACCGTAAAGGAATTAAGAAAATGGGAATTAAATACCGGAATGTCTATTTCATCTACTAAATCAGTGATATGCCCCTTCAGTAGAGAACGTACATTTCCGCTCAATGAACATGTTCAATTAGCAGGGATTTCCTTCCCTACAGTTCATACCGTGAGATTTCTAGGTGTGTACTTTAACCGTAAACTAAATTGGAAACAACACATTCAAGAAATCACTAATCGTTCCGAAAAAAAACTAAGTATCCTAAAAATGATTAGTTATAACAGTAAATGGGGAGCGGATCCGAGCATTTCTTTATTATTTTATAGAAGTTCAATAAGAGCGATATTTGACTACGGGGCCGCAATATATGGCGAAGCACCCATTACCCATCTGCGGAAGTTAGACGTAATACATAATAGGAGCTTAAGAATATGTTTAGGTGCTCTAAATTCCACTCCCATAGATGCGTTATTAAATGAAGCCAATGAAACACCATTAAAGATCAGGAGACAATTATTAACAGATAGAATCCTATTTAAAACCTATTATAACAATCAAAAATGCTTCAATAAAATAGTAAATCTAAATACCCTCATATTAAGTAGGTCATACTGGCAGAAAAAGAAATATACTCCCTTAATTTATAATAGTTTTTTAAAATATCATCAAACAGTACGGGATGTATATACAACGGAAAGACTCCCACAATTTCAAATACAATATGAAATGCTACTACAACAATTTAATATACATTTAGAAATTAAGGAAAATACATTCCCCCATTCATTAATAGCCTCTAATACTATTGCCTCGATCGTCGAAAAATGGCCTCACCATGTCCGTATATATACAGATGGCTCAAAGATTAACGATAGCGCAGGATGTGCAATATATGTACCTAAATGCAATCATTCCGCTCAATATAAATTACCTAACGGATGTTCATCGTATAATGCAGAATTGTATGCCATATTAGAAGCAATCAAATATATTAACCAATCCGTAGATACTAATTTCATTGTTTTAACAGATTGTAAAAGCGCATTGTTATCATTAAATAATATCATAAATAAGAATATTAGCAATGTTCAAATGGAGATACTAATAAACCATCAAATTGCAATAAAGGATGATAAGAGTATAATCTTTAAATGGATTAAGGCCCACGCAGGTATCACAGATAACGAAATAGTAGACAAAATGGCTAAGCTAGCCACTACGAATGGCCAACCGGTAGACACTAAAATGCATTACACGGATTATTATAAAATGATTAAATTAGATGTAATAGAAAATTGGCAAAAACAATATCTAGAAAATCCCGCGGGACAATTTTATAAAAAACTATTTCCCCAAATCTTTCGAAAATCCTGGTTCTCACAAGCAAACATCCGAAAAGACATCATTAAAACATATATTAGACTCAGAACAAACCATGGTATTTGCAATAACTATTTACACAAAATAGGTTTATCAGATAATACTCATTGCGAGAAATGTGGAGACAGCGAGACACTTGAACATATTACAATGGTATGCCCGGGGTACTCTAAACAAAGAGAAGTAATGTTCAAAGAGTTAGCTATGAAAGATAATATAACCTACGATAGCTTACTAAAGTTAACCGATCATAGTAAAATTACTTTGATTCATAAATATTTAAAATCCATAAATAAATATGTGTAATAGTTGAACTCACTATAATAACAGATAAGATATCAATACATGGTAATGGAATTATAGCTGTAAATAAATAAATAGCATTTATTTACAGCAACTAAATAGCAAATAGCAACAAAATATTAAAAGACGTATGAACTCGTATTATTATACAATATGATTTGGGAAAATAATTATCTTCAAATATTATAATACACAAATATGCGAGACCTGGCTGTATGGGTAAAACCAATGCCATCCAATCAAAGGGGGAAAAAAAAAAAAAAAAAAAAAAAAAAAAAAAAAAATCATTACCCCAGAAGACCCAGTTTCATCAAAATCATTAAAGCTGTTTTTGAGTAAATAAAAAAAAACACGTGAAGGTGATACAAAATTTATTAAGTAAAGTGCCCCATCCAATTGATCAATTTTGATGAAATTGTGACTGTCATATCGCGGACAAATACAGAAATCAAATATCAAGTTTAATCAAAATCGTTAGAGCCGTTCTTGAGAGAATCGAAAAAAAAAACGTAAAAATTTGACAAAATTCTTTAAATAAAGTACCTCCTTAGTTTGGCCAATTTTAATGAAATTTTTGCAGTCACATCGCGTGTCTATTCATACACCAAATACAAAATTTGAGGCTCGTACGATTTATAGTTTTTGAGCTAGTCTGTTCACATACACACACAGACCATTTCACGGGACTTTGTTATTTTGACACAGGGGACCCCAAAACGTGTATATCCGTTGAACACCGGAAGTCGAAATTTTTCATGATCGCAATACTTTCCTCACTATATATTTCACTTATAGGTAAGTGAAAGTAAAAAACATATTATAAAGCTTACGTAGTTTAAACAATTTTTATTACACGAAAATAGCAATTTTTAATGCACATAAATTATGAGAAAACAAATATTTTTAAACAGGTTAAAAAAATTATCAATTTGTAACACAGTACCATAAGACTTGTGCTACAGAACAAGACTAACTCTTCAGTCCACCGCACATTATATTTAGTCGTAAGGAGAACAGCCTAGAACCTTCGAGGCCAGTGTAGATGGTATTCGAACATCGTAGTCACAAACGTGTGCTATGACAGTTTGTTCGAATTGTTCTTTTCATTCTAACAACACGTCTATAACTATTCTAAACCAATTGCTTTGTGTTTTGTTTCACGCTACAGTATTATCTTTTTGGTATTGAAATTGTTTTCACAGTATTTTTTCCTGTTTCTGTTATTAAAAATTGGTCATACTGCCTATAACTATACATTGTTGTATATCCTATGAAACGGCATTTAGATTTATATTGCGAATTTAATCTAGTTTTAAAATATTTTTCGTTCAAGTTTTTATTCTCTATTTTTTCCTTATTATTTGCTACTTTTTAAGTTACTTTTTTTTTTTTTACAACCAAATATTCTATACGATTGCAGGAAAATAAAATTTTATTAGACCTCATGAAATGAATTACGTAAAAACTAAATATATACGTATAAAAATGCATATAGTCGTTTTGTTATAACAATAAAAACTCTAGTGATGAGATAATATGGCCTATACGACTTTTTGATAGCCCATTTATATGCAAATAGCAACCTAATATACTGTTTTCAGGTTTTTTTTCCAGTATTGCACCTGCGGAAATTGAAATCTATGTTAAGTAAATTCAAACTTAGCTTTCTTCGGAAGTATTGTTGCATTTCAATCTTATATGAGGGCAATTCCACGTGAAATCAAACACAAAAATATATCATTTTGAACCTCGCCATTTCAGATGTTCTTGAAATTTGGTATATGTGTACTACTTGTATCTACTAGAACAATTGTGAAATATTACTGAGATATGTCAACCCGTAATTATTGGTCTCTAAAGCCCTCAAAAATAGGTCCAGAAATAAAAAAACTCATGATTAAAAATAGTTGTAGATGTTTTCCAAATTTGACTAGGCCTATGAGATTGGTGTCTTTTAACAGCGCATCCCATGTCGTTTCATATGATATACAACATTGTACAGATTGGTACTAAAGAAATTTTCTTGAAACTAAATGAAAAATTTTAATTTCAATTTTCTCAAAAAGGACATTTTTTAAAACATTTATATTTTTTTTAAAAATATTTTGTTTATTGTTAATATTTTGTTGGTTGTTTTATGTCTATTTATACCACAAAAATTTCTTCAGTACTAACCTATACATTTCTTTATATCATACGAAATGACATGGAATACGCTATTAAAAGACACCAATCTCATAGTCCTAGTCAAATTTGGAAAACATCTACAGGATATTTTTAATCATAAAATGCTAGTTTTTTTGGAATTTTATCACTAGTTTTCAATTTTTTTAGTAATGAAGACATTTTCATCCCAATTTTACGTTTTGTTAAATGAGATGATATTATACTGCCCATTTTTTTTATAGAATATAAATTTTTAAAAGACGCCATTTTTGAGAAAATTAAATTAAAATATTAAACTTGGTTTTAAGCAAATTTCTTTAGTACCGACCTGTGCATTGCTGTAGCATAGAATGCGTTCTTGAAAGAAACCAATCTCATAGTCCTAGTCAAGTTTGGAAAACATCTACAGCTATTTTTAATCATGATTCTTTCTGTTTCTGGACCTATTTTTGAGGGCTTTAGAGACCAATAATATAAAAACGGGTAAACATATCTGAGTAATATTTCACAATTGTTCTAGTAAATATAAGTAGTACACAAATATCAAATTACAAGGAAATCTGAGATGTTGACGCTCAAGCCTGTTTTGAATTGACGCAAAATTATCACTTAATAAGACAAAATAACCATATGACATAAGCTTCAGAACCAGACTAAGACTCCAGTCCATCGCTTCTTTTATTTAGTCTGAATTAAAAAAGTCCAAGAAGATTGGTGAACAGTCGCGGACAGATATGAGAAGAGTTAGTACCTAATTGTTCAAAAAAAAAAAAAAAAATAGAACTCTTTTCGATCATATGTTTCGTGTTACATGTTACAGTATGGGTATAACTAACCATCAGGTGACCCAATAACGTTTATTTCCATTGAAAACCAGTCGAAATTATTTACAATCGTAATAATTTCAGAAACTATATATTTTTCACATATAGATAAGTTTCTAAATGTTTTTTGTTTCCCCGAAACGTTAATTTAAAAATACAAAATATTTTTTTTTGATTATCTGATTTGATAATTAGCCAGTTTTGTCTCAGAGATGCCTTTAACGCATCATTAAAGATAATACTTTTTTTCAGAACAGAGTTAAGAGAGTTGTTGTTTTCGTGTCTGTTTTTTAATAAATAAATTTCGTAATTACTTGAAGGTTTCTATAAATTTGATAATTTTAAATATGAACTTTTTAGAACTCATGAATCTATAAATTCACACCATAATTATTAATTAGTTAGTGTTTTATAAAATTCTTGAATAAAACATATATTTCAAAGACACAAATTGTTACAAATGTTAATAAATAATAAACTTAATGAATTCACAGCATTCCGAGAACCATTTTTTCTCCCTTCAACTCGTAATTAAATCTTTTATTTCCCGACGAATGAATAATTTTCACATTTCAGCACTGTTGAAAAAAAATAATAAGTTCTCCTTTTAAACGACTTCTATCAAAAGTATTTTTAATATTCTGCAATCATTTCTAATATAAAAATTATTGATAGAAGTATTGTGAGAAAATATTGGGTAGGCAGTCTTTTCGGATTTTCAGGACTAAATAAAAATCACTGTATTAGTGACATAATTTTTTTTAATCTACAATATACTGAAGATTATTTGTTATGACTTTTTCCCATCTTTGCACTAACTGCATAATGTATTTTTACTTTCACTTACCTATATATGAAATATATAGTAAGTGGAAGTATTGCGATCGTGAAAAATTTCGACTTCCGGTTTTCAACGGAAATACACGTTTTGGGATCCCCTGAGTCCAATTAACCAAGTCCCGCGAAATGGTCTGTGTGTGTGTGAACAGACTAGCTCAAAAACTATAAACCACACAGACCTGAAATTGGGTATTTGGTGTATGTATATGTCCGCGATGCGACAGACAAAATTTCATCAAAATTCATTAATTGGAGGGGGCACTTTACTTAATAAATGTTGTCTCATTATCACTTGTTTTTTTTTTTGTTTACTCAAAAACGGCTTGAACTATTTCGACCAAACTCGGTATTTCGTGTATTTATATGCCCGCGATGATGATGTCAAAATTTCATCAATCGGAGGGGGCATTTTACTTAATAAATTTTGTCCCATTTTCACTTGTTTTATTTGCTCAAAAACGACTTTAACGATTTGATCAAACTTAGTATTTGATGTATGTATATGTGACAGCTAAAATTTTATTAACCGTATTATGAAAATAAAAACTTCTATTTATTAAAAAAAAGATTAATGTTACTTAAGATTAAATACGTAATGCTCAAATTTTTGTGTAAAAATATGGTATAAGATTCCATAATAAATTTTTGAAAACAATATAAAGCGATTTTAGAGGAACAGTAATCGTTCTTGATTTCCAGAAAGGCATAAGAGACGTAAATACACCTATCGATTCACTTTCACGATGTATTTGCAAAAAGCAACTCATATATACTTAAATGTGGAAAAATGTGTGAAGTTGAGGAATGGCGTTTACATATTATGAAACACGTCGATTTCTAATCTAAGTAAGATCGTAAGTGAAAGTTGTGTGTTGCGCGCATGGCACCAGATTTTTTATAGAATGTCCTAGGTTTATTGTTAAAAGCTGATCCAAGTGGTTTTTGATGTCCTCTTCCTTTAGGAATTTCTTTCTATTCATGGACCGGAATAATTGGTAGTCGCTTGGAGCTAGGTCTGCTGAATAGGGAGGCTGTGGCAAAAGGTCTCATCCAAGGCTCAATAATTTATTGCGAGTGACCAATGAGGTGCGGGGCCTAGCCTTGTCTTGGTGAAACACAACACTCTTCCGATTTGCCAGTTCTGGGAGTTTATTTTTAATTGATTGGTCCAATTTTTTTAATTGTGAGCAGTATTTGAAGTTGAATCAATGGTTTGTCCTCTTGGGGAAAGCTCATAGAAAATAACACCCTTGAAACCCTTGAAAATGAGTCGTTTTGTTACCGTTTTCGTAGTGAATCCAAAACAGATATCCCTGTTGTCAAGTTGACTTATGCCAGAGAGCAAGCAAGGGACCTAAACATTAAGCCATAAAAGGGGTGGGGGCATAAAAACTCGTCGAGAATTGCTTGTTGGAACAAACCTGTAGTTGACCACTAACGAATTCACCTTTATTCAGACTGAATTATGAACTTAAATAATTTAATTTAATCCTACTGGAATAAATATGAATCTTGGCAGTTGCAATATTTTTGTATATATATGTTGAGAGCATATGATTGTGTTTTTGTGTAATATTCGTTTAATGTTTTACGAATTAGAATGTTTGATGTTGTTATCTAGTATTTATTTTTTTGTATTACTTCGGTTAAGCAGCTGCAAGATGGCGGCTGGTGTCAGTAAACAACAAGGTATTCTGATCACGCCCTACCCGACATCCACAGTGCAGTTCGGGTTTACCCTAGCACATTTAGTCGACAATCCGACTATTCTTAACCATCAGATTATTATTTTTTTCTTATTTCAAGAAAAATATATTAAAATAACTAAAAAGGATATTTTATAAGATGATTTGATGATGATTTTAAATGATATGACTCCATAGGAAAAAGAACAAATTGTATTATAACATGATTTATTAGATTGAAGAAAGGGAATAAAAGGTTTAAGAAATTTAAACCTTTAATCATTTATGGGGGACAATAAAATATTTAAAGAAAATAAAAAATAAATTTACAAAAAATAAACTTTAATTTAATTATTAAACAGGCCAACAGCTTTTGAATTTTTAGTATCCATCATAGGAAATTTTCAGTTTAATTTAAAGTTATCCCGACTACATCTGCTCGGGAACACTCGGATAAAATAGAACTGAACAATGGATATACGCGGGCGCAATCGACTATAGGGTGCGCTAGTAGTTTTGCAAAATGTCGGAAGGAACGGGGATAGTCATAGTTGATGTGAAAGAGATAATTGGTAATTTTAAAATACCATTAATTGAAGGGCAGGCTATCCTTGATGCAAACCACATAATTACATGTGGAATAATATCTATAAGTAAAAAAACAGTTATTTTACAAGCCTTGTGCCTTCAAACTAGCAATCTTAAAGGACTGCCCCATCAAATAAAAGTGGAAATCAAATTTATTAATAACAATAAGTAATTTTCTTGTGATTGTACGTGTAAAGCTGGTAGTTCTGGAAAATGCAAACACATCATTGTAACTTTACGTTTTTCGGTTAGTAAAATCATGACAGCTTTAATTTTCATGACAGCTTAGTTTCTTTGTCATATTATTTATTTATTTGTCAAAACTTTCAGGCATCGCATTGAAAACTGGGAACAATTAAGCACAACGGATGTAAGACAAAAATGGGGAAAATTAAAAAAGAAAAACAAAACTATGAAACTATGGTCCCAATGTTATTTGCATAAAACTAGCATTTTGGAATAATAAAATGTCAAATACTAATATTTACCTGGATAAATATAGTCACTTTCTTGAAAATGTATCGTCATTTTTTTCGAAATAGGCTTATCTATTCTTTATTTTACAATCCACACTTTAAGAAGCTTTTTATTTTTTGGAAATAAATAGAATAACACGTCTTTTGATTTTCTAATTGAATACTGAGTGACCGAGCAATACCTATTAGACATTTTTCAAATAATATTTTCCTAGATATTTCCATTACCAGAAACCCGGACCATTCTATATCCACTAATTGGTACACCAAACCCACTTATTCGGGCCGACTCCTCAACTATTTTTCCCAACATCCACATCACCAAAAGATTAACGTCGCAAAAAACCTCATCCACCGTAGCCTGAACTTGTCCGATCCACAATTTCATTGTCATAACAAAATCCGCCTGAAAAATATCTTACAATCTAACGATTTTCCTGAGCATTTAATAAAAATACTGATCAATAACAATTCAAAAACTCAAAATCTCTCTAACAACTCTTCACAACCTCCGATTTCTACTTTCCAATACAGATCTATCCCATATATCCCCATTCTCTCAAACAAAATTAAAAAATCCTTCTCATCGAGTTTCCCACACATGCGCCTAGTATTAAAAAATAACAATAAATTAAAAAATCTTTATACAAAACTCAAAGACCCTGTACCTCTCCTAGACAAGTGTAATGTAGTTTATCGTATCCAGTGCTCCACGCTTAATTGCAACAGTTGCTATATAGGTGAAACCAAAAATTATTTTAAAAAACGTATTTATCAACATAAATACAGTATTTCCACGCGTAATTCGTCTACATCTAAATTAGCAGAACATGCCATTGCCCACATACATTCCTTCGACTTTGAGAACCCCTCCATATTGGCAACTGTATCTAACCACGACAAACGTCTCCTCTCCTACCTAAGTCCAATAAAGAAGCAGCACCGTCGCTTGCGCCCGCGAATCGGGTAGGATTGGAATACCTTGTTGTTTACTGACGCCGGCCGCCACCTTGCAGCAGCTTAACCGAAGTAATGCCATTTTTTTTTTATATGAATAAAATTTTAATATAGGGGTTTGATGCCTATAAAGGTTTTACGTCATAAAGCCTAAGCAAACAAGTGAACAACAAATCAGCTGTTTCTCTCATTTGGGTTGTTACCGATTTTAATCCGTTACATTGTTACTTTCGGATGGTCCTATGAACTTACGTTTGCTCGGCGGCTTAAGAAAGAAGACCAAAATAAAGCTGGGATTTTATTTTAGACACATGTAGAGTTCCCAAGTTCCTCTGCCGAGTAACTCTTCGGAAAAAGGATTAAAGGAAGGATATCCTCCTGGGAACATTAGGAGGATTGGGAAATTTCCCAGGATAGGGAGCGTGTCTTTTCCGGGATCGAGTATAGGCCAATCTTTTCGTTCCTCAGTCTCCAATTTCTTGTATGAAAAGATTACGATGTTTTGAAAATTGTTTGAATGCATCAGGCACTAACATTTCCGTATCATCCTTCTCCATTAATCATTCATGAGAGTTCTAAGGTTTGTTTGTTTTAACTTCACTTTATGCCACTAAGGCTAACAGAGTTGGGCAAATTGTAATCTGAATAATGATTAATGAATATGAATAATTGTAATCATAAAACAAATGAATAATGAATAACTATTATTCATAATCAGTGCGGAGTATTTTTAATGATTATTGAGTATTTATGGTATTCATTTGAAATGAATAATGAATAACTGGTATTCAGTTATTCATGATTAAGGAATACTGTTAAATTCAGTTAGTCATTATTCATGAATAAAATATATTCATGAGCTAGGATTAATATAATATTCATCAATCATGAATACCTAATATTCATTAATCATGAATAGCAAATATTCACCAATCATCAATCATGAATATGATATATTCATAATCATTATTCATTTAAATTTAAAAAATGAGGATGAATTTCTGAATTAAAAATTGTCCTAATGAGCAAGGACAAGTACTAAGAGTGGGTGTAGTCAATTGAACAGCATTTGAAGTCACCAGTAAAGAATTAGACCCTAATTCCAATGGGTAATAGTAAAGGTCTATTGACAAGAATGGAAAGAGCAAACAAATTTGCAATCATCATTCATGATTAGTTAGACCCAGAATTATGATTCTTTTTGTAATCATGATTAATGAATTTATATTATTCATGATTAATGAATGATCTGTAATCATGAGTAGTGAATTCCCATTAGTCATGATTAATTAGTAATGAGTAATCATGAATAATGAATTATTCTTAATCATGATTACTGACTAACATATAATAATGAATAATGGTCATTCATGATTGTTGAATACATTATATTCATGAATATTCCACGACCAGTGATTAATACAATTCATGATTAATGATTCCACGCTAAAGAATGATTTGTGAATGATGATTACAATCATTATTCACATTTTTGATTATTAGTCATAATCATGATTACATTTTTTTTTAAATATGCCCAACTCTGAAGGCTAATCGGACGATGCTACAGTGGGAGTCCTAAATTTTGCATATTTATCTATAATTGGGATACTTTAACGAGTACCTTTAGTATTGTAGGTTGCCATGCTAACCACTATACCACAGGTGTCACCAGAGATCTAAGGTGTCGCATATACTCACAGTGTGTTATGCTTACGATGTAGAACGGTGAGACAGACTTAGGCCGAGATACTAAGCAGCATTTGTGAAGATGGCCGAAAGGTTGTTCTTGTTCATTAAAAAAATAAACCAAAATTTAATTGTATTTTTATGTTATCTCTTACTAGCTGTATATACCTGTTTCACCCGGAGAATTTCATTTTTTAAATCTATAAAATCTATAAACTGAGACTTTTATCGGCTCAAACGGTCGATTTTGTTAAAACCAATGCAAAGCGAGATCAAAACGATTATTATAACAATAAAGAATATACCCAGAGATCGGCTGAAGTTATGCAATTTTAATATGGACAGTTATTCGCAACTGGTCTGAAAGAGCCACTGAGCGAAATTTTGAGAAGTTTGGACAATCGGTATGGATTTATATAAAGAACAAACAGAATTTCATCTTTATTTACATAGATTACATCTGTGTATCCCGGTTTCACCCGGGGAATTCCGTTTTTCTAATTAAACGTTCGATTTTCGAAAAAAAAACATTGTAAAGCGAGATCATTAAAATTTTTATAAGAATAAAGGATATTAGCTGAAGATCGGCTGAAGTTATGCAATTTCAATATGCAAATTCAATATGTTCGCACCTGGAATGAAGGAACCACGGAACGAAATAGGGAGAATTTAGGACAAACAGTATGGATTTCTATAAAGAACAAACAAACAAACAGAATTTCATCTTTCTTTATATAGATTAGTTCCTTTTACATGTGTCATTCAATTACACATTATGGTGAAATATAAGATGTAAACAATAAAAAGTTTAACCCATCTACATGCTTAAACTATTTTAAATTTGGCGTAAAGTTCTATTTTTATTATTATCTGTGAATTTCGATTAGACTGCATCAAAAAGAATAGGATATAATTTTAGCTACTGAGCCACACCAACGCGTTGCCGTATCTGCTCGTAAACATATATTCTATACCTTACTAGTTTGGGAAAACAAATCAAAAACGCGACAAGGTTTACTAAGGAAGTTCTTGTTTACATAAGAAGTAAAAAATAAAAATAAAATAATAAAACGGGAAGGACGAGAGTTAAGCCTTGGAAGGGAGGATAAATCCGTGGGAAATTCATGGAGGAGAAGCATCCAGCCCTTTATGAATACCGACCCTGAAAGCTTTCTTTATTGCTTTCTAGCCCCAGTCGCCATTTCCCTACCCACCCTTTTGCCTTTCCACCAATTTTCGGCTTTTCTAGTTACCACTCAACGTTTCCTTATTTTTCAAGTATAATTTATTTTGGCCATTCTTTCCCTTAAGTGGTTCCTCGAGATGGATCGGAATCATCACCCTTAATTCCTGAGAACCTGGAAAGATTCTAAGGCTCAAACGTCTGAGATCTGGAGGAAAAGGTTTTAAAACCATGGAATTAAAAAAAACAACAAATAAATTAATGAAATCTTTAAACTATATAGTGTAACGTTAAACAAAATGATAAGGGGCCAGGGTTGGCTGAGTGGACAAAGGCGCTTGCAATAGGTAATCAAAGTTAAGCAACCATGAGCGTGTTTAGTACTTGGATGGGTGACCGCTCCATTTGGGTGACTACCCGCCAATGAACACCACGCAGTCCTACCCCCACCCCCGGGTATGTCAGACCCGTTAGCCTACTGGAGGCGACTCACACCGACCGGAAGTGCGCTCGAAAATATCAGAGAATTTTCTTTATCTCCTTTCATTCATATTATTTTGTTCTTCTTTTTGATTATGCTAATATTTTCTAAATTTCAAAAGTAAACTTTATGTAAAATATCTTTTATGTTATTCCTTTATTATTAATACCTGTTAATTACCACATTATACCAACTAAACTAGGAGCATTGAATAAGCCATACGAAAGCATTGAAGGAGCCATACTTTTTTCATCAGGGAAGCGAAAGGTTTTTATTATTAAAACCTAACTTGCCTATAACCTAACATGTTGGGTACATATAAACATTTAATTTGCAATACTGAGGTCAATAATCTAGATAAAAACTATGATATCTTCTAAGTTCGACAAAACTGCGCACAATGAACCCAATGTTTTCAAGATCGTATTAGTAGTTTCGGATACATCCGAGATAAACATCATTACATGAGATTTTTATAGATATAAAAATTATGTCCGCACTTCATACCAACGGTTTCATTTCATATCACTTCTCTACTCGGGACATTTCTTAGGCGGAACATTTCATACACAGGATGTCCTAAATAAAACGGCTATACTTGAAATATCTAAAGGTATCAGATGCAATGCGCGCAATACACAACTTTTACATAGATTAGAAATTGACATGTTATGATAAATATGTAGACACCATTCAGCAACATTACACGTTTTTGCACATCTATTTACTTTTTTTTTCGTCCCATAAGTTATAGAGTATTATAAGCTACTAGTTCCATAACATATTTATGCTCATCTTTGGATATATAAAAATCTCGTGTCCTGATGTTTGTCGGGGGTAAAATCAGAAATTACTGAAACGATCTTTATAAAATTTTGCTCATTGTGTTCAGTTTTGTCCAACTGAAAAGATAGGATAGTTTTTATCTCGATTATTGGTCTCAATATTTCTGTTTTTTCAAATTAAATGCTTATTACAGTACAATTGAGTGTGATTATTTGTAAGTTCTATAAATTTTAAACAGATGGCGGTGCAAATTGATTTATTGACGCAACACTTCACGTTTGCGGCCTTTTTAAATGTTTGTTTGTTTGTTTAACGTCGCTTTATGCCACTAAGGCTAATCGGACGATGCTACTAAATTTGGCCTATCCAGGTATAATTAGGATAGGGATCTTTAACGAGTACCTGACATCATACAGGATCTTGACCTCCATTTTACGTCCTATCCGAGGGACGGCATGGATCCAAGGATTTTTTACTCCCATTAAAAAATCCTATGGCCACCGCTGGGCGCGAACCCGCGACCTTTAGTATTGTAGGTTGCCGTGCTAACCACTATACCACAGGTGACCCCTATTTTTTAAATTTTTTAAAAAGACATTTATTCAGTTCTTATTTTTAAATATTATAATATATTTAGTGTGCTAGGAAGGGGCCCTACTATGATAGGCTCGTTATATAAACTAGGCAGGATTTTATAAAGATTTGCTCTAGAGGACGTGAGGCATGCGAAGCCCCCACCTGAATATGCTATGAGAGCTCTATCCATCTTATAGCTCTCCCCTATCCTGCATCTTTTATTATATCGGCACGTCAAAAAATGTTTAGTCATGGATAGCTTATATTTGAATTTTATATATATTTACGAGCAGACTCAGTAACTATAATGCAATAAATTAATTATATCATATTCTTTTTAATACAGTCAAATCCAAATTCACTGATAAAGATAAAAACGTTTCTGCTAATCTAAAAACCAACGGGATTTAAAATAGTAGGTACTTGAGGCCAAATTTAAAATTGTTTGGTAAAGAATTTAGGAGGGTTAAAGTATTCATTTTTTTCATCTCATATTTGAATATAGTAAGTACTAGCTAGGGTGCCCGGCTTCGCTCCGGTAGTTGTGTGGTAGTTTGAATAACAGAAAAAATTTAAAATTAAAAGAAATATAGAACAAAATTAGCACATTCGTTCTTGAAACTTTTAACATGGTATCAATATTAAAATTCGATATCTGCAGAGTCTGCCCAAATAAGGAACCCTATATACTTGAAAGGGGGTTGAAAATGGTGAAAGAACAATTAATTTTGCTGCAACTTTGTCGAGTCATGCATCGTTTTTGATGGTTTCTCTGATTCTGAATTCTATAAGCCCATTCCAAGCAGTCAGCAGATAATAAGTTATTAGATTATGGTTAAAAAATCTATTAGTTAAAAATTTTTTTAATTAATCTAATCTTAATTGTGGCTGACCACCATTTTTAAATTATTTTTAAATAATTTATTTTTTGAAGAGAAAAGATTTGGCTCCGCCGGGAGTCGAACCCGGGTCTCCTGCGTTACATGCGAGGATGCTAACCGCTGCCTTGAGCCGAGCTCTGTGGTGTAGCGGTTAGCATCCTCGCATGTAACGCAGGAGACCCGGGTTCGACTCCCGGCGGAGCCAAATCTTTTCTCTTCAAAAAATAAATTATTTAAAAATATTAGTTAAAAAACTATATTTCGATTACAACTTAAGCGCCGACTACTGTGATGGTCCTATTAGATCCAGAAGTTTAGAAACTACCGAAGATTCATAGAAACTTTTTTTTAAGACCTTTCTTCCAGTTCAATCTCCCTTAAGATCCCCCCCCCCCCCCCGTAATTTGGCCGGACTCTGCACCTACTATTACAAAGTGAAAACCAAAATATCATGAGGGCACAATTTTTTCGTCATATTTCTTTTTATCCTGAACTATGAGGGGTGATAAAATCTTATTGAAAAAAATGCTGTAATTGGAGTTAATCATTTTGTCAACTGGAATGCTCATCATACATAGTAATAAAACCATTTTTCATAATTACCTACAATAAGAACACTTCAAACATTTTATTTTCGATTTATAATCAGTCAATTCAGCTCTCCTTTTTTGTTTTATGTCTGTTTTTATTCGCTCACTGTACTACTCAAAAATGTTCACTCATATTGCATTAAATTTACTTAAGTAGGTATATATTATATATTGATTAAATATAATGTGTTAATCAATTAACCTTCTTATGAGAAAATTAATTTTGTAAGATATCCAGTCGGTTTTCTAATTGATATGTAAAATCATTATTTTATTTTGAAAGAAAAGGTGAAACTAATTATTTTCGCTTGATTTTTTAGTAATTAAAAAAGAACAGCTGAACAAATACTTAACCTTTACAAATTGAACGGAATAGACATTGAGTGAAACGCACCCTAGCGCTTCCTGGTAGTCTGCAGCTCGAATTAAATTTTTCATTCATAAACTCGTATATCAATCTCAGGTAGGCTAATTACATGGTGCGAGAGGCTTAAAATTCCATTACTTTTCTCTTAAATTTTACACCCTTAAGAGAAAAACAGAAACCTTCTTCTCCGTTAGGGGTTATAAGCAACACGCTGACATAACTTCCTTAATCCCACGTGGAGTCGTTTTTGAGCTTTTTCGGCACGCACATTGTACACTTTGCTTTATAATATATATTGATTAATGATCCATTCATTTAGCTCTTACTAGATTATTTCAGCAGATGCGAGGAGAGTAAATATAAAGACACACATGTATTATTAACATCTCATTAACCTTGAACATATTAACACACATGTAAAAGGAACTAATAAAGAATATAATAGGTGTCACCTGTGGTGTTGTGGTTAGCATAGAAACTCACAATACTAAAGGTCGCGAGTTCGCGTCCTGAGGTGGCCCTCCGATTTTTTAATGGGAGTAAAATCCTTTTCTATGCCGTCCCTCAGATAGGACCTAAACTGGAGGTCCCGAGCCTGTACGATGTGAGGTACTCGTTAAAGATCCCTATCCTGATTATATCTGGGTAAACAAAATTTAGGACTCCCACTGTAGTATCGTCCGATTAGCCTTAGTGGCATATAGTGACGTTATAACAAACAATAAGAAGAATATAATTGCAATCGGGCTTAGTACAATCACAATAGACAGCAAAAATGTATCAAATTAATGTTTTGCCATAATACATATTAATTAAATTCAGAATAAAGCACTTGATGATATGAGATTAGATATCATATCGGTAAGTTCAACCAGAAACAAGTTATCAAAATGTATTTTGCTAAAACAAATAGATTCGATGCTTTCCCCACACGTGAAAAGGCGACACATAATTGCCCATGAAAAAAGACGAATTTTTCTAGTCAAAGCCAGAAAAAATAGATTTGGCTACTGGTTGCTTACCCACCCTAAACATGGAAAGAAAATAAAGTGTTGCGTCAATAAATCAACTTACTCCGCATTCTTTTGTAAATTTATAGAACTTACAAATAATCACACTCAGTTGTACAATATTATAATAAGCATTTAACCCTCCAAGGACGAGCAAAATTTTTTTCTTAAAAAATAAGATTTAGTATGATATTGTTTTTCAATGAACATGTTAGAATTCAGGAAAAATATTTTAAAAAATATCGGACTTACCCTTTGCTAATAATTGGCCGTGTTCATATGATCATGCTAGGACTTACACCCGTCGATTTGTTGAATAGAAATAGGAAGTTTTAATTTTTTTTTGTATTGAAAAGTTTTTTATACATATTTTCTACTACTTTTAAATAATTTATTTTTTGAAGAGGAAAGATTTGGCTCCGCCGGGAGTCGAACCCGGGTCTCCTGCGTTACATGCGAGGATGCTAACCACTACACCACAGAGCTCGGCTCAAGACAGAGCAAATCTTATGTCAATAAATATCATAAATTGGACTAAAATTGTCCACCTCCCGCTACTACTCACAAAACTTGTAGGGGGAGTAGGTATCAGTGAAGAGGAAGGATTTGCTCTGCCTTGAGCCGAGCTCTGTGGTGTAGTGGTTAGCATCCTCGCATGTAACGCAGGAGACCCGGGTTCGACTCCCGGCGGAGCCAAATCTTTCCTCTTCAAAAAATAAATTATTTAAAAATAATTTAAAATGGTGGTCAGCCACGAACTAAGATTAGATTAATTGAAATATTTTCTACTACATTTAAAAATAAAATAATTTAATAAATTAAATTATAAATTATATTAAAATAATTTAATAATTAAATAAATTATTTTTAGTGAAACCCGGCAAAACATGTGATGTACAAGCCTACACCGCACTTTTCACACTGGGTGCGCACAGTCCTCTTCATGATTCGAGGGCACATCGGCGACGATTTCCTTGAACCACGAAATGGTCGACTCCATCATATCTTCTGTCTGTCAGGACTCGCTGATTCAGCCCTACCTTTGATTGAGGCGCTGCTCTCGACTTGAATGGCAAAAGCGAGACCGACACATCTATCAGTGACATCCTAGATCAAACAGTAAGTAAAAGGAACTGTTTTATCGCTATCTGAAAGGGTAGACATGTAAGATAATGGTTGATATATTATAGGAACCTCCACATTAAGAAAATTACTTAGATTTAAAATCTGTATATATTTTGCAAACAATAATTAATGAAGTTAATAGCTTATCTAAAGAAAAAATCAGTTAGAAAACAGTTAATAATTAATATTTATTAGCTTGTTTTAAAAAAATTTCAAAATTTTGTTGGATTACCAATTTAAAAAAATCTGGTGCGTGCGCGCATCACACAACTTTCACTCACCAACTTACTTAGATTAGAAATTAATGTGTTTTGCTAATTGTTCAAAGTTAAACATTTTTCCACATTCATTTCTTATTTTTGTTTTCATTTGCTAAAAAAAGACACTAATTTCTTTTATTATTAAATAAAAGCTTTTACTTGTGATAATTCGGCAATGCAAGCATAATACTCCAAGTCGTCTGATTTTATAATTCTCTATGTACTTGTTGAATATTTTATTTAGTTCCCATGAAACAAATAATTTTTATTTAATGAACAGAATATCTTTAATAATAACGCATTGGTTTGTCATCAAAGGCGTAGGGCGCATGCGTGAGCTCAAGGTGTTTTATGAGTTGACGGAATATTTTTCTCCTGTATATGTTAACTTGAGTTTTTTCATATATCATATTTAGCCGTTTCTTATTTTTAGGCGTGATGAGAGACAGTTAATTTCTCAATTTAAACTAAAACAAAGGTACTTTATAGGAAAACAAAGAAGGCCCCTTCCCCATTTAAGCGCCCTCAGAAAATTTTAATACTGCTAAAACTTACCTAATATTATTGAACACCTAATTTTCATAAAACATGAGGAATTTGATCAAAATCATTAAAGCTGTTTTTGAGATAATCGAAAAAAAGGTAAAAATTGGAAAAAAGTTAAAAAATAAAGTGCCCCTCCGTTTGACTAATTTTGATGAAATTTTGGCTGTCACATCTTTGGCATATACATACGTCAAATACCCAGTTTGATCAAAATATTTAAAGCCGTTTTTGAGTAAATAAAAAAAAGACATGAAAATGATACAAAATTTATTATATAAAGTACTCCCACCCTTTGACGGATTTTGATGAAATTTTCGCTTTCACATCGCGGGCATATGCATACCCAATTTCAGGTTCGCACGGTTAATAGTTTTTGAGCTAGTCTGTTCACACACACACACACACACACAAACCATTTCGCGGGACTTGGTTACTTCGACTCAGGGGACCACAAAACGTGTATTTCCGTTGAAAACCGGAAGTCAAAATTTTTCACGATCGCAATACTTTCACTTACCTATATATTTCATATATAGGTAAGTGAAAGTAAAAATTATGTCGTGGGTAAAGCCTAGCATGATCATATGATCACACTCATACATACGACCATATAAAAACCATTGGGATTATTATTTTCTAATGAAACTCAAACTATAGCATGATAAGACTATATAGATTATAACTCTACAATCTTATCCGTTAAAAACAATTATTACTAAAATTAGGAGACTTTCCGTTGGTGAGAATCCATTTTCAAAATTCGTCAAATTTCAAAATTTTCCTCTGAAGTAAAAGGTGCGTCAATCGTCGCAGTTTTAGTCACAAATCAACACTTGTATCTTATAGAAAAGGGATGCAGATTTAGAAGACAAGAAAATAAGGGTGGGAAAGCAGGATTTCCTTTTGAGTGGGGGTTGGTTTTGGTGTGATCATATGGACATGCTAGTCCTTGGAGCGTTAATTTGCAAAAAAAGATATATTGAGACCAATAATCGAGATAAAAACTATCCTATCTTTCCAGTTGGACAAAACTGAACACAATGAGCAAAATTTTATAAAGATCGTTTCAGTAGTTTTTGATTTTACCCCCGCCAAACACCGGGACACGAGATTTTTATATATCCAAAGATGAGCATAAATATGCTATGGACCTAGTAGTAAATAGATGTGCCAAAATGTGTAATGTTGCTGAATGGTGTCAACATATTTATCAAAACATGTCAATTTTTAATCTAAGCAAAAGTTGTGTGTTGCGCTCATTGCACCAGATTCCTTTTGATATTTCAACAAGTCTTGCCGTTCTATTTAGGACATCCTGTGTATGAAATGTTACGCCTCAGAAATGTCCCGAGGATATAAAGGATATCCAATCGGAAGGCAGGGGTTGACTTCTATCACGTAGTCACCATCTTCACTAGAGGTCGGCCACATCCTTCACAGAACTTGTCACTTCCTATTCTGCATAGCAAATGGATTTTATGCCAATCATTTTATTACAGATGTGTCTTACCTGCGAACTTCAGGTAGAGGAAAAACATTCCAATATCCCTACATATGTCCAAAGCCAGGGCATTGTCATTAAAGGATGGGAGTTTCCCGTTTTTCTGAAACTGTTCATTTTTTGACTAAATATGATTTTTCGATCGTGAAAAATATCGACTTCCGTTTTTCAGTGACTTCTATTTTTTTCTTTTAACTGTTACTATAAATCTATAAAATAGGGTAAACCGTACAGTAATTGACACACTCAAGCCTACATTTCTGTGGTTAAATTAAAAAAAAAAAAACTTTTTATAGAGGGATCAAATAGAAACTTCCTAAAGCTCCTTATTATCTATCCTCATAAAGACTCAACAAAGGTTTTTTTGGGTCAAAAGTTCAATAGTTTTACAATATGGCAATATTTATTGTTAAAAGTGCCAGATCTAGTTATTGGCACCATTTGGATTTTCTTGTGAAATCTTCCCTATGGTTGGTTTGTTAAAGTCTTATTTCATAGATGACTTAGAGGACCCCTCAAACATTAGACTCATGCATATCTTGCAATAAAATTAGGACTTGTTTACCTATTTCTTTAAGTTAAAGTTGGGGGGGCCAATAACTGTATGGTTTACCCTAGTATGAATGCAATTTAAAAGATTTTGAAACCAAGGCTTTAAGATTCATTAGCCTAACTGCAATTGCACCACTAAACTTTAGTCTCTTTAAGTTGATGAAAGGAAAAAAAAATCCTTAAATTTCCTCTCTGCTAGTAGCTCTTTCCCTTTCTACTTATTTTCTCTCTATTTTTATCAAGAAAGTAATTAAATTTCTTTCCTATATATATTAAAGTCTTCTATATCCGTTGTTAGTCATTTCGTTTTTTTATGTAGGAAATATATAGTAAAAATCTCGACTTCCGTTTTTCATGTGAACAGACTAGCTAAAAAACTTTAAACCGTACGAACCTCAAATCGGGTATTTGATGTCTACATATGCCCGCGATGTGACAGCAATGATTTCATCAAAATTGGTAAAATGGAGTACTTTAATATTTTTTTAATGTTTTTCTTCGATTTTCTCAAAAACGGCTCGTCATGTTTAATGACAATCAAACATTATTAATATCATGTTAGATTTATTATCATTAAAATGTTCGGGGGGGGGGGGGGGGCACAAACGGGGAAGGGGAATTATTTTGTTTTACTATAAAGTATGTACCTTTGTTTTTGTTCATATGGAGAAATTAACTGTCTTTCATTATGCCTAAAAATAAGAAATGGCTAAATATGAAATATGAAAAAAATCGAGTCAACATATGCAGGAGAAAATAGAAAAATATTCCGACAACACACAAAACGCGTTGAGCCCACGCATGCCCAGTACAGCCTTTAATGGCAACATTTTTTAAGGAAAGGTGTTCTGTTCATGCGAAAGAGCTTTCAAGGTGTTTTGGAACATGGATATTCAATGGAAATTATACGTTTCCATAGTAACTAAATGAAGTTTTCAATAACTACACAGATAATTATAAAATCAGACGCTATCGAGTACTATGCTTTCATTGCCGAATTATCACAAGTAAAAACTTTTATTTGACAATAAAAAAATTTAGTGTACTTTAGAGAGCAAATAGAAGCAAAAATGAGGAAATGAATTTGGAAAAAAGTATGAATTTGAGGAATGGCGTTTACATATTTAACGAAACACTTAAATTTCCAATGTAAGTAAGTTGGTAAGTGAAAGTTGTGTGTTGCGCGCATCGCACCAGGCTTTTTTCTTATTAATAAAATTAGCTATTTAAATGATGTTTGTTTTTTTAAAAATACAAAAAAAGATCAATTTTAATGCATCTACTTCTTTTCATACTTTTTTTTTCTATAACCTGCTTTTTTTTTATTCCCCAGAGGTGTGAAATTTACAAAAAGTCTAATCTCTGATTTCTACAATAGAAAATAAAAATTTTCTTTCTCAGGGTAACTTTGCCCACCTAATATTTACATTTTTTAAAGTAATATAACTCCAGTATGAAAACCTAAATGACTCTAATGCTATCCAACAATGATCGTGCAAATGAAACAATCAATTTTCTACAGAAAATTTCGCCAAAAAAAATAAAAAAATATTTCAATTAATTTTTAAGGTTGAAAAAAGGGCAGTCACACTATACATTATTTTATGTTTTTGATTTTCTTCTTTTTCTTTTTATCTTTATTGTTTACATCGAAATCATAAATAATATGAAACTTAATCTTTATAGATTAGTGGAAAAAGGTTTACTGAAATCCATACAGAGCAACCCCAACCATTTCCATTAGATAAATATTGTAGTTTTTTTTTTTTTTTTTTTTTTTTTTTTTAATTTACAACTATATTTACAAAATACATTTAGTAAATAAGCTAACAATAAGAAAATATCATGTCATGAAATAGCATGATGAGAAGCTACCCATTGGTAGCACTCAACTAGTGCACTTAGCTTAGAAGATCCCTAGGCCATCTTCTTTTCAGAAGCCTAGGAGGATTGTCTGGAATAGAGGAGGAAGCGAGGCTGGAAACAAGAGGATTCGGGTTGGTCGGGAGTTTATTATGAAAGGATTGGTACCTTGATCGGTCCAAATCGGCGATATATGGAATATTAAGGTCTTTATGGATGAGTTTATTTGTGAAGAAGTAAAGAGCATTAAGGATTTTGGATTGCAAGGATTGGAATCGAGAGGAATTTGATGGTTTAGTAGAGCCCCAAAGCTCGATTCCGTAAGTCCATATCATTCTTATTATTGTCAAATACATTAGCCTTTTGTAATAGATTGGGAGTTTTGAACGTTTGTCAAATAAGTGTTGAAGTAGTCGGAAGCGACGAGCAGTTTCTTGTCGTTTCAGTCTTGTATGGGGATTCCAAGTAAGGCGTCTGTCCAGGTGAAGTCCCAGGTAACAGATCTGGTCAACAGGGATAACATGTTACTGTTATTGAAGGATACTGTTGGGCATGAGGTCATAGGTTTACAACGAAGGGTAAAAGTGATTTGATGAGATTTTTCGGGGTTGATTTTAATTCTCCATTTCTGACACCATTCTTCAAGGGTTGTGATGTTAGATTGGAGAGTTTGGGAATTGTAAAGTTAAACAAGGAAAATCTGGTGTGTGCGCGCAACACACAACTTTCACTTACCAACTTAATTAGATTAGAAATTAATGCGTTTTGTTAATTGCCACTTCTCAAATGAACAGAAAGGCTTTAATTGTGAACAATGGTCTGCCATTAAAGGCCTACTTCGCATGCGTGAACTCAACGAGTTTTATGAGTTGACTGAATATTTTTTCTTTTTTCTCCTCTACATGTTTTCTTTATTTCTATCATATCTCATATCTAGCCATTTCTTATTTTGTAGACGTAACGAGAGACTAATTTCTTCATATTAACAAAATCAAAGGTACTTAAAAGGAAACAAATAAACAAACAAACAAAAAAGGCCCCTACCCCATTTATGCCCCCTCAGAAGATTTTAATAATAATAAAGCTTATCTGATATTAAAGATCACCTAATTTTCATTAACCCTTTCATGGCTCCAGACGAGATATCTCGCGAAACATAGTCGGTTCCCACACGCTATTGACGAGATAACTCGACAAAGGCTACTGGTCCCCACACGCTCATGACCAGATATCTCGCAAATGGTTTTTCAGTCTGCAACTTCTAGTATATATATCCCCCAGGTCTAGGCTATGGCCGTCATTGTTATTGTGTCACTCTTAGTTGAAAATATCTGTAGATAGTGAAGTTTTCCAATATTTGTAGTGTTTGCTTTGAATAAAGTTTTTAAAAAGTGAATTAGTGAATCCAGAGATTTATTTATCAAAAAATGGTTTAGAATAGTCCTAGACCTTTTGTTAGCATGAACTGACAGTTGGAACATACTGTCATAGCACATGTTCGAGTACCATCTACCCGGCCCAGAAGGTTCTGGATTGTTCTCCTTACGACTAAATATGATCATATGGTTATTTCTGTGTTACGAAGTGATAATTTTTGTAACATGTTTAATTATTGCTGTTCTCATAATTTGTGTGGCATTGGAAATTGTTATTTTTCTTTGAATAAAAATTGTTTAAAGCACATAAGTGTTACAATATTATTATAAGGAGAAAAATATTGAACACTTTTCTTGAATATTTAAAGCAAACCGTGCCATGATGACTTTATTACCTGACTTAAGTTTGTTATAAAGTTGCCGGGAGCTTAACGAACTTGATGTTTCAGCCTAAACTCTCGAAACTGATGGCTCAGACCTCAACATGAATATCTTGTAGATTCGGGATTAGGGCCCTTGGGTTTGATGAGGTTTATCATCAGCTGGTGTTTGCTGTTACGGCATAGCTTTTCAGTTTAAGAGGTAATGACAGGATCCTATTTTGTTATAATTATATTTATATATAGAAATAATTATTTCTTTCTTAACCGTGCGAAGTAATCGCACTCTAATCTACTTAAATTCCACATAATTAAAGGTCATACCGTATATTAAGTATCGTATAGTGCATATTTAGTGCGTCATGAGCATAGGGGAGGGTTGAAGTAAAGAATAAGATTGTAGATTATTAATATTTTACTTTCACTTACCTATATATGAAATATATAGTAAGCGGAAGTATTGAGGTCGTGAAAAGTTTCGACTTCCGGTTTTCAACGGAAATACACGTTTCGGGGTCCCCTGAGTCCAATTAACCAAGTCCCGCGAAATGGTCTGTGTGTGTGAACAGACTAGCTCAGAAACTATAAACCGTGCGAACCTGAAATTGGGTATTTAGTGTATGTATATGCCCGCGATGTGACAGCAAAAATTTCATCAAATTTGCTGAAAGGGAGGGGGTACTTTAATTAATAACTTTTTCAGTTTTTTCGATTTTCTCAAAAACGACTCTAACGATTTTGATTAAACTGAGTATTTGATGTATTAATATGCCCGAGATAAGCTGTAAAAATTTCATCGAAATTGATCAACTGGAGGGGGACTTTACTTAAAAAATATTGTATAATTTTCACGTGTGTTTTTTATTTACTCAAAAACGGTTTTGACGATTTTGATCAAACTGGGTATTTGATGCATCTATATGCCAAAGATGTAAAAGCCAACATTTCATCAAAATTGGTCAAACGGAGGGGGCACTTTATTTCTTTCTTTTTTTTCCAATTTTTACCTTTTTTTCGATGATCTCAAAAACGGCTTTTATCAAATTCGTCATGTTTAATGAAAATTAGGTGTTCTTTAATATCAGTTAAGCTTTATCATTATTAAAATGTTCTAAGGGGGCTTAAATGGGTCCTTTTTTGTTTGTTTGTTTTTTCGTTTCTTATAAAGTACCTTTGTTTTTATGGAGAAATTAACTGTTTTCGTTAGGCCTAAAAATAAGAAATGGCTAAATATGACATATGATAAAGATAAAGTAAACATATAGAGGAGAAAAAAAGAAAAATATTCAGTCAACTCATAATACACCTTGAGCCCTCGCATGCGAAGCCGTTCTGTTCATTTGAGAAGTCGTAATTAACAAAACGCATTAATTTCTAATCTAAGTAAGTTGGTAAGTGAAAGTTGTGTGTTGCGCGCACGTACCAGATTTTTGAAAAATAAGTTTAAGATACATACATATTTTCATAGTAAGTATTTACGTGTTCACAGGACCTCTTTGAACACTATGTTTGAGGTAACGATATGTTCATCTGTGATTGTTGGTGGGCTTGTTTTAATCAGACATAGATGTCACTAAAAGAGCGCAACCTGGAAAACGCCACATACAACTGACAGTGTGAAAAACAGGGTCAAGCAAGAACAATACTGTAGTTAAATATACATATCGGTTTAGCGGAATGTGAGTACGCTGATCCTATTGATTGAAATCGCATGTTTCGGCTTGTGAATCGAAAACGATAGCGACAATCGGAAAAGTGTATAAAACCAAAAATGTTTGTCCCGACAAACTGAAAAAAATGACACCTTCAAATAAGCCCTGCGACCATTTTCGCTGAGAATTGCAGCTTTTCGCATACAATTCGCAAACTAAGGGGTTAATCGAAAAACTAAATATGACCAAAAATATTCTCCTTGAAAACCTGAAAAGATTAACACCATTTAGAAACCTCTACTACCAAACCTCTATAACCAAAACCTCGGTTATAACTCGCAATCGAAGGCAAAATGATTGATTTGTATATTTTTCCGGTTTAGTGGTTGAGAAAAGCTTTAAAATGAAGCCTCATTCATGAAATTTGATGAAGTACTAAGAAAGTTATGGCGGCAAAAAAAAGCCTTTGAGAAATAATATATTATATGATTGACTCAAATCGCATGTTTTTGCTTGTGACTCCCAAAAGACGCCGACAATCGGAAAAGTGTATATAACAAAAAATGTTCGTCTCGACAAACTGAAAGAAATAACACCTTCGAAAAGGCCCTGCGACCGTTTTGAAATTATCTCTTAGAATTGCAGTTTTTCGCTTACATCTCGCAAACGAAGGGGTTAATTGAAAAAATGTTTACGATTGAAAATGTTCTCCTTGAAAACCTGAACAGATCGAGACCATTCAGAAACTTCTACGACCATTTTGATTTTTAAGAACTGCGGTTTTGCGCTTTTTACTCGCAATCGAAGGCGAAATGAGTGATTTGTATATTTTTCCGGTGTAGCGGTTAAGGAAAGCTTTAAAATGATGCCTCGTTCATGAAATTTGATGAAGTATTTAGGAATTTATGGCATACCGAAAAAAAAAAAGGTCTTGAGAAATAATATATATGATGATTATGAAATTGAAAAATTACGAAACTTACAACTAAAATTTTTCACAAAGTTAGTTTTTTTGTTAATGATAATTTTGATCGTTTCTTAAATAACCTTGACAAAAGTTCATAACGTCTGCTACGTCTTTTCGAATCAACTTAATGTAAGTTTGACAAGCTAGTCTCATAGCTAAATATCTAATATCGTCAGTTTCTGGGATCGGTATCTTACAGAAGTATATTTATGGGAAAGGGAAATAAATGTCATTCTTTTTTCTCCATTATAATAATTTACTTGGGACGGGATAGCCGAGCTTGTTGGAGCGCGACACGCTCTAGCACGCTCGAGCCGAACGGCGGCGGTTCGAAATTGACATTTATTTCGTGGAGGCCACACGGAATAAATCTCGACCCTCCCACCTAGGTTAGGATAGGTTTGTTACACCTGTAGAACAACCCCCCCGTATGGCACACATGGTCAGGTAGAGGAACCTAACAAAAAAAAATCTGGTGCGTGCGCGCAACACACAACTTTCACTTACCAACTTACTTAAATTAGAAATTGATGTGTTTTGTTAATTGCCACTTCTCAAAGACACATTTTTTCACATTCATTTCTTAGTTTTGTTTATATTTGCTCTATAAATATTATTAAATAAAAGTTTTTACTTGTGATAATTCGGCAATGCAAGCTAATACTCTAAGTCGTCTGATTTTATAATTCTCTTTGTAGTTGTTGAAAACTTCATTTAACATGAAACAAATAATTTCCATTAAATGAACAAAACGGCTTTAATTATAAACAATGGTCTGTCATCAAAGGCATACTCCGCATGCGAGGGCTCAACGTGTTTTATGAGTTGACTGAATATTTTTCTTTTTTTCTCCTCTATATATTTACTTTGTTTTTATCATATTAATTTAATAAATTATAACGCATCGGTTTGTCATTAATGGCGTACGGCGCATGCGTGAGCTCAAGGTGTTTAATGAGTTGACAGAATATTTTTTTTTTCTGCTGTATTTGTTTACTTGATTTTTTTTATATTTCATATTTAGCCATTTCTTATTTTTAGGCGAAAAGAGAGACAGATAATTTCTCCATATAAACAAATACAAAGGTACTTTATAGGAAAACAAAAAAGGCCCATTCCCCATTTAAGCCCCCTCAGAACATTTTAATAATAAAAAATCTTACCTGATATTTAAGAACACCTAATTTTCATTAAACACGACGAATTTAATCGAAATCCTAAAAGCCGTTTTTGAGATAATCGAAAAAAAGTTAAAAATCGGTAAAAAAGTTATGAAATAAAGTGCCCTCTCCCTTTGAGCAATTTTGATGAAATTTTTGCTGTCACATCGCGGGCATATACTTACACTAAATACCCAATTTCAGGTTCGCACGGTTTATAATTTTTGAGCTAGTCTGTTCACACACACACAGACCATTTCGCGGGACTTGGTTAATTGGACTCAGGGGAGCCCAAAACGTGTATTTCCGGTATAAAACCGGAAGTCGAAATTTTTCACGATCGCAATACTTCCACTTACTACATATTCCATTTATATTAATCCAATCTTAAATTGTGGCTCACCACCAATTTTAAATTATTTTTAAATAATTTATTTTTTGAAGAGAAAAGATTTGGCTCCGCCGGGAGTCGAACCCGGGTCTCCTGCGTTACATGCGAGGATGCTAACCGCTACACCACAGAGCTCGGCTCAAGGCAGAGCAAATCCTTCAAGCAGGTCACCTCCCGCTACTACTCACAAAACTTGTGAGATAGGGGGAGTAGGTATCAGTGAAGAGGAAGGATTTGCTCTGCCTTGAGCCGAGCTCTGTGGTGTAGCGGTTAGCATCCTCGCATGTAACGCAGGAGACCCGGGTTCGACTCCCGGCGGAGCCAAATCTTTTCTCTTCAAAAAATAAATTATTTACACCTCCCGCTACTACTCACAAAACTTGTGAGATAGGGGGAGTAGGTATCAGTGAAGATTTATAAGATTATTTATTCCATTTATAGGTAAGTGAAAGTAAGAAAAAATAATAATTTACTTTAATTTAAAGAGATGGTAATATAAAGGCTATTGGAATTTTAATTAAACCATATGTCCGCATATCGATCTATTTCATTATTTCTAAATGATTTAATTGAACTAACTAATCTTGAGTGTAAGTATGCTCAAGTGTGTTTCCGAAGACACGAAGCATTTGAAGAGGTTCTAGGATACCGTTTTAATTAACCGAAAAATCTATCGAAATTATGGCAGTTAACGTTTATTCGACGAATGTGACAGCGGAAAATTCGAGTAGGCATGAAATGCTGAACTGGGTCAATCTTTGCTTGGAAGCTAACCTAGGGAAAATCGAAGAGTTGTGTACCGGCGCGGCGTATTGCCAGTTCATGGACATGTTGTTCCCTGGTTCCATACAGGTGAAGAGAGTCAAGTTCAGGACGAATCTGGAACACGAATATATACACAATTTCAAAATTTTACAAGCCGCGTTCAAGAAAGTTGGTGTCGACAAGATAGTGCCGGTTGATAGGCTTATCAAGGGTAGGTTTCAGGACAACTTCGAATTCCTGCAGTGGTTCAAGAAGTTTTTTAATGCGAATTATTCTGGCCAAGAGTATTCCGCCTTGGCTGCAAGAGGTGGAGAAAAGATGGGGAACGGAACTGTCGGAAATTCGAAACCTCGCTTGGACATCCCAGCTTCTAAAAATTCAGTGCCTCCTGGAAAAGTGGAGCTTTCGAAAAATAACGAACATCTGGCTGCTAAAACGGGTAATAGAGGAAGTAACAAGAACTTTTTAGCATCCGGAAGTCCGATGCAGGGTCCCTCAAACAGGCATCAAAACGATGTTCAGAAGGTCATCGATGACTTAACTCAGCAGCTTACGAATATGAAAGTAACAGCTGAAGGTCTGGAAAAGGAGCGGGATTTCTACTTCGTGAAGCTGAGGGACATAGAAGTTGTCTGCCAGGAACATCGAGGAGACCAGGAAGTGATACACAAGATATTGGACATACTCTACGCAACGGAGGAAGGTTTCGCAGTACCTGATGACCTATCGGAAGAAATCCGGTACGAAGATGAAGAGGAATAATATTTTTTTGTTTGTTTTCTCTTTCAAATTTAAACTAATTTATGAAATCGATTCATTTCATGTGTTAATTATATTTTATTTTATTCTATATTTGTTTTTTTTTGTCTACTAGTATACCTAGTATAAACATTAGCAAAACTATAACAAACATTGTCGTGTTAAAGGGTTGTTTGTCTTGATGTGAGTTTGTTTGCCTATGTTTACCTGTTTTCCTACTGCTGTTGGCTTTGCGAGGCAAAACAAAGCAGCTTTCGGATATTTAATTAAAAGATATTTGTGTTTAAACTATCTCTATTATTTATTTATCATTAAAAAGTTTAGTAAAGAATAAAAAAAAAAATGAAATATTCTAACACTACTGTGAGTTTAAATCATTTTTATCAGACAAAAATAATAAATCACAATGTCAGACAAACTATATAGGTTGACAAAGATAGGATTTTCAGTTAACATTAATTTTTATTTTGAAAACCAACGTTTCGATCCAACTTGTGGATCTTAATCAGCGCCAGAAGAAAACAAATATATGAGTATCTATGCTAGAAGATGACAATTAAATGAATACTTTACAAAACTGATAATTATATAAAAGATCGTAAGCATTATACATGAATATTTAAATAATTGGCTGGTTAGCAAGATAAAATAAAAGCTGTACACTACAGGGGAGAGGCAGATTGGTCTACAAATAGAGCATTCACTTGGACTCCCTTTTTTGTGAATTAGATTGAATTCCCAATCCTTCGGTATTCTTCCCTCATTCCATATAATTTGGAAGAGATTTTGTAGCGCTTTTACAAGTTCAGTCCCTCCATACTTTATGAATTCAGGAGCGACTTGATCCATTGAGCCATCTCTACTTCTTCTTCCTCGATTGGGTCATCTCCCTGTTCCTCCTGTCTTACATTTCCTTCATCTACAAACAAGTTACATTCCTGTTCTTTAAACTGTTTTATAACGTATTCACGCCATACTTCCAGAATCTCTTTGTCTTCCGAGACAATCTCTCTTTTTGCGTTCCGTATGTTTCTCACACTTTTTGGCTTCTGGCCTCTGAGAGATTTGATCTTTCTCCAGAACATTTTCACATTTCCCTTTCGATCAAAATTTAATGTCCGGCTAAATTCTACCCATGACTTGTTTTTAGCTTCTTTGACGGCCATTTTCGCTCTGCTTCGGACCGCTTGGTATAGTTCGTAATTCTCTCGGCTTCTATCCTTACAGAAATTTTTCCAGTTCGTCTTTTTCTCTTTTATAATTGCTCGAAGACCTTCTGTCCACCAGTCAGAGCGTTTTCTTGAAGTTGAGACCTTATTCAATCCGCAAAACTTGGATCCCGATTCAAACAGAGCTGTTTTGAGATCAAGCCATTCATCATCTATTTCCTTTTCGAAATCAAGTTCCTGGAGTCTGGCCTTCAGATCATCTTCGTAGCGTGTTCTTATTTCAGGATCGTTGAACTGTTTTATCTCAATGCGTTCATATGCTTTCGAGGGAGTCTTCCTCTCCAGAAGGATTCCAGTGTCGGCAACTAGAAGCATGTGATCACATTTCAGCTCCACGAATGACTTTTACATCTGTAAAATATCTCCTTAACTCCCTGGTGTACAGGAAGTAATCGATTACGCTATAGGTATTCCTTTCGATTGCTGAGAATGTGATCTTATGGGTTGGTTTATGCGGATAGAGCGAGTTACCGATCACGAGGCCATTGTCTACGCAGAATTCTATCAATCTTTTGCCGTTATTATTTAGGGTTTTTTCACCTCCATGCGGACCCATACATCCAAAGGGCTTTTGGTGGTTTCTACCAGTTCTTGCATTGAGGTCTCCCATTATAATAAAGTTTCTACTCTTATTCTTGTCTACTGCTCTGGTCAGGTCACTGCAAAAGTGTTCCACCTCAATCACACTCGGATCCTCAGTTGGAGCATAAATCTGAATGATAGTAACATTCCCAACTGTAAGTCGAATATTAACAGATATCAATCTAGAGTTAATCGGTTCCCATTCATAGACCTTTTTCACAGGCTACTCCTTCAAAATCACACCAACTCTTTCTTTGGCCCTAATACCTTGTGGCTCCCCAGAGTATAATAGAGTGTATCCCCTATCAAGCCTGACCTCTCCGCTGCCTTTCCTCCTGATTTCTCCAATTCCCATAACATCCAGTTTCTTTCAACTGTTCCAAAAAGAAGTATAAAACTCTTTTAAATCATATGAAAGTTTATGGGGAAAAGCCACGGTAGTCCAATCTGAGAAAAATGAAAGTTTAAATTAGTTTCACAAAACATATTACTCTAACCCAGATAACTTTTTACCACTTTACGAAATTTCCAAAACCAAATAGTAGCTATTAATGCCCATGAATAAAATAAATTTCGTGGGGCTTGGTTATTTGGACTCCGGGGACCCCAAAACGTGTATTTCCGTTGAAAACCGGAAGTCGAAACTTTTCACGACCGCAATACTTTCCCTTGCTATATATTTATAGCTATTATTATTTATTAACATTATTACTATATAATGTTAATCACTGGAATAGATTAGGATAGAATGTAAATTGAAGAACCAACAACCGATATTGATCACTTTCATCCACAAACACCGCAGAAATGGACTTCTGTTAACCTTTCCCCGACGCTCAGGACTTCAGCTGTTTTTTTCCCTTTAAACTATCGATTTTATGTGGAGTCTGTTGTTTTTTTTTTCTCTAATGTAACAAGTATGAAAAGAAAGTACACTTCATACACCATCAGATAGCACCACTTATTTCAAATCAACAAAAAGTTAACTACCGTGATTTTGCCCCCTGACCCTTCATATGTTTTGTTTTCGTTTCACATTGCAGTATTTTCAACTCCTAATGCTCCAAAAGATATGGAGGAAGCTTGTTTATAAAATAAAAACACAGGAACAGAGTTTCGTAGAATATTGGGCGAGGTTTACAGCCTGAAGGTAAGAAAGGAAAATATATGAAGGAGCGTACCCTGGGCCCGACCTGTAAGTTGACTCGACCCTATTACGTAGCTCATGCAGGACGGTTGGTAATATCTAAGGGAGTCTACACTGTTGTAAAAATGCCCCGGGCGTATTGTAACAAACTAGCTTTGCTATCCGAGTTACCGCAATATCGACTTGTACAAATATGCGTAATCTATATAAATAAAATTGAAATTCTGTTTGTTTGTTTGTTTATTTGTTCTTTATAGAAATCCATACTGTTTGTCCGAAATTCTCCAAATTTCGCTCAGTGGTTCTTTAATACCAGGTGCGAACACCTGTCCATTTTAAAATTGCATAACTTCAGCCAATCTCTGGGTATATTCTTTATTGTTAAAAAATTCGTCATGATCTCGCTTTACAATGTTTTTTTTTTTTTTATGAAATCGACCGTTTGAGTCGAAAAAAGGCCTAAAAAATCATTTTATAGATTTTTAAGAGGCCAACAAGGCCCGGTAAGACCGTCCTTTGGTAGGCGTCGAGTTCTAGGATTTTTAAACCATATGTTTTTTTTTAACATTACAATACGTTTATTTACATGTATGGTGAATTTATTTTTTATAAATGCCTCCTAAGAAGCGAGCTTCCATAGGAGTAGTGAGCTCAAAAGCTAAAAAATAACGGCAAATACGAGCAGCTGAAACTCTCGACGAACATCAAAATAGGATTGAACAACAGAGGCTTAGACAGGCAGAATCGCGGGAAACTGAGTCTGCCCAGGAATACGAGGCCCACTTTGCGCCACAGAGGCTTAGGCAAGCCGATTTGCGAGAAGCTGAAACTGCAGGGCAATATTTCTGTTTGTTTGTTTCTTTATAGAAATCCATACCGTTTATCCTAAATTCTCCAAATTTCTCTCAGTGGTTCTTTCATACCAGGTGCACCATATTTTATACCAGAACACCTGTCCATATTAAAAATGCATAACTTCAGCCGATCTTCAGCCGATATTCTTTATCCTAATAAAAATCGTAATGATCTCGCTTTACAATGGGTTTTTTTCCGAAATCGACCGTTTCATTAGAAAAATGAAATCCCCCGGGTGAAACCGGGACATACAGCTAGTGTTTATATAATAATAAATTTAATCTATATAAATAAAGATGAAATTCTGTTTGTTTGTTTATTTTTCCTTAATAGAAATCCATACCGTTTGTCCTAAATTCTCCAAATTTCGCTCAGTGATACCTGTCCATATTAAAATTGCATAACATCAACCGATCTTCAGCTGATATTCTTTATTCTCCAAATTTCGTTCAGTGGTTCTTTCAGACCAGGTGCGAACACCTGTTCATATTAAAACTGCATAACTTCAGCCGATGTTCAGCTGATATTCTTTATTGTTATAAAAATCATTATGATCTCACTTTACAATGTTTTCTTTTACGAAATCGACCGTTTCTTTAGAAAAATGAAATACCCCGTGATAAACCGGGATATACAGTTATAATCTATGTATATAAATATGAAATTCTGTTTGTTCTTTATAGAAATCCATATCATTTGTCCTAAATTCTCCAAATTTCGCTCAGTGGTTCTTTCAGACCAGGTGCGAACACCTGTCCATATTAAAACTGCATAGCTTCAGCCGATCTCGGGGTATATTCGTTATTGTTATAATAATCGTTTTATCTCGCTTTACATTGGTCTTTACAAAATCGACCGTTTGAGTAGATAAAAGTCTCAGTTTATAGATCTTATAGATTGAAGAAAATGAAATTCTCCCGGTGAAACCGGCATATACAGCTAGTGATAAGTAATTTACAAAAAAGATATTTTATTTTTACATCATTTTGCCATGTAACTATGAAAACAAATCTGGTGCGATGCGCGCAACAAACAACTTCCACTTACTTAGATTAAAAATCGACGTTTTTTGATAAATATGTTAACGTTAATATGAGGAGGTGATGTGCAAAACTCGTTCGTTCTATTTTTATTTTTATTTTTTTGTAAAATTGAGATGGCAGTGAATTCTAAAAGATATTTTAATGCCCTTTCAACATATCTTATCATATTGGAGCAAAACTCGTTCTTTCCACATCAACACGTTTTCAGGAAACTCAAAAAACTTACCATGTCTTGTAGAGTGGCCAGATATAGACTCCTCATATATAAAGATTAGAGATAGAGTTTACGAACCCGGGTTTCCCTTGAAACCGAGAACCCTAATTTTTCAACATTCTTACAAACCCGAAACCCGAATGTTTTGAATGTAAAGCAGCGGTTAGCTATTTTATCGACTTCAAGAAACTCATTGAATGTTTCATACAGTTAATACTGACTTATAATTAGTTTTAAAATATATCTATGCTGCATTATTGACTGCTTATAAGCTCATATTTAAACATATAGCACCCTTGAAGATTGGTGTCAGAAATGGAGAATTAAAATCAACCCCGAAAAATCCCATCAAATCACTTTTACCCTTCGTCGTAAGCCTATTACCTCCTGCCCAACATTATCCTTCAATAACAATCCACTTATCCCTGTCGATCAGATCCGTTACCTGAGACTTCACCTGGACAAACGCCTTACTTGGAATCCCCACACAAGACTGAAACGACAAGAAACTGCTCGTAGCTTCCGACTACTTCAACACTTACTTCACAAGCGTTCAAAACTCCCAATCTGTTTTAAAAAGCTAATTTATGTGGCAGTAATAAGACCGATATGGACCTACGGAATCGAGCTTTGTGGCTCTACTAAACCATGAAATTCCTCTCGAATCCAATCCTTGCAATCCAAAATCCTTAATGCTCTTTACCTCGGCACAAACAAACTTATCCACAAAGACCTTAATATTCCATATATCGCCGATTTGGCCCGATCCAAGATACCAGTCCTTTCATAATAAACTCCCGGCCAACCCGAATCCTCTTGTTTCCAGCCTTGCTTTCTCCTCTATTCCAGACAATCCTTCTAGGCGTCTGAAAAGAAGATGGCCTAGAGATGGGTCGCTTCTCATCATGCTATTTCATGACATGTTATTTTCTTATTGTTAGCTGATTTACTAGATGTATTTTATAAATACAGTTGTAGATTACAATAAATAAACTAAAAAAAAAAAAAATCTGGTGCGTGCGCGCAACATACAACTTTCACTTACCAACTTACTTAGATTAGAAATTAATACGTTTTGTTAATTTCCACATTTTTCCAAATTCATTTCTTATTTTTGTTTTCATTTTCTCTATAAAAAACACTAATTTCTTTTATTATTAAATAAAAATAAAAAGTTTTTACTTGTGATACTTTCGCTATGCAAGCATAACACTCCAAGTCGTCTGATTTTATAATTCTCTATGTACTTGTTGAAATTTCATTTAGTTACCATGAATTAAATAATTTCCATGAAATGAACAGAACGGCTTTAATTATGAACAATGGTCTGTCATTAAAGGCGTACAGGCTCAACGTGTTTTATGAGTTGACTGAATATTTTTCTTTTTTTCTCCTCTATATGCTTACTTGGTTTTTATCATATCTCATATTTAGCCATTTCCTATTTTTAGGCGTAAAGAGAGATGGGTGGAGTTAATTTCTCCATATAAACAAAAACAATGGAACTTTATAGGAAAAAAGGGCCATTCAAGCCCCCTCAGAAAATTTTAATAATGATAAAGCTTAACAGATAATTTTCATAAAACATGACGAATTTGATGAAAATCTTTAAAGCTGTTTTTGAGATAATCTAAAATAAACATGACGAAATTGATAATCGAAAAAAAGGTAAAAATTAAAAAAAAAAAATATGAAATAAAGTCCCTCCTCCGTTTGATCAATTTTGATGAAATGTTAGCTATCACATCTTTGGCATATACATACATCAAATACCCAGTTTGATTGAAATCGTAAAAGCTGTTTTTGAGTAAATAACAAAAACACGTGAAAATGATACAAAATTTATTAAGTAAAATCCCCCCTCCGGTTGATCAATTTTGATGAAAATTTTACAGTCATCAAAATCGTTAGAGCCGTTTTTGAGAAAATCGAAAAAAACTTAAAAAGTTATTAAATAAAGTACCCCTTCCCTTTGAGCAATTTTGATGAAATTTTCGCTGTCACAACGCGGGCATATACATACACTAAATACCCAATTTCAGGTTCGCACGGATTATAGTTTTTGAGCTAGTCTGTTCACACACAGACCATTTCGCGGGACTTGGTTATTTGGACTCAGGGGGCCCCTAAACGTGTATTTCCGTTGAAAACCGGAAGTCGAAATTTTTCACGATCGCAATACTTCCACTTACTATACATTTCATATATAGGTAAGTGAAAGTAAAAAAACATATAGCCTTAATATTAATAATATAATAATGTAGAATATTATTAATATAATAAGAAAATTATATAATATATATAAATATATATAGGTTTCTTATAATGAAGGCAGTCCATAGGTAAGAATTTAGGAATTACATAGGAAATAATTTAGGTCATCGCGAAAAAATATTGATAGAAAAATTTCAATACCAAAAAGATGATACTGTAGCGTGAAACAAAACACAAAGCATTTGGTTTAGAATAGTACTAGTAGTAATAGTACACTTGCTTTTGGAACGAACTGAATGTTCGAATAAGCTTTCATAATACATGTTTGTCTCACCTCATCTCCTCATATGGATAAAAGAAAATCTGTTAAATCTTCTTAAAAAAAGAAAGAAAATACTCTTTTTTTCCTAATCATAAGAACAAGTACATATACCTCCTTAAAAACATATCGAAACTACCTGATTTCGGAATATTTAAAGAATGTCCTTTTTTACTTTCACTTACCTATATAAGAAATACATAGTAAGGGAAAGTATTGCGATCGTGAAAAATTTCGGCTTCCGGTTTTCAAAGGAACTACATGTTTTGGGGTCCCTTGAGTCCAAATAACCAAGTACCGCGAAATGGTCTCTGTGTTTGTGTTTGAACATACTAGCTCAAAAAATATAAACCGTACGAACCTGAAATTGGGTATAAGGTGTATGTATATGCGATGTTACAGCAAAAATTTAATCGAAATTGGTCAAACGGAGAAGATACTTAATTTTAAAAATGTTGTCTAATTTTTAGGATATTTGCGATTTTCTCAAAAACGAATCTAACGATTTTGATCAAACTGGGTATTTGACGTATGTGTATGCCAAACATGTGACAGCCAACATTTGATCAAAATTGGTCAAACGGAGGGGGCACTTTATTTCATAACTTTTTTCCAATTTTTACCTTTTTTTCGATTATCTCAAAAACGGCTTTAATGATTTTGATCAAATTCGTCATGTTTAATAAAATTAGGTGTTCAATAATATCAGGTAAGTTTTATCAGTATTAAAATTTTCGGAGGGGGCTTAAATGGGGAAGGGGCCTTTTTTGTTTTCCTATATTATACCTTCTTTTTTTTTTATATGGAGAAATTAACTGTCTCTCTACGCCTAAAAATAAAAAATGGCTAAATATGAAATATTAAAAAAAATCAAGTAAACAAACACAGGAGAAAAAAAAAATATTCTGTCAACTCATTAAACACCTTGAGCTCACGCATGCGCCGTACGCCATTAATGACAAACCAATGCGTTATAATTAAAGATGTTCTGTTCATTTCATGAGAATTATTTGTTTCATCGGAACTAAATGAAATATTCAACAAGTATATAGAGAATTATAAAATCAGACGACTTGGAGTATTATGCTTGCATTGCCGAATTATCACAAGTAAAAACTTTTATTTAATAATAAAAGAAAGTGTTTTTTTTTTTTTTTTTTTGAGCAGTTGAAAACAAAAATAAGAAATGAATTTGGAAAAATGTGTAACTTTGAGAAGTAGCAATTAACAAATCAAGTTGGTAAGTGAACGTTGTGTGTTGCGCGCAGGCACCAGAATTTTTTCCTAATCATATCTACACTACCTGATTTCTGAATATTTAACGAATGTCCTTTTTTTCACAATAAGGAATCAAGAAAAAGTTCTTCTCCTCCTGGTAGAAATTATGCAAATAAACGAAGGGGGAGAAGACCTTTTCGTATAATTCCAGCACTGCCCGGACAGAATAGAAGCCACTCGTACATTCTCCATTAACCGGAATGGGGTTGGACAAAGGCCAAGACCTAGACCCGTCAACCCTTTTCACTGAGGGTAGCTCTTCAAGGACTCTCCGCGGGAATAGATTTATAAATCTGCATCCGGAATCATCACCAACCGCTTTTCGTTGAAATTTCAACTGAAAAGAATAGATTTCGAAACATTTAGGTGAAATTGCTACTGTATATTTTTCAAGAAATAACATAATTTTGCGTATGGTACATCAATTTTGTCTTTCAAAGATTTTTGGAATTCACTTAGTGTGGAGGCAGTGGGTTTTCAAAATTGAAATTACCATGTCAGCCCGCCATAGCGCCAGTAAAATCAGTTTCTTTAATGTTTGGTAGGCGAAGAAATAAATAAAAGAAAAGAAAACGGGGTGACATTATGACTAAAATGGGGTGACTTTGTGACAAGCCTATTTTTCTAAAGTTTTTGAATTTCCCTCCTCAAAAAGAATCAGGTTAGGCAATTCAGTGTACCTTTCAGGTAGTCAGTAATGTGCTGCAACCTACTGGCCACATATAACTTCTTTCATTCTATTTGCCATGGTGCTTTATTTCAAATATGTTTGATTGTTATCATTTAATTGAAACCTTGAAATAAAGCAACATGGTGAATGGAATGAAAGAAGTTATATGTGACCAGTAGGTTGCAGCACATTACTGACTACCTGAAAGGTACACTGAATTGCCTAACCTGATTCTTTTTTAGGAGGGAAATTCAAAAAATGTAGAAAAGAAGGCTTGTCACAAAGTCACCCAATTAGTCACAATGTCACCCAGTTTTACGATAATAAAAAAAATAAGAGTTATATATTAATGTATAAAGTGTGAAAGTAAGAAAGTGTTCAGTCACATTTTGCAAATTTTGCAGGAGAGGAAAAGTGATAGGTTAAAGTAGTTGAGATAGGTATAGAACACAACCTAGTAACTCTAAGCCAAAGGGAAAAAATAGTGTATGCCCAATATTTTTTAAAATAATGGTAATGTTAATAAAAATACAATACATTATTTCTTAGTCCAATAAGAATCAATGACCAAAAAAGAAATCTAATTTCGTGTGCCCCCAAAAAAGAATTGTAAATATCTCAAGGACTGAAATGGTTTACTATAATGCACTATAAAACAATATTCACAAAAAATGAACTGAACACGTTCCTAGCGTGGGGTCTTCAATTATTATCTTGTAAACTAAAGTTAATGAAATGATATTTAAAAAAACAAATATTTTAACTTCATACAAGAAATAATAAGGGGTCACCTGTAGTGTAGTGGTTAGCATGGCAACCTATAATACTAAAGGTCGCGGGTTCGCGGTGGCCTTAGGATTTTTTAAGGGGAGTAAAAATTCTTAGCTATGCTGTCCCTCGGATAGGACGTAAAATGGAGGTCCCGAGTCTGTATGTGGTCAGGTACTCGTTAAAGATCCCTATCCTAAATATACTTGGATAGGCAAAATTTAAGATTCCCACTGTAGGATCGTCCGATTAGCCTTAGTAGCATTAATGGACGTTAAAAAAAGAAATAATCAAAACAAAAAAATACAGAATTAAATTTAAATTAAACTGCTGAACAAAATTATTTCAAACTCAGAAAATAAATACAAATTAGAATAATGTGAACTCTCGTAAATTGTCACAAAGAGAATCTAACAAGGAAATTTAACATCTGCTAATCGCAAAAAAAAAATAGCTAAAATAATAAAAACTCTGTTACCTTTTTTTTATTTATTTTTAATTTGTCATGTGTGCATGCGTTGGGACGCATCTAGCAACTTTGTGAAGAATGCAAAGTTTATCTTCGATTTGCTTGATTTAATTGCTGTGCTCGAGCATTTCTTTCGGCTATTGTCTTTTTAACCTTCGTTGGACGGGGTAACGGGTAACAAATGGGAGGAAGAAAGAGAAGAAACAAGTGGGTTTGGATGGTTATTAATTGAACAGTGAAAGGTAGTGTATTTTTCTTGAATGTATGATTTTACTGTCGGAATTCTATCATATCGCCGACATGCGATATGATAGTGAACGCAGCAATTATCTGTAACAATAAACACTCTTATGACTACAGCTCCGATTCCCGTGCAATTGCATCTTTTTTTTCGAAAGTCAGAACAGAGCGAACTCAAGTTACTTCTCCAAATCAAGCCTAATAGGATGTTTTAATGAAGTTTTATACTGCACGAAATTGCACGTTTTAGGGTTTACTTCAAGAAATTGCATCATTTTATATTTTGTAGAAAAAAATATTACGAATTGTAATTTTCTTTAATACGCATCAAAACAATAGTGGAAAATTAAAATGTGAATATCATAGAAAAAAAATAAAGGGAACTTGGGAGATCTAAACGAAAACAAACCTCCGATTTCCCAGAAATGTGGGTTCAGTGGTTCCTGGATGTTTACATTTTGTTTCTCAATTCCCATCGTTTTGTCAGTATCAAACTAGCCTCTGTCGAGTATATTGTTACTGCGAGATGGATTGAAAAATATCGTGAACTCAATAGGGAAGGTTTTGTAGTGTAAACCTTGTGATAAAAAAATTGGATGTGAGAGGAAATCTCAAATTGATACCCGCTCTAGCACAAGTAAGTATGTATATCTAATTTTTTTTAACCCTACAACGGTAACAGGGGTAGTGCGGGTCACTAGAGTGATAAATAAGCCTACGCACCGGATATTGCATCTAGTGATTCCATAATTTGAGTAGTATCTTTCCTTTTTTAAGATCTTCCTATTTCCAGTATATGTAATTATTTGTACAGCTCACACGCGAGTATTTTACTCTGTATTCCACATCTTGCTGTTACAATTGTAGGTAAATATTTTATGTTCCGATTTTTTTACCGTATTTTTTTTCAAAAATATATCAATAGTATTATACAAATGATTTTACCCAAATCTATACTAAAACCATTATTATAAAAATAACCTGTAAAATAAAAGAGTTTTTATTTCAATTTACTCTCCGCTACTTATTTTTTTCCCAAAGTAGCTAGTTTTTGTTCACAAAAATAATTTAATTCTTGATTTTTAAGCAATACATTTTTATTGCATTTTTTTGCACGTTTTTAAGTTTTTTATTCACGTTTTGAAGTTTTTATTGCACGTTTTCAAAATTTTACTGCACGGAATTCCGAGCTTCACTTGTGACAAAGATACTGACTGGACATGACATTTTATTGTTTTTGCTAACAAAAAGTGGCAAAATTATATATCGAGTCATAAGAGATAAGGAAGGGGGAGAGGGGAATGATTGAAAAATGCAAAGAAGGAGGAAAGATAAAGTTAGAAGAAATAAAAATAATGAAATATAAAATGTAAATTTGTTTCACCTTCCGTTCCTCTTTATTTTTCTGTTTTATCTCTATTTTCTTTTATTTTTTGCATTATATTCCATTCATTACTTGCCCTGTATTGTTTTTTTTAAAAGGTTTACCTGAGAAAAAAAATCACATCGAAAGTATGAAAAATGATTTCTCTATAGTTTAAACAGAAAATTAATACTAATCCGTTCGTAAAGTAGGCATACCTACTATATAAATATTGTTATTTATTTTTATTTAAAGAAATAGATTTCATCTTTATTATAAAAAAAAAAGATGGGTTGTCCCCTCTGTTTTTTTATATATATTTACTGTTTTTATAGTTCAGAATCGGAACCAGAATTCATTGAATTCATATGGTGAGTCTAGGCCTGATGGTTTCACTGGATTAGATTATCCTGTGAATTCTTCGACTTTTTTTATTCCTTTATTTATTTTTAATTTTTTCAGTCTTCCTTTGAACGTTCATTCTGACACAATGTAGTTAATAATCAAAGTGTATATAGCTTATGAAACCAATTTTGTGTCATGCTAATTCACTGATAAAAATCTCGTGTCACTATGTTTGTTGGTCATAAAATCAGAAACTACTCAACCGATCTTTATAAAATTTGGCTCATTGTGTGTAGTTTTGTCCAACTTAAAAGATAAGGAGCAGATGGAATGTTCAATGATGTTTTCCTTGATCATATCATCATCGTTGTGGAATCATTTTTTAAGATGCATTATAGTTATTACTATAGCTCGGATTCCCGTGCAATTGCATCTTTTTTTTTGGAGTCAGAATAGAGCGAACTCAAGTTACTTATCCGAATCAAGCCTAATGGGATGCTTTAATGAAGTTTTATACTGCACGAAATTGGACGTTTCGGGGTTTACTGCACGAAATTGCATAATTTGATATTTTTAAGAAGATATATATTACAAAATGGAATTTTCTTTAATACACATAAAAACAATAGTGGAAAAATAAACGTAAATATGGTAGAAAAAAAAAAGGGACCTTGGGAGATTGTGGTAAACCAACACAAACCTCCGATTTCCCAGAAATGAGGGTTCAGTGGTTCCTGGATGTTTACATTTTGTTTCTCAATTCCCATCGTTTTGTCAGTATCAAGCTAGCTTCTGCCGAGTTTATTGTGACTTAAAATGCCTAAAATGGGAGCAAGTGTGTTGAAAAATATTCTGAACTCAATAGGGTGGTTGTGTAGTGTTCTGTAAAATTTGTGATAAAAAATTGGATGTGAGAGGAAATCACAAATTGATACCCGCTGTAGCACAAGTACGTACCTAATTTCTTTTAACCCTAGAACGGTAACAGGGGTAGTGCGTGTAACCAGATTGATTTAAGAATAAGCCTACGCACCGGATATAGCATATTGAAGTTTTATACTGCACGAAATTGCACGTTTTGGGGTTTACTGCACGAAATTGTACGTTTTGAATTTTTTCTGGACGAAATTGCATCATTAGATATTTTGAAGAAAAAATATAATAAAAATTATAATTTTCTTTAATACACATCAAAAAAATAGTGGAAAAATAAATGTGAATATCATAGAAAAAAAAGGGAACTTGGGAGATGTAAATAAACACAAACCTCCAATTTCCTAGAACTGTGGGTCCAGTAGTTCCTGGATGTTTACATTTTGTTTCTCAATTCTCACCGTTCGGTCAGCATCAAACAAGCTCCTCTCGAGTATATTGTTACTACAAATGTCAAAAATTGGAGGAAGTGAAGAAAATTGCAGGATGGATTGAAGAATATCCTGAACTCAATAGGGGATTTTATCAAGTGATAAAAACATTGTATGTGAGAGGAAATCACAAATTGATCCTCACTGTAGCACAAGTAGCACAACATACACATATACATATTTATACATGATTCTAGACATAACATCCTTAAAATCATCAATTTATGTTTATTTGATGATTATTTATAATGCAGACAAAGGTAAACATTATTAGACAGTAGGAAGAAATAAGAAAAAACCTAGTCAAAATAAAAATAAAATAAAAGTAAAAAAGAGTTAACTGAATTAAAATGAACACAATTAACTTCATAAAGTAACAAGTAAATAGATAAACAAGGAAGAAATAAAGACATCAGGAATGATTTGTTTAATAATATATGTTTGGTTCGTTTGTGAGTTTAGCGGTTAAGCGAATTTTTGTTATAGTTTCCTATTTCTTGTATCAATGGGTTTGTAGAGGCTGTTGTATTTCCGAAATATTAGGAGGTATGTGATAGGACAAATTGTTCAATTGTGGGCAGATCTAGGTCTTTGAGCATGGTAGATATTTTCGTGTAACGGGGATAGTTGTTAATGATTCTCATACAAAGGTTCTGTATTCTTTCAAGTTTTTTATATTTGGTTTTACAGGTTGAACTCCAAACTGGTGAGGCATAGGTTATTAATGAGCGAACTACGGATTTATAAATAATAAGATTGAGCGTTGGGCTAAGTTTGGTGTAATTAATAATAATTAAATCGGATGTAATCCGAGTAATTAATAATAATTAAATATAACTATAAATCGAACTGAATATTGACATTTATATTTCAAGCGCTATTTAACTAAAAATAAAATTTATAATTTATATAATCTTCTCCTACGAGTAAATACGTGTATGTGTGTTAGTGTTTATAAGGTTATCGTATGACGTTTTTGTTTAGCGCACTGCAACGGTGATACAGAGACCCGAGTTAGAATCCCGGACACGGACGATCCTTTCTTTTCAGATAGACTTATTTAAAAAATATTTAATGCACTATTGTTTAACTTTCCCTTCGCCTCTCTCTCTCTTCGTTTACATCCGTCATCTATATTTTATTTTCAGAATGCTCCGGATAGTAGACATGGCTCTGATGCTGTGTTACGTTCATCACGTACACGATGTGTCACGCAGAATCAAAACACTATTCTCCCCATGCGGTTTGCGTGTATGTTTCAGCCAATGGAAAGCCTTTGTTATGACATGTGTTTTAGGATGTATATATAAACTAGTATACCATTTCGAGTACTTCACGTATAAGACATTTTTTTTCATTTAATTAGAATTATATCCTATTCTTATTGATACAGTCAAATCAAAATTCACTGATAAAAATAAAAACTTTTCAGCTAATCTAAAATCCAACGGGAGTTAAAATAAAACAACACAAATGTAAAAGGAACTAATAAAGACTATAATTGGAATAGTGTTTAGTACAATCACAATAGACAGCAAAAAAAAAATCAAATTAATCTTTAGCTATAATACATAATAATTAAATTCAGAATATAACACTTGATTTGAGATATCGTAGCAGTAGGTACAGGTTATCAACAGCGAGCAAGAGACGGGAAGAACCTCAAACCATGCTACGTGTTCTTACAGTACTACATATGAAAGCATAAAAAAAAAAATTAATTTTATGAATGAGGTAGATGACGTTCATTTATGATTATTAGAATTTACAAGTTCTATTTTTTGTAGTGCTAATAGGTGCACAACTAGACGGGGAAAAAAAAAAAAACGAAAAACATGAATAAAAAGTGTAACTGCTAGAAGATTTTTCTAAATTCGAGAATCTTCTACGCTTGTCGGGAACCAGAATATTCTAATTCAAACTAAATATAAGAAGCGATGGAATGGAAAGTTAGTCTCCTAAACATCGAAATTAATTGGTTAATTTTGTGTTAATGTGTCGTTACAAGTTGATACTTTTTGAAACCTTGTTTATTTTTTAATATAAACTATTCAAACTTAGGACAGTGATGCTTTTTTTAATAAAAGCTTGATTTACGAGAAAAAAAAATTGAGCTTATAATTTTTTCCACTTCAAGCCTACGTTCGATGCACTGTGCCGTTTGGCTCGAGACTTAGCATGCCTCTACCAATGTAGTATATAGGCTCTCCGGGCCATGCATAAATATAAATTAAAATCTATTATCCTGGCGAAACATTTTTTCCCTCACTTTAATTGTTTAACATCACTTTACGCTACTAAGGCTAGTCGGACGATGCTACAGTGAGTCTCCAAAATTTTGCCTATCCAGTTATAATTAGGATAGGGATCTTTAACGAGTACCTTATATCGTACAGGCTCGTGATATCCAATTTGCTTCCTATCTAAGAATTTTTACATATCTTTCAAGAGTACTGTCTCTACACCTCTAGGATAGCTAAATTCGGTCTAACTAACAATGTATCGGGCGCACTTGGTGACGATGAAGGTAAAATCGCATTGGTTATAAAATTCCTAAAGGAAACAGTCCTATTTAGAAAATATTCACAATTTATGTTTTTATTTCTATATTTATTTATTTATTTATTTTCTATTCTCCCCCCTAAATATTTTAAATTCCTAGGTAATGAAGATAAATATAGTTGGAATATGATAGTATAAATTTAATATTTAATTATCTTTAATTTATAATATATATATTGTTATTGTTTTAAATTATTGAAGGAAATCGGTATAGGGAAAATAATTATTAAAAGGCACATAAATAAGAGCTGCAAAAATTGGATTGGTGGTTAACGAATCCAAAACTAAGTACATGATCTGCAATCCTAAAAGAACAACAGCAGGATTTCTAGGAGGGAAAGTTACGATAGGAGATTTTAAATTCGACAGCGTGCAGGAATTTATTTACCTGGGAACACAGCTAAACTCGACCAACGACATGAAACCAGAGATTCAGCGCCGGATCATGGCAGCCAATAGATGCTATTTCGGGCTTCAGAAACACCTAAGAAGCAAGTTTCTCTCCAGGGCCACTAAGCTACAAATATACAAAACACTAATCAGGCCAGTTCTCATATATTCGTCCGATTGTTGGACCATGACGAAGGCAATGGAATCATCTCTATTGAGATTTGAAAGGAGAATACTGAGGAGGATTATGGGACCTGTGTGTAGCTTAGTGGCCCTGGAGAGAAACTGGATACCTTGGATACCTACTACCCGATCACGCAAAATGTGTTCAAAAAATAAATTATTTAAAAAAGGTGGTCACCCACAGATTAAGATTAGATTAATATAAAATTGACGTACGTCAATAAATACCATAAATTGGACAAACCTTGTCCACCTCCCGTTACTCGCAAAATTTGCGTAATCGGGTAGTAGGTATCAGTGAAGAGGAAGGATTGGCTCTACTTGGAGCCGAGTTCTGTGGTGTAGTGGTTAGCATCCGCGCATGGCACGCGGGAGACCCGGGTTCGACTCCAGGCGGAGCCAAATCTTTTCTCTTCAAAAAATGAATTATTAAAAAATTTTAATTTATATTTATACATGGCCCGGAGAGCCTATACACTAGATTGGTAGACGCATGCTAAGTCTCTAGCCAAACGGCACAGTGCATAGAATATTACAGTGGACAGCAGCGGCGTATGGAGATTAAGAAAAAATGCCGAGATCATGAGCTTGTATAATGAGCCTGATGTGGTTAAATTAATAAAGGTTGGTCGCTTGAGATGGGATAGGCACATTGCTCGACTAAGCAATAACGAGGTCCCAAAGATGCTCTTGGAGGAAAAATTCTTTGGACGCAGAAAGGTTGGTAGACTTCGCCTGCGCTGGATAGATTGTTTGGCGGTAGATGCCCAAAAATGCTCGGAATTAGAAATTGGAGAGCAGCTGCACAAAACAGAGAAGACTGGCGGCTCCGACTGCGGGAGGCCCTGTCTCTTCATGAGTTGTAGTGCCATCGAATAATACGTCTATATTATAAAAAAAAATTAAATATTTATAAATAAATCAATTCATAAGAAGTGAGTCTCAATAATCAAAGACAAGTAGATAAACAAAGGAATTGACGGCTTAATAGTTTTATTTCTTGTATAAAAACAAAGATTTTTTTACTTTCACTTACCTATATATGAAATATATAGTAAGTGGAAGTATTGCGATCGTGAAAAAATTCGACTTCCGGTTTTCAACGGAAATACACGTTTTGAGGTCCCCTGAGTCGAAATGACCAAGTCCCGCGAAATGGTCTGTGTGTGTGTGTGTGTGTGTGTCTGTGTGTCTGTGTGTGAACAGACTAGCTCAAAAACTATAAACCGTGCGATCCTGAAATTGGGTATTTAGTGTAGGTATATGCCCGCGATGTGACAGCATAAATTTCATCGAAATTACTGAAAGGGAGGGGGTACTTTACTTAATCACTTTTTAGGTTTTTTTTCGATTTTCTCAAAAACGGCTCTAACGATTTTGATTAAACTGAGTATTTCATCTATTTATATGCCCGCGATATGACTGTAAAAATTTCATGAAAATTGATTAACCGGAGGGGGGACTTTACTTAATAAATTTTGTAACATTTTCACGTGTTTTTTTTATTTACTCTAAATCGGCTTTAACGATTTTGATCAAACTTGGTATTTGATGTATGTATATGCCCGAGATATGACTGTTAAAATTTCATTAAAATTGATTAACCAGAGGGGGGACTTTACTTAATAAATTTTGTATCATTTTCACGGGTTTTTTTATTTACTCAAAAACGGCTTTAACGATTAACAAAAATAAGATATGGATGTAGAAAAATGTGTGACTTTGGGAAATTATATTTAACAGAACACGTCAATTTCTTATCTAAGTAAGTTGGTAAGTGAAAGTTGTGTGTTGCGCGCACGCACCAGATTTTTTACTTTCACTTACCTATATATGTAATATATAGTAAGTGGAAGTATTGCGATCGTGAAAAATTTCGACTTCCGGTTTTCAACGGAAATACACGTTTTGGGGTCCCCTGAGTCGAAATGACCAAGTCCCGGAAAATGGTCTGTGTGTGTGTGTGTGTCTGTGTGTGTGTCTGTGTGTGTGTGTGTGAACAGACTAGCTCAAGAACTATAAACCGTGCGAACCTGAAATTGGGTATTTAGTGTAGGTACATGCCCGCGATGTGACAGCAAAAATTTCATCAAAATTGCTCAAAGGGAGGGGGTACTTTATTTAATAACTTTTTAGGTTTTTTTCGATTTTCTCAAAAACGGCTCAAACGATTTTGATTAAACTGAGTATTTCATCTATTTATATGCCCGAGATATGACTGTAAAAATTTCATCAAAATTGATTAACCGGAGGGGGGACTTTACTTAATAAATTTTGTAACATTTTCACGTGTTTTTTTTATTTACTCTAAATCGGCTTTAACGATTTTGATCAAACTGGGTATTTGATGTATTTATATGCCCGAGATATGACTGTAAAAATTTCATCAAAATTGATTAACCGGAGGGGGGACTTTACTTAATAAATTTTGTAACATTTTCACGTGTTTTTTTGATTTTCTCAAAAACTGCTCTAACGATTTTGATTAAACTTAGTATTTGATCTACTTATATGCGCGAGATATGTCTATAAAAATTTCATCAAAATTGATCAACCGCAGGGGGCACTTTACTTAATAAATTTTGTATCATTTTTACGTGCTTTTTTTATTTACTCAAAAACTGCTTTCACGATTGTGACCAAACTGGGTATTTAATGTATGTATATGCCAAATATGTGATAGCCAACATTTCATCAAAATTGATCAACCGAAGGGGGGACTTTACTTAATAAATTTTGTATCATTTTCACGGGGTTTTTTATTTACTCAAAAACGGCTTTAACGATTAATAAAAATAAGATATGAATGTAGAAAAATGTGTGATTTTGGGAAATGATATCTAACAAAACACGTCAATTTCTTATCTAAGTAAGTTGGTAAGTGAAAGTTGTGTGTTGCGCGCACGCACCAGATTTTTACTTTCACTTACCTATATATGAAATATATAGTAAGTGGAAGTATTGCGATCGTGAAAAATTTCGACTTCCGGTTTTCAACGGAAATACACGTTTTGGGGTCCCCTGAGTCCAAATAACCAAGTCCCGCAAAATGGTCTGTGTGTGTGTGTGTCTGTGTGTGTGTGTGTGTGTGTGTGTGTGTGAACAGACTAGCTCAAAAACTATAAGCCGTGCGAATCTGAAATTGGATATTTACTGTATGTATATGCCCGCGATGTGACAGCAAAAATTTCATCAAAATTGGTCAAACGGAGGGGGTACTTTATTTAATAACTTTTTACGTTTTTATCGATTTTCTCGAAAACGGCTCTAACGATTTTGATTAAACTGAGTATTTGATGCATTAATATGCCTGAGATTTGACTGAAAAAATTTCATCAAAATTGATTAACCGGAGGGGGTACTTTACTTAATAAATTGTGTCCCACTTTTACGTGTTTTTTTTTATTTACTCAAAAACGGCTTTAACGATTTTGATCAAACTTGGTATTTAGTATATGTATGTGCCCGCGATGTAACAGTAAAAATTTCATCAAAATTGATCAATTGGAGGGGGAACTTTACTGAATAAATGTCTCATTTTCACGTGTATTTTTTATTTACTCAAAAACGGCTTTAACGATTTCGATCAAACTTGTTATTTGGTGTATGTATGTGCCCGCGATGTGACATTAAAAATTTCATCAACATTGATCAAATGGAGGGGGTACTTTACTTAATGAATTTTGTATCATTTTCACGTGTGTTTTTTATTTACTCATAAACGGCAAAAATAAGAAATGAATGTGGAAAAATTTGTAACTTTGTGAAGTGGCAATTAACAAAACACATCAATTTCTAATCTAAATAAGTTGGTAAGTGAAAGTTGTGTGTTGCGAGCACGCACCAGATTTTTTTATTTTTTTATTACTTTCACTTACATATATATGAAATATATAGTAAGTGGAAGTATTGCGATTGTGAAAAATTTCGACTTCCGGTTTTCAACGGAAATACACGTTTTGGGACCCCCTGAGTCGAAATAACCAAGTCCCGCGAAATGGTCTGTGTGTGTGTGTGTGTGTGTGTGTCTGTGTGTGTGTGTGTGAACAGACTAGCTCAAAAACTATAAACCGTGGGAACCTGAAATTGGATATTTAGTGTATGTATATGCCCGCGATGTGACAGCAAAAATTTCATCAAAATTGCTCAAAGGGAGGGGGTAGTTTATTTAATAACTTTTTAGGTTTTTTTCGATTTTCTCAAAAACGGCTCTAACGATTTTCATTAAACTGAATATTTGATCTAATTATATGCCCAAGATATGACTGTAAAAATTTCATCTAAATTGATTAACCGGAGGGGGGACTTTACTTAATAAATTTTGTATCATTTTCACGTGTTTCTTTTATTTACTCAAAAACGGCTTTAACGATTTTGATCAAACTGGGTATATGATGTATGTATATGCCCGAGATACGACTGTAAAAATTTCATCAAAATTGATCAACCGGAGGGGGGACTTTACTTAAAGAATTTTATCTAATGTTTACGTTTTTTTTTTATTTTCTCAAAAACGGCTATGATGATTTTGATGAAACTGGGTATTTGATGTATGTATATGCCCACGATGCGACAGCCGAAATTTCATCAATATTGGTGAAACGGAGAGTGTACTTCATTTAATAAACTTTTTCTTATGTTCACGTGTTTTTTTATATTTACTCAACAGCGGCTGTAATGATTTTTATCAGACTGGATATTTGGTGTATGTATATGCTCACAATGTGAGACAACATTTCATCAAAATTGGTCAAATGCAGGGGGCTCTTTATTTCATAACTTTTTTTTCCAATTTTTACATTTTTTTGGAATATCTCAAAAACGGCTTTAATGATTTTGATTAAATTAATCATTTTTAATCAAAATCAAGTCATCTTTTTTATATTATTTATAAAAATGGCAATTAAAAAAACATGCCGATTTCTAATGCAAGTAAGTTGGTAAGTGAAAGTTGTGTGTTGCGCGCATCGCACCAGATTTTTTTTATGGTCCTCCCCTTCCTCGCCTGTTAGACTATACGGGGTTTCCCGGGCCAGGGGAGAGGGTGGGGGATTGTTGCCAAATATTATTAAATTTCCCCTGGCTCCGGGTTTTGAACTTGCTATCTTTCGATTCTCAATCATACGTTGCCATGGGCGCCCTGACGCGTTTGCCCACTCGGCCATCCCGCCACCCAAAACCAAGGATTTTTTATTCCCATAAAAAATCCTAGGGACGGGACCACGCGACCTTAGGCTGCTATGCTAACTACTACACCACAGGTGTCCCCTTCTTCCCTAACTCTAAGAACACTAAACTGAGGCATTTAAGCTCTACAATCTTCTTCGTTTCCCAACATTAGCAAAATTTAATGTTATATGTAATGATAAGAGATAAGGAAACTGAGGAGGGGAATGGTTTAAAAATGCAAAGGAGGAGAAAAGATAAAGTTAGAAGAAATAAAAATAATGAAATATAAAATGTAAATTTGTTTCACCTTCCGTTCCTCTTTATTTTTCTGTTTTTATTTTTATATTCTTTTTTTGTATTGTATTTTACATTATATTTAATGTGAAATAAATTAATTTATTTATATTAGGTAGGACTTTCTTTCGTTTTGAAGATTGACCTGGGTGAAAATCACATAGAATGTCTGAAAAATGATTCATTCCATTCCAGTATATTATAGTACTACCCTACAGTATAGTAACTACAGTATAATATAGTATATCCAGTATATTCCATTCTCCTAAACTAAATTTTCTCTATCCAGGTATAATTAGGAAAGGTATCTTTGTGTACCTGACATCGCAATGGATCAGGACGTCCAGTTTACGTCGTATCCGAGGTATAGATGCACCCTCGAACGCAAAACATGTTTTGGACATCGATGTTTTTCCAATCAAAACATCGATATCGATGAAACATCGGCCTCAAAACATCCAAGTTCCAGAACATCAATGTTTTTTTATATTGATGATTTTTAATGTATATGTTCTTTAAACTTTAACATATTAGTGCTCAAACTTATTTAAATCAATATTTAAGTGTAAAACAAGTTTTTTTTTTTCATAATCAACATAAATAAAGATGAATTTCTGTTTGTTTGTTCTTTATAGAAATTCATACCGTTTGTCAAAAATTCTTTAAATTTCGCTCAGGGGATCTTTCATGCCAGGTGCGAACAAATGTGCATATTAAAATTGCATACCTTTAGCCGATTTCTGGGTATATTCTTATTGTTATAAAAAACTTTGTCGGTTTTTTGGCACCCCATGTTTTTCTAATGATCAGCTTTACGTTGGATGCTGTAGAGTAGGTTCACCTAAAGACCAAATTATATATGCCCCAGAGGGTAAAACTAAAAATATAGTATATCCTAAAGCTTTAGAATAATAAGCTATTAGAGCTATTTTTGATAATTTTTTTGTTCATAGAATTGTTCACGTTTAGTAGAAAAATGAACCGGGATATACAGCTAGTTAATGTATAAAAACATCGATGTTTTCGACATTGATGGTTATTCATATTCATTTATTTAAGATTAACCTGTTAGGACCCAAACATATTGATACATCGATGTCGCTTCCCTAGTATATCCAGAAAATTGTATTTCTGGTGAATATTTTAAAAGATTTTGCTAATAGCTGCATAAGTAATTCAACTGAAACTCTGGTTTTGTGCTTACTATTTCATTAAATTATTTGAAGTTGAACATTTTACAGAAACAAGAAAGGGTAGGTAGTACCAACAACAGAGGTAATATATCAAAATTATAGTCAAATTTAAATGTTGAATAAGATTAAAAAACATTTTTGTTTTTGTCAAAAACCCATTAAAAAAAATCTTTGTTTTTGTGAAAACATCGATGTTAATACGTCTATATTATAAAAAAAAAAAAAATGAAATATTTATAAATAAATCAGTTCATTAACATTCCAACTTTTGCTCAAAATAATTTTATAAATTCTAAAAAATCAGACCTTAAAAAAAAAAAAAAAAAGTTTCCTTTCTGACCTTTCAAGCGATTCTTCACAGGAAACATGCCTCAATTCATGAACAACTTAAAACCAAGAGCTTGTTGCATTTACTGAATTTAAATGTGTTAAGAGGTTAAATTTTAAATGTTCTTTTTTTCTTAACAGTACTATATAATACTAGCATTCCCCGACGCGGCTTTAAAATCAATTCTGTGATCATTATCTTGGTATTGATTTAATATAAAATGTTAAGTGATATTAAGGAGATTTAGTAGAATCGGAGCTACCGGTAGGTGAAATGTTGGAGGGGGAAGCTGCTGGCTCGGAAGAATGGAGAGAGTTCACTAAAACCGCCGAAACCAAAAAAATTGTACTCATCGTAAACGCTTCATTTTTCGGCTTAAAAACATGGTTTTCGACGCCCCCTTGGGGTTTTCGAGTTAACTCGTCGTATCAAGATCTTTAAAATCGAGTCCAAATTAGATATTTTTTCTCGAAGTGCAAAAATAGGTGTCCGTTAGAGTTAAACGACAATTTCGCCATTTAAACCCCTTAGGGTTAACATTTTTGAAATTCCTTTATTAGTGGTTACCTACATCGCGTTTAAGATCTGAATTCCGACCTTCAAGTTTCTATCATTAGTAGTTTTTGCTCTGCGTTGATTGTGATCTAACCGCAAACATTTCAACACCCTCATGCAGTTACGAGACTCCCAAGAAGAAAGAGACGGGAAAATCTACTAAAGTGATCAAAAGGCAGGCTAGAGAAATGGTTTTGGTTTTCCATATTCATGACTACCTAAAAAAAAACAAAAAAAAACAAGGAGATACACAGACTAGATTACAATATTTTAGATGTAGTATGTGAAATATCGCTTTTTTCGAAACCTACTGTGATTAAAATAGTGTAAGGTCAGAAAGTGTTGAAGACAGATGGAAAATTAAATTTTTCCACACCAGCAAAAAGAGGAAAAGTGAAAAGCGCAAAGAATAAAATTGATTCGTTTACAGAATCTTTGATAAGAAGAAAAATACATGATTTTCATATATCTAAGAAGGATAGGACATTCCTTTAAGTACCCTAAATGCAGCTTTAAAGATGGATGGAGAATTGAATTGTAGTAAAGAATGTTTGAGAAGAAAATCGAAATAGAGAAATGGAAAGCATGCTGTGAGCATGTAAAGAAAATTGAAGAAGATTATTGGTTAGAGGATGGTGTCATTGATGTTGCCATTGAAGAAATTATTGTTTCATTAGGTGACACTTCTACATCCGAGGATTTTTGGAGTGAATGCAGCGATGCTGAATAAGTTGAAATATTTGGTCATATTAAATTTCTTTCCACAAAAAATAAATAAATTTCATTTAATGTGATAAATGTGTTTATGAATTTTTTTCAACTTTCTTCATATCATACTTATTTTATTCTATACAAAGTGATTATTACTGTGATTTACCATTTATTATAATGGTTACGTTTCTTAGTGGTTACCTACATCGCGTTTAAAATCTAAATTCCGAACTTCAAGTTTCTATCATTATAGTTTTTGCTCTGCGTTGATTTTGACAGTCAGGACAAAGCCTCTTATATATAGAGAGATAAGATAAAAAAGTCAACTACTGAAAACATCGATGTTAACATCGACGCACAACCATCGATGTCGCATCCCTAATCCGAGGGACGCCATAGCCAAGGAGGATTATTAATCCCAGTAAAGAATCTTAGGGCCACCGCAGGAAGTTAACCCGTGATCTTTAGTAGATAGATAGATAGATAGATAGATAAAAGCTTTATTCAAAATAAATTTACATTCTCTCCTAAAATTAAAAAAATAAAAAGCCTATTTTGGCATGGTATAAAACCGTCTGCCAAGAGCTGCCCATAATAATAATTATACAATAAATCTACTATAATACGAACAACATGCCACAAAAGAAATAAATAACAAATCCATAAAAAAATAAAATAAAATAAATAAATACATCTATTACATCTAGTCAAATAATTTTAGGAAATTATTTTTAATCTATACAAAAAATAAATGAATAATTAACTTAATAGGTGGTATATGAATAGTATAAATATTTCGTTACTGTATTAAGATAAATATTTTGATATACATATTTTGCAAATGTTTACCTAGAAGGTGTTATGTATTATACTGTTCGATCAAAAACATTCTGTATTTATATGCTGACAGGTGGTATTGATATAGACTATTCCAATCTTTTCCATTTAAAATTTCTATTAATTCGTTTAAATTAATCAAAGTTTTTTTGAAAAATTTATACCTGTATTCATTTAGAATTGGACAAACAGCCACATAGTGATATAAATCTTCAATTACATTCAAATTGCAAAGTGTACACATTCTTTGATCTTCACTTCTCATAACACTGTTGTTAAGGGACACTAATTGCCCTCGCAATTTGAATATTATCTTGATAAATTTCATTTTATTTAAATCTGTTATATAATGGCTGTCACCTAAATCACTGTTTAATTCTTTATAGAGTCCGTGAAAATTAGACGCCCTAGCTTTCGCTATCATATCACCCTTAAAATGAGTTTTTAATTCATCTATAATGTTTGCTACTGTTAGGTTATTGTCATATTCTAATGAAATATTTTTTCTATTAAAGAGCTGGGAGTTTTCATTGTGCCAAAATAATTTCTTTTTAATAATTTATCTTATTGATCTTTAGTATTGTAGGCTGCTATGTTAACCACTACACCACAGGTGACCACTTCTTCCCTAACTCAGGAAGAGACAGAGTCATGTTATCTGTAAAATCTTCTTCGATTCCCACCAGTTGAGCCCGCGATAAATAGGAGACAGGCGCGCAATGAGACGAAGAGTCGGGACTGAATGTGGTATCATTTGTTAAAGAGGGACAGATGCTAATGCGCTGCTGTTTACATCGCCGTGGTCCCGCCATTTATAAACTGCTTCCTCGCACAACACAGTGTGTACTCTCTCTTATTTATCGTTCTCGTTTTTCATTCCTCAGGATTCCACTCCATTGCATCACCTCTACTAAGGCAGAGATAGGATTCGGTCTTCAAGGAGTTCACCGTACGAAGATTCAATAATCAGAAAAAAAAGAAATCTGGTGCGATGGGCGCAACACACAACTTTGACTTAAATTTACTTGAATTAGGAATCGACATGTTTCCATAATTTGTAAACGACACAATTTTTCACCTTTATAGGCTTATATTTGCATATCAGCGTAGGTTATTATATATCTGTAATGCAAAACTTAAAAGTTCTCGATTAATTATTGCTTATTTCTTTTTTTAAGGGACCTAATTTCATCAAAAGTCGAGGTTTTTGATGAAACTTTAGCTGTCAGACCTTTGGCATATACGTACGTCAAATACCCAGTTTGATCAAAAACGTTTAAGCCGTTTTTGAGTAAATAAAAAAAAACACTTAGAGTAAAGTGCCACCTTCAATTGATCGATTTTGATGAAATTTTGTATGTCGCATTGCGGGCATATGCATAAATCAAATACCGAATTTAATCAAAATCGTTAGAGCCGTTTTTGAGAAAATTGAAAGTAACGTAAAAATTAGGCAAACTTCTTTAAATAATGTACTGCCTCCGTTTGACCAGTTTTGATGACATTTTCGCTGTCACATCGCGGACATATACTTACCCCAAATACCCAATTTCAATTTTGTACGGCTTATAGTTTTCAGCTAGTCTATTCACACACCTACACACAGACATACACACACACAAACAGACCATTTCGCGGGACTTGGTTATTTGGACTCAGGAGACCCCAAAACATGTATTCCCGCTGAAAACCGGAATTCGAAATTTTTCACGATCGCAATACTTTCCCTTAATATATATTTGATATTTAGGTATATATGTGAAAGTAAAAAAATCTAAACAACTTTAGAAGTGCTTAATGATCAACTGTTTTCTTTTTAGGATTGGATGATTAATTATCAGGATTTTTAATTAAAAGTTTTGTTTGTTTGTTTGTTTAACGTGCATTTTTATGCTGCTTAGGCTAATCGGACGATGCTACAGTGGGAGTCCTAAATTTTGCCTATCCAGGTATAATTAGTATAGGGATCTTTAACGAGTACCTGACATCGTACAGGCTCGGGACCTCCATTTTACGTCCTATCCGAGGGACCTAGGGAGGAATCCTAGGGCCACCGCTGGAATTGAACCCGAGATCTTTAGTATTGTAGGTTGCCATGCTAACCACAACACCACAGGTGACCCCATTAAAAGTTTTAGATTAGGAGAGCCTACGTTTCGACCCAAACATGTGGATCTTTATCAGGGCTTGCTGAGTCCAGAGTTATACACTTATGAGTCTCTTTATTACTATAATCCAGTTTCGGTAGGTTAAATGGTAATCAGGATTTTCAGTTTGAATTTTTTTTTTTTTTCGAAAGCCAACGTTTCGGTCCATCTTGTTGATCTTCATCAGGGCTACAAGAAAACAAATATATGAGTATCTATGCTAGAGGATGACAACAAACGAATATTTTATAGAACTGATAATAATATAAATGATGGTAAGCATTATACATAAATATTAAATAAGTGGCTGGCTAGCAAGATAAAATAGAATCTGATATTTATTTACCTTCTGAGTCAAGGTAGATACAAAGACTGAAGGTAAAATAAGGTAAGAGGTGGTGGTAGGGGGTAGTTCGCCGACTTCAAAGGTTTCTGGCGGGGAAACCCAACGTTTTTGAGGTGAAAAGCTATTATCAGTTCTGTAAAATATTCACTTATTGTCATACTGTAGCATATATACCACGTTAGCTGCGAAGCAAATTAACTGGGATTTTCGTTAACTGCGACGAGGGGTCAAATGACCCCATGCTACCTCACCCCTAAACTGCGTCAAGGGGCTGATTGACCCCTTGTCCCTTAGACATTAAAATTAACTCTCTGTAAACATTGATGAATGTTTTAAAGTGAAATCCATTTTTTTTACAAATACCTGACGTACTAGAATTCGTAACAGAAGCAGGGTTGAATTCTGTTGCTTCTGAATATATTTTTTTATTACTTATTTTTTCCACAACATCTGTGTTATACTAACAGTAATTTTTTTCTTTCCTTTTACGTTCAATCATAAAATGTTTACTATATGGTTTTAATTTACTTAATTGTCAGCATATATAATTCATGAAAAGAAGAATTCAGATATCAAAAATAAAACCAAACCTATTTATTATAAATAAATGAACATAGGTTTGGCTTTTGTGTATTTAAAAAAATAAACCTAATTATTACAAATTAAATTATTAAAAAAAATAACACGTGAAAACTACATTTTATAATGTTTATCATTGAAGCACTGCAAGCAAAGAGACGGTTGTCGGCACAGTCGTCATAGTATGTCCGGACCTTCTTCACCTTTTTTTTGGCTTCTGCACTGCTCATAGCTGTTCTTAGCTTTTCATAACAGCCCGAACATTTCTTCTTTATATGAATCATAACTATTTTCAAAACTTGAACTAGTTCCTTCATCTTTGCTTGAAGTTGAATTCCGCTATGAAAGGGCTAAATCGGCAAGTTTATTACCACGTGAATCCGTATCGAAATTATTTACTGAATCGAGACAAATAAATGAGAGCTCAGGTGTCAAAAATACTAAGTAGAATCAATCGAAGAACAAGAAAGGAAGGTGAATCTGTGATTCACCCTTAGATAAATGTGACCGCTTTCAAACATTTACGGAAATAGAAAAAATATTTTTTATTTACATATTCATTAATATTTGATATAATATGCTAAAACAATAGTAAGATGAAGTGTAATGAGCATTAAAAGACCAAGGGGTCATTTGACCCCTTGCCGCATTAAGGAAAACATTTAAACTATAATGCGATAAGGGGTCAAGTGACCCCTTACATTTTTTTTCGATATATAAGTAGTATTAAGTAGTGCATTATAAAAAAAAAATAAAAAATCTGAAAAATATTGAAACAGGATGGGTGACAAGCATCGCAGTTAACGACAAACACACGTTTAATGGCTCGCAGTAAAGGAAGCCACCGCAAGGGGTCAAATGACCCCTCGTCGCAGTTAACGTGATACTCATATATTTGTTTTCTTTTAGCCCTGATGAAGATCCACAAGTTGGATGGAAGCGTTAGCTTTCGAAAATAATTTTTTTTTCAAACTGAAAATCCTGACCATCATTTAACCTATCGTAAAGAATAACAGTTGACTATCTCTCACCTCTATAATCCAGTCTCGTTACTAATCTGGATCCAACAAGCCCTGATGAAGATCCGCATGTTTGGAACGAACCGTAAGCTCTCCAAATATACAATTTCTCACTAAGTAATATCCTGATAATTAATCATCCTAAAATAAAACTACAAATGAGAAATGTTTTGAATGAGCAACATTGTTTTATATATCTGTCTGTTTGTGTGTGTGTGTGCGTAAGCGTAAAAAGTTGTGCTCATTCTTATCTCAAAAATCTGGTGCGTGCGCGCAACACACAACTTTCACTTACCAACTTACTTAGATTAGAAATTGACGTGTTTTGCTAAATATCATTTCCCAAAGTCACACATTTTTCTACATTCATATCTTATTTTTGTTAATCGTTAAAGCCGTTTTTGAGTAAATAAAAAAAACCCGCGAAAATGATACAAAATTTATTAAGTAAAGTCCCCCCTCCCGTAGATCTATTTTGATGAAATTTTTACAGTCATATCTCGGGCATATAAATACATCAAATACCAAGTTTGATCAAAATCGTTAAAACCGTTTTTGAGTAAATAAAAAAAACACATGAAAATGATACAAAATTTATTAAGTAAAGTCCCCCCTCCGGTTGATCAATTGTGATGAAATGTTGGTTATCACATCTTTGGCATATAAATACATCAAATACCAAGTTTGATCAAAATCGTTAAAACCGTTTTTGAGTAAATAAAAAAAACATGTGAAAATGATACAAAATTTATTAAGTAAACTCCCCCCTCCGGTTGATCAATTTTGATGAAATTTTTACAGTCATATTTCAGGCATATACATAGATCAAATACTCAGTTTAATCAAAATCGTTAGAGCCATTTTTGAGAAAATCGAAAAAAACGTAAAAAGTTATTAAATAAAGTACCCCCTCCCTTTGAGCAATTTTGATGAAATTTTTGCTGTCACATCGCGGGCATGTACCTACACTAAATACCCAATTTCAGGTTCCCACGGTTTATAGTTTTTGAGCTAGTCTTTTCACACACACACACACACACAGACACACACACACACACACACACACACAGACCATTTCGCGGGACTTGGTTATTTCGACTCAGGGGGTCCCAAAACGTGTATTTCCGTTGAAAACCGGAAGTCGAAATTTTTCACGATCGCAATACTTCCACTTACTATATATTTCATATATAGGTAAGTGAAAGTAAAAATCGGCGATATTTAGTTATAGGAAATTTCTCAATTTAGACCAAGATAGTCAATTTTTTAACTAGCAGTATCTGTGAATTTAGATACTCATATTTCATGTATCACATTTTTACTTTCACTTACCTATATATGAAATATATAGTAAGTGGAAGTATTGCGATCGTGAAAAAATTCGACTTCCGGTTTTCAACGGAAGTACACGTTTTGGGGTCCCCTGAGTCGAAATGACGAAGTCCCGCGAAATGGTCTGTGTGTGTGTGTGTGTGTGTGTGTGTGTGTGTGTGTGTGTGTGTGTGTGTGAACAGACTAGCTCAAAAACTATAAACCTTGCGAATCTGAAATTGGGTATTTAGTGTAGGTATATGCCCGCGATGTGACAGCAAAAATTTCATCAAAAAAGCTCAAAGGGAAGGGGTACTTTATTTAATAACTTTTTAAGTTTTTTTTGATTTTCTCAAAAACGGCTCTAACGATTTTGATTAAACCGAGTATTTGATCTATTTATATGCCCGAGATATGACTGTAAAAATTTCATTAAAATTGATCTACCGGAGGGGGGACTTTACTTAATAAATTGTGTATCATTTTCACGTGTTCTTTTAATTACTCAAAAACCGATTTAACGATTTTGATCAAACTGGATAATTGACGTATGTATATGCCAAAGATGTGATAGCCCTCATTTCATCAAAATTGGTCAAACGGAGGGGGGACTTTACTTAATAAATTTTGTATTATAAGTTTAAGAAAGTATCAAGTTAAATAAATAATCGTTACTTATGAAGTGTGTTTAATCACTAAACATAAAAACCCCATATAATAAAATAAATTAGTGTTTGTTATAGAGCAAATGAAAACAAAAATAAAAAATGAATGTGGAAAAATTTGTAACTGAGTGAGAAGTGGCATTAACACAACGCATTAATTTCTAATCTAATTTGGTTAGTGAAAATTGTGTGTTGCGCGCACGCACCAGATTTTTCTACATAAATATCATTAATCAAATAGGACTGTAAACATTTCGAACATACTATCTTATGTTCTTATCCTTACAGAAAAAATTCAGTAATGATCTAATACTAGAAATAATAGATATCTATTTAAATTGTGAAAATGCCAATCGGAAATTTAATTTGAACAAATTTTACTCTATTTTTTTTTCCTTTAAACTTATATACAAATCTGTCAGCCATCAACGTAAATCTGAGAATGTGGTAATGTAAAAAGGATATTGCCTAGAGGCACCTCTTTCCGAGCCTGATAATCCAAAAGAAATGGTCTCTCGTCCAGATTCTTTTTCTGTCTTCTATCCATACCTGTACCACTAGGACCCATGAAGAATCTGCTGCACCCAGTAAAAGAAAGTACTGACTGTCAGCGGTCTTGCAGGGAGGTGATTTGACCGTGACCACGGTTTTTCTCCTTAATTTTTCAAATAAGGGTACCAATAACTTAGGGGTCGAGTTTGCCCCAGGATGGGTTCTCGGCCACCAAGACGAGCAAAGTAAATCAGTGCCATACCCCTTTACTAGCATTTAGAAATAAATAAATAAATTCAAACTTGCACATCCAAGAAAAATGTTATTCCAAATGCCGCAGATATACGAATAAGTTTATATAGATATCATTCGATTCCCATCTCATCAGCGACACCGCATTCCGATTCAATTTGCTCCCCGCCTAGGTGATATCGTTCCTAATGCAGAACACATCACGACGCCTTATCGTCCAACCTTACGGGATAGCTATGTGACCTGGATTCAAATTGCTTCGAGATTGCCTAAGATAGATTTCATGTAGGAAATATCAGGTTCCTGGAGATTGGATACAAGCTTGTAATTGGCGCCCAGATAAGGAGTTGATGGAAAGTTCAATGATATTTTGCTTGATTATATCATCATCGTTGTGGAATTATTTTTTAAGATGCATAATATTCAAGGTTAATAGAGACAAGGTGGGCTCACTTGGGTAGGCGAACCCGCACAGCCCCTTCTAGGTTAAGTCATAGGACGCCTGACTCAGCTCATGCGTATTGAATTCTCTTTAAATACTATAATTTTTCGTTATAGGTTAAAGTGAAGAACATTAATGTTTTGCACTATTTTAAATTCAGATTTCACAACTGAGATTTTTTTTCTCCACAAACCCGACCATTACTCACGAACATCAGACTTTTGTTAAATAATAATTAGGTTTGGTATAGTTTTTTCTTATCATAATACTGAAATAATCATATTCATATTCAAAATATAAAATTACATGAAAATACAATACAAATTTTATAACAGAGAAATACTTTATTGGTAAGTAGTGCTGCCCTACTTGATAGGATCGCTAGACACACAGCATACTAATCAATCCGTTTGGACATTAAATTTCCTTGTTTTGGTCTTCTTTTCTTTTTCTTTCTTTTTTTTTAACTTATCACTACTGTCATTAGGGGTTGGATTAGAATTTTTGGATCTTTTTCAGAAACAAATAATTATTAGATAAATTCCATCATAAAAGTTAGTTGCTATACAGATGATGGTGGATAATGCCCAAGGAGTCAAGAATTATGCTCTCGGCCAAGATCCCTATATCACCTATAGCGACCCTTAGGTCTTCTAGGAAGCAATATGTAGATCTCGGAATTGATCCCCGAGACCAGAACCAGAGGCCTCTCACCTTGAAATCGCTTTTTCCTAAGGTTCCACGGATTTTTTCTTTTAAGAAAGGAATACATTTTTCATAGATCTCTTTTTTTCCCTTTCAACTGCACCCGCCTGATCGAGGTCATTGCCCTCATATCTTACCGTCGGATCAAGGATCAGTGCTGTCCTTCCTGTCCTGGGGAAGGCTACAATATCAGCATACCTTACTGATCCTTCGGAGTCAATGCAATGGACCTCGTCGAAGCATGTGTATTTCCCTCTTTTAAGGAACCTCATTAGTTCTTCTTTGGCCCTATGGTTCTTCTATGAATTAATATATTACTATGTTACATAGTTAATTTTTGTTTGTTCAGTAACTTTTTACTTTCACTTACCTATATATGAAATATATAGTAAGTGGAAGTATTGCGATCGTGAAAATTTTCGACTTCCGTTTTTCAACGGAAATACACGTTTTGGGACCCCCTGAGTCGAAATAACCAAGTCCCGCGAAATGGTCTGTGTGTGTGTCTGTGTGTGTGTGTGTGTGTGTGTGTGTGTGTGTGTATGTGAACAGACTAGCTCAAAAACTATAAACCGTGGAAACCTGAAATTGGGTATTTAGTGTAGGTATATGCCCGCGATGTGACAGCAAAAATTTCATCAAAATTGCTCAAAGGGAGGGGGTACTTTATTTAATAACTTTTTACGTTTTTTTCGATTTTCTCAAAAACGGCTCTAACGATTTTGATTAAACTGAGTATTTGATCGATTTATATGCCCGAAATATGACTGTAAAAATTTCATCAAAATTGATTAACCGGAGGGGGGACTTTACTTAATAAATTTTGTATCATTTTCACGTGTTTTTTTTATTTACTCAAAAACGGTTTTAACGATTTTGATCAAACTTGGTATTTGATGTATTTATATGCCCGAGATGTGACTGTAAAAATTTCATCAAAATTGATCTACGGGAGGGGGGACTTTACTTAAAAAATTTTGTAGCATTTTCACATGTTTTTTTTATTTACTCAAAAACGGTTTTAACGATTTTGATCAAACTTGGTATTTGATGTATTTATATGCCCGAGATATGACTGTAAAAATTTCATCAAAATTGATCTATGGGAGGGGGGGACTTTACTTAATAAATTCTGTATCATTTTCACAGGTTTTTTTATTTACTCAAAAACGGCTTTAACGATTAACAAAAATAAGATAAGAATGTAGAAAAATGTGTGACTTTGGGAAATGGTTATTAGCAAAACACGTCAATTTCTAATCTAAGTAAGTTGGTAAGTGAAAGTTGTGTGTTGCGCGCACGCACCAGATTTTTTAATCTTATTTTTACCTTTTTTTATCTTTAAAATTTTCATTTTTGCTGATAACCTGGCTATCCAAGGTTATCAATTCATTGATAAATTCACAGATTCGTCCAACTACCTCATAGATCTCCCCCTATAGATCTATAGATATTCCCCCTTAATACGTGAGCCCTCCTTGTCTCTATTCACCTTGCATAATAGTTATCATATTATCTTTATATACAAAAAATTAAAATATGGTATAAAATCCCAAACCTTTTGTTGAAACGAACCAGCCGTCGGAAAAAACCGTCATAGCACGTGTTTGGTTGACCATCCTTCGAGCTAAGTTCACGCAGACGTGGAACTTTCCACGCCGGTCCTTTTACGACTATAAGGAGCGAGCGACTGGACCACTGAGTCTTAGTCTTTGTCTTGACTGTGAAGCTCAAGCCAAATGTTTTTTGTTACAAAGTGATAATTTTTGAAACCTGCTCGAATATTTATGTTGTTATAATTCGTGTGGCATTGATAATTGTATATTTTTGTTGAATAAATATTTGTTAACCCACAGCAGTCTTACAATATATTAAGTTTGCAATAATGAACTAACAGCATCCCATTGCAGTCTCGTGCAATATATGTTTATATTTTTTCAATCTGGTGGACGTTTCGGACCAGGGTGTCCATATTCATCACTAACCCTCTCTTTTGAATATTGAATAATCGGTCATTCTAATGGAGAATTTGTCAAATATTGCTAAATTGGTGTTTCAATATATAAAATAAATTTGTTGTCGAATAAGGTTAGGGGAGAGCGGGGTTTTTTGGCAGCAGTTTTCACTTTTTTGATTGTTGATTCGTTCCTGTTAATATAATCCCAATGGGGCTGATACCAGTGAAAACTCTAAGTATTAGAGTACTTCAAGTACTTTTTTCAACACATAATATTTAATACTAAGATCATAGGAAATTGAAGAATTCGTCAAACCAGAGCCTGCCAATTAACCCCCTTTGTGGGGCAGGTTGGCCTAGAAGGTGGAGTTGTTTAGCAATCTCATTCAAGTACTGCCTGACATATATTATTGTAATTAAAAGCTGCACTATAATGGTATAATAATTTTGAACCGGTTTTTAACAGCTTTTAAGGGAAAATAGAAGGACTATAGAAGAAGATAGAAGATTAGACTGTCGTCACTTTCTGCATAGGAAATATTGCTCTCCTCCTCCTCGCTGAATCTAAAGACAAGTGGTAGTTTCACCTTTGTTTATGTTTACCTTGCTTTTGTGAATTGCTATTGCGCAAACGAACCCAAGTTTAAAAGAGCCAACCAACCCCACAGGAGGTATCATATGAATGATGGCTGCCAGAACAGGGAAAACAGGGGAGTACAATCAAACATGGAACTGGTTAGTCGAAAGGTTAGGTTTTTCAAAGGAGTTTGGGGCTATGTGAACAGAATCGGAGTTAAATGTTTTGCCATGCTTTTAAACCAAATTTACTGAAAATATAAAAATTTACTTACATGTTGTAAAATCAATCAATGAAGCACACTCTTATCTACACTGTTAGCATCGGATTGAAAACTCAGGACAAGACTCCCAAGGACGAGCGGGTCACATGGTACAATGGTGGGGCCTTCACAACAGGTGTGACGGAAACTATAAGCCAGTGGCCAACCTACCCCCTATGCCAACCAACCCCGCTCTCCCCTACTTTTTAATAAATAAACTTCTGTTAAAATAGTATTTATAAAAAAAGAAAACGTTGTTTCTTGTCATCTTCTATATATATATATATATATATATATGGTTTCTGATTTTACTCCCGACAAACATCGTATATATATATATATATATATATATATATATATATATATATATATATATATATATATATATATATATATACGATGTTTGTCGGGAGTAAAATCAGAAACCATTCAATCGATCTTTATAAAATTTGGCTCATTGTGTATAGCTTTGTTCAACGTAAACGATATGACAATTTTATGATAATATAATGCTTATTATAATACTACTCAGTGGGATTGACTCGACACTTTCTTTCGATGTTTAGGGTGGGTAAACATCCAGTAGCCAAATCTATTTTTTCCGGTTTGGACTGAGGAGAGCCGTGTTTTTTCAATGAGCAATTACCTGTCGCCTTTTCACGTTTGGGAAAACATCGAATATATTTGTTTTAGCAAAAGAAAGATTTACCAAAATCTTTGTGCACCTATTACTATAACCTCCTGATACGATATCTCACATCATCATGTGTTTTATTCTAAATTTAATTAATATTTATTTTTTCATTCTGACTATTGTCATTGTACTTAACTATATCCCAATTATATTCTTTATTAGTTCCTTTTACACGAGTGTTATTTATATTTAATCTCGCTTCTGCTGAAATAATCCAGTAAGTGCTAAATGACTGTATCATTAATACTTACTATAATCAAATATGAGATGTAAAAAATAAAAACCCTTCTAAATTCTTTACCAAACAATTTTAAATTTGGTGTAAAATTGTATTTTAAATCCCGTTGGTTTTTAGATTGGCTGAAACGTTTTATCTTTACCAGTGAATTTTTATTTGACTGTATTAAAAATAATAGGATATAATTAATTAAAGCTACTGAGCCACAGCAACGCATGGCAGCGTCTGCTCGTATATATATATATATATATATATATATATATATATATATATATATATATATATATATATATATATATATATATATAAATCTCGCTGTTTGTCGCGGGTAAAATCACAAACTACTAAACGGATCTTTATAAAATTTGGCTCATTGCGTGCAGTTTTGCCCAACTTAATAGAAATGATAGTTTTTATCTTGATTATTGCCCTCAATATTTCTTTTATTGCAAATTAAATACTTATTATAATACAATGAAATGTGATTATTTCAAAATGTTTTATAAATTTCATATCAATAGATAGCGATGTAAGTTGATTTATTGACACAACACTTCATTTTCTTTCGATATTTCGATGGAGGGTAAGCATCCAGTTGCCAAACCAATTTTTTTCTGGCATGGACTAGGAAAATTCATGTATTATAAATTAATAAACAAAAAAAGTAAAATAATATACGCTATGCTCAACTTAAAGAAAGTATTCTCTCCTTGTAAAGAATCTATGTAAAAAAGTAGCACATCCATACTTTAAGGCAAAAATCTGAGTTGATCAAAGCTATTTTTTCTTCCTCTTTAGTGGGTAAGTAACAAACTAATGCTTAAAGCATACAGTACAAATACAAAATAATAATTTCATTTACATTTAAAATGTTGGACTGAATAGCTACTTGTTTCAATGTCTGCTGCAAGCTATGCATGATCAATCGCAACATTAATTATGGGCTTTAATTAGACTGAATGGATCGGAATTCCTTATTGACATAGTTAATTAATAAACATAGGTTGATTGAAACCTTAATTAATAATTTATTAAATATTTTTAAGTTTTTATTTCTTCGTGCAATAGTCTAGTTAGCTTATTGAATCTGTGTTTGTCTGTTGGATAACGCGTCCTTTGCCAAATTTTACGTGCTTTTCGTTTTTGTTGGATGAGATGTCGTATGTATGGTGAATTATGGTCATTATTCTGATGGATGTCTGCCTTGTGAGAAATTGAGGCACTTCAGGCAGCGTTTTGGACTGCTTGTGTTAGAAGCTGTACCGCGTCATCTTCAGGTGTCCGTATGTTTGTATTTAGATTTAAAGAATTTTCAAATAATGCTCTAAACTTACACCAGTCAGTTTTCCCAGAGGTTAGTGTCGGGCGCTGGATTTTGATGATTGGTTGTGTGTTCATTGTCATTAGTAAAGGGGAGTGATCAGACGATAAGTCAGTGAGGTTAGATAGGTCACAGTTTTGTAAATTTAATCCCTTTGTGATGAAAAAATCTATGACATCTGGAAGCCTGTTCGCATCTGTAGGCCAATAGGTAGGTGAATTGGGGGATAAGAACTCACAGTTCCTACCCATAACTGCATTAAAAATAGTTCTGCCTCTTGTATTTGTTATCCTGCTGCCCCAAACCTAATTTTTGGCATTGTAATCGCCGCCGCATAAAAATCTTTGGCCAAAAGAAGCTATTAGCCCATCTAATATTTGAGCTGACAATTGTTTACCAGGGGGGCAATAAAGAGCAGCAATAGTAATTTCAAAATTAATCATTTTCACCGCAATCGACGTGTATTGGAAGCTTTCACAAGCTTCTGAAGAATTAAAGAAATGACTAATTTTGCTCCTTATAAGGATGAGGGTACCCCCTCTAGCTCTGTTTGAAGGGTACATTAAAAAAATTGTACATTAAAAAAAAAAAAAAAAAAAAAGTTTTTATTATTAAAAGTAACAAAACACACCTACTCTAGCCCATTAATATATACATTGGAGCTAGCGAATATTTTAATAAATCACCAGAATATCATACACGGGTACCCACAGAAGCTAAAGAAAGTTTTCCCTAAAAAAAATTACAAAAGGGTGCTTTGGAAGGGAAAAGTGCAAAATTTTAGCCCATTGTTCAGAGTTTCATTTTAAAATAAAATAATAGGGGCCCGGTGTGGCTGTGCGGTGAAGCGCCGTACTCCCATGCCGGAGCTGCGGGTTCGAGTCCCGCCCTGGGTGGTGCTTTTCTTTCGTAGGAGAAGTATCACCCAGTGCCATGGGTGTTAGTATGGGCAGTATAAGGCTTCATTGGAAGCCTTAAGTCCCGAAAAAAAAAAAAAAAAAAAAAAAAAAAAAAAAAAAAAAAAAAAAAAAAAAAAAAATTGCGCGTCGAATGAACATGAAGGCCATTCCACGTCAAATAAACCAAAAATATATAATTTTGAACCTCGCCATCTCAGATTTTCATGAAATTTTGTACATGTAAACCACTTATATCGACTAGAACAAGGGTGAAATATTACTAAGATATTTCAACCCGTTTTTTAATTATAGACCTGTATAACTCAAAAATATGTCCAGAAACATAATTATGTATAATTAAAAATATCTGAAAACTTTTTCAAATTCGGCTAGAATTATGAGATCGGTATCGTCTCGCAAACTGGTACGAGTCAATTTATCAAATTTAAAAACTTTACCTATTATTTTTTTAAATCGTAGTACTTTGTTTATTTGAATTGTATAAGAGGCTGTCTAAAATATGTTGTTGTTCAAAAGTGTTAGGGAAAACATATTTTAAGTAAATAAATTTATTTAATTTTTAAATTAATTATCTTTCGGTTTTCTGAGTTTAGCGTTATTACGACCGAATAGAGTTAGTTATCTCTTTTATTATTATCATCATTTGTATCTTGTTTTTCCTTATTATAATGTAAATATTTTATTAGTTATTATTATAGTTTAGTAATTATTTTGATAACTGCCAAGCTTTCATCCGTCTTGCAATAGGCTTCTTCAAGTCCAATCCAAGAATAAGGAATTCAAAAAGTCATTCTTGTATTGGCCCTGAAGAAGCCTACAGCACGATTGGCCAAAGCTTGGCAATTATTAAACCTGTTACATAGTCAAACGCTGAAGAAGAAATGCATATAACACATCTAGATCATGGAAGCCTAAAACAACAATTATTTTGAATAAAAATGCCCTTTCCGAGAAATTTGAAATTTTGGCTTTGAGGATATTGCATTGAAGGTGCTGTGAAAGCACACCAATTTCATAGTCTTAGCCAAAGTTGAGAAACTTTTACTTCTATTTGTAATCATGATTTTTTTTATGTTCTGGACTATTTTTGAGGGATTTGCAGAACCATAATTCTAAAACTGGTAGGCATATCTCATTAATGTTTCAAAATTGTTCTAGCTGATAAATGTGGTACTCATTTGAAAATCTGAGATGGTGAGGTTCAAGCCTGTGTACAATTGACATATATGACATATGACTTTTTTTTTTTCTTGTTCGGTACCTGTCCATGTGTGGCATACGGAGGGTGGGGGAGGTTACTCTAGCGGTATAACCATCCTATTCTAACTTTGGTGGGTAGGTCGAGATTTATTCCGTGGGGCCTCCAACCATCCCAAGGTGGATTCGAACCGCCACCGTTCGGCTCGAGCATGCTAAAGCGGGTCGCGCTCAAACACGCTCGGCTATCCCGGCCTTTAATAGAATGACCTTTAAGTTTTAACAGGTTTCGCCAAAATTGATTATCCAAATCGACAATTTTTAGCTCTTTCGCGGAAGCATGAATTAGTTCATGTTCCTTATGAGCTAATTCAGTTAGTAGTGAATTAAATAGCCATAAGTGTATTAGTTCAGCCTAATTTTCAACATTTTTTTACTTTCACTTACCTATATATGAAATATATAGTAAGTGGAAGTATTGCGATCGTGAAAAATTTCCCCTTTTCGTGAAAAATCCTCACTCCCCACTTGAGAAATTTTCAAAAACTATTAAAAATTTAAGATTTAATAAATGTTTTGTGTTTAGCGCGTTAAAAGTCCCACTGAAAGCGGATTTAAAATAACCAAACCTAATTCATCTTTTAGAAAATTTAATGCTGATTAAGAAAATATATTTTTTTTTGTTTCTACGCTAAACCGAAGTAGAGAAAACTGACATTTTTTAGAAAAAAAGTAAGATTTTAAAAATAATACAATTTTTTTTTATCTCCTAAACAGATTGAGATAGGAAACTCGTTACTGCGCCATTCTACCCCATTTAGCATGCAGTATTACTCAATTTTTTTTTTTTTTTTACACTAGATCTGGGACACCCAGTATATAAGGAGTGATGGACTAATTAGTTTTAGTTCTGAAGCTCAAGTCATATGGTTATTTCTGTGTTAAAAAGTGATAATTTTTTAAACCTCTTAGATATTTGTGTTTTCATAATTTGTGTGGCATTGAAATTTGTTAGTTCTATTTTAATAAAAATTGTTTAACCCACCTAAGTGGTACATTATATTTTAAATTTCTTATTAAAACTAAATAACTGGATAGACAAAATTTAGGACTCCCACTGTAGCATCGTCCGATTAGCCTTAGTGGCATAAAGTTAAACAAACAAAACTAAATAAAATGATAGATCGGTTTATAAAGAACCTAGATGACGTACTGGCTTACCGATATGTCTTTCTTCTTCCAAATCCTCGACATCATCAATTTCACTCGAGTGACAAAATTCACCTCGACGGCGATGAGCTAGGTGCCTGTGCAACTGGTGTTTTCCAGGACCTTAGATTTTGATCTCCTGGCTCAAGTTCTATTATTTCTTAATCTCCTCTTTTACTTTCAGTATTCCATTATACAAACACTCTCGTAAAGTTATTCTTATCTGGACCTATACATATGCATGCAAGGTAACCGGTGCCATATCGTTTGGATTGAATATTCCGTGGGTTTGATTACCGCCTAGGCGAATTGCAGCTTATAGCGTGAATAAGTTAATTATTTCTCTAGTACACGGAAGCGAGATTGAACCCCAGCACGCGCGATTGATATGAAAGAATAGTTAATAGTTTTATTATTCATAATAAAACTATATATATATATATATATATATATATATATCCTCTTCAATGATCCCTATCCTCCGATCTCGCATTTATTTTTAATTTGTATCCAATTGACTGGATTTATTGACATTCAGTAAATTTTTAAATATTTCTATACTTATTAAGGCTAACGACTCGTTATAATTTTATATAAATTTTAAATAATTCATTTCTCAGGAGAAAAAAAACCAGGTGCTGCTGAAACTTCAGTTTTAACGTCACTTCATGCCACTAAGACTAATCGGACGATGCTACAGTGGGAACCATAAATCTTTTCTATCCAGGTATAATTGGGATAGGGAATTTTAACTAGTACCTGACATCGTACAGGCTCGGGACCTCCATTTTACGTCCTATCCGAGGGACGGCATAAACACAGATTTTTTATTCCCATTAAAAAATCCTATGGCCACCTCGGGACGCGACCTTTAGTATTGTAGGTTGCTGTGCTAACCATTACGCCACAGGTGACCCCACTGCTATTCGGTGTATTGATAAAATCAAATAAAAAAAAAAAAGAGACGCTGGTTATACTTGATCAACACGAAGAACTTATAAAAGCCACTGGATCAATAGAATTTGATTGTGTATACACAAAGAAATATTGCGTTAAAATAAAATCCAGTAAATAATAAAGGTATTATATATAAAAAAATTCAGTAAAATAATAGTATAATATAAAAAAATATCTTATGACTTTAAATTTTAATTTTTTAACATTATATTAAATAGAATCCCTACGTGTGACGAAGATGAATCTCATCAAAAAAATTTTTAGAAATCAGACGATGTCCACTAGGATAATAAAATACAGGTATGAAAATGCTAAAATAACTAATGACAATAAAAAAATATTGTACAAAAAATATTTTTATATAATTATAACATGATAAATATTTTTAGATGAATATGGTGCCAAGCACCGAAAGCTTCTGATGTAAGAACAAAATAAAAAAGATGAGACTGTTTTAAAAATAAAATGGGTAAATTATTATAATATAAAATACATACAACAGTCTACTTATCCTATCAATGTTACTCACATTTAGACACAGATTTTTTTTAAATAATATACATGAAAATCTGAACTCCAGTTATTTCTGATTATCAAGTAGAGTAACTTCTCCTTTTTCGCATCCGGTTGAAAATATACGATTTTTTTTAACAGAAATATTATATGAGCATTTTATTTTCGATATATATTCCTTTAGGTTATACCTTTTATTCATTTTATCTATTTTATTCAGTGTTAGTTTTTATTCTCTCACTACACTAATAGGCATTTTTACTTTCACTTACCTATATATGTAATATATAGTAAGTGGAAGTATTGCGATCGTGAAAAATTTCGACTTCCGGTTTTCAACGGAAATACACGTTTTGGGGTCCCCTGAGTCGAAATGACCAAGTCCCGTGAAATGGTCTGTGTGTGTGTGTGTCTGTGTGTGTGTGTGTGTGTGTGTGTGTATGTGAACAGACTAGCTCAAGAACTATAAACCGTGCGAACCTGAAATTGGGTATTTAGTGTAGGTATATGCCCGCGATGTGACAGCAAAAATTTCATCAAAATTGCTCAAAGGGAGGGGGTACTTTATTTAATAACTTTTTACGTTTTTTTCGATTTTCTCAAAAACGGCTCTAACGATTTTGAGTAAACTGAGTATTTGATCTATTTATATGCCTGAAATATGACTGCAAAAATTTCATCAAAATTGATCAACCGGAGGGGGGACTTTACTTAATAAATTTTGTATCATTTTCACATTTTTTTTTTATTTACTCAAAAACGGTTTTAACGATTTTGATAAAACTTGGTATTCGATGTATTTATATGCCAAAGATGTGATTACCAACATTTCATCACAATTGATCAACTGGAGGGGGGACTTTACTTAATAAATTTTGTATCATTTTTACGTGTTTGTTTTATTTACTCAAAAACGGTTTTAACGATTTTGATCAAACTTGGTATTTGATGTATTTATATGCCCGAGATATGACTGTAAAAATTTCATCAAAATTGATCCACGGGAGGGGGGACTTTACTTTATAAATTTTGTATCATTTTCACGGGTTTTTTTTATTTACTCAAAAACGGCTTTAACGATTAACAAAAATAAGATATGAATGTAGAAAAATGTGTGACTTTGAGAAATGATATTTAGCAAAACACTCCAATTTCTAATCTAAGTAAGTTTGTAAGTGAAAGTTGTGTGTTGCGCGCACGCACCAGATTTTTTTCTTTTGTAATAAATTTACTCTTATAGGCGGGCGCAATCGACTATAGGGTGCGCTAGTAGCATTTTCAAAATGTCGGAAAGAAAGGTGTAAGACCTAGTTGATGTGATAGAGATAATTGGTAATTTTAAAAGACCATTAATTGATGGGCAGGCTATTCTTGATGCAAACCACATATTTACATGTGTAATAATATCTAAAAATAAAAAAACAGTTATTTTACAAGCCTCGTGCCTTTAAACTAGCAATCTTAAAGGACTGCCCCATCAAATAAAAGTGGAAATCAAATTTATTAATAATAATAAGCAATTTTCTTGTCATTGTACGTGTAAAGCAGGTAGTTCTGGTAAATGCAAACACATCATTGTAACTTTACTCGACGTTTTTCGGTTAGTAATAACATTAATTACCTATTCACACAATCATTGTTATGACAGCTTAGATTCTTTGTCATATTATTTATTTATTTCTCAAAACTTTCAGACTTCGCATTGAAAACATGGAACAATTAAGCACAACGGATGTAATAGAAAAATGGGGAAAATTAAAAAAGAAAAACAAATCTATGACACTATGGTCTCAATGTTATTTGCATAAAACTAGCATTTTGGAATAATAAAATGTCAAATACTAATATTTACCTGGATAAATATAGTCTCTTTCTTTAAAATAAAGACTACATATCGTCATATGTTTCGAAAGAGGCTTATCTATTCTTAATTTTACAATCCACTCTTTAAGAAGCTTTTTATTTTTTGGAAATAAAAGGGAATGACACGTCTTTTGATTTTCTAATTGAACACTGAGGGACCGAGCAATACCTTTTAGACATTTTTCCAACAATTTTTTGCTCAATCGGGTTTTAATAATGGAAAAATAAATTAAAAACGGCAAAAAACCTATGAATTCCAGTCTATTGCACGGCTTCTATCCCCGTTTCTCTAGTTCCTTCTAGGTCCTCAAAGTAGCAGCACCGTCGCTTGCGCTCGCCTATATTATATATTGATTAAAGGCAATTGTTTCGATCAATTCTTTCCTCTTATCTGAAACTTAATTTGCTTAGGAATACAGTTGGTTTTGTTTCTTTTCTTTTTTCATTGCAGAGATGTAATGACCTTATTTAAACATAAAAAGGAAAAAATAATTATTTAAACATAATCTCGTGTAATTTAAAGAGAACAGCTGACACTAAAACCATAACAAACCGAACTAATGAATGATAACTTTATGAATGGAGCTTAGCTTGCGCTCCAAATGTCGCTCCAACTAAAATTTTTCATTCCTTTCTTTCATTAACTTACATGGTTTAATTACATGTAGCGAGAGGATTAAAATTACAGTCATTTTCCCTTCAACATTACATCCTTAAGATAAAAACTGAAACCTTCTTCATCGTTAAGGGTTACAGGGCTAGAAGACGACATCGTATTGTTGATCGTACGTGGAGTCGTTTTTGAGACTTTTCGGCACGTACATTGTACACTTCGCTTTATAATATATATTGATTATTACATAATGTTAAGGCCATTAGGCGTTCTTTGTAAATAAATAAATTAACTATGATAAAAAAAATGTACTCTACAAGTTATGTGTGAAACAGCTTATTTACCCCCCTCACCATCTTTGGAAGCTAGATTTTCGTTGAGATATAGGAGGCGCCCTCAAGTCATTTTTCGGGCGATCTCGCTCTGTTTGATTTTGGTTTCCATGGTGATAGAACCTAGCTCAAAGCTTTGCCCTTCCATTTTGTTTTGTAAAAGACGAGTTGGTCTTCCTATTTTCTTTTCTTTTTCACCTGTATTGTTTTTCACCTCTATCTACTTTTCATTTGCCCTTTACTTTCAAATAATTGTAACTTCAGCCAGAAGATCTCTCCCCCATTTGGTTTAGCATCTCAAAAGACGTCTCAAGAAGTCTGGTGCGTCCGAATGCATTTCGATGTAGGGACGTATGATACCAACTAAGTATCGATAGCAATACTTATTTAAGTACTTTCATCAAATATTCGATACTACCAAGGTATCGAAAGGGCAGTATCGATACTTATGAGTACTCGTATAAAGTACTAACAATATTATAAATAAAAATATGATTAGTACCAGCTACGTTATACCATTAATTAAATTTCATGTTTTTATAAGTTATTAATTACAAGATTGGTTTTATGGCCCTTAATGTCAAATAAAATTGTATTTACTTACTACATTTATATTTTAATAAATACTCGGGGATGGTCGATAGTCAGGAATTTTAGACATAAAACATATTCTTATTTTATCGTTTCGATCCAAAATGGGAGTCTTCATCAGGGCTAAAACGAAACAAATATATGAGTATAAAATATAACACAACTTCATGACTATCAGTCATCTACGAGAATCTTATAGAAAAACAGTCGACTCAATACCGATATCTGTACTGATTCAAGTATTTTATGTTCTAATATGTTCAAGTAATTTATATTCGAATTTAAGTACATATTTGATATCAGGTCGATTAAGTTAAATTAAGGACTCGATAAATAAAATTAAATGCAAACAGTTGCAATGTTTGATTACTTGAGGGCCAACCTGCGTTTCGTTATTGAAAGGTCGAGTGCCTGGCCATCTAATAATAAAAGTATATGCTGGTTGCAGCAGAAAAGGGGAAATAAGTTAAAATTCTTTAATTATAAAGAATAATTCTTTAATTTTGTAAAATTAAAAATAATATTAAATAGCTTCATTAATTGGTTTTACAAATATAAAAAATCTGGTGCGTGCGCGCAACACACAACTTTCACTTACCAACTTACTTAGATAAGAAATTGACGTGTTTTGTTAAATATCATTTCCCAAAGTCACACATTTTTCTACATTCATATCTTATTTTTATTAATCGTTAAAGCCGTTTTTGAGTAAATAAAAAACCCCGTGAAAATGATACAAAATTTATTAAGTAAAGTCCCCCCTTCGGTTGATCAATTTTGATGAAATGTTGGCTATCACATATTTGGCATATACATACATCAAATACCCAGTTTGGTCACAATCGTGAAAGCCGTTTTTGAGTAAATAAAAAAAACACGTAAAAATGATACAAAATTTATTAAGTAAAGTGCCTCCTGCGGTTGATCAATTTTGATGAAATTTTTACAGACATATCTCGGGCATATAAATAGATTAAATACTAAGTTTAATCAAAATCGTTAAAGCCGTTTTTGAGAAAATAAAAAAAAACATGAAAATGTTACAAAATTTATTAAGTAAAGTCCCCCTCCGGTTAATCAATTTTAATGAAATTTTTACAGTCATATCTCGGGCATATAAATACATCAAATACCCAGTTTGATCAAAATCGTTAAAGCCGATTTAGAGTAAATAAAAAAAACACGTGAAAATGTTACAAAATTTATTAAGTAAAGTCCCCCCTCCGGTTAATCAATTTTGATGAAATTTTTACAGTCATATCTCGGGCATATAAATAGATGAAATACTCAGTTTAATCAAAATTGTTAGAGCCGTTTTTGAGAAAATCGAAAAAAACCTAAAAAGGTATTAAGTAAAGTACCCCCTCTCTTTAAGTAATTTTGATGAAATTTATGCTGTCACATCGCGGGCATATACCTACAATAAATACCCAATTTCAGGATCGCACGGTTTATAGTTTTTGAGCTAGTCTGTTCACATACACACACACACACACAGACCATTTCGCGGGACTTGGTCATTTCGACTCAGGGGACCCCAAAACGTGTATTTCCGTTGAAAACCGGAAGTCGAATTTTTTAACGATCGCAATACTTCCACTTACTATATATTTCATATATAGGTAAGTGAAAGTAAAAATCCTGTTTTTAAGAGAGAAAAAACAAAATAATCTTCATAAAAATTAAAAATTCTTAATAGTGAAACTCTGAAATTAATTAAAAGTATTTACAGGCAATAAAACTAAAGAAAATACTCCACCATTGAATAAAAAAATATCGTATCTTACAATGTTTGCATAAAAAAAAAAAAAAAGATTTTAATAGTGCCCAGGATCGATCTCAACTAGTTCCTAACTACAGTGTAATGCTATGATCACTAGATCAGACCTGATAATTGATTTAGAAAATCTACTCCTTGCTGATCCTCTGTGAATCCTTCCTGATGTGAATTTGTCCAAATTTGTTAAGGCTCGTACTTGGCACACAGGATACACAAAATAATATTAATGACTTACGGATAGCAAGCACCGAATAAAGCCTCCTAAAAATAGCTGCCGTACTATCTTAGAGCTCAGCCTACTCCTTCTTCCTTCTACTCTTGTAATTTTTCGATACTAACTTTCAGTATCGATACCAGTACACATACTTGAAACTTTAGTATCATCGATACCAAAACTACTTATTATCGAAATGAAAGTATCGATACTTTACTTACATCGATCGGTATCGTACGTCCCTATTTGGATGTCCAGGGCAAGTTCACCAGCATATTAAATCATCTCCAACTTGGTAAGTCAACTTTATATTTTTGGTTTACATTTCTTCTTTATAAAATTTCCTCGATAATTGCATGCATTTTATGAACAGTATATTTAGACGAAGTCTCGATTCATTTCGAATTATTAAAGATCAGCCCACGAACCTTGATGCCACCGCAAAGTTAGTTACGCATGTTATACATGGTTTACAGTATATCGAGAAGCAGATAGTTGCGGTTAGCTGCTATTGAGGTGGCAATGAAGTTTGCTGAAGATTGTTAAGCATCGTGGAATATAGATCACTCACCATTATACCGATCCATCTGAGATCAGTTAGCGACAGATGCTGCTACACCATAATCGAGTAGAAGTGTTAATTCCATCGGCCCCTAATTCTCATTAGTATCCACCAATCGATAGCCCCCCTTCGTCATTGCTCCATCATCAATCTTCTTCAACGGGTCCTTAAATAATCCGTTATTAATGATAGCTCCGTGTACAGCATGCTTCTCGGGCCAACTACTAAGAAAATTCAACCCTAATAACATGTTTATTTTAGGAGCATGAGAAATTGTAATGAATAATATCAAAGCACGGCTTAACAACCTATAAAATCATTGCATAGTATTTATCTTTCTTTATATGTATATATATTAAATTGGTATCAATATTGTGTAGACTTGAGATCAGAGAGCAGAGTCCGCCCAAAGAAGGAAACCTGTATAATTTTCAATGGGGTTGAAAATGGTAAATGAACAATTAATTTTACTGCAACTTTTTCGAGTTATGCATCGTTTTTTATGGTTTCTGTGATTCTGAATCCTATAAGCCCATTCCAAGTAGTCAACAGATAATACGATATTAGATTATTGTTGAAAAATCTAAGATCTATCTTTATATACATATATATATGTGAGAGTTCTGGTATCTGGATCGGGCAAAATCGACAGCAGTAGGAACATTAAGCTCTTCATGAATAATTTTATTCGGGATAAAATAAGCAGCGTTAAAGGATATTGGATTGTTGGGATTGGATGCGGAAGGAATTCAATAGTTTGGTCGAACCCTAAAGTTCGACTCCATAAGTTTAGTTAGGTCTTATTATTGTTAATTAGATTAATCTCTTGGTGGTTTGGAAGGTTTGTCTAGTAAATGTTGCACTAGTCGGAATTTGCGGGCGGTTTCTTGTTCAGTTTCTTGTGACGTTCCACGTGAAGAGGCTTTTCAATATGGAGTCCCAGATATGCGATCTTTTCAACGGGGTAAGTTCAATATTAATGAAGAATACTGAATGTGGGGTAAAGGTAATTTGATGGGGTTTGTTGTGATTCACATCTCCAGGACTGCAGATCATCACACAACTTCAGAAACAAACTATTAATTTACACCGCTATTTAAAGACCTATTTGGACATACGGAGCAGAACTTAGGCGTTCCGCAAAGCACGTTCACATTAACAAAATACAAATTTCACAAGCCGAAATCCATTGGAAAATCACTAATGCATGGCTGAACTGACAGTGGACTAGAGTCAACAGCAATAGACGCAAACCTTTTCAAATTATCAAGAAAATTTCATTAGTCAAGAAAATTTTCATATTATGGTGAAAACAGTTAGACTGTACTGAAGATACCTATATTAAGTTAAATCTTTTATATATATATATAAAATCTCGTGTCCCGATGTTTGTCGGGAGTAAAATTAGAAACTACTCAACTGATTTTTCATGAAATCAGGCTCAGTGTGTGTAGCTTTGTTCAACTTAAAAGATAGGATAGTTTTTATCTCGACTATTGGCTTCAATATTTCTTTTATTGCAAATTAAATGCTTATCTTACTATGATTGAGTGTGATTATTTGTATGTCCTATAAATTTCCAACAGATGGCGGTATACAAGTATGTATTAAAAGATTTCTTTACGACACGATGTTTGTTTGGGAGGGGAAGGGTGTATGATCAGAAACAACTCAACCGATCTTCATACAATTTGGCTCATTGTGTATAGTTTTGTCCAACTTAATAGATAAAATAGTTTTTATCAAGATTATTAGTCTCAATATTTCTTTTATTGGAAATTAAATGTTTTTTATACTACAATTGAGTTTGATTATTGGTAATCAATATATATTATAAAGCAAAGTGTACAATGTGCGTGCCGAAAAGGCTCAGAAACGACTCCACATACGATTAAGAGATTTATGTCAGCGTGTAACTGTAGGTCCCTTAACGGAGAAGAAGGTTTCCGTTTTTCTCTTAAGGGTGTGAAATTGAAGAGAAAAGGACTGGAATTTTAAGGCTCTCGCAACATGTAATTAGCCTCTCTGAGAATGACATACGAGTTTATGAATGAAAAATTTAGTTCAAGCTCCAGACTACCAGGAAGCGCTAGGGTTCGTTTCACTCAACGTTTATTGTTCATTCATCCAGTTCAAATTGTAGAGGTTATATATTTGTTCAGCTGTTCATTTTAAATTACTAAAAAATTAAGCGAAAATAATTAGTTTCTCCTTTGCTTTCAAAATAAAATAATGATTTTACATATCAATTAGAAAACCGACTGGATACCTTACAAAATTAATTTTCTCATAAGAAGGTTAATTGATTAACACATTACATTTAATCAATAACATATACTTAAGTAAATTTAATGCAATATGAGTGAACATGTTTTAGTTGTACAGTGAGCGAATAAAAACAGACATAAAAAAAAGAGATAAATTGACTATATTAATTAATCTAATCTTAGTTCGTGGCTGACCACCATTTTAAATTATTTTTAAATAATTTGTTTTTTGAAGAGAAAAGATTTGGCTCCGCCGGGAGTCGAACCTGCGTTACATGAGAGGATGCTAACCGCTACACCACAGAGCTCGGCTCAAGGCAGAGCAAATCAGTGAAGTGAGTAGGTATCAGTGAAGAGGAAGGATTTGCTCTGCCTTGAGCCGAGCTCTGTGGTGTAGCGGTTAGCATCCTCGCATGTAACGCAGGAGACCCGGGTTCGACTCCCGGCGGAGCCAAATCTTTTCTCTTCAAAAAATAAATTATTTTAAATTGACTACCATATATATAAATCGAAAATAAAAAGTTTAAGTGTTATTATTGTATGTAATTATGAAAAAGAAGTTGGTTAGATTACTATGTATGAGAGAATTCCAGTTGACAAAATGACTAACTCCCAATTGGACCATTTTTTTCAATAAGATTTTATCACCCCTCATAGTTCAGGATAAAAAGAAATATGGTGAAAAAATTGTGACTTCATGAAATTTTGGTTTTCACTTTGTGACAGCAGTAAGATTCGAGATCTGCAGAGTCCGCCCAAATTACGGAGAAATAACTTAAGGAAGGTTGAAATAGAAGAAAGGTATTTAAAAAAAAGTTTCTTTGAATCTTCGATAGTTTCTATACTTCTGGATATAATAGGACCATCACTGTAGTCGGCGCTTAGGTTATACTGGAAATATAATTTTTCAACTATTATCTAATAACTTAGTATCTACTGACTGCTTGGAATGGGCTTATAGGATTCAGAATCACAGAAACCATAAAAACGATGCATAACTTGACTAAGTTGCAGCAAAATTGATGGTTCATCCACTATTTTCAATCTCCCTCTAAAGTATATATATAGGGTTCCGTATTTGGGCGGATTCTGCAGATCTTGAATTTTAATATTGATACCAAGTTAAAACCGAAGCTTCGAGAAATTGCTAATTTTGTTCAATATTTCCATTAATTTTGAAGTTTTTCTTTTATTAAAACTACCACACAACTACCGGAGCGAAGCCGGGCACCTTAGCTAGTTATATATATTTTCAACAGATGGCGGATTCATTTACTTATTATTATTATAATTCGGCAATGCAAGCTAATTACTACATCACGTGTGATTTTATGATTCTCTATTTAGTTGTTGAAAGCTTCATTTAGTTACCGTGTAAACAAATAATTTCCATTAAATATGTACGTTTCAAAACACTTTGACAACGCTCTCTCAAGAACAGAACGTCTTTAATTATAACAATAGTCTGTCATTAAAGGCGTACTTAGCATGATTGGGCTCAAGGTTTTCTATGAGTTGACGGAATATTTTTTATTATCTGTATACGTTTATTAGATTTTTTTTCATAATTCATAATTAGACATTTCTTGTTTTTAGGCGTAACGAGAGACAGTCAATTTCTCCATATAAACGGAAACAAAGGTACTTTACAGTAAAACAGAAAAGCCCCCTTTCCCATTTAAGCCCCCTGTGAAAATTTTAATTATGATAAAACTTACCAGATATTAAACAATATTGATCCTCATTAAACATGACGAGTTTAATCAAAATACTTATAAGACATTAAGTTCTTGAGACTATATTGTTCAACAGGTTATCAAGAAGGGGACCAAATTAGTCTCAACAATACAGTTTTTTGAAAAAAATAAAATATATAAACCTGTGAAAACTTAATTAATGGCCTGGCATTGCATGAGATTGGGGAATGCAGGTAAACTCAATAACGTAAGACATGTGAACTCAAGAAAATTTAAGCCCATAAGCGAAGCTAAGTATTAAGCCAAAGTGCAATATATGGTTTTAATAACAGCAAGAGTAACTTACACGGGCTTCGATGAAGCATTAAACTTTGTACTTTAATAGATAGAATATTTCATAAACTTTTACGTTGGTCGTTGTTAATTATGTTTGCTCCGTGTTAATAATAATTTGTTAATAAGATTAGTTTATAAAAGCAATGTGAATCCTTCTATATTATAGTCTTTAAGCTTTAACCCTATAGTGCTGGCACACTCTTATGTGACAACGATAATTGCAAAAGATAAATTACTTACCCCATTTTCAAGACTTTATTTTCACTTTCGCTTACCAATATATGAAATATATAAAGGGAAAGTATTGCGATCGTAAAAATTTTCGACTTTCGGATTTCAACGGAAATAAACGATTTTGGGTCCCCTGAGTCCAAATAACCAAGTCCCACGAAATGGCATGTGTTTATGTGAACAGACTAGCTCAAAAACTATAAACCGTTCGAACCTGAAATTGGGTATTTGATATAGATATATGCCCGCGATGTGACAGCGAAAATTCCATCTAAATTGGTCAAATTTAACAAATTTTGTATCATTTTTACCGGGGTTTTTTTTTCAGTTTTCTCAACTGAACTTTTCCGGCTTTAACTATTTTGATTAACAGGTTATCAAGAAGGAGACCAAATTAGTCTCAACAATACAGTTTTTTATTTATAAAACGTTTCGGCTCTTTTGAGCCATCTTCAGTTCAGCAAAAGGCAGTATCAAATATATACAGGCAGACAAATTATTTGAAGTCACACAGGGCAGATACAACTCTCAACCAATGTTCCCTAACCCCAAGACACCCAAAACACTCGAGTGTTTTTGGTTAATCAAAATAGTTAAAGCCGGAAAAGTTCAGTGGAGAAAACTGAAAAAAAAAAAAAAAACCGTAAAAATGATACAAAATTTGTTAAATTTGACCAATTTAGATGGAATTTTCGCTGTCACATCGCGGGCATATATCTATATCAAATACCCAATTTCAGGTTCGAACGGGTCATAGTTTTTGAGCTAGTCTGTTCACATAAACACGTGCCATTTCGTGGGACTTGGTTATTTGGACTCAGGGGACCAAAATCGTTTATTTCCGTTGAAATCCGAAAGTCGAAAATTTTTACGATCGCAATACTTTCCCTTTATATATTTCATATATTGGTAAGCGAAAGTGAAAATAAAGTCTTGAAAATGGGGTAAGTAATTTATCTTTTGCAATTAACGTTGTCACATATGAGTGTGCCAGTACTATAGGGTTAAAGCTTAAAGACTATAATATAGAAGGATTCACATTGATTTTATTAACTTATGTTATTAACAAATTATTATTAACAACGAGCAAACATATTTAACAACGAGCAACGTAAAAGTTAACAGTTTCTGAAATGTTGTATCTATTAAAGTACAAAGTTTAATGCTTCATCGAAGCCCGTGTAAGTTACTCTTGCTGTTATTAAAACCATATATTGCACTTTGGCTTAATACTTAGCTTCGCTTATGGGCTTAAATTTTCTTGAGTTCACATGTCTTACGTTATTGAGTTTACCTGCATTCCCCAATCTCATGCAATGCCAGGCCATTAGTTAAGTTTTCACAGGTTTATATATATTTTTTTTTTATTTTTTTTTTTTTTATCTTTAGATAATTTAGCACTAAGGAGATTATTATTGTGTTTTTGGTTGTTTAATACCTCTAATTGGACGTTGTGCCTGCTGCCGGAATGTTATGTATAAATAAATGGATAAAAAAGTCAATACAAAACTAACATATAACTCCAAATCCAATTCGATTTTTTTAAAGAATTAAGAAATGACTTATTTTGAGTATGTAACATTTCGTTCGTATATGTAACGTCACTTATAATACGGAAGCTGAGGGCCAAAAAGGTGCCTGATTTTTTTAATTTTTGATCATATAGGCTGAAAGTACTCATTTCATAGACAACAAATGTGAACGTCTGCCACATCACATTGGTTGCCATCAAATTTTAAAACCAAACACAATTGACATTTTCGAACTTTTTTCAATTTTTCGCATATAACTCGAAAATGATTTATCGCAAAAGATATTTCGTTCTTTCTAAAAATGCAAAGGGCATTAAATTTCGCGTCAACTTAGATCCTCACAGTTAAAATCGGTTTAGTATTTTTGCTAAAACCGACAGTCAATTTAGCCTCTTTAGCTGAAAAATGAATTCCGTTCAAAGGCCTGCAATTTGAAGAGGGCTACTCCAAATAACAAATGTTACTTGTAATAGTTGCAGAATATAAAATTCTATGTAAAACGAGCTCATTAATTTTAAAATTAGCCCACTCCTGTGGATACAAAGTAATTAAAACGTGAAAGTATTTAGCGCCGAGTGGCCTAAAATCCGTAAAAGTTTTGGAATATTTGTTTTCAGTTTCTCACATATAATTCGGAAAATAAAGATAAAAAAGTATTGCTTTCTTCTTACTATAAGAGGCTAAACTATTGCAAATAGAATGTTATATTTGAAATTTAAATCAGTTTAGTGGTTTAGCCGGGTTCGGTACATCAAAAATCTGTAGTTTTTAGGATTTTGGTGGAAACTGTGTTCCAAAACCGTTGGAGAACCCAAATCTACCCATTTACTGGTAGATGTTTACAACAAATACCTAATTTCAATTTTGTACGTGTTATCGTTTTCGACATAGTCTGTTCACACACAGAAGATATTTCCAATACCTTGGTTATTTGGACTCTGGGGACCCAAAAATTTGGATTCAAATTCCGTTGAAAACAGCAAGTTGAAATACTTCACGATGGTTATAGTCTTCCTTACATGTATTTCGAATATAGGTAAGTGTTATTAAAAATTTTTAACTTATAATTCTCAATCACATGATTATAAAATCTAAACTACTTGTCATAAGGGGTCACCTGTGGTGTAATGGTTACATAGCAGCCTACAATACTAAATGTTGCCGATCCGCGTGGCCCTAGGATTTTTTGTATGTAGTAAAAACACCTTGACTATGCTGTCCCACGGAAAGGACGTAAAATGGAGGTCCCGAGCCTATGCGTTGTTAGGTACTCAAAGATCCTAATTATACCGGGATAGGGAAAATTTAGTTTTAGAGTAATATGTATACTGTTTCATTAATAGAGGAATAAATTTTCAGACATTCTATGTGATTTTTTCTAAGGTCAATCTTCAAAACGAAAGAAAGAGCTACCTATTTATAAATAAAATATGATTTAAAAAAAAAAACAAAAAAAAAAAAAAAACAGAAAAATAATAAGATACGGAAGATGAAACAAATTTACTTTTTATATTTCATTATTTTTATCTCTTCTAACCTTATCATTCCTCCTTTGCATTTTTAAACCATTCTCCTTCTCAGTTTCCTCATCTGTTATCATTACTTATAACATTAAATTTTGCTAGTGGTGGGAATCGAAGAAGGTTTTAGAGATCAGGCATATATTTACGCATCGGTCTCTTGAGTTAGGGAAGAAGTGGTCATCTGTGGTTGGCATAGCAATCTACAATACTATAGGTCGAGGGTTCCCGTCCTTAGCTGGCCCTAGGATTTCTTATGGGAATAAAAAATCCTTGGTTTGTTTGTTTATTGGGGTATAGTAATGCCTTTGTTTATATATTTGTCTTTGATTATTGAGACTCACGTCTTATTTATGTACCTTTTAATATTCATTTTCCCTATACCAATGTCCTTCAATAATTTAAATACAATAACATCAATACTCAGTATCCGATTAGCATTAGTAGCACAAAGTAACGTTAAACAAACTAGCATAACATTAATATTTACAGAACGGCATTTAGCTGGATGTAGTTCGTTTAAAACTTCTTGTGCTTCTTCTAAAACATCTTCTGGTATTTGTTTGGTATTTTGCACTTCAAGCATTCTACTTAGAAAGAAACAAATTATTTTTGCAAGTTAACTCTTTTAAACATATTTTTATTACTAGGTAATCTTGTTCTGAGTTTTCAATCCGATGCTAACAGTGTAGAGAAGAGCGTGCTTCATTGATTGATTTTACAACATGTAAGTAAATTTTTTTTATATTTTCAGTAAATTTGGTTAAAGGCATGGCAAAACATTTGACTCCGATTCTGTTCACATAGCCCCAAACTCCTTTGAAAAACCTAACCTTTCGATTAACCAGTTTCTTGTTTGTTTGTTCTCCCTTGTCCTGGCAGCCATCTTTCATATGATCTCTCCTATGGGGTTAGTTGGCTCTCTTCAACTGGGTTTTTTTTTTCGCAGTAGCAATTCATAAAAGCAAGGAAAACATAAACAAAGGTGAAACTACCGATTGTCTTTAGTTCCAGCAAGGAGGATGAGAGCAATTTATCTTATGCAGAAAGTGACTACAGTCTAAACTTCTATCTTCTTTTATTGTCATTCTATTTTCCCTTAAAAGCTGTTAAAAACCAATTCATAATTATTATACCATTATAGTACAGCTTTTAATAACAATAATATCTGTCAGGCAGTACTTGAATGAGATGGCTAAACAACCCCACCTTCTAGGCCAACCTGCCCCACATAGGGGGTTAATTGGCATACTCTGGATTGAGGAATTCTTCAATTTTCTATGATCTTAGTATTAAATATTATGTGGTGAAAAAAATACTCGAAGTACTTTAATACTTGGAGTTTACAGTGGCATCAGCCCCATTGGGATTATATTAACATGAACGACTCAACAATAAAAAAAGGGGAAAACTGTTGCCAACCAACCCCGCTCTCCCCTACCACTTGACAAAGAATGTTTTTCTTTGTTTGTTTTCATCCCTTTATGCTACTACGGCTAATCAGACGATGCAACAGTGGGAGTCCTAAATTTTGCCTATCCAGGTACAATTAGGATAGCGATCTTTAACGAGTAACTGCCATCTCACTGCCCTTGACCTCCATTTTACGTCCTCTCCGAGGGACTACATGGCTAAGGATTTTTTACTCTTATTAAAAAATCCAAGGGCCACCGCTGGGCGCGAACCTGCGACCTTTAGTATTGTAGGTTGCTATGCTAACCACTATACCAACGGTGATCCCTGATAATTTTGTACAATTTAATGCTAACCGTTCTCACAGCTTAAAGGACAATGCTATCTTGTAACGTAAATGTATGTATGTATGTATGTAAAAGGCTTACCACAACCCTTATTAGGATTGGGAAACAATGGACAGATTTTAGGTAAAGGAACTTCTCACAGATCCGAATTGCCGAAAAACAAGGAGAGCAAATAGCTGCAGTTCTATTGAAGATCGCAGCCATCCACGGCCTTCTGCAATTATTTTTGACAATTTAAAAAAAAATCTTCTCGACGTTCACCACTCTTCCTTAACCCAAATTTCATCTGTTTACTACCCTGATGAAAATATGACTCAAAGTATATCAGACTCACATCAGGGTTTCGATGCTCCAGTCTTCGTTCCATAAACAGAGGGTTAAAACTTTTTTTATTATTATGTAAATGGAGGTGTAATATCGATATATTGGTTATTTGGACTCGGAGGGCTCCAAAACGTGTATTTCCATTGAAAACCGGAAGTCGAAATTTTCCACGATCGCACAGTGGGAAAATTTTGTCATTTAGCGGCCAAAAACCTATAACTCCTGACTAAATGACGATAGTAGAATAATTCTTTTTCTATTAAAGAGCACGGGACTCCCTTATCAGTGAGAATAAAAAAATTAAAAATAACATCGCTCAAAGTATTTCAAATTAATTTTTATATGCATCCTTTCTTCACTTAAATTTAAATGAAATAGTTTATTAGGAACAGGGTTATACATAGAGAATGAAATGAGTCAGTATTATTATCTATTGAGCTTTCCGCTTATATACATGTCTTTTTCAGGCACTTGCTCCATTTGATGATTTTTTTTTTTAAATTTATTTTATTCTGCTTTGATTTCGTTTTTAAGGTTCTTTATTTTACTTTTGTTTCGCACTTGCACTCTTTCGTTCGTAGCGGACCACGTTTGAGCGGTACAAATAGTCTTTCATCGCCAGGGGGATTCCACGATCAAGGTTAATTTGTGAAGCCCGGGCCATTTTACAAAGATTGATAGCTTTACTTTGTTCTTCCAATGAGGTCATTCTATCTCCCTCCTCTCTCCCCCCCCCCCCCCCCCCCCCCGAGCACTTTCCTAGCCAATGAAAGTGATGGCGGATAATGCTCTGTTCTACCATTGGCTAATGATAAGTCGTTGGCTTTCTATTGGACGTCTTTTAGCTCCCTCTTCCTTAATGAAATGTTTTCTCGTCCAAGATGGTATCTCTAAATTACTTGTGAGTTCTTTTTTTTTTTTTTTTTTTTTTTTTTTTTTTTTTTTATTCGGCACCATCACCACAAACTGCTAACGGAGCCGTAACGAGATTAAAAAAAAAAAAAAAAAAAGAACGTTTTATCATGATCTTGTGGTAACAGCTTATTTACAGGATACCCGTTCACAATGTCAGTCTGATAAGCTCAGAAGCTATAATGCGTTGAATTAGTTAATTGACACCTGTTAAGTAATAAATTTAAATTAAGTAAAGATCGAGAAAAAATGATTGAAAGTAAAAGGGGATTTAACCCTGGTGAGCTCAGAGAGCAAATGGAAATCAAACAAAATTATATATGTAAGATCGCTTACCTCGAACTGATGGATCGCACGGCACAACCTGAATTCAGAGCTACGTGGCAGAAGGAAAAAGGGGTAAAGGGAAAAGGAATAAAATAGGACGAACCACATGGAGCCCTGATCCTGGCGATAGGCAGCTAGTCTCAAGCTGGAGGTGAAGAAAAAGGCGATCCTTTTCATGAGATTATATGAAAACGCAGCGTGCATGAAAATGACGACACACGCATATATTACGAATTCGTAGTTAGAGCACATTAATTTACTCAAGTACATAAAAATGACTGGTAAAGGGCCTATGACTACGAACGACATCCGTTCGTTCTGAATGACAAAACAGGAGTGCGGCTAAGGGCCCGGACATGGATTAAGGGGTCAGACTCCACATAAATAATTTAACGTAGTTTATTTAGCCTTTGAGTACCCCTTATAAACAAATTAATAATTTATAAAATTATTACAAAAAATTATTACATATAGATGATTCATAAAAATGCATTATGTAAATTTTAATGAAATTAATGAACAACACCATTCACCAAATACATACCCGTATGAGCCCTCATTTAGTGTATATTCACAGAAATGTAAATTCTATTCGAAATACTTTTAGAAGTTACAATTTTCACTTTAAGGTCGACCAATATCGAAATATCAAAATTATTACTATTTCCAAAATTTAGGCCAGCCTAAACATAATTATCCTTCTTTATTGTGAAGAAATAGAAAAAAAAAGTAATTTCCGTTTGGGAATATATCTATATAAATAAAGATGAAATTCTATTTGTTTATTTGTTTGTTCTTTATAGAAATCCATAGCCGATCTTCAGCTGATATTCTTTATTGTTATAAAAATCGTAATGATCTCGCTTATAACGGTGTTTTATGAAATCAATCGTTTGAGTCGAAAAAAAGTCTCATTTTATAGAATTAAAAAATGAAATTCTCCGGGTGAAACCGGTATATACAGCTAGTCATCTATATAAATAAAGATGAAATTCTATTTGTTCATTTGTTCTTTATAGATATACCGTTTGTCCTAAATTCTCCAAATTTCGCTCAGTGGTGCTATCATACCAGGTGCGAACACCTGTCCATATTAAAATTGCATAACTTCAGCCGATCTTCTGCTTATATACTTTATTGTTGTAAAAATCGTTTTGATCTCGCTTTACATTTGTTTTTACAAAATTGAACGATTGAGTCGATAAATGTCTCTTTATAGATTTAAAAAATGAAATTCTCCGGGTGAAACCGGTATATATAGTTAGTCTTATATGAAGTAATGTGGATTTACAGAAATTTAAACATTATAATCATTTTTAATTTAGCTTCCATATGAAAAAATGTAAATGTGGTTATTTTTATATTTTTCTTAATAAAAGGGACAAGTAAAGGGGATGATATCCCAAATTGAAAGCCATTTTTAGAAGCTTCTAGCTATTTGTAAAAGTTTTCTAATCTGGTTAAAACATTATTCTTTGTTAAGAGAAGCCGCTTGAGTTAGGATGAGTTCAGTTTGCATTTATTAGCAAATATACAGCCCTTTTAACTTTGGCTTTTAAGCTCCTAAAATTACTTTCAAACCTCATAAACTAATGTCAACGGATGTCGAGTTCACTAGAGAATCAAAAAGTTTCTACTCGATTATAAGGTTTATATAAATACTGTTATTACTTATATGTAATTATACAATATTTAATATATTATAACGATATAGAATGCAAGGCCTCAAAGTCTCGTATAATTTCAATAATTCACTTAATCATGCAGGTTACATGCCAAATTTTCGCCTATTCAGGCATCTTCAGGGCTACAACAGTTTCACATGCAAGCTAGAAACAGACTGAAACCTTCCCATATGGAAGGAGGGCTAACAGGGAAATATACAGTGTTGCCAACATTCAAACAAATTTAGATAACAGAGATAATAACTGAATGAGGTATATAGAAAATTAAACACAATATTAAAGTTGAAGAAGGTTCAAATAAAGTAATTTTAATTTTACATCTACACATATATACATACACACTCACACCCATTATATACATAACATCATGCACTAGAATTATAAATATATATAAAAAACATATGAAAAGCAAAGGCAAATCTAGAATAAATAATTCACTGTTGGTTTAAAATGTTAATAGTTTCAGCAAAAAAGTTGTTAAGATTTCTTGCATCAGTTTTAAAATTGACAACCTTATTAATGTTTGCAGCTATATATAGTGCTTCAAGATATTTTAATTTTTGCTCAGAATTTTCTTTATGCCAAATTATAGTTTTGTCATAATCGAAGCTATGCTTATGCTCGGATGTGTGTTTAGCTAGTGCAGTTTTAGGTTCTTTTATTCCTTCATTTTTATTTTTGTATTCTGTGCATGAATTTTTATGCTGATAGATTCTATTGCAGAGATTTTGAGTAGTCATGCCAATATATGCATTTTGGCAATCCAGGCAATTAATTTTGTAAATAAGGTTAGAATTAAGACCAGTTGCAATTTTATCTTTGAGCGGGGTAAGTATTTGATCAAGTTTATTGCATGGTTTGTAAGTGATTTTTATTTCATTGATGTCATATTCTTTGAAGCTTTGTTTAAGGGATTCAGATAAATGCTTTATATACGTGAAATGGTATATTATAACGATTATTATTACATAATCTTATTAAATAACATTACTAACGAAATCCAACCACGCCTTTTTTTTTTTTTTATTTCGCTAGCATTAAATTTTAGGGAAATTATTAAATTATTTACCCTATAAACGTTATTATATATATTATTATTATATATTATTATATATTATATATATTATTATAATATATTATTATATATTATTATATATTATATATATTATTATAATATATTATTATATATATTACGAGCAGTCACGCCCACGCGTTGCTGTGGCTCAGTAGCTATAATGCGTTGAATTAAATATATAATATTATTTTTAATACAGTCAAATCAAAATTCACTGATAAATATAAAAACGTTTCAGCTACTCTAAAAACCAACGGGATTTTAAATGGTACTTGAGGCCAAATTTAAAATTGTTCGATAAAGAATTTAGAAGGGTTAACGTTTTCATTGTAAAATGGAAAATGAACTAATAAGGATATAATTGGAATAATGTTTAATACAATCACAATAGACAGCGAAAATGCACCGTATCATTCTTTTGTCATAATACTTATTACTTAAATTCGGAATATAACACATGGTTCTAACTGAAACAGGTTATGAAAATTTCTCAAACCATGTGAAAAAACCGTATGTTCCTAGAGTACTACATATCAAAACAAAAAGTTTAATTTTATAAATGAGATATTTTATAAATTTTATAATAATAATTTAAATTTTTCTTTATTATTAGAATTCACAATTTTTATTTATTGTAGTGCTAATAGGTGCACTATGATTTCGGTCAACCTGCCTTTTGCTAAAACAAATAGATTCGACGTTTTCCCAACACGAGAAAAGGCGACACATAATTGCCGTTGGGAAAAACACGGATTTTCCGAGTCCAAGCTGGTAAAAGAAGATTTGGCAACTTCATGCTTCCCACCCTAAAAAAAGAAAAAGAAAGAAGTGTTATGTCAATAAATCAACTTACACTGTCATCCGTTGGAAGTGTATAGAACTTAAAAATAATCATACTCTATCGTAGTATAATAATAATTTAATTTGCAATAAAAAAAAATATTGAGGCCAATAATCGAGATAAAAACTATCCTTTCTTTTAAGTTGGAAAAAACTACACACAATGAGCAAAATTGTATAAAGATCGGTTGAAGGTTTCTGATTTAACCCCGACAAATATCTTTAAAAGTATAAAAATCTCGTGCCCCGATGTTTGTCGGTGGTAAAATCAGAAACTTCTCAACCGATTTTTATAAAATTTAGCTCATTGTGTGTAGTTTTGTCCAACTTACAAGATAGGATAGTTTTTATCTCGACTTTTGTCCTCAATATTTCTTTTATTGCAAATTTAATGCTTGTTCTACTACAATTGAGTTTGATTATTTTTTACTTTCACTTACCTATATATCAAATATATAGTAAGTGGAAGTATTGCGATCGTGAAAAATTTCGACTTCCGGTTTTCAACGGAAATACACGTTTTGGGACCCCCTGAGTCGAAATAACCAAGTCCCGCGAAATGGTCTGCGTGTGTGTGTGTGTGTGTGTGTGTGTGTGTGTGTGTGTGAACAGACTAGCTCAAAAACTATAAACCGTGGGAACCTGAAATTGGGTATTTAGTGTAGGTATATGCCCGCGATGTGACAGCAAAAATTTCATCAAAATTGCTCAAAGGGAGGGGGTACTTTATTTAATGACTTTTTGCGTTTTATTCGATTTTCTCGAAAACGGCTCTAACGATTTTGATTAAACTAAGTATTTGATCTACTTATATGCCCGAGATATGACTGTAAAAATTTCATCAAAATTGATCAACCGGTGGGGGGACTTTACTTAATAAATTTTGTACCGATTTCACGTGTACATATTTTTTATTTACTCTAAAACGGCTTTAACGATTTTGAAGAAACTGGGTATTTGATGTATGTATATAAAAAATATGTAAAAGCCAACATTTCATCAAAATTTATCAGTCGGAGGGGGCACTTTATTTCATAACTTTTTTACCAGTTTTTACCTTTTTTTCTTCTTCTTCTTTATCTTCCTCTTGTGCCATTTCTAGCGTCGAGGAGCCTCGATAAACCGCAGCCACTCCTGCCGGTCCCTACATAGCTGCTTCAGTTGCTGGAGGGTTTTACCTCTTTTCCCCCCTATCCTTTGTATATTCTCCTGGAAGGAAATTCTGGGACGTCCTCGAGGTCTTTTCCCAGAGGGTCGAGTTTCTAAGACTTTTTTGGGCTCTCTTTCATCCTCCATGCGGCACACGTGGCCAAACCACTTAAGCTGTCGGGATTCAAGTGTGGTCTTGAGTTCTGGCACATTGAATTGCTCCCTTATTCGCTCATTTCGGATGCAATCCCTTCTAGTCTTCCCAACCGCTCTCCTCAGAAACTTCATTTCTGCTGCAGTAATGCGACTGGCTAGCTTATCAAGCATTACCCAGCTTTCGCATCCATAGGTAAGAGTTGGGAGATAAACAGATTTATATATATGCCGCTTAGTATCTATACCCACTTCTCGGTGACCGATTATACTATTACAGATCTGATAGTATACTTGATTACCTTTATAAATCCTGTGGGATATCTCTGGATCGATCTTGCCTGAGGAACTTATCATGGTCCCTAAGTAGGTATATTCCGGCACAACTTCTAGAATTTCCCCATTGCAGCTCAAATGAACGTCAACTTGTTCTTCTCGAGCCAGAACTAAGACCTTGCTCTTCGAGGTGTTGATAACCATTCCCTTACGAAGCAGCTCCTCTTGCCATTCTATCAATGCCTCCTGCATTTTTTTTTTCTTTGGAATCAGTGATGAGGACAATATCATCAGCGTACAGAAGGCTTTGCACAAGAATGGTCATCAGGTTCCATTTTCCAATATCTGTCCAAGCAGTTCTTCTTTTACATATTTTATGGATCTCGTCCATAAATACTATGAACAGTAGGGGACTTAGGCTGTCACCCTGTCTCACACCTCTGTCCATGATGAACGCCTCAGATTCTCTTCCATTGATCCGCACAACTCCTTTTGCATCATGGTATACCGACTTGATAGCTGTGATTAGATCGCCTGGGATATCTTTGGCCACCAATGCTTTCCATATTTACCTTTTTTTCGATTATCTCAAAAACTGCTTTAATGATTTTTATCAAATTCGTCATGTTTAATGAAAATTAGGTTTTCTTTAATATCAGGTAAGCTTTATCATTATTAAAATGTTCTGAGGGGGCTTTTTTTGGAGGGGGGGCCTTTTTTTGTTTGTTTGTTTCCTATAAAGCACCTTTGTTTTTTTTTTTATGGAGAAATTAACTGTTAGGTCTCGTTACGCCTAAAAATAAGAAATGGCTAAATATGAGATATGATAAAAATAAAGAAAACATAAAGAGGAGAAAAAAAAAAAATATTCAGTCAACTCATAAAACTCGTTGAGCCCACGAATGCGGAGTACGTCTTTAAGGACAGACCATTGTTCATAATTAAAGCCGTTCTGTTCATTTGAGAAGTGGCAATTAACAAAACGCATTAATTTCTAATCTAAGTAAGTTGGTAAGTGAAAGTTGTGTGTTGCGAGCACGCACCAGATTTTTTTTCGATAAGAGCGGGTAAGCATCTATTACCAAAATCTATTTTTCCGGCTCGTACTAGGAAAATCCGTGTTTTTCCTAGGGGCAATTATGAGTCTTCTTTTTACGTCTGGGGAAAACATCAAATCTATTCGTTTTAGCAAAAGACAGGTTAACCAAAATCATTGTGCACCTGTTAGCACTACAACAAACAGAAATTGTGAATTATAGTAATAAGAAAAATGTAAAATATTATCTTAGAAAGTTATTATCATTATCTATCTCATTCATAAAATTAAACTTTTATGTTTTGATAAGAACATGCAGCATGGTTTGAGGTTCCTCCCGCTCCATGCTCGCTTTTCATAACCTATTTAGGTGCCTTTACACCTTACGAACTTTACCCTCGAACACAACCCTCGAACAACCTTCGTGAAGCCTTCACGTCGACTTTTTGGGTGTTCTAGGTACTTCATCTGTTCGCCTGGGTTCTGAGAAAGCGCTAGTGTCACTTTTGATTTGGGTTTTTCCTAAGTGACAGGAGTTGTTTGATACTAGTGTAGTTTGTGAAACGTTGTAAATCGTCTCCTATTTTTTTATTTTTCAGATAATATAAAATATATTGATAATGGAGATTTTTTCTTAATCATAAGCTAGCTTTGGGTGCGTCAGCCATATTGGTTCGCTTAACGTCACGTGAAGTATAAATGGCTGTTCGCTTCACGTCGGTACGGCAAGGTTCGAAGGAGAACTGGTTCGAAGGTCAGGTTCCTAAGGTGTAAAGGCACCATAACAGGTAGAACCTACTGATGCATGCCGTTGCGAGGAACACGTGGGGTGTCTCAACAAAAAACAGAAAGGTCCTTTACAAAGCTCCATTCTTGCCGATTCTGCCTGGGCTGATAGAATGACTGCAAATATGAGGAAAACACTTATGCAGGCACAAAGGAGAGCACTTCTCATGGTCATGATAAGAGATCTTCTAGTACCACTTCCACGGAAGCGCGCAAGTACGATCAATCTGGAACTGGAAAGAAGAGTGGCCGAATACCATGCCCGCAGAGGAATGCCATACTCCATTGGAAGGGCGGTATATACTGCCGTCAGCAAAGCCTGGGGGACACTTTCAGGCACATTTCTCAGCTCTGCCTTAATGAATGGCAGTGAAGGTGGGATCACTCAACCAAGGGCCCGTTTACTTATATGAAATGAAATGAAATGAAAATAGCTTTTATTTGTGCAATTAATATATACAAAACAATAAAATAATTTTATACAATATACTTACTTTTTTTTTTTCTTACACAGGCCTTCCCTTTTGGGAGTAATAGTCAATGCTTCCCTGGATGACTAGTCCAACTGGGAAGCGGGGTTTGAGAGTTCCGACCATTTTGTTTTCCAGACATCCCTGTCCGTAGCAGCTCTCCACCAGAGGGGGCCCTCGATAGACTTGAACAGATCACTCCATCTCTTCATTTGTCTACCTCTTTTCCTCTTCTGGTTGTATGGCGTCCATTCCGTGACTATTTTGGACCAACTGTTGTCTTTACACCGTAGATGATGTCCAGCCCATTTCCATTTTATTTTCCTTATTTGCGTGAGAGTGTCTTTAAGGCCTATTTCTGTCTTGAGCTTCACACATCTTACCCTGTCCTTTCTCTTCACATTTCCAATACTTCTTTCGATGCTATTCTGCCATACCTGAATCTTATTTTCATGGGCTTTTGTTAATGACCAAGTTTGGCAACCGTACGTCATCACTGGAAGAATGCAGCTATCAAAGACCTGCCTTTTTTGATCAATACCTATTCCTCCCTTCATAATGTATTTAAGAGACCAAAACTTGTTCCATCCAAATGCGACTCTCCCCTGGATTTCTTTCGAAGCTCTATCCGAAAAAGACACCAGTTGGCCCAAATAAACATATTCTTCTACATATTCCAAAGTATGATTATTTATTTTCAATTCTTGTTTTTCCCTATTTGTCATTACTTTGGTTTTATTGTAATTTGGATGAAGGCAAATTTTTTCACAGAGCCTTAACCCTGGAATGGTAGTGTCAATCTTCATACATTGTTGGTAGTGATAAGCCTCCAAGACGTACATGGTAATAATTACGTACTATGCTGACCCTTCAGGCTGCAATTCAGTCTTTAGATTATTACAATTAAAAACAGTGAGCATTGCACATTAACTCACTGCACCCAATCTCTTTCACACACAAACACAGATATGTCCACACATCAAAATTAGATAAAACATCTTTTATAAAGATAAAAAAAAATTACCAGGACTCTAGTTATATTAAGGATAGAAAAAAATACAGTATTAAAGAAATATATTAATGGAAAATAAAAAAAAAAGATAAAAATAAATGTTTTTATATCTTAAAAGGAATTGACTTATAAAATTATAGGAACAATGCATTATGGGTAAACACTAAGATCTTCAGTAATATCAGTTATAGTATTATCATATCAAGTTATTTATTACACGAAAAACAAACTTTAAGATAATGGTCTCCACAAACAGGTTTTTCACACCGAGAGCAACGCATTTTTGACATTCCCTTCTTTTTATACGAGCAAAAGGCACAATATTTTCTTTGAATACTCTTTTCTTCTGAATGATCTTGTGAATTATTTATATCCTCACCTTGTAAATCAGTTCCTAGAGCATTATGTATCATAGGTTTTAAAGCTTTGGTTATATTTTGCTGTAATCGTGCAGTCATCCACTTGTGCATTACATTGTCTGCTAAAGTAAGCGTGTATTTGAATCTCGACATTGGTTTAGGATTATTCTTGTAAAAATTATAGGTATATATGACATATGAATTATACACCGCAATGTTCAACATGTTATAAAAGAAGCAGTTTTGTTTTTCGGCCAATATTTGTTCCTCGACAACACTGATCTAAATTTTATTTAAATTAAATAAACTTTATGTCAAAATTTAAAGAAACAAAAAAAAATTGTATATATATTTTGAATATCTAAAATAAATTATACAAATTCAATGTCGTTTCTTTCTGATATCCACCTCTGATATTTAGGATAAAGAACGGGTTACAGATATCTGTAAGAATGGTAGTAATACGTCTCTAAAGCGTAGCATCAAATACCTAGTGATTAGTAGCAATACGCCTTAGAAGCGTGGGACTATTTCCTTTCATTGGTAGTGATACGCCTCAGAGGCGCAGTACTATTTAGGAAAAACTTCAATACTCACCAGTTATTTACTTGTCCAAGGTCAGACCGTTACAGATTCGTTTCTAACCCCTTCCTGCAAGATGTCACGGAAAGTGATGTTGGGGTGGGGCTTAGATTTGACGGAAAGAGCATTTTATTAAGGAAATGTGCCTCCAAAGCGCATGACTACCATTCCAGGGTTAAGAGTTCTTTGAGCGTTTCCAATAGTTCTTGAATGTCTTTGGCAAAGAGTACGATGTCATCTGCAAATCGTAAGTTACTCAGCCATTTTCCATTTACTTTTATGCCTACGTTATCCCATCCAAGACTACAAAACGTTTACTTATAAGTCTTTCCCAAATATTGACTGAAGATTGAAGTACGTATAGGTCCAATCAGATTTTTATTCGACCTAAACATTGAGTGGCCACGGAAACTTCAGCGAATGACTTCACTACTTTAAAGTGAGGGATTCCCCGATGTGCAACTGTGGAGAACTGGAAACCGCGGAGCACGTCATCCTGGACTGCGTGAGGTACGCGGGCAGACGGCTCAGACTCATACAGGAATTTTCATACGTGGAAAGGCCTCCAGCACCCCTTGAAGAATTCGTGAAGTGCCAGAAAAAGTTCAAAGCCTTCAGAAACTTTTCCAGGGACATAAGAACTTGATGGAATCACACAATTCGTTTTATTATAGGTTTTAGTATTTAATTAGAATTTTATTAAATGTATGATTATGTTAAATTATTATTGAATTTATAGAAAAACTAGCATTCCCCGTCAAGGCTTTGCCCGCGAGCCCTTGAAATCAATTCTGTGATCATTATCTTGGTATTGATTTAATATAATATGTTAACTGATGTTAAGGAGATTTAGTAGAATCGGAGCTTCCGGTAGGTGGAATGTTGGAGGGGGAAGCTGCCGGCTCGGTAGAAGAGAGGGAGACGTGCAATGGAGAGAGTTCACTAAAACCGCCAAAACAAAAAATTGCTTACTCGTCGTGAACGTTTCATTTTTCGGCTTTAAAACATGGTTTTCGATGCCCCGTAGGACCTTTCGAGTTAAACTCGTCATATCAAGATCTTTAAAATGAGTCCAAATTAGACATTTTTTCTCGAAGTGCAAAAATAGGTGTCCGTTAGAGTTAAACGACAATGTCTCCATTTAAACCCCTTAGGGGTTACATTTTTTAAATTCCTTTCTTAGTGGTTACCTACATCGCGTTTATAATCTAAATTACTGCAGTTTCTATCATAAGTAGTTTTTGCTCTGCGTTGATTCTGTCAGTCAGGTCAAAGCCTCTTATATATGTGGAGAAGAGATTGAAATAAACACGCACCATCCCCAATCATGGGAATGGTATGCATAATTTGATTAGCACTAATATTTAAATAATCAGTAGCCATATTTTATGTGAATGTCTATTTTAATAATATTGTCACGTTAAATCGATATTCAAATAAAAAACATATCGTTTAAAATCTCAAAAATAGATTTCCGTTAGAGTTAAATGACAATTTCGCCATTTAAGCCCCTTAGGGGTTACATTTTTGAAATTCCTTTGTTAGCGGTTACCTACATCGCGTTTAAAATCTAAATTCCGAACTTCAAGTTTCTATCATTAGTAGTTCTTGCTCTGCGTTGATTCTGTCAGTCAGGACAAAGCCTCTTATATATACCATATATAGAGATGTAGAGCTATACCGACCTTTTAATGCACTTATGCACGTAACTAATTTGATATTTTTGGATAAGGGTAGTTAAGATTGTTCAGTTAGAATAGGCTGTGCTGTCATCCTCTTGACAGGGCAAGGGAGTGCCAGTTGCGGGTACCCTAACTAGGGAACTTTTATTAACTTCACCCACCAACCGATGTCTTCACAGAGCTTGGGTAAGTTCGGCGAAGTAGGAGGTGGATTAAAAAAAAACTACTGATGCGATATCCTATATCATCCTGTGTTATATTCTGAATTTAATTAATATGTATTATGGAAAAAGATTAATTTGATATATTTTTGCTGTCTATTGTGATTGAAATAAACCGTATTCCAACTAGATTCTTTAATAGTTTCTTTTGCATGTTATTTTTAATCTCGCGCTGGAAATAATCCAGTAAGTGCTATATGAATGGATCATCAATACTTACTATAGTCAAATACATGGCATAGACACATGAAGAAGTATAAATAACTCGATAAAATGTTATATTCGAGTATTCTATTCGGTGGATGAGAACTGAATCAACAACAATAGAACCACAGGGGTCTCCATGAGCCTAACTCAATAACTCATGGGGCCACTAACTCTCTTCCCTCGGCAACAAAATCAAATTCCTTTAAAAGTTCTTAGCTCTCTATAAAAACAATAAGCTACTCCTTTCCTTGTTGGTTGGGTTTATTATTATTTTTTTTTTTTTTTTTTGTAATATCTAGTAAACTCTCCATAAAAAAAAAAAAGAGAAAAAAGTTGAGAACTTCGGTCTAGGGTCGACGGAAAGTTATTATCCAGCGGCCTTACAATCTAATCGAAAAGTACTTTGAAATAAACCAACACCGTTCCCTTTATCTTATTAAATACTATTCATGAACACCGTTAAAAATATTTTAAAGCACAATACCTGAATAATCTTTTATATATAAAAAAATCTCGTGTCACGATGTTTCTCGGGAGTAAAATCAGTAACTACTCAACCGATCTATATTAACTTTGGCTCATTGTGTGTAGTTTTTTTTCAAATTAAAAGACAAGATAGTTTTTATCTCGATTATTGACCTCAATATTTCTTTTATTGCAAATTAAATGCTTATTATACTACAATTGGTTGTGATTATTTGTAAGTTCTATAAATTTACAACAGATGGTGGTGTAAGTTGATTTATTGAAACAGCACTCTATTTTCTTTCGATATTTAAGGTGGGTAAGCCAAATCTATTTTATCCGGATTGGACCAGGAAAATCCGTGGGCAAATAGAATGTCGCCTTTTCACTTATGGGGAAAACATGGAATCTATTTGTTTTAGCAAAAGACAAGTTAACAAAAATCATTGTGTACCTACTAGCACCAAAATAAATAAAGATTGTGAATCAAAACAATAGAAAAATGTAAATTATTATTATGACAAGTTATAAATAAACGTACGTTATCTATCTCATTCATAATATTAAATTTTATTGCTCGCTTTTGTTTACCTGTTTCAGGTAGAGACTACTGATACGATATATCATATCATCGTGTGTTATATTCTAGATTAAAATATATGTATCATGGCAAAAGATTAATTTTGTATATCTTTTCTGTCTATTGTATTTTAGTAAATCCTATTCCAATTATATTCTTTATTAGTTCCTTTTAAATTCGTGTTGTTTTATTTTAAATCCCGTTGGTTTTTAAATTAGCTTAAACGTTTTTATCTTTATCAGAGAATTTTCATTGGACTTTTAAAATGAATTGGAGAGAGAGAGAGAGAGAGAGAGAGAGAGAGAGAGAGAGAGAGAGAGAGTGAGAGAGAGAGAGAGAAGTGCTTTATTTGTTTTTATAACAAAACAAAACCAAGCTCCCCAAATACATTCGGTTGATATAAAACACAGCACACTTATCAATACTTACATATATTAATTAAAACAAAATTACATTTTAACCCACATGCATCTACCAGTATAATATCAGATTTTTTTTTTTTTTTTTATTAGTTAGGGGAGAGCGGTGTTGGTTGGCAACATTTTTCACTTTTTTGATTGTTGAGTCGTTCCTGTTAATATAATCCCAATAGGGCTGATACCACTGTAAACTCCAAGTATTAGAGTACTTCAAGTATTTTTTTCATAATACTTAATTACATAATATTTAATACTAAGTTTATAGAAAATTGAATAGTTCGTCAAGCAAGAGTATGCCAATGAAAACCCCCTATGTGGGGCAGGTTGGCCTAGAAGGTGGGGTTGTTTAGCCATCTCATTCAAGTACTGCCTGACAGATATTATTGTTATTAAAAGCTGCACTATAACGGTATAATAATTATGAATCGGTTTTTAACAGCTTTAAAGGGAAAATAGAATGACAATAGAAGAAGATAGAAGTTTAGACTGTCGTCACTTTCTGCATAAGAAACATTGCTCTCACCCTCCTGGAACTAAAGACAATGGATAGTTTCACCTTTGTTTATGTTTACCTTGCTTTTCTGAATTGGTACTGCGCAAACAAAACCCACTCGAAGAGAGCCAACTAACCCCACAGGAGAGATCATTTGAAAGATGGCTGCCTGGACAGGGGAGAACAATCAAACAAGAAACTTGTTTGTCGAAAGTTTAGGTTTTTCAAAGGAGTTTCGGGTTATGTAAACAAAATCGGAGTCAAATGTTTTGCCATGCCTTTAAACCAAATTTACTGAAAATATAAAAATTTACTTACATGTTTTAAAATCAATCAATGAAGCACACTCTTCTCTACACTGTTAGCATCGGATTGAAAACTCAGGACAAGACTCCAGAGGTCGAGCGGGTGACATGGTACACTGATGGGGCCTTCACAATAGCTATGACGGAAACTATAAGCCAACCTACCCCCTATGCCAACCAACCCCGCTCTCCCATATTTATTTATTTTTCGTCAAACATTTTTTTTCTTAATTTTCTCCGTTTTTTCTTTTCTCCATTTTTTCTCTTTTAATATCCCTTTATTATGTTGTTGTTCATATCACTCTTGTGTAAATTTGCCTTTCTCGGCATTCCACCCTCCTTCTCTTTCACTTCTTTCCTTATTTTTTTATTTTATGGCACGCATACAGAGACTGTATCATAAAAAATTGATAGTAAATAAGTGAATAGACGAATATAAAAAATTAACTCAACGCATTATAGCTACTGAGCCACAGAAAACGTGGCCGGGTCTGCTTGTAATAATAATAGAATGCCTGTTTTTGATATAATCAGCAATTATAAATGTGTGTTCAATTTCCTTTTAGGTTGAATTAATTTATTAAATCTCTTGGCCACATTTTTGTTGGATTTCAATTTTTGTGTTATTGGGTTCATGTTAAAGTATAATCATTGATGGAAGTACGAGATGTGGCTATTAAATAACGAGACTGACGCTGCTACAGAAGAAGTGCGCATGCGCCAAACGCCAGCAACCAACAGCTGTTATCGTGAAGCCTTCTCTTTCGAATGTAGTGCCTCTCGCTTCTGTAAACAAATCAGTACAGCCGTAGCCTTCGTTCGCATTAGAGTTGTCTTTTTGTTTCGCCGGAAAAATGGTAAGTGCATATGTTGTGTTGTGTGGCTTTATCTATCGATGACTGTTGGTATGTTCAGGTCTTTGTATTGTATGTCTTTGATTACATAGTACGGTGCATCTAATATCATGTTCCTCAATAATTAGGATTGGGTTCTTTTGATATTCGAGAGCTTTGCAGAGCCTAATAGTTCTATACCGTACGTACCTAACTGCTATGGTATGGACGGTCTAATTAGTATTTTGTATATTTTAATTCTGTTTGTTAGTTTGTTTACTTATTTAATGTCACTTTATGCCACTAAGGCTAATCGTATGATGCTGCAGTGGGAGTCCTAAATTTTGCCTATGTAGGTTTAATTATTGCTTGTATAGGATAGGGATCTTTAACAAGTACCTGATATCGTACAGGCTCGGGACCTACATTTTACGTCCTATTCGAGGGACGGCATAACCAAGGAGTTTTTACACCCTTTAAAAAATCCTAGGGCCACCGCGGGACGCGAACCCGCGACCTTTAGTATTGTAGGCTGCTTACTAACCAGTCAACCATAGGTTAGCTCTAATTCATTATTTTTTATTATTTCCTCTATGTTAAGTACAATAATAAAATTGACTATTACTGTGCTTATATTACATTTTACTCTATAGCTCTTTATTTATATGTTATTATTACGTTGTTTCACATTGTTGTATTTATTCAAAGTATAACAAGGAAAATTTTAGAAATTATGTACTGAATTTTTTTTTTAAATATAAAACCTAAAATTCCGTGTTTTATTTGCCTTAATGCAATTAAAATAGAAAATTGTAATGTAAGACCAAGAAATTACCAAAATCTACGACATATACTTTAACATTGGTTTTTGGACTTGTTAGTTTTATATTTAATGACCTTATTTCGAATTTACTTTGTTTGTTATTTTAGCGTCACTTTACGCTGCTAAGGCTAATCGTACGATGCTACAGTGGGAGTCCTTAATTTTGCATATCTAGTTATAATTAGGATAGGGATCTTTAACGAGTACCTGACATCGTACAGACTCTGGACCTCTATTTTACGTCCTATCCAAGGTACGGCATAGCCGAGGATTTTTTACTCCCTTTAAAATTTTAGAAACTATGTACTGATTTTTTTTAGTAAAAAACCAAAAATTCGTATTTTACTTACATTAATTCATTCAAAACAAAAAATTGTAATGTATGACTAAGAAATTACCAAAATATAAGACATATACGTTAACATTGCTTTAGACTTGTTGGTTTTATATGGAATGACCTTATTGATAGATAGATAGATAGAAATAACGTTTATTCAAGAAAAATAGTATATAATACTTAGAAAACAAAACAAAATATGAAAATACTAGGACGTATATAGACAATGGACGCAGGTTCGTCTGTCGAGATATCCTAGCTTGTTATAAATATAGGTTACATGTATATATAAATGATAATAATAGAAGATATATGATAAATGTTCTATTATAAAAGCCAAATAATAAAAGAAAAATTATTTCATAGATACATCCAGGAAAACTCCTCGTATATAAATAACCAAATTATAAAACTAGCTATAGGAGACTTATTCCTCTGCCGTGTTGGGGAATCTATTTCTACTGATTATATTCATGGGTCATTTCTTGTCTATACTTTGTTGCGATTTTGAGATAGAGAAATACTTTTTGGTTACATTTGCCGTTTAGGATATCAAAGGTTTCTTCCATACTCAGATTTTACCAAAAACAGTTTATCCTAATTTCTGTTAGAATGGGGCATATTGAAATAAAGTGGAATGTGTTTTCTATTGTATTAAGGTTGCACATGGTACAATTATTTCTTTTGTTTAATGTTGGTAAATAGCTGAGGTTCAGTAGTTCTCTTGCTTTAATTATTAATATGAGGAAATAAACGTCTTTAATGTCTTCAAAATGCATATTGTCATAATTAACAGTTGCTTATAGCTGGTGAAATTCGGCTGATTTGTCTCAATTTACGGATGTTTCTCTTTTATATTCTGTAATTTTATTGACGAGAATAATTCTATTTTTTTTTTGGTATTGTAGAAAATTCTCTTTTGTTAGAACTATTCCATGTTTTGCTCCTAACCTTTTCAATGACGTTGACCAGGCTATATCGTTGTCTATTATTTCTGGAAATCTTTCATTTTTCATTTTTAGTAACTTTGATAATAATCGATTATGGATATTTCAAGTCCTTTTTTTTTTCCTTCTGTCCCCCCGCTGTACCTTAGGGCAATCCTATACCAGCGGTTCTTTCCAATTTCCTATAACCAACAGAGTTCCGGAGTTAGGGGCTCGGTTACCAAGTTGGTATCCGAGCGGAAAGGCCTACTCCCACGTTGGTCCAAATACATGAACCAAAGTGAGGCTTAATTCAGTTTCTCGTTATAGTGTGCATAAATCTCCGATAAAACTAGGCGGAAGGGCTGCTTGCAACTCGAGACCTGTTCCCACCAAACAGGGCTCTAGTAGTTTCCTATATATTTGCAGTGGGCGTAAATAGATGATAAAATATAATTTACTTTTAGCTTATTGATATTGATATTATTGTTCTATGCTATCACTCTATGCCCTTCTTTGCTTGGAAGATCTTCCTTGCGAACTTCTTGAAAGCGCCAAAAACTTCAGGTGTCGCTTTTAATTGTTCCAGTACTTTAGGTGGCCACTCTAAAATTGAATATTCCCCAATCTTCACATATTATTTTGGAATGAGATGGAAATGGTTGGGGTTGCGGTCAAATGAAAACACTATATGTGAAATAACATATATATTGTGCCATTTACTCATCATCATTGTGATCATTACTCATTATCATTACTCCTTAATATTAAAAATAAATTTCGCTATAATTTAAAATACGTTAAAGCACTTGGCAGTTACACCGGATGGTTTGGTAAACAAACATAACCCCCTCCTTTTTCCGATGGCAGTCGATCACCGACAGTTCACTCGACAGGTACGTTTTATTTCTTGTTAAATATATTTTTGGACTTCTACCCATCTCTTTTTCTATTTTTATTACTACCTCCTTTTCTATTATATGCTACATATATCTTTAGACTTTTACCCATCTTTTCTTATTTTCACTTCGCACATATTCCTTTCGCTTCCTCGTTACATCTATTCCGTATCCCATTTAATATTGTTATTCTTTAGTATATTATAGACATATTTTTGATTTGTATAGCTTTCCATATTTGACAATTGTATTACTTAAAATCCAAAAATTTTATTCATATTCTTTTGTTAAATATCTAATTACACACACAAAAATTATATCTAAAAAAAAAAAAAAAAAAAAATTATATTATTCTAATATGCAATTATTTACTCATTTTCATTTTTTCATGCATATATATATATATATAGATACATATATTACTCATTATTTTATTTATTTGTTATTTTTATTTTCTTCATATTTATCGGTTGCTATCTTGTTTTATATTTAGCCCTGAAGAAGACCTGAATATGGGGTCGAAACGTCGGCACAATATATATGTTATTTCACATATAGTGTTTTCATTTGACCGCACCCCAAACCATTTCCATCTCATAATCTTCTACGGTCAACAAATTTCCTTCATTATTATTTTGGAATGTTTGCCGCACACAAATGCTGAACACTTAGCGAACTCCAATTCAATTGATAAAATAAAATTTAATAATTCAAGTCCTATATTTTGATGCTATAGATAATTATAGACTGACATTACGTCAATAATAATATCGTTTTGAGGCTCTTGATACCCCATCTCTCGATATTCCATCCCTAGATATCATCTCTCATGTGAAAGTATCTTGACCTTAAAGAGAAGCTGTTAAATTTCTAACGTTGTGCTGCTCTAACAGAGTTGGGCTATTTACCTCAGGGAGGGTAGGGTTTCTCTGGCGGAAATTTGATTTGGTTGAATATTTTAAAGGGTACTTAGCTTGTGCTCCGGCAAGGTTTCCCAAATTCTGCGGCCTCCGCCTCCAAAGTAACCCAACCCTTCCGGAAAACCTTAATGTTTTAATAACAGCTGGGAGAGGCTTAAATTGTAAGTAGTTCTCAGTACATTTATTATTTATATAAATGTTTACTCCAATTGGAAAAGCAACTGATTGCTATCAAGAAGGGGGGGGGGGGTGGTGATTTAAAACTCGCCAAGTGGAAAATTGATCCGACTTGAACTAAAATCTTAATTATTCTTTGACAACCCTTCCGCATGCGTATTACGCCTTAATTATTAACAGTGAGCTGTTAGTAAAGTACTGCGCATGCGATAGAGCTGTCAAAGTTTTTTAAGTACCTGTTGGAACAAACCTAATATTTTTTGTATGCCAATTTTTCATGCATTTATAAATTATACGACTTTAGCACCTAAGCAATATTCTCTACTTGATTGTAACTTAGTGAGAAAGAGTTTTAATCCGGGAGCTGAGGGCCAAAAAAGTGTTTGATTCGAAGAAAGTTTATAATCTTATTTCCTGAAAGCAATCATTTAATAGACAATAGATGTGAACGTTTGCCACTTCAGATAGGTTGCCATCTAATTTTATAGGCAAACAAAATAGAAATTTTCTAATCTTTTTCAATTTTTTGCTCTTAACTCGAAAACAATTCATCGCAGAGGAAAATTTTTTCTCTTTCAAATAACAGTACGTTACATTTCTTAAAGTAATAATCGGTTTAGTCTTTTCGGCAAAACCGATCGTGAATTTATCCACTTTAGCGGAAAAATTAATTACTCTCATGTTCCAAAGCCTGCGATGTGAAGAGGGCTACTCAAAATAAAAATTGTCGCATATAATAATTGTAGAATATAAAATTCTGTGTAAAACGAGCTCCTTAATATTAATATTAGCCAACTCCTGCGGAGGCAGAGTAATCAAAACGTGAGCGTATTTAGCGTATAGTGGCCTAAAATCCGTGAAATTTTTGGATTTTTTTCTTTAGTTTCTGGCATATAAATCGGCAAATCTATCTAAACTGGTACTACAACTCGTTGCCGAGTCTTGACCTCCTGTAACAACCTCCTCCAATTGTCACGATCTTGCGCAGCCATAATCCAATTATTGACACCTAAAACACTCCGGGCATCAGCAGCGACTCCATCCACACAACTTGATCTCGGTCTTCCTCTCCGTCTTTTACCATAAATTGGCTCTTTCAGTGTCTTATTTTTCAGTTTTATATTTCAGTGTTCATCTTAGACGATTCAATTTATAAAACAGAACGATGTCAGGTTCATTGAATAAGCTATATAGCTCCTTATTTGTACGTCTTCGCCACTGACCTCCAACCTGCCGTCCTCCCAATATCCGACGCAAGACTTTCCTTTCGAAGAGACCAAGTTCCTGCTCCATCGATTTTGTGGTTGCCCAGGATTCCGATGCGTACAGCAAAACCGGCCTGATCAAAATCTTGTAGAGACTCATTTTGGTTTCTCTGGAAAGAGCTCTACTCCTGTAGTGACGCAGTAATCCAAAATATGCAAAATTAGCTGCCTGGATTCTTTTCTTCACCTCCAGTTGAGTCTCGTTATTATTTGAGACCAGTGATCCCAGATGGACAAATTCAGATACCTTCTCAAACTTGTACTCTCCGAAGGTAACCATTTCACCTGGATTTGGGGCTTCCTCTGCTACCATGTATTTAGTTTTCGAAGCATTGATCTCAAGTCCAAGTTTCCTTGCAGGACCAGTCAGGGCTTGAAAAGCTTCTAGTACTGCATTGTGAGAGCGACCAACTATATCGAAGTCATCAGTGTATGCGAGGATCATAGCAGTTCGGTTGAATACTGTTCCTCCAATCTGGATCCCGGCTTCTCTTACAGCCTTCTCAAGCACGAGGTTAAATAGAAGGCACGCCAGTGCATCTCCTTGTCTTAAGCCCTTATTTGAAGTGAATTCCTGTGATACTTCATTTCTTATTTTTACTGCACATCGCACATTTTTCATTGTTATCTTCACCAGTCTCACCAATTTTTCAGGGATTTTTAATTCATAAAGAACCTTAGAGAGTTCCTCTCTGTTAACATTATCATAAGCTGCCCTGAAGTCTATAAATAAGTGGTGCGTTTTAATGTTATATTCTCGTCCTCTCTCCAGGATTGTCCTCAAACTAAAGATTTGATCAAGTGTTGATTTGCCTTTTCTGAATCCACATTGATAGACACCAAGTTGGCTCTCTGCAAATGGTAACAGTCGTGCAAATAAAATATTTAAGAATAAATCGGCAAATACAGATCAAAAAGTATTGCATTTTTCTTACTATAAGAGGTTATACTTTTGCAAATATAATGATATATTTAAATTATTTTAAATTATTTTATATTGGTTTAGTGGTTCAGCCGGGTTTGGAATACATAATCTGTATTTTTTACGATTTTGGTGGAAACTCTGTTCCAACGCCTATAACTGAAAAACATCTAGTTCAAATGTAAAATATTTTAGATAAAAGTTTCAGAGCATCAAATTTAGCATGAAACAAGCTCCTTACACACAACACTAGCGAAATCTTGCGTGGAAATACAAATAAAAACGTGAAAGTATTCGTTCCTGCTTTCCTGCTAAGACTGTATATACTTAAAAATAACTACCTACTTAGATAGGTAGATTCTGGGCAATATTTGTCCTTAATCAATGGAACAAGGTTATTTAGTAGTTCAAAATCGTTTATACTTCGAAAACAGCAGTCTTAGCCGAAAGTGAGCACAAGGTTCTGTTATTTTAAAGAGAACAAATTTTTCTATGCGATGAATTGTTTTCGAGTTATGAACAAAAAATTAGCAACTTTCGATTTTGTTTGCCTAAAAAATTTGATGGCAAACAATCTGATGAGGCAGACCTTCAAATTTATTGTCTATTAAATAATTACTTTCAGGATATAACATCAAAAGCTTTCTTTAAATCAGACACTTTTTCGGCCCCCAACTCCCAGACTATATGGTTTAACACCTTCACGCCGGCGTGTACCACCGGTGGCTCACACTAGACTGCCGCATCGGACACTTTAGTCAATCACAAAACTTTGAACGAGGATGTATAGCGAGGCAGGATTGTATTGTCAACACTGCATAATGCCATTGAGTAACTCCCATCTGATAGAGCGAAAATCATTAACTTCAGCCGCCAATGGGGTAGGAGCATGAATTACAGCCCCGGAAGGAACGTTTTAAATAACGTTTTTCTTTAAATGAAGGAATCTCTTCCAATGGGTTGTCTTGTATTGGTTAGTTTGCTGACACTACCTTTCACCTTATTTTAACCTCAGTCTTTGTATTACTCTGGACTCAGAAGGTAAATATCAGATTTTATTATATCTTGCTAACCAGCTACTTATTTAACAGGTTGGGGGCGGCATTGGTCCCCGGGGTCCGATGTCTTGTCTTATTATCACATGAAAATGTCCGCAAGTCCGAACACTTCAAACACTCAATTTAGTCGATTTTTAATGAGATTATTGCATTTTAGTGCAGAAAATGTTGCTAACAGCTGAAATTCTGTTGTTTTTTTAGAATCGGGCTCCGAGGTATGATAAAGTATGGCGTAAATCATGTACCTGTGCTGCGCCTATCATGACTAGTTCCAGTCAGAGATAATGCCCTTAAGACGCTCATTTAATTCATTTTTTACTCAAAAGATAACGCTTTCGTCAAAGCATTCCCATCGGACACCGATGCCCGATATCGTCGGTGGCTCATCCCAGCAGTCGGCACCGGGGACCGATATCGTTCAATTCAGGATACCCCTAAAATACGCCGCCGCACCTAACGTGTTAACATATTCATGCATTATGCTTGCCATATTTTATGTAATTATCAGTTTTGTAAAGTATACATTTAATTGCCATCTTTTGGTATAGATACTCTTATATTTGTTTTCTTTTAGCTCTGAAGAAGATCCACAAGTGGGATCGAAACGTTGGCTTTTCAAAATAAAAAAGTTTTAACTGGAGATCCTGACAATTAATTATCCTATCGTGAAGAATAACAGTTGACTATCTTTCAGACCTGGGCATTATTTTAAATAAAAGTATTTTAAATACAAATGAAAATACTTTTTTTTTATTTTAGTATTTTAGAATTAAAATAAAATAAATCACATGTTCATTTTCATTTTAATTCTAAAATACTAAAATAAAAAAAAAAGTATTTTCATTTGTATTTTAAATAATAAAATAAAATAAATCATAAGTTGGTTGTTTAAAGTTAAAAAAATTTCGTAATAGTATAGTGTAGTCCTTTGCTCTGGAGCTCTCACTCCTAAATATTGAGCAAGTACATTTATTTCAGTTTAATGTTGCTATTTTTTTGTGTTTTAGGGGGGGGGGGGCGCAATCATTAACTATGTACCCCGATTTCAACAAATTTCGTCACATTGGTGGATTTTGAATACCTTAAGAGACGTCTAATGAATTCATATCACATAAATGGTTTTATGCATAGGTTTTGGGGTGGAGGGTTAAATATTAACTTTTTACCGCCATATCCGATTGTCACGAAATAGACAAACAATGATTGGTTATATGTTCATAGAAACAAAGATTGTTCATAAGTCAAATAACAATTCCTCATAATTTTTACTATAAATAGTTTTTTTTATGGGGGTGGGGGGGGGGGGGGGTAATTATAGACGTTTTACAGGTTTATTCGAAAGTAAAAAAATCGAAAATTAAGTTAGAGTCATATGCGAAGGCATAAACAGGATCCCAATTTGGAGACAACTCCAAAAGAGTTAGTAAACATAGTATAAATGTGTATGAATAATAGATTCAATAAAGTTAGAATCCGTCATTATTTTTCCGAGAGGTTGACGGTCGTTCGAAATTAGAGAGGAAATTCAGGCAAGATAAGAGGTAAGAAATGCTAGCCATTGACGAAATTATTTAGCTCACGCCTTCTTTCTTAAAACTTAGAAATTCGAGTTGCCAAAATTATTATTCCTCCTGCGGTTCTTTAAGAATGCAAAACTTGCATCAGTTTTTTTACTGAGAATCAGATACATTACACCAAGCAAAGACAACCGAAAAAAAAATTAGATAAAAACAGTCGATTTATTAGTCAATTGCAATACTAAAAAAAAATTATTTATTAATCAATTTCAATGCACTAGCTAATAGGTTTTAAAAGTATTTTGTATTTTCATTTTAATTTTTTTTTATTTAAAATACAAAATACTTTTTTTATTTTGTGTTTAAAATAATTTTATCGAAAAGTATTTTAAATGATTTTAGGTTAAATGTATTTTACTCAAATTTATTTTAAATAATTGCTATTTAAAATAAAGTACTTTAAAATAAAAATTAAAATACTTTTTGCCCAGGTGTGCTATCTTTCACCTCTGCATGATATCATTACTAATTATTTTTGAGTTGAAAATCTCAAAGTTGGTGGTTGAATGTTTAATTTAAAATAAAAATTTCGACAATGTTATGTAAGGTTGAAAAGCGTCTATTTATATAGGGTATATAACAGTATGCAACAGTATGCCCACTACAGTAAACCCTCATTATTACGAACTCGCATATAACGAACACCTCGATATAGCGAACTAAAATACTATCCCCCCAAAATTACCATTATATTTCTGCTGAACCCCTCGTTATAGCGAAATCCCTCGGCTAGTGCGAACTACGAACTAAATTTGATGCCTGAGAATTATTACATTCTGTTATAACAAACTGCTGGAATTTTTATTAATTTATTTTTTTCTTTTACTGTATTACGTAGAATGAACGCGGGAAGACGAAGTAGCACCAGTTTCTAGAATATAGGTGTTTTTTTGCTCTTAACTAATCCGATTTCCTTTTGATCTCTCTCTCATTCCATTGACTTTTTTCTCAAAACTAGCTCAGTTCTGTTTCGACCTCTGTATTATTCCAATCAGTGTTCCGTAGTCGTTTATACTGTTTGTTTTATTAATACACAATGAGTGCGTTGGTAAACGTGTGTCACAAAAGTAAATCACTATCAATCGAGGAAAAATTGAAAATTCTCCAGGATATTCAATCGGGAATTCTAAGGAAGAAAACCATTGCAGAAAATATGGAATTCTAAAATCAACACTGTCAATCATTTTAAGAAACAAAGATAAAATAGATTCAACCGTAGCCCAAGGATTAACTTCAGCATCAAATAAACGACTGCGCTCTGCGGTAAAGGTAAATTAATGAATCTCATTGTTTAATTATTATGTAGTTTATATACAAATAAATTACATACATGCGTTTTAATTTAACTAGTTCAAATGAATGAATTTCCTTCTAAAAATGTTCGAATTAGTGCGGCCATTGGCTAAAAATAATATTAAAAAAAAAAAGATTACTCGGTTATAACGAATCTCGTTATATGAATATCAAACGCCCTACCAGTTCGCTATATCGAGGGTTTACTGTATGAAGCCCGGAATTAGCCTATTCAACTAACAATGAAAGGATATAAATCAGAAGATATCCTGCCTCCATAATCCAGGCTCCTTTGGGTACTGAGTAGCACAACACTCGGATCAAAGAGGCCATCAAGGCTGAAGCGAGTTGAGGAGATGGTGGCAATCAGTTCGCTCCCCTCGACTTCTGCCACTTCCTTGCTCTACGGATTATCTTATCTTTTGGCTCAGGATCTGGATAACCCACAGCAAAGATCTATCTACCCGTTTGCGTTATACTATGGAAATAGCTCTGTACCTCAATGGAAACAAAACGATATACAGTAAATCTTTTTACTACTAATGGTTTGAAAATTCTTTCGGTTTTTCAGGGTGAAATAAAACGACATGAAATTTATTTTAAACTAAAATATACTGACCATTATAAGGAACCCTATATACTTGAGGTTGAAAATGTTAAATGAACAATTAATTTTGCTGCAACTTTGTCGAGTTATGCATCGTTTTTAATGGTTTCTGTGATTCTAAATCCTATAAGCCCATTCCAAGCAATCAGCAGATAATAAGTTATTAGAATGTAGAGATGAGAGATGGTCAACTGTTCTTCAATTACGATAGGTTAAATGATGGTCAGGATTTTCAGTTACAATGATATTTATTATGGTAAGCCAACGTTTTGATCCAACTTGTGGATCTTCATCAGGGCTACTGAGTCCAGGTGGATACTCTGTATATGTGGATACGAGTATCCACCTGGACTCAGTAGCCCTGATGAAGATCCACAAGTTGGATCGAAACGTTGGCTTACCATAATAAATATCATTGTAACTGAAAATCCTGACCATCATTTAACCTATCGTTATTAGAATGTAGTTGAAAAATCTGATATCTCAGTTAAAAAAATTATATTTCGAGTAAAACTTAAGCGCCGACTACTGTGATGGTCCTATTAGATCCAGAAGTATAGAAACTACCGAAGATTCATATAAACTTCTTTTTAAGATCTTTCTTCCATTTCAACCTCCCTTAAAATATTCCTCCGTAATTCGAGCGGTTTCTGCAGATCTGGAATCTTACTACTATTATAAACTTAAAACTGAAAGTTCATGAAGGCATAACTTTTTTTACCATATTTCTTTTTATCCTGAACTATAAGGGGAGAAAAAATCTTATTAAAAAAATATTGAAATTGGAGTTAGTCATTTTTTATACTGGAAGGCTCATCATATATAGTAATCAAACCAACTTATTTTTCATAACTACAATAAGAACACAAAACTTTTTATTTCCGATTTATATTCAGACAATTTATCTCTCTCTCTTTTTTACTTTCACTTACCTATATATGTAATATATAGTAAGTGGAAGTATTGCGATCGTCAAAAATTTCGACGTCCGGTTTTCAACGGAAATACACGTTTTGGGGTCCCCTGAGTCGAAATGACCAAGTCCCGCGAAATGGTCTGTGTGTGTATGTGAACAGACTAGCTCAAGGACTATAAACCGTGCGAACCTGAAATTGGGTATTTAGTGTAGGTATATGCCCGCGATGTGATAGCAAAAATTTCATAAAAATTGCTCAAAGGGAGGGGGTACTTTACTTAATAACTTTTTAGGTTTTTTTCGATTTTCTCAAAAACGGCTCTAACGATTTTGATTAAACTGAGTATTTCATCTATTTATATGCCCGAGATATGACTGTAAAAATTTCATCAAAATAGAATAACCGAAGGGGGGACTTTACTTAATAAATTTTGTAACATTTTCACGTGTTTTTTTTATTTACTCTAAATCGGCTTTAACGATTTTGATCAAACTGGGTATTTGATGTAAATATATGCCTGAGATATGACTGTAAAAATTTCATCAAAATTGATCAACCGGAGGGGGGACTTTACTTAATAAATTTTGTATCATTTTCACGTGTTTTTTTTATTTAGTCAAAAACGGTTTTATCGATCTTGATCAAACTTGGTATTTGATGTATTTATATGCCCGAGATATGACTGTAAAAATTTCATCAAAATTGATGTACGGGAGGGGGGAATTTACTTAATAAATTTTGTATCATTTTCACGTGTTTTTTTTATTTACTCAAAAACGGTTTTAACGATTTTGATCAAACTTGGTATTTGATGTATTTATATGCCCGAGATATGACTGTAAAAATTTCATCAAAATTGATGTACGGGAGGGGGGACTTTACTTAATAAATTTTGTATCATTTTCACGTGTTTTTTTTATTTACTCAAAAACGGTTTTAACGATTTTGATCAAACTTGGTATTTGATGTATTTATAAGCCCGAGATATGACTGTAAAAATTTCATCAAAATTGATCAACCGGAGGGGGGACCTTACTTGTTAAATTTTGTATCATTTTCACGTGTTTTTTTTATTTACTCAAAAAAGCCTTTAACGATTTTTATCAAATTCGTCATGTTTCATGAAAGTTAGGTGTTCTTTAATATCAGGTAAGCTTTACCATTATTAAAATGTTCTGAGGGGGCTTTTTTGGGGGGGATTGGGCCTATTTTGTTTGTTTCCTATTAAGTACCTTTGTTTTTGTTTATATGCAGAAATTAACTGTCTCTCGGTACGCCTAAAAATAAGAAATGGCTAAATATGAGATATGATAAAGATAAAGAAAACATATAGAGGAGAAAAAAAGAAAATATTCAGTCAACTCATAAAACTCGTTGAACCCGCGCATGCGGAGTACGCCTTTAGTGACAGAACATTGTTCATAATTAAAGCCGTTCTGTTTATTTGAGAAGTGGCAATTAACAAAACGCATTAATTTCTAATCTAAGTAAGTTGGTAAGTGAAAGTTGTGTGTTGCGCGCATGCACCAGATTTTTTTTTTTATGTCTGATTTTATTCGCTCACTGTACTACAAAAAAATGTTCACTCATATTGCATTAAATTTACTTCAGTATACATTATATATTGATTAAATGTAGTGTTGATTAATTAGCCTTCTTACGAGAAAATTAATTTTTTAAGGAATCCAGTTAGTTTTCAGAGATGTAATATCATTATTTTATTTTGAAAGCAAAGGAGAAACTATTATTTGCGCTTAATTTTTTAGTAATTTAAGAAGAACAGCTGAAAATATGTATAACCTTTACAAACTGAACTGGATGAATGAACAGTAAACAATGAGTGAAACGCACCCTAGCGCTTTCTGCTAGTCTGGAGCTTGAACTAAATTTTTCATTCAAAAACTCGTTTTCAATCTCAGATAGGCTAATAATATGGTGCGGGAGGCTTAAAATTCCTGTCCTTTTCTCTTCAATTTTACACACTTAAGAGAAAAAAGAAACCTTCTTCTCCGTTAGGGATTATATGGCTACAAAACGACATAACTTTCTTGATCGTAAGTGGAGTCGTTTTTGAGCCTTATCGGCGTGTACATTGTACACTTTGCTTTATACTATATATTGATTTAAAAATAAAATAAAATTAACTATGAATCAGTAAGCTACTTGAGCCTTACATGGACAAACGACAGACTTTGAAAGACCACGTTAGAAGCAAAATAACTAAACTAAACTAGCGACAGGGATTTCTTTCAAAACTACTTGACAAACGTTCATAATTACCGTTGACTAAGAAATTCACAGTTTACAAAATACACCATTCAACCACCACAGCTAAAATATCAAATACACGACTCCTACAGTCATTTCAATCAAAAATACTAAAGTAGATCGTAGATGCCCCGCCCCCTTTTATGTCACAATTTACACTACGGTAACTTTCATGACAGACTTAATCTAAATTCCAAGCCAGTAATGCAAGCTCTACACACTCCCACAAACCCTTACAATCCGCCAAGAAGACTTTGGCACCGAGATTATCTGCATTGAACAGTGATATTCCTATATTTTTACTTTCACTTACCTATATGAAATATATAGTAAGTGGAAATATTGCGATCGTGAAAAATTTCGACTTCCGATTTTCAACGGAAATACACGTTTTGGGGTCCCCTGAGTCCAATTTACCAAGTCCCGCGAAATGGTGTGTGTGTGTGTGTGTGTGTGTGTGTGTGTGAACAGACTAGCTCAAAAACTATAACCCGTGCGATCGTGAAATTGGGTATTTGTTGTATATATATGCCCGCGATGTGACAGCGAAAATTTCATCAAAATCGGTCAAATGGAGGGGGTACTTTATTTGAAGAATTTGGTCTAGTTTTTAAGTTTTTTTCTGTTTTCTCAAAAACGGCTCTAACGATTTTGATTAAAATCGTATATGTCCATGCGACAGCCGAAATTCCATACAAATTGATCAATTGAGGGGGGAATTTACTTAATAAATGTTTTCTCATTATCACGTGTTGTTTTTATTTACTCAAAAGCAGCTTTAACGATTTCGATCAAACTTGGTATTTGATGTATTTATATGCCCGAGATATGACTGTAAAAATTTCATCAAAATTGATGTACGGGAGGGGGGAATTTACTTAATAAATTTTGTCTCACTTTCACGTGTTTTTTTTTTATTTACTCAAAAATGGCTCTAACGACTTTGATCAAACTGGGTATTTCATGTATGTATATGCCAAAAATGTGTCAGCCAACATTTCATCAAAATTGGTCAAACGGAGCGGGCACTTTATTTCATAATTTTTTTCCAATTTTTACCTTTTTTCGATGATCTCAAAAACGGCTTTAACGATTTAACGATGATCAAAATCGTCGTGTTTAATGAAAATAATGTGTTCTTTAATATCAGGTAAGCTTTATCGTTATTGAAATGTTCTGAGGGTGCTTAATGGGGAAGGGGCCTTTTTTGTTTTCCTCTAAAGTACACTTGTTTTTGTTTATATGGAAAAATTAACTGTCTCTTATTACGCCTAAAAATAAGAAGTGGTTAAATATGATATATGAAAAAAATCAAGTGAACATATACATGAGAAAAAATGAAACATATTCTTTCAACTCATAAAACACGTTGAGCCCATGCATGCGGAGTACGCCTTTAATGACAGACCATTGTTCATAATTAAAGCCGTTCTGTTCATTTGAGAAGTGGCAATTTACAAAACGCATTAATTTCTAATCTAAGTAAGTTGGTAAGTGAAAGTTGTGTGTTGCGCGCACGCACCAGATTTTTTTTTCTTTAAGGTTTATTCATTCATATATTCATGTTTAATTTTAATGTTCCGATTGTTTTCGTTCGTTATTTGTTTGTTCCGTGTTTTTTTTTTCATATCTATCAGGTCAGCATATTTCCTTATTACGATAGTAATATGAATATATAAATAGCTAATTTAAGAAAAATTCCAGAAGCTATGTATATTTTTTTTTCATTATAATGCCAGATCTTTAAAAATATAGACACTTTAATAAATATTCAGATTTGTACTGGAATATAAGTTCGAACATAGATCTTACCATGTTCTTTCCCATTCCTAATAACAACAATATTTCTCAAAATGTTGAAAACAAAAACATTCTCACATATTCATCAGAGTGTTGGACTATGATAAAGGCAATGGAATAATCTCTATTGAGGTTTGAAAGGAAAATACTGAGAAGGCTTATGGGGCCTGTGTGTATCAGCGGCGTATGGAGGACAAGAAAAAATGCCGAGATTATGGGTTTTTATAACGAGCATGGTGTCGTTAAATTAATAAAGGTTGGTCATTTGTGATGGACTGGGCACATTGCTCGACTAAGCAATAATGAGGTCCAAAAAGTACTCTTGGAGGAAAAAATCTTTGGACAAAGAAAGTTTGATAGGCCTGGCCTGCGCTGGGTAGATTGTGTGGAGGTAGATGCCCAAAAAATGCTTGACATTACAAATTGGAGAGCAGCTGCAAGAAACGGAGAAGACTGAAGGCTCCGACTGACAAGGGGACCACGTCACTTATCCCTCTCCGATTTTGATGAATTTTTTTTTAGTGATTCTACATAAATAAGTCGACATGTGTCCGGCCTTTCCATCGAATGGGCCATCTGTTCAGAGAAATAGAATATTTATAGTCCAAAAATCATTAAAATTGGCTTTCACAAAACAGTCATTGCTCCATTCTACCTGAACCAATTTTAATGAAACTTTTAGGGATTCTTCAGCTTGAAAATATATCAGACACGCGTATCGAGATTTTTCACAATTCGCCCTAGTAATTCCAGAGCGTCGCATCAACACAATTTACTAACGCAAGCCTCAACTTTGATGTGACTCTCTGACCTTACTAGGGTGAATTGCGACAAATCCCGAAACACTTGTCTAATATATTTTCCAGTAGAAGAATCCCTGAAAGTTTCATTAAAATTGGTTCAGGTAGAATGGAGCAATGACTGTTTTTTGAAAGCCAATTTTAGCGATTTTTGGACCTAAAATATTTAATTTCTCGGTCCAGATGGCCCATTTAATGGAACGGCCAGACACGTGTCGACTTATTTTCGATGCAAAATCACCCAAAATCGGAGAGGGAAATGTAACGTGGTCCCCTTGTGAGTTGACTCTCAGTGAGTTGTAGCGACGCCGAAGAAAAAAAAAAAAACATTCCAAAATATCCCCATAAGTATGCCAATGCTTTAAAGAATGTTTAAGGGACCTGTTTTGGAGCATTATACAACAAATAAAATTAGCGAAAATCGTGGATTTTTTTTACTTTCACTTACCTTTATATGAAATATATAGTAAGGGAAAGTACTTCGATCGTGAAAAATTGTGACTTCTGGTTTTCAACGGAAATATACGTTTTGGGCTCCCCTGAGCCCAAATAACCAAGTCCTGCAAAATGGTGTGTGTGTGAACAGACTAGCTCAAAAACTATAAACCGTAAGAACCTGAAATTGGGTATTTGTTATATCTATATGACCTCGACGGAAACAATGAGCCAATGGCAAACCTACCCCCTATGCCAACCAACCCCGCTCTCCCCTATTAAAAAGAATATGATATAATTAATTTATCGCATTATAGCTACTGTGCCACAGCAACGAGTGGCCGGGTCTTCTCGTAAATATATATAAAATTCAAATATAAGCTATCCATGACTAAATATTTTTTGACGTGCCGATATAATAAAAGATGCAGGATAGTGGAGAGCTATAAGATGGATAGAGCCCTCAAAGCATATTCAGGTGGGCGCCTTCTCATGCCTCACGTCCTCTGGACCAAATCTTTATAAAATCCTGCCTAGTTTATATAACGAGCCTATCATAGTAGGGCCCCTTCCTAGCACACTAAATATGTTATAATATTTAAAAATAAAAATTGAATAAATGTCTTTTTAAAAAGACCGCAAACGTGAAGTGGCCCTAGGATTTTTTCAATGGGAGTAAAAAATCCTTAGCCTGTACGATGTCAGGTACTCGTAAAAGATCCCTATCCTTATTACACCTGGATAGGTTTAAGTCACACATCGCTGCATATTTTTTTTTTTTTTTTTTTTTTTTTTTTTTTTTTTTTTTTTTTTTTTTTTTTCGGTTGGCGCATTAGGCCTAATGAGACCTTTGGCCGCGCAGTGTGGTCTTCTTACAGAGATTTGTTATGCTTGCGGGAGTACAGACAGCCTGGAGGGGGTAGCCCAAACCTCACATTGCTGCAAGCCATGGTCACCATGGTACAGCGGCAGACTGCCCATAGCTCCATAACCAATCCCATTGGGGCCAATTTGGCAGTGTCCTTCCCACCGATGGCGTCAGCTCTCTCGGGTTCAAGGACAGTGACAAACTGGTCTAGGTCCAAGGATTATGGTAGCTCAGAGTCAGCAGGCCCCGAGGACCTATATTTCTTTCCCTGAAGCATACCGTCCCTGACCATACCATACCTCCGGGCGGTTACTGACATCCTGGAAAACCACACCACGATTCTCGATGGGATACACGGGGAAGGTTCATCACTCCTATGCCCGGTCAGTGTGAGTCGCCTCCAGTAGGCTGACGGGTCTCACATACCCGGGGGTGGGGGTAGACTTGGACTGCGTGGTTTTAATTGGTGGGCGGTCACCCGAATGGAGCGGTCACCCATCCAAGTACTGACCACGATGGACGTTGCTTAACTTTGATTATCTATTGCAAGCGCCCTTGTCCACTCGGCCATCCCGGCCCCCCATCGCTGCATATACATACATCAAATATCTAGTTTTACATCAAAATCGTTGGAGCCTTTTTTGAGTTAATAAAAAATAACTTAAAAACTAGACAAAATTCTTGAAATAAAGTACCCCCTCCGTTTCACCGTTTTGATGAAATTTTCGCTGTCACGTCGAACAGTTTCTTTCGGTTTTCTCAAAAACGACTCTAACAATTTTGATTAAACTCGGTATTTGTTGTATGTATTAGTCCGCAATGTGACAGCGAAAATTTCATCAAAATCGGTCAAACGGAGGAGGTAGTTTAATTGAAGAATTTTGTCAAGTTTTTAGTTTTTTTTTTTTCGGTTTTCTCAAATTCGGCTCTTACGATTTTGGTTAAACTCGGTATTTGGTGTATGTATATGACCTCGACGTGACCGCGAAAATTTCATCAAAATCGGTCAACCGGAGGGGATACTTTATTTCAAGAATTTCGTCTAGTTTTTAAGTTTTTTTTGGTTTTCTCAAAAACGGCACTAACGATTTTGATTAAACTCTTACATGTCCATGTATGTATACGCCCGCGATGCGAAGGCCGAAATTCCATCAAAATTGATCAGTTGGAGGGGGCACTTTGCTTAATAAATGTTTTCTCATTATCACGTGTTGTTTTTATTTACTCAAAAGCGGCTTTAACGATTTCGATCAAGTTGGGTATTTGATGTTTGAATATGCCCACGATGTGACAGCCGAAATTTCATCAAAATTGGCCTAACGGAGGGGGCACATTATTTAGTAAATGTTTTCAAATTTTTTCTCAAAAACGGCTGTAACTATTTTGATCAAATCGGGTATTTAATGTATGTATATGTGACAGCCAAAATTTTATTAAACGTATTATGAAAATAAAAATAAAATATTTATTGATAAAAAAGAATTTATTTTTACTTATGAGAGTAAATACGTGATTCTCAATTATTTTATTTTTTAATTTTGCTAAAAATAACCAGTAACTTTGAAATTGACTCGTATACTCTGTAAATAATATACGTAGCAACTATTTGGCAACAAAAAAGGCATTGAGCTTTTGGAGGAGCGCGATATGTTTAATTTTTTTTTCCGTACTGGAAATTAGTACTTTCTAAGCGATAATGAACCTTTTATTCTGATCTGAAAGGCTAAAAGAAACCTGATGATAGGCCTCAAAGTAAAACTCTTAAAATCCCTTAAAAATGTCGATGGGTATTAGGTCCTTTGGGGGACGCTACATCACTTTCTTCCTAATAGCTCCTTTAAGAGTCTCTTCTTGAAGAAGCCATTCGTGGTAATGGTGAGGGGAGGGGAGCAACATCGAATCCGATTGGCTAATAGTACTTTCAAAAGACATTTTCACTCTTAATTTCACAATGAATTAGGTCCAGCTTACGAACATCTTATATCCCAGTTTATTTGTTAAATTTTTACTTTTACTAACACATTGTAACGTGAAACAAAAACTAAAGACTAGCATTTGGCTTAGAAAGGTTTTATTCTTAATGTTGGAACGAACTTACAGTTGGAGTAAACTGTCATAGAACATGTTTCTGACTATGATGTTCGAGTACCATCTACGCCGGGCAAGAACATTCCAGACCCGTCATCTTACAAATAAATAAAGGTAGCGTTGGACAAGAGAGCTTGTCTTATTCTGAAGCTTAAGTCTTAAGATTATGTCTGCGTAACAAAGTGATAATTTTTGAAACCTTCTTAATTGTTTGTTTCAATATATGTTTTCTCATAATTTGTGTGGGATTGGAAATTGTTATCTTTCTTTAAATAATAATTGTTTAACGCAAAGTATATATAAAAGCATTCCCCGTCGCGGCTTTGCCCGCGAGCCTTTAAAATCAATTCTGTGATCATCATCTTGGTATTGATTTAATATAATATGTTAACTGAAGTTAAGGAGATTTAGTAGAATCGGAGCTTCCGGTAGGTGGAATGTTGGAGGGGGAAGCTGCCGGCTCAGCAGAAGAGGGGGAGACGCGCAATGGAGAGAGTTCACTAAAACCGCCGAAACAAAAAATTGCTTACTCGTCGTGAACGCTTCATTTTTCGGCTTTAAAACATGGTTTTCGACGCCCCATAGGGCCTTTCAAGGTTAAGCTCTTCGTCTCAAGATCTTTAAAATGAGTCCAAATTGGATATTTTTTCTCGAAGTGCAAAAATAGGTGTCCGTTAGAGTTAAACGACAATTTCGCCATTTAAGCCCCTTATGGGTTACATTGTTGAAATTCCTTTCTTAGTGGTTACCTACATCGCGTTCAAAATCAAAATTCCGAACTTCAAGTTTCTATCATTAGTAGTTTTTGCTCTGCGTTGATTCTGTCAGTCAGGGAGCTATATATTTGATTCTCTAATATATAGAGATTAAATTATAAAGGAAAATGTAGCGATCGGTACAAATTTCTAATTCCGGTTTTCAACTGAAGTACACGGGGGTCCTCTCAGCCCAAATAACCAAGTCCCTCGAAATGGCGAAGGTAAAATTTTTGTTGTCAACTTTATCATGTTAAAGAGAATCAAGTGTTCTTTAACATCAGGTAACCTATAGCATCATAAAAATGTTCTGAGTGAGCTTAAATAGCGAAGGTAATTTATTTGTTTCCCTATAAAGTAACTTTAATTTTCTTAATACAGAAAAAATAACTGTGTCCCATTATGCCTAAAAATAAGAAAAAATGATAAATATGAAATATGAAGACAACTCATAAAACAAGTTGAGCCCACGCATTCGCAGTACGCCTCTAATAAAACCAGTCTATATAAGTAAAGACGTTCTGTTCATGGAAAAGAGTTGTGAACGTGTTTTGAAACATAGGCATTTAAAAAAAAATATTTGTTTCCATGTATCTGGGTCATTTACTGAAGATGCGTAGATTTCACTTCCTAAAATTTCACTATTGAAATGTCATAATTTCGGTCCGAAAAAATTCGTACGTTCTCATTGGCATATTACCTTCACTTTTTAAATAGTAGCAAGACAGAAAAACCTTTAATTGTTCTTTTAAAAAATTATGAAAACAATTTCAAAGTGAGGTAGTAGTCAACTTTGAGTAGTGAAAGCTAAAATGCATATATTTTTAAGAAATACAATCTTAAAAAAACAATAGGAATAGAAATACAATAGGAAATTCCAAACGCGTGTAGTCAAAAGTAAGCTTGATTTTAGAGTTAGGTTAGGTTACAGTTACATACTTTTGGTCATAGTTTAGGAATCGTCACCTTTACATTCAAAAGTATTCTCGGATTCTTTTGAGAATACAAAGAATGTAGTTATTCGCTCCCTCATTTAAGAAATTTTTGGAAAAAAAGTGGGAGTGAAATTTTCAACGCCTTTATTATTTTTTAATCACTGTATGTAGGTTAAAAATGAAATAGCTCCTTTCAGAGTCTCTTCTTGAGGAAGCCATTCGTGGTAATGGTGAGGGGAGGGGAGCAACATCGAATCCGATTGGCTAATAGTTCTTTCAAAAGACATTTTCACTCTTAATTTACAATGATTTAGGTCCATCTTACGAACATCTTATATTCCAGTATATTGATTAAATTTACAGCTAACTTAAATTTACAGTTATTATAAGTTTACTTGTAAATTTAATTTACAGTTAGTTTAAACTTTACAGTTAGTTTAAATTTACAGCTAATTGAATTTACTATGAATTAGGTCCATCTTACGAACATCTTATATTCCAGTTTATTGATTAAATTTTTTACTTTCACTTACCTAAATATGAAATATATAGTACGTGGAAATATTGCGATCGTGAAAAATTTCGGCTTCCGGTTTTCAACAAAAATAGACGTCTGGGGCACCATGAGTCCAAATAACCAAGTCCCGCGAAATGGTCTGTGTGTGTGTATGTGTGAGCAGACTAGCTCAAAAACTATAAACCGTGCGAATCTGAAATTAGGTATTTAGTGTATGTATATGCCCGCGACGTGACAGCAAAAATTTTATCAAAGTTGGTCAAAGGGAGGGGGCACTTTACTTAATAAATGTTTTCTCATTATCACGTGTTGTTTTTATTTACTCAAAAGCGGCTTTAGCGATTTTTATCAAACTGGGTATTTGAGGTAAGTATATGCCAAAGATGTGATAGCCAACATTTCATCAAAATCGATTAACCGGAGGGGGGACTATATTTCATAACGTTTTTTCCAATTTTTACTTTTTTCGATTATCTCAAAAACGGCTTTAACGATTTTCATTAAATCCGTCATGTCTAATGAAAATTAGGTTTTATTTAATATCAGTTAAGCTTTATCATTATTAAGATGTTCTGGGGGGCTTAAATGGGGTATGGGCCTTTTTTGTTTGTTTACTATGAAGTACCTTTGTTTTTGTATATATGGAGAAATTTTAAAATGAAAAGTTAAAAGATAAAAATGAAAAACACTGTAGAATCGAAAACTATGACCATTTTCCATCGAAAAACAATAGTTAAGAGAAAAAATTACTTGGAAACTCACCAGTTCTTTTGAAGTGAGGGAGTGAAGTAGCTATTGACCACAGCATAGATTTCCCGTAATAACCTAAATCCGACAGCGGAGGCAAGCCATCGCAGCCCCTGGTCGGCAGTCAAAACGATCCTGGGGTCTTCCCTCAACCGATTTTTTCTATCCCGGGCTTTGAGCCATGTTTCCCTCAACGCTGAGACCATCCAACACTTGATGTGAGGGAGTGAAGGAAAAAGTCTAGACATACCTTTTCTATTTTATTTATTATAAATGGTAACAATAAATGAAACCGTTTATTTTTTCATCGAATCTTGAAGTAACAACTGATTTAACAGATTAATAAATTTATTCAAACAGTCAATCGTTGAAAGAATACGAATTTTTAAAGTGGCTTGTCTGGGAGTCCGACGAGTGAAAAAACAATTACTTTAATTTTCTTTTTACCAATTATAAATTTAGTTCGGAGCTAAAACATAGCATCCATAGAACAACAAAAGGTGTGTAATAGTTCCAATTTTTTTTTGTAGTAACTAGCTCTCATTTTTGTGGTCGAAAATGGATCGGACGTACGATTTACACATTTTCAGATAATGACTCATTCAAATGAAGTTTTAAAAACATCAATATAGAATTATACAATCGGGCATGATGGAGTATTATGCATGCATTCCCGTATTATCACAAATAAAAACTTTTATTTGCCAATACAAAAATTTTAGTGTACTTTAGAGAGTAATTACGTGATGCTCAAGCTATTTAAAGCAATTTACGGTGTGAAAAAAAGATGGTATAGCTCTAAAACATAAGAAATTTAACTGGGAATCGCATGCGCGGACTGTTATGTCAATTTGGCGGCCAATAGAAAAGAGGCTCTAAAATATTTACCGTACCTACCTTATTTTGTAGTTAGTTTATGATTTATTTTTTTTTTTTTTTATATATCGTTTTTGTTCTTAATAGGTTTTTCGTTTTTTTTAGTTGGACAGTAACGAAAAAACGATTAAATGAGCTAACCAACAGGAAATGCCAACAACTTCTTACAGTCATAGGACTTCTAAAAAGTGCCAGGAAAATCTACTTAACTGATCAGAAGTCAAGCTAGAGAAATTGTTTCTTGCATTCACGATTATCTAAAACGAATGGATCGGGCGAGGATTTCCAAAGAAGAAAAAACAAATAAAATCATGAAAATCTTACCATTTTTTATATATTTTTATTTTTATTTTTTCAATGGGCCCTACATATTCCTATACATGCCCTATCACATATTCCCCCCAAAAAGGTCCATATTCGATTTGACACTACTTGAGCAAACCCATTTTCCACTTAATTATTCAATTTTTTTTATTTTTTTTTGACAGATTATTCAAAGTAAATCACAATAATGCTCATATTCTTGCCTTTTCTTTCAGTTAGCTGGTGTTCCTCAAGGTAGTATCCTCTGTCCTATCCTCTACACAGTTTATACAGCTGATCTTCCAACCCATCCTAACAATACCACATATGCTGACGATACCTGTGTACTATCAGTTAATAATGATCCATTCACTGCAATCCAAAGCCTCCAAGCTCATATAACCAATCCATCTCGACGAACGTCTTACTTCGAATCCCTACACAAGATTGAAACGATAAGAAACCATTCGACGCTGCAGTCGAAATGCTCATTTATATGAGAGTAATAAAACCTATTTGGACTTACGGAATTGAGCTTTGGGGACCACCAAACCTTCTAATTTCTCTCGTATCCAATCCTTACAGTCCAAAATTCTTCGCAAAATCCTTAATGCTTCTTATATTGTACCAAATAAAATAATCCACTATGTCGCCGATTTAGCACGATCCAGATACCAGTCCTTTCATTGTAAACCCCAGATCCATCAGAACCCCCTCCTATCCTCCTCCACTTCCTCCTTGATTCGAGACAAACTTCGAGGCGTCTGAAAAGACGATGGCCTCGAGTTATTTTAAGTTAGATATTAGTTGAATACTATCAGTGGACGGTTTCTGTTAATGCTTATTTAAGGAACATTTTTAACTTACCTACATTTAAAATATAGATAAAGGGAAAGTATTGGGATCATAAAAAATTCCAAGTCACGTAAATAAACGATTTGGGGTCCCCTGAGTCTGAATAAATAACCGAGACTCGCGAAATAGTCGAGAGGATTGTTGCGAAAGATGGCGAAGTGCGTGCTGCACAGAACGCTTATTGATCGGAATAACACTCGATACTTAAGTGAATAAAATTTACTTTAACACGTTTTTTCTTAACTGTTGATTTAAATAAAGGAATATTAACTATTCCTACGGAAAAGAAAACAATAACGCCGTTGCTTTCTCTAAGTACTCATGCGCACAAAATTTGAAAATTTAGTTCCAATTCATTATCGTAGGTATTATGAACCCCTATTTACAATATATTGTCGAACAACTCTGTTGTTCAATCTAAAACTAGGTTGTTTTTTCTATAATATAAAAAAAAAATTAAAACTAAAAAAAGTTAAATTTATTTTCTAATTTAAATCCATTTTTGATGTACAATGGTTTCATAAAAAAAAAATTATACATCACTCATTGATATGGTATTAAATAAATAATAATGGGGACAATAAAAAAATAAATAAAAATGGAGACAAAAAAAAAAAAAATTGACTGGAAAATAAAAATTATCTTTCATAAGATAATTTTAATGTTATACTTAGGTGTTTTATTCAAATCTATTACCTTTTCTGTTTAATTTTAGTTATTTTTTATAAAATATTTGGAAATGGTGTGTTAAGGATTCTATTAAAACTGTTAACGGAAGATTTTAACATGCAGCTACTATTCGAACCTGAGAAATTTAAAAAAATCAGATCTTGAAATTAAGCTCTTCCAACTATAGCAAGGCAGTCAGGCTCAGTAGCACAGAATAATTATACACTATTCTTTATCCTAGTTCAATAAAAATAAAACTGATGGGGATAAAAACTACTCTTAAAACGAACGTTATTTAAAATAGAGCTTTACGCCAAATTTTAAATTGATTTAAAAAACTATTTGGCAACTAGATGCTTGTTGTGTCAATAAAATCAACTTACATCGCCACCTGTTGGAAATTTATGGAACTTACGAATAATCACACTCTCTTACAGCATAATAAGCATTTATTTTGCAATAAAAGAAATGTTGAGGCCAATTATCGAGATATAAAATATCCTATCATTTAAGTTAGACAAAACTACAGACAATTTTGTAAAAATTGTGATTAGTCATTGTGATCAGATTAAAAAAAATTTAATTAGTCATTAAAATGAAATTTTTTAAAGATATGTTGAGTAAAAGGTAATATTGAAAGGTATGTTGAGGTAAATCATTAAATAATTTCTCTAAAATTGAGTACTACCTTAAACCAAAAAAAAAAGCTTGGTTGGGTTTCATTCACTTCAAAAGCGTTGTTGTTTCCCTGTTATAAACCTTTGAAGTCGGCAAACTAACCCCCTACCACTACCTGTCACCTTATTTTATCTTCAGTCTTTGTATCACTCTGGACTCAGAAGGTAAATATCAGATTTTATTTTATTTCGCTAACCAGCCACTTATTTAAAGATTTATGTGTAATGCTTACCATATTTTATATAATTATCAGTTTTGAAAAGTATTCATGTATAATTTTTATCATCCTTTAAAACTTTATCAGTTTTGTAAAGTATTTATGTTATCTATACATCATAGTTGGATTTGGTTTCCATTATTCTGTTACTCCTATTTGTTACTATATATAATTTAATTACATGATAAACATTAAACTGTCACCCTCTAGCATAGATACATATACATTTGTCTTCTTTTAGCCCTGATGAAGATCAACAAGTTGGATCGAAACGTTGGATTTTCAAAAATAAAAAATGTTTAACTGAACTATCGACTATCAAGCAACCTATCTTATCAGTATATGTTTTTTCACTTATATTAAAAAATAAGAATCACATAAATATTGAATGTTCCGTATAAAAACAAACGGGTTTTATTTTAAGTTTTTTAACTATCTATTTCAAACCCTGATGTAACGTATGGATTTATAGAGTAATTTGGTGAAACTATTGACCAATGGACGTGACTTGGAAACAAAATGAAGCTTCATAAGCCAATAAACCTTGACATGTATGTTATTAAATTATAACTGGGCCTGACAACTGTTAATGCGAGTTGAAGAGGTGAGAATATGCGAGTCAAGTGGCCTTGTAACAATTGGGACTATCATTTCATTTAAGGATTGAACCAATTTGAACCCAGTAATATTTGAATTTGAGTCTCAACGAGGCGTGTAGATGGAAAAGGCTGTTTGCACAGACTGAATTTAAATTTATATGTGTGTAATTGTCAACCGTTTTCATTAAGATTAGAATGATTCATAGTCTGGATTTTTAGTCAAAGTTTCCTTATTTGGAGAGCCAACGCACAGTGGGAAGATTTTGGCATTTAGCAGCCAAAAATCTATAACTCCTGACTAAATGACGATAATCGAATATTTCTTTTTTCATTAAAGAGTATGGGATTCCCTTTATCAGTCAGAATAAAAAAAATAAAAACAAGATCGCTCAAAGTATTTCAAATTAATTATTAAATGAATCCTTTCTTCACTTATATTTAAATAAAATAGTTTATTCGGTATAGGGTTATAAGTAGGGAATGAGATGAGTCAGGGTTATTATCTGAAGGGTGTTAAAAGTGAAGGGTGCTAAAACACCATAACACAATTCGATCGATCAAATGCGATCGATCGGCGATACATCGATTTTAAGATTTAAATCCGTATATTTGAACTTTAAATATATTTTCGGCCTCGAATTAGACTAAATCATAAAACCTACATGTCGTTGAATTATAGGACAATATTTTTTCCGATGTAAATTCCTAAAAAATAGGGTATTTTTAATTTTATTTTTTGGATATTTTCTTATTTAGACAATAATTATTTTAAAATCTTTCAAGGAGAAAATGCCAGAAAAAGACATGTATACAAGCAGAAAACTCAATAGATAATGGTAATGACTCATTTCATTCCCTATGTATAACCCTGTTCCTAATAAACTATTTTATTTAAATTTAAGTGAAGAAAGGATTCATATAAAAATTAATTTAAAATACTTTAAGCAATGATATTTTAAATTTTTTATTATCACTAATAATGGGAATCCCATGCTCTTTAATGAAAAAAGAATTATTCGATTATCGTCATTAAGTCAGAAGTTTTAGATTTTTGGCCGACGAAATGTTCCCACTGAGCAATGTTTCGACCCAAACATGCGGATCTTCGTCAGGGCTAAAATGAAGACAAATATATGAGTAACAAGTGAAATATCGTTGCCACAACATGAGATTAATTACAAATAGCACCAATAAGAAGTAACAAAATCCAGCTGATGGTATGTTTACATGCCACGGGTACTTGAGAAATCTAATAATAATAAAAAAAATAATATCTTTTTAATTCATTTTTGTTAACTTTTTCATTCCTTTTTTACTTTCACTTACCTATATATGAAATATATAGTAAGTGGAAGTATTGCGATCGTGAAAATTTTCGACTTCCGGTTTTCAACGGAAATACACGTTTTGGGGTCCCCTGAGTCAAAATAACCAAGTCCCGCGAAATGGTCTGTGTTTGTGTGTGTGTGTGTGTGGGTGTGTGTGTGTGTGTGTGTGTGTGTGTGTGAACAGACTAGCTCAAAAACTATAAACTGTGGGAACCTGAAATTTGGTATTTAGTGTAGGTACATGCTCGCGATGTGACAGTATAAATTTCATCAAAATTCCTCAAAGGGAGGGGGTAGTTTACTTAATAACTTTTTAGGTTTTTTTCGATTTTCTCAAAAACGGCTCTAACGATTTTGATTAAACTGAGTATTTCATCTATGTATATGCCCGAGATATGACTGTAAAAATTTCATCAAAATTGATCAACCGGAGGGGGGACTTTACTTAATAAATTTTGTATCATTTTCACATGTTTTTTTTATTTACTCAAAAACTGTTTTAACGATTTTGATCAAACTTGGTATTTAATGTATTTATATGCCAAAGATGTGATAACTAACATTTCATCACAATTGATCAACCGGAGGGGGGACTTTACTTAATAAATTTTGTATCATTTTCACGTGTTTTTTTTATTTACTCAAAAACGGTTTTAACGATTTTGATCAAACTGGGTATTTGATGTATGTATATGCCGAAGATGTGATAGCCAATATTTCATCAAAATTGATCAACCGGAGGGGGGACTTTACTTAATAAATTTTGTATCATTTTCACGGGATTTTTTATTTACTCAAAAACGGCTTTAACGATTAACAAAAATAAGATATGAATGTAGAAAAATGTGTGACTTTGGGAAATGATATTTAGCAAAACACGTCAATTTCTAATCTAAGTAAGTTGGTAAGTGAAAGTTGTGTGTTGCGCGCACGCACCAGATTTTTTTTTTTTGCAATTACTGCCTTTTCTATTTCATTTCCATTTAGACTACGAAATCAACACGAAAAAACAAACTTGCTTTATTTTTATTTTTTTTTTATATTCAAATTCCTTCTAATATCGCTCACTTCGGTCAACAACGTCATATCTCAAAAATGTTATTTTTCATGAGAGTGAATGTAAAGACAAAAAGTAGTTTTGAATAACTGAAACAAGCCAGACAAGAGGTGCCGCCGGGTGCCATCGTTCCCAATGCCTGACATGCAATTGTAAAGTCTATTTGAAGCCATCAAATCTGCTGATTGTCGATATGTTGTTGTTGATTGGCGCAGGATTTTTGACTCTAGACAAATGGAGGATAAAAAAAAAAAAAAAAAAAAAAAGTATCATAAACAATTTTCAGAATAAATATTAAGCTTCCAATTTATCATGTTACTATTCAGTGAATCGTTGTATATAATACCTGCATTTTGTTCTGTTTGATAAATAAAAACAAAGGACGTTCAAACAGTGCCTATTGGCATTCTTTTTTGAAAAATTCAAGGATTTTCTTAAAAATGAACACGGATGTAAAGGAGAATGGGTGACAATGTGCGTTTGTTTTTTTTTCAAATTCAAAAAAAGTCAAAAATAATCGAAAAATTATAGGTGTTTTGAAAGTTATATAGTACATCTTACTACAATGGACCTTTGTTCAGTAGATGTGAAATCTGAAAACGTTGCATTAAAACTAAATATTTTAATAAAATTAAGTATAATAAAAAATAATAACATTTTATTGCAAAATATAATCATCATAATTAACATAAAAAATTTTCACGATCGCAATACTTCCACTTACTATATATTTCATATATAGGTAAGTGAAAGTAAAAAATATATGACTTCTTTGAAGTGGTTATTATGAAGAGTCGTTGATTAGTAGATTAATATTAATATTAAGATTAGTATCACTAGATTTTTTTTAATTTAGGGACTAATAATAACAAAAAGAATTTGAGATTAATTACCAAATACGTATTGACCATAAATAAAGTAGAATTTCGATTTTAATTTCCTATATCACTGTTGTTTGGGCAAAAGGGGTTGAGCCATCAAAATGTGAAGCTTAAACAACGATTTACCAAGCTATTGAAAATCGTTATAAATTCTTTCTGATTGTATTTATTTATTCCAGAATAATAAATGAAACTATATTCTACCAACAGACTGTAATGAATTATGAATAACGAATAAATTACAGTAAATTATGAATTTTCAGAAGATATAATTTTTTTTTTTTTTATTTTTTCTTTTATATGACAAACCCTTTTGCCCAAACATGAATGATATAACAGTAATAAGTATCTTCTAAAACTAAATGTTTTAATAAAAGTATTAATAATAAAAGATAATAAAACTTTATTATCATGATAACTAACATAAAAAATATATGACTTCTTTGAAGTAACGTCATTATTTACAATAAATAAAGTAGAATTTTGATAAAATTAGGTGATGTAATAAAAAATAAAAAAAAATAATATTTTAATGAATATAACTACTGTTGATGACCAGTTCTTATCAAGGTATTCCTTCCTTCTTGGGATTTTAGACAATATCATTTTAATTTCCTGCATAAATTACTGAGTAATAAATGAAACTATATTCTATCAACAGAGACTGTAATAAATTATGAATAACGAATAAATTACAGTAAATTATGATATAAGAAGATACATAATTATTTTAAGAAGAAGATGCATTTTTTTTTTTTTTTTTTTTTTTTTTTTTTTTTTTTTTTTTTTTTTTTTTTTTTTTTTTTTTAATTGACTTAACCCTTTTTGCCCAAAAATGAATGATATAATAGTAAAAGTGTCTTCGTAGGCTGTCTCACTGTTACCTTCTCACTCATCCCCATTAGGGCCTATCCGTCTTTCATTACGAATTTCCGAACTGAACAATCTTAGGCCATTTAAATGTTAATGCAAAGATTTTTAGTTGGTGTATAAAAGGCATTATCACAATTCGGTGAAATGTACAAGTACTGTCAACGAGAAAAGTTTACTTGCCTCGAAAACAATATGAGACAAAAATAGTCATAAACGTCTGATAATTTTGGTTTCTTTCCTGTAAAAGATTATTTGAATAATATTCTACACTATTACAAATCCTACACTAACTGGGTCCTTGCAATTGGTCTATGAGCTAACTGTCTTACCACAGTTATCTGCGTCTCACTGATCCCTACTTTTGGGGCATGCAGAAAATAGTCAGAACTATTTTTGAGACACGACCTGGTTATAGTTTATAATATCTAACATAATATTTTTAATTTTTTTTTTATTAATATTCTAAATTGTATTCACCTTATAGATGTTGAGAAATGTTCTTTCCAATTTGTCCAAACGGAGCCGTGGATTCGGATAAGAGTTCTTTCATATAATTATTTTGGAAAATTATAAAAAAATACGGCATTTCGAAATTATGAAACTTACGCGAACTGGAGAGAGAGAGGATTCGACGCGGAGTAGCGAGAAGCCGAACACACACTGACCAAAGGCTTCTAGAGTTCGCGCAATCTCTATCTCTCTCTCTCTCTCACCCTCTCTCTACACACACGCACACTCCACAAATATTAAAGATATGCCCTGAGATTGACCTAACGGAATGAAAAAACATAAATCCAGGATTTATTAAATCAATCTAATATCTTAAATAAATATTTGTTTTATATGATCATCATAACACAAAATTCGACCTATAAAATGATAATAAATTAAATAAATCCTAAATGATAAATTAGATATAAAGGTCTAAGAAGAATAAAAGATGGAAATTGAATATAAGACCCTGAATAAATTTTTACAATATGATTCCAATAATTCATTTTATCTAGGGACCGAGAGTAAAATACGAATTATCGGGATTTCTATTAACAGGGGATAAAATCCGGAGCAATAAAAAAAAAGGTAATTTAGAAATAATTTTTCATACCACCCAGAAAAATAATAGGAAAATAATAATAAAAAAAAAAAATAACTAAGGAAAAAAAACACGAACAACCCACCCCCACGCGCCCCACGACCCGCCTGGCGGGTTGTGGTTAAAAAAATGTTAAATGGTATTTGCGTCGATGTTATAATGATTGATTTGATTTATTAAAGAGTTATTTACGAGCATGAATAAAAAATAAAACAACGGGCCCCCATATACACTTACTAACAACAAGTCTCTGCACACCCTCCAGCTTTTTTTTTATTTTACCTTAAGATAGGTTATGTTAGGTTACCAAAAGTCCCTGCACACATCATTTTTCTTCAACTTGAAGCTTAATTATTGATGCCAAATCAACTTTAATAGGTAATAGTTCCTACCTTATTTCTTATCACTTCTCATAATCTATTTGGCATGGTGTGATGTTCACAAGTGAAGTTCACACTGTGAACTAGTTTATTGTAGTTTCTGAAGTAATTTTACCCCACAATTCCTTAAGTACTCTTTTTAAGTGGTCTTTGTTCTTTATATTAATTTTTACATTCTGACGGCCTATTTGATCCCACAGATGTTGAATTGGATTAAGATTAAGAGATTGGGGAGGTACTCTAAGTAGCTGTGGAGCATTGTAGAGCAACTATTCTTGAACTTTCCACGCTGTCGTTATCTTGTTGAAAAATGAATTTTTCCTGGAGATCAAACTTCATTAAACTTTCCGGTAAATTACTCCTCAAAATATTTATATAAACGTGTTGGTCCATTATTCCGTCGATAAATTTCAAATTACAAACTCGAGGGAGTGTTTTCCCTCAACCATCTTTCAGAGTACCAACTATGTTTTTTTTCCAGGGGCTCTTTGTTTGGTTTTCTCAAAAGTTTCCCCCTTCCTTCTGATCCATGAATGTTAAATTTACTCTCGTCAATAAATGAAACACGTAGCCCTCTTGTGGTGAGCTTGGAGTACGGGGGGCGGCCAGAGCGGTATCTACTTTCCATTGTACCCAGTTTTTCATATCTTTTTAGGACATACCTTACCGTATTATAGCCCCTGTTGACAACTTGTCCTATTTACCGGTGTGAATCGTATGAGTTTCCTCAAATTTAAAATTTGGTCGGTATTCGGTGTTGGAACTTCTATTTTTTATCACACTCTTAACTGTTTGGGCCCAAATTAACACTGAAAAGTTAGGATTAGCCGGAGGATGAATGGGATAATGTGCAACCTATATACATATCAGTATCTCGGCTAATTCCACGGCGTGCAGAGACTTTTGTCGCATCAATATTCTGACATTTTATGCAATTTTCCTCATAAATTATAAGTTAAATAAATTTTATTAAATTTGATTATTGTTAATTAAATTAGATTAAATTATGTAAAAAATGTGTGTTTCATTGCCTGTATCTGGTTCATAACCTATCTTTAGGTAAAATAAAAAAAAAGGCTGGAGGGTATGCAGAGACTTTTGTTAGTAAGTGTATGTATACTTATTGTTAGAGGGCATTGTATGTGTTAATCGGACGATGCTACAGTGGGAGACCTAAATTTCGCCTATCCGGTTATAATTAGGATAGGGGTCCTTAACGGGTACCTGACATCGTACAGGCTCCATAGAGACCACCATGTTACGTTCCGTCAGAAGGACGGCAAAGCAACGGATTTTTTACTCCCTTAAAAAAAAATCCTAGGGCCAGCTGGTAAACACTGCTAACCCGCGACTTTTATCAGTTTAAGCTGCTATTCTAACCTTTTAGCCGATTACCTTGCGCATCCTACCTTTGTTATCAATTTTATTGTTTTTTATTTAGCGTTATTTTTTTGTACACACACAAAGGAAAGTTGATAAACATACAAAGAAGGTTAATAAAACATTTGAAACCAAGTTGAATAGAGAGAAGGTGGGGAATACAAGGCTCACTTTGTAAGGGGCAATATGGCTGCCCAAGACCTATGACGTAGTTGGACGCATCTGTGAATTGATAACCTTGGATAACCAGTGCGAAGGCATCACTCCATCAGTAGCGGATCCAGAAATTTCCTGAGCGGGGGGGCGCACTTTTTTTTCCATTTCATGAGCAATAAAGGAGCTATTTTAAAATATATGTTAGTACATAATGACGTTGTAAATTACTGTGAATGTTGAAATGCAATTCATTTTCAATTAATGGACTTGAAAAATGAGTAAATATAGCTCATTTTATATAGAAATAGTAATAATTTATAAGTGTACTCACCTCTCAGTGGGGGGGGGGGGTGCCCCCCGCTCGCTTTCCCTGTATCCGCTACTGCACTCCGTTGTTTATGTTGCAATTTTGAGTTCTTATTTTACCGAGCTATTGAGCATATTTTTAGTGACTGGTTAGTAATTTAATCTTAGTTCTTAATCAAAACTTTAAAGTAAACATTGAATTATTTACATTAAATTTGTAACTTCATTATAGAAGGTTTAAGTGTACCTTAAAGTGTGAATCCAGACACTTCAATTGATAAACACTTTTTCACAGTTGCCTATGTATTCTATACGGCTGGTAAGTAATTTCATCTTAGCTATTTGGTGTAACATAAAAGTCTATTAGAATAATGAATAGATTTCCTTCTAGAAATTTTAGCGATTTTCCTGTAGCCCAGTTGATATTGAGTGGCTTGGTACTAATTTTAAATAAGATATTATAATTTCGTTAACCTAATTAATTCTGTTGTTAGTTAATAATTTAATGAAAAGATTTAAATAGTTTTGCAGTAGGTGGTTGTTGATGGTAAAAATGGGTTGGAAAATATGTGCAGTGGCAATATGAAAAAACAAAAAGCTGATGTCTTGAACTCTTCAGAAATATAAAATTGATTTTTATATTCTTAAAACCTAGTTTGAAAAACCTTTTAATGTATGGGTGATTCTCATTTAATTTGACCATTTAACTTTTTTAGAAATTGAATTTTGGGTTTAAAAAAATTCAACTTATGAATAAAATTTGATATGAATATCATCAATAAGATGTTCAAGAAAACAAAGGTGAACAAAGTTTATAAGTTCGGTGAGTATTAGTATTTTTTATCATTTTTCTACTAAAAAATGAGTTTAGTGAGGAGCGTTTCTGTATTTTTGTTTATTTATTTTTTGTAATTTTTTTTTTCTATTCTCGCTCACTCTCGTCAGTCCATATCGCAGCGTAAAAACTCATTTGTAAGGCATCGAATCTTGTTTTCCTTTTGTTGTACAATAATTACTAGGCTGGAGTCTATTCCTACTTCTTTACTTGCCAATCTTCGTAGCCTATATTTTCTCGCTAGTTGACCTACGAATAAGTCTTTCTGTCAAGGCTTAGGTTTTTCGTCGGATATTTGCAGCTCATTGATCATCTCGTTGTGAAATAAATATGATTTTGCTGCACAGTTTGTTCTCAGTTCAGTATCAACGATTCACCCATAATTAATTCGTTCACTGCTTTACATGTTAGTCAAATTCAAAGACTGAGAGGTAGTTTCACAAGCTGAGTAGACTGAATATTTTTACAAGCTGTCGATTTGCTTATTTTCTTATTCTCCAATATTTCTTTTTTATTAAGAATATATTTTACATTATGTCCCAAGTCTATTTTTTCTTTTCTCTATTGCTCCTTTCTACAGCTTGTTAAAATGGCTATACAAAAGAAATGAATCATGTAGGCATTTAAACATAACAATAACAACACTTCCCCACAATTGTTTTTCCGTCACAAGTGTTACGTAACACTAGTGACATTTTCACAAAAAATCTCTATCCTTAGCTAAACCAAGTGTCGGACATATATGAGAGGATGAACTCGAATAAATGTCCCTAACCACCATCTTTGGGTGGTATCATTCGGATTTTTCAATGAACGCTGATACATACAATTAACGTAACACTCGTGACAACTAATTTTTGTGATATACATTATTTTGCCTTGAATATCAAATAACTGCCTATTAGATACTTTCTCCACCAAGTTTGCACATCGACTGATAGCCGGTATTATAAACAAAGGTTATCATGGCCATTCCCAATATTTTCAAAGAAAAGTGTTGCCCAGAACAGCCGATAACACTCGCCATGAATTTGTTTGACTAACCTTGGGGACAGATTGATTTTCCTGATTTACATTCGAAGTATTAGAGGTAACTAAAACTATCATTCATAACTTGAAACACCACCGTATTACAATGAAATACCTAATTGTTCAAATTTAATCAATTATCAGGGGTTCATTTTAGGGTGTGGTGAACTAAGCATAACCAGCTTGGGGACTGTAACACTCGTGACATTTTCAAACTTCACATTGAGATATTTTGTTTTATATGATGCCTAGGTTCATTTAAATAATACCATCGTTTTGTTATAACAGAAGACTATAATACAAGTATCCAAAAATTTTTTTTTATATAAAAAAATATCTGAAAAACGAATGTTAAGTTCAGGGACACTAAATGGTCAATTCATATGGGAATCACCCGTATATTCAACACTCAATGTATATTCAACAGATTTCCTCGAAGTATAAATCTGAAGAAAATATGGGTGATGAAATGATGGAGACCTGATGAGTTCAACATTGAAAATGCCAGAATTTGTATGCTCCTGTAATTTTATATATTGAATTGTTATATCTTTATGTAAATAAAGTGTTTAATGCACATTATTGTTGTATTTAAAGAGAATTCAATAGTCATGCGTCCGATGACGTAAGCGGGAAGGGTTGTGCGGGTTTGCCTACCCAAGTGAGCCCACCTTCTCTCTATTCACCTTGATTTGAACCTACGTAAGTTCAATATCCACTATCGATTTATCATCTAAGGCATAATCTTTATTTTGAAAATATTTTAGTTTTTTTTTTTTTTTTGCCAGGTTTTCTGTGCCAGGTCTGCAAAATTTCTTCCAACACAACAAAAAACTTTCACTTACCAACTTACTTTAGAAATTGACGTGTTTTGTTAAGTGCCATTTATCAAACTAATACATTTTTTTACGTTACGTTTTTACGTTTTACGTTACTTATTTTTGTTTTTATTTGCTCTTCGAAGTACATTAATATTTTTTATTATTGAATAAAAAATTTACTTCTGATAATCCGGCAATGCAAGCATAATACTCCTAGTCGTCTGATTATATTTCTCCATGTAGTTGTTGAAAACTTGAACTAGTTAGCATGAAACAAATAATTTCCATTAAATGGACAGAAACGCTTTAATTATAAAACAATCGTCTGTCATTAAAGAAACATTTTTCTTTTATTCTCTTGTATATGTTTACGTGATTTTTTTATTATTTCATATTTAGCCATTTATCATTTTTAGGAGAAATGAGAGACAGGTAATTTCTCCATATAAACAAAAACAAGGTACCTTATAGTAAAAAAAAAAGGCCCCCTTCCCCTAAAGCTTATCATAATTAAAGCTTACCTACAACATACAACTTTCACATACCCTATTTCTTAGATTAGAAATCGACGTGTTTTGTTAAATGCCATTTCTCGAAGTCACACAACTGTACTGTTTACCTAATACTATTCAGTCTATATTTTGTCTTCTTTTGGACGATTACAACCGGTTTTTTTTTTCATTGTGTTTAACATTATCTTGTGTTTTTCATAGTTTATGGTTTTAACTAAAAGTTTATAAAATAGTTTAATCGTTAGTTGTAGTACCGACGTATTTAGTTTAGTGTATATTGAGAAGCAAGTTGTTCCTCAGGCTGAACTCTCCCATACATTTCTTTTTTTTTTTTTTTGAATACCTATTTTATTTGTAATTTATTTATTGTATTCCGTCATTTGTGCTTATGGCCTTTGTAATTTTAATTTAAAATTACCTTTAAACCTTGTTGTAACTAAATGAATTTTTTCAAAACCATGTCTTGAATATTATCGGTTTACTCATAGCACACAAAAAATTGTTGACTAATTCAACTATTTACACACCGTTAGTGGATTAATTTAGACAAAGGAAAGTCGTTTTACATTTCTAGGAATCAATTGAATGGACCCAAATAAAGAAGGACAATTTTGAGTCAAAAATGCTAGTCAAAATGTGGAAATTCTTAGTTAGGCTGATAGAAAATTTTATTCATTTGAAAACAAGATGGCGGACACAGGAGGTTGACCACACTGTCTCTATCAAGCCACCGTAATAAAAACCTTCTTGTGGTTTATTGAACAAAGTTCCTTGTTGTAAGATGTACTGTTTAAATTTCATAACTCCAGCTATAGTTTTCCAAATTGTTTTTAACAATTTGAAAAAAAAAATCTCATTGTTCCCCACTATCCTCTATATCTTTTCGGACAGTAGATATAATTATAATAATTTCATTTTAGTTCTGTTGTAATTTTTCATGCATGACTTATAAAAACTATTTGCAATAGGATTATTTCATTCCTCATCTGGTAAAATGTGTGTAAGACCCATCAAAAGTTTAAATAAAAAGATGCTCACGAAAAAAGGGCTTACATATCAATATGTTAATTAGCATTTTTTTTTTTTTTTTTTTTTTTTACTGTGTCCTTTATAGGTACATATTTACGAAACGTACTCATTTCTATCAATTAGGTAATCTTCAACGATTTTTTTATTTTGTTCCGTATGGGCACTTTTTTCCATTTTTTCAATCTACATTTAGTTTTTCTTTTTTCAAAACATTTTAAACACTTGTCTAGAAACGAATAGCTTAAGGATTTTATTTTTCAAAGTACCTCATAAGATTCTGATTTATATTATTAATAATTTAGCGATTTAGGTATATTTGCAATTCAGGGAATTATTAGGTGCCTAAATATTGATAAGAGAGAAAACAAAAACAACTTAAATATTTTTATTTTATTTTTATCAATATTAATGTTAAACTTATGACAAAAAAACATAATAGTACACATTAGATTTAAATACAATATATACAACATCAATAAAAATTGTTAATAATTAATAAACTATATACATATCAAATTGTAAAGTTTAAACAAAAACATATGGTTTAAAAATCCCAGTCCTTTTGTTGGGACGAGCTAAAAGTTGGAGCGAACCATCATAGGACGTGTTTGTGACATGGGTGTTCGAGAACTGTCCACGCCGTCCCTCGAGGTTCTAGACCATCTCCTTACTACTATAAAAGGAGCGAGTGACTGTACAGTTTTAGTCTTGATTTCGAATCTCAAGTCGTAGGAGTATTTGTGTTGCAAAGTGATAATTTTTCAATTATACCCCTAGACAAATTGGTAAACCTGTCATTGATCTCAGCCGATTGGCTAGACAATTTTTCATTTATTTGACTGGCTTACCAACTTGTCAATTATACCCCATTTACGTCACCAGACAAGTTGTTAAACTTGGCTTTAGCTTCACAATCAAGACTAAAACTGTCCATTCAATCGCTCCTTAGATGTAGTAGTAAGGAGATGGTCTAGAACGTCGTAGAACCTCGTGGAACGGCGTGGATGGTTCTCAAACACCGATGTTACAAACGTGGTGCTATGACAGTTCGCTCTAGCTTTTAATTTTTTCCAACAAAATGTCTGGGACGTTACAATATTTTGTTCAGACGATTGTAATAGGAATTCTTTTTTAGGAATACATATAAACCTACGCGTAGTTTTGTAAATAATATGAAATATATGTGCGTTTGTATTTCATCAGAAAATTTGTGTATTTTTAAAAATATTACCTTATTTATATAAATGCTATGTTTCCTTATATAGTATGAAAATTTATAAGTTAAAAAGTTATAAAACGTATTGGTTTTTGTAAATTAATAACAGAAGTTATCATTAAAACACACAACTATTAATAATCAGAGATTGACCTCAATTTTAATACATAAAAATTTATATTATGAATATATACGATAATAATTCAATATACGAAATTTCTTTATTTACATAAACCTATTTACACAGTATACAATAAAATGTTTGTATTTCATAAATAATATAACAATTTAAAATACCAAAAAGCAATGTATTTGCTAATGTTTGGTCACTCACATAATCTTCTAATTCAACCAGAAACATTTCATTCAAGTATAGATCGATTAGAAGGTTAGTTATTAATTGGCACAGAACAGTTTATAAATTAATCCAGATTGACTATATAATATCGTATGTATATGTACTTAGTGCTACTTCTTGTGAGCATAATTAATTTTTATCGAAGTCCAATAGTCATTATTTAAGTAATTTGCCGGGATTCGAACTCTGGTTTCCTTCTTGTCTACCATGATACCTTAGCCACGCGAATGTTCTCAGCATAATGATCCCTAGAACCGGCTGATTTTGGGAATATTAAGAAAGAAGGTTGACATGGCAGGGGTGGAGAAACCCGGTATCGAATCCCAGGCATGGTCAATCTTCTTAGATAAAATTATTATTACACCTTATCATCATCATGCAAAGCATTTCATCATCTTTATATACATAAAAATCTCGGGTTCCGATGTTTGTCAGAGGTAAATTTGGAAACTACTCAACCAATTTTGATGAAATTTGGCTCATTGCGTGTAGTTTTGTGCAATTTAAAAGATAGGATAGGTTTTAGGTGAATTATTTACCTCAATATCATTTTGATTAAAATAAATTATTATCATTCTGCAATTGAGTGTGATTATTGGTAAATTCTACAAATGTTCAATAGATGGCGGTGCAAGTTGATTTACTGACACAACACTTCATTTTTTTTTTTCGATATTTAGGGTGGGTAAGCATTCAGTAGCCAAATCTATTTTTCCCGGCTTGGATTAAGAAAATCCATCTTTTTCCAATGGGAAATTATGTGTCGCCCATTTTCACGTGTGGGGAAAGCATCGAATCTATTTGGCAAATCACATTTTGATAGCCTGTTTCAGATAGAACCTACCACTATATCTAATCTCATTTCATCATGTGTTACAATCTGAATTTAATTATTATGTATAATGGCAAAAGATTAATTTAGTACATTTTTACTAACTGTCTGCTGTGATTGTACTAAACCCTATTCCAATTATATTATTTATTAGTTCCTTTTACATGCGTGTTATTTATATTTGATCTCTCCTATCCTCGATTAATCCAGTAAGCGCTAAATGAACAGATCATTAATTCTTACTATAGTCAAATGTTGTAAAAAATGTTGGTTTTTAGATTAGCTGAAACTTTTTTATCTTTATCAGTGAGTTTTGATTTGTCTGTAATAAAAAGAATAGAATATAATTAATTCAACGCATTATAGCTACTGAGCTACAGTAACGTGGCCGGGACTGCTCGTGTTAATATATATTCACGCACATCTTAATCATTTGGGAAAACTCGATAAATCGAATTTAATCCAAAATGAATTAATTTCTCTATGCAATCGATATTTATGTTTTAAGGTCCGTCTTTGTGGGAAGAAAGGATAGCTGTGTCGTCAGCGAAGGTAAAGATGGTGGTGCAAGGGTGCTCAGGAATGTCAGAGGTGATGCCACAATAGCATCAATTGCCGTCCAGAACCATCTATTCGACTTAGTAAATTGGTTCCAAAAGTGGAAAACAAAAATAAATGCAACTAAGTCGAACCATATAAGTTTCTCACTGAGGAAGAGAACATGTCCTCCAATAAAAATTAATGATACTTCTGTGCCTTCTAAAAACTATGTACGTTACCTTGAGCTGTACTTGGACAAAAGACTCACTTGGAACATACATAGAAAACTAAAAAGACAAAAACTGACCAGACGATATAAACAACTGTCACACCTCCTGGACTATAGGTCAACACTTAACTTACGAAACAAAAGACTAATATACAACACGATATTAAAACCTATTTGGACCTACGGAGTAGAACTTTGGGGTTCCGCAAAAAAAGTACACATAAACAAAATTCAAACCGCATAATCAAAAATTATTCGAAAAATTGTAAACGCTCCATGGTACATTTCTAACAACACAATACACACAGACATGGACATTCCGACAGTAAAATCATACACTCACGACAAATACTCTACCTTTCACAGTTCAACTCACAACCATCCAAACCCACTTGTTTCTTCTCTTTCTTTCCAGTTACCCGTCCAACGAAGATTAAAAAGACATTGGCCTAGAGATATGCTCGAGCAAGTAATTTAAATCAAGCAAAACGAAGATAAATTTCACACTATCCACAAATTTGCTAGGTGCACCACAGCGCAGGCGCAAATGACAAAAGAAAAGAAAAAAAAAAAAAAAAAAGGTCCGTCTACACGGTTAATGCTCGCATTTAAATACGCTTGACGGTTTTCTTTGGGCCTGTGGAAAGGCCGGAGGATTAATGCCGAGTTGATGAATGCCTTCCGACTCTTCTGAAAGTTTCAAATATCTAATGGAAAACCATATATTTACAGAAAGCTAGTATTTACACAGAAGATTGTTTGTTATATCCAAGATAATATTGTTGAATAAGGTATTTTTTTCCAATGGGTGCAGTTACCTAATCGTCTTGAATTATAAAGTTGTCTTTTACACTGTACGAACCTCATCCTCGTTTGGAAGAGTGTTCGACTAATCTGAATAATACACGAACTCAAACAGGTACGTTACCTGTTCGCATGTGTGTTCGGGGAAAGCGCTAGTGTCGCTTTTGAGTTAGTTAAGATAATCTTCTGGACCTTCTTTAAGCATTTTTCTGACTTCGCTTTTATCTTTAATAAGTTAGAGCAAAATCCAGAACAGCCGCTAGTTCCAGGTCAGCCGTCTTTGTAATGAAAATTATTGTGTTAAGGTGCAAAGGTGCGGTCAGACATTACTGTTCGTTCGACTTCACGTGTTGGTGTAAAAAGCTGTTCGTAGTACGCCGGTACGGTAAGGTTCGCTAATTATCTGTTCAAGGGTTAGGTTCGCACAGTGTAAAGGCACCTAAAGGTATTCGCGTTTTAAAAGCTTCAATTTTGAAACAGAATCAAGAAACAAATACAGTGGATATCGTTTATAATGACATTGAAGGGACCGTAAAAACTTCCTCGTTATTGGCGAGCGTCGTTACATCCGACATATCGCTTATAACGACGTCGGTCGTTATATCAGGTCTAGGCCATTTTTAACAGCTGATTGTTATGATAGCCTTCTTACAACTACAAATTTCCTATTATAAAAAGTATATGTTTCAATACCAGTCATATTGGCTGCCACCAAAACCGTTATTCTATCCATTTTCCTGCCAACAGCAAAATTTTTCTTCTAACGAAAATGCCCTTCTCCTCGACATGATAACTCCACGCAAAAGTGTTTGGAGAACAAAACCGCAACTAGCATCCAAACAAAAAACCAGATATCACAACGAAAAAATGTCTTATTTGAGAACCGCAACTGATTCGAATTCGTTTGAAGGAATAAAAACAGAAACAATCAGGGAAGGGAGTTTCCTAGAAAAGGTGATAGGTGTGTCTTCCTGTCACCAAAGAAATATCGCGCAAGCCGGGATTGAAGGTTCTTTCCGAAAGCCGGACGTTATAACCGATCTTTTTGTCCCCCGGGGGACTCAAAATGGGTCGCTAAAGCCGATCAGTCGCAATAGCCGTGGTCGTAATAGCCGGATAAAAATTCGTTAACCTATGACCTTAGGTTATCCGTCGTTATAAGCGGTATATCGTTATAACCGATGTACTTATAAAAATGCAAGGAATAACTAGGATTAGAATGGATTTTTTTATTTTTTTTTTTGTGAATAATCTTAAAATCAAGAACCTTGAAGTTATTACCTGCTCACACATACGAAACTACAGTGGCTTGATAGAGCAGTGTGGTCAACCTCCTGTGTCCGCCATCTTGATTCCAAATGAATAAAGGTTTCTATCAGCCTAACTAAGAATTTCCACATTTAAACAAGCATTTTTGACTCAAAATTGCACTTATTTATTTGGATCTATTCTATTGATTCCTAAAAATGCATAAAGGTTTTTTTTTTAGTCTCAATTAATCCACTAATGAGGTGTAAATGGTTAAATTAGTCAACAAATTTTTGTGTGCTGTTGAGTAAACAGATAATATTCAAGACCTCGTTTTATTGATAATATCTGATAAATACTTTAATTTACTTATAAAATTCACTTATTTTCCATGATGATAAGGCCCAATAAATAATAGTTTATTTTAACACCAATTTTCATTCAGAAGCTCCCCAATTAGTTATTTTAATTAAATTACCAGATCTAATGTTTCATTAATCCAAAAATAAGTTATGATATAAATTTTTTCTTTTTGCAAAAATAATAAATAAAAATTTGAGAAATCAAATAAAAGAGAAATTTTAAAAACAATTTTTAAAACCATATTTTGGGCGTAAAGCCCGTAATGATTTCTTGCTCTTATTGTTATAATATAAATAATTCTTATTTATTTAATGTATTTCCGATACATAAAAATAATTTATCTTATAAATTTAAAAAAAATAAATTTAATTTATTTTATTTTATTCATTTTATTCAACTAAATTACAAAGGTCATAAACATAAATTATGGAATACAATGAATAGATTACAAATAAAATAGGTATTCAGGAAAAAATTTAAGGGAGAGTTAAGCCTCAGGAACAATTTACTTTCCAATTTACACTAAACTAAATACGTAGGTACTACAACTAACGACTAAACTATTTTATAAACTTTTAGTTTACACCAAAAACTATGAAAAACACGAGATAATGTTAAAAACAATAAAAAAAAAGGTTGCAATCGTCTAAAAGTAGATACAATATAAACTGCATAGCATTAGGTAAACAGTAGAGTTGAAAACAATATGGCCGCGAAAGCGATAGCCAATAGGAAAACACATCTTCAGTAACCACACAGTCGCTATCAAGCCTCTGTAATATGAAGTTGAATGTTTTGTTTTTATATCTTTTTATATTTTTTTTTTCATGCAAAATTTTACTTAAAATTATTTAAGAAAGATGATTATAAAATACATAATGAAATATTTTTTTTATACACTAATTAGTAACACAATATACAATCATCATTGAGCCGAGGCTCGTAAGTCTCGAAATACATTACAAATGAGTTTAAATACTGAAATTTTGCTCCTTCATCGCCGGAGGAAACTGTCGTTGGACTCAGACAGGTTCTGATGGGGGCTGCAGGAAGGACGACCTCGGACCGTTGGACAACCTGGAGGAATGGACCAGCGTCATCGTGGTAGATTCACTTCCGGTGGACTCCCGCTTCCTGTACGGCATGATTTCGTGTCTGCTGTACAATCTAAAAAATGATCCTCTAAGGGTCAAACATATCAACAACATTAAATTAATATTTAAATAATTTGAAGGTTGTGGAAATATCAAAGTATAAAAAAAAAAATATCTTGCTTGTCTATAGTTCAGTTTCAAGTCAAAAATAGGTTGCTTGTCTATGGAAACAGAACCTTCCATTCTTGGCAAGGTACCGTATTTGGTACCTGAATTTAATTACGATTTTTTCATTAAATAAATGGAATTTTGTGTTTTGGGGATTATAATTATTAAATTAATGATATAATAAACCAAAAAAATTAAAAAGAAATAGAAAAGTTACTGTTTGTCAAGTAGATAAAATTACAAAACTTATGTTTCCTCTACGTAGCGCCATGTTGTTGTTTTTGTTGATCTTGAAGAAGGTTTAACTTGTTTGCTGGGCTAAATTAGCTGCCATTATCAATCAATATAACCAAATCACTTCTCAGATAAATAACCTAGATGGTGAACAAGAAACGAAACGAAAATATTCATCCTGGAGCCTAAGTCATGGTGTCATATACGGTACCTTGCCAAGCTGAGGGTTAGGGCTCCGGAAAGGAGATGGTATGTTTAACATTCTCGGTTGAACCACTGAGGACTATTACACAGGCCAAAGTAATGAAGGATACCAACCCAGCCAGGACTTCTAGAGGAGTGGAGTTCCTCGGGGAAGATAAATTATATTTAATTAATGGAAAGGATTTGCCTATCTCGGGGGGCATCTACATGAAAGTGCTGTGGGAGGGGGGGGGAGGCTGTGATAAGGTTGCCGTGGTTAACTCCAATCTCCTCCCTGACAAATACCCCTTTTCACTGCTTCCATCTTTATGTATGCCTTTACCAGCGCCTCCTCTATTATTTATTGCTAATATTATTGCCAGATAATATTATCGCTAGATAAATATTAGCCATTGAGAAGATGTATGTATTGGGTTGATGCAAAATTAATGCAGGTTTCCTCTATTGCGATATCTTAATTCCAATTGTGTAAACAAAGCAAATCCTAACATTGATCATTATTATACCAAAACAAACCTTATCTAATACAGTATCTTTCACCATGAATTTGATCAGTAAAATCGTTATGTTCAGTGTGTTCAAAGGTCTTAAATCGAAAATGTCGAAGTACGATTTTCGTCAAATTTATTTTTACGAATTTAAATTAGGGCGCAGCGCTGCGCAAACGGCTCGTAATATTAACGAAGTGTGGGGTCAGGGGGCTATTAACGAGTGCACGGTGCAGCGTTGGTTCCAGAAGTTTCGCATTGGAGATTTCGACCTCGAAGACAAGGAAGGTCGGGGCCGTCATTTTGCTCTTGACAACGACCAGCTGATGTCAATAGTGGAAGAAGACCCAACCAAAACCACCCGAGAAATAGCGGTAGAACTCGGCGTGAACCAATCCACAGTTGTACGACACTTGAAAGCAATTGGTAAGGTAAAAAAGTTGGCCAAGTGGGTGCCTCAATGACCACCAAAAAAATCGCCGCTTTCAAATCTGTTCCATGCTTGCGGCACGCAATAAAAATGATCCATTTCTCGATCGCATTGTGACGTGCGATGAAAAATGGATCTTATACGACAACAGAAGGCGTTGTAGCCAATGGCTGGGCAAAGATGAACAACCAAAACCTTTCCCGAAGCCCAACCTGCACCCAAAAAAAGTTATGGTCACAGTTTGGTGGTGTTATCCACTACAGCTTTCTCAATCGAGGTGAGACTATAACTGCTGACAAGTACTGTCAAGAAATTGACAACATGAATAAAAATTACAACGTATTTGCCCAGCATTGATGAATCGGAAGGGACCTATCCTTCTCCATGATAACGCCAGACCACACGTCGCACAACCAACGCTACGACGACTGCACGAGTTGGGCTACGAAGTTCTCCCACACCCACCTTATTCACCTGACCTCTCTAGGAGGAGAAAATTTCTTACTAATATTATAACTTTTAGTCGACAAAACTTGTTCAAACTTTGTATTGCGTTTATTAATGGATTGTAGACTTGTTTTATATCGGTTTCATGAAAATAGGTAAGGGTAGGGGTGGGGGTAAGAGGCAGGGGTGGGAGAATTTATGTTTATTAGTAGATTGTACAGTAGTTTTATATAGGTTCATAGTTCATTTTATATTAACTTATCATGTAAAATGTTTAATTTATAACAAAGTTAACTCTTTTAATGATCGGTTTAATAATCGGTTGAGTAGTTTCAGAGAAATAGAATGACAAACATCGGGACACGAGATTTTTATATATATAAGGATATGGATTTTTTTTATTATCTAATGAAATTGACATTTTAGTAATAAAAAATTATAAGTCTGCCAATCGCAACTATTCGCAGAATTTTTTCCAAGAAACATAATCTTCGATAATTATACATTATCATAAAAAATATTTCGTTGCCCAGAAATGCCCAGAAGTATAACTTTTTAACCTTCAAACTTAATTTTTAGCTCTAAAATATACCTAACAAAAAAACAAAATGATATTGATACTAGTATTGAATACAAAAAAATTATAACTATCTGGGTAACAAGTAAAAACCTTGCATCGAACTATCCATCATATGATAACGCCGATACTTCAGTAAGAACAAAGAAAATTAATATATTTTGTAGACCAATATTTATGAGCACAGACGATTTAAAGGATAAGGTCAGATTTGAATTAGAATATCCGCCGGATTAAGGGCCTGGAAGAGATAAGAATCATCGTGCATGATCCGACAGGTGCTCTACTTCAACTTCGAGTCATTATTTACCAGAAATTTCAAACTTCAAAAAATGGGTTTTGGCCAGCTTTTAGGGCCAAATACCCCTGTGTGCGGCGTACAACTTATGATCTACTTCACTTCCCAAGTGACTCTTAATGATGATTTTATTTACCATAATCATAAGATTGTTAATTTATAGGTAAAAAAAATTATATGTTAGCAAAAAAAAATATATGAATTTATTATCTTATTATATCTTATAATAAGATTAAAAATTTACAAACAATATTTGATTATGATTTATAATTAACTAAATCAATATTTCGTATCCAAACGCTGTCATATTTTAATATTTAACAAAAAAAAAATCTAATTAATAAAAATATGATTGAATTCAAATGAGATATGACATCGATTGGAAACAACATATGTTGTGTATTATTTCTATTACTAATAAAATTTTCTAGTATCAAAATACTATATTACTACTGTGAGAAAATATAACATATTTTTATTACACTATAGATTATATATTTTACATAATATATTATATTACAAAATGTGTTACGAATTACCTTCGCTCACACCTTCAATGGCATTCAGGCAATCTTCACATATTATTTTGGAATGTTTTTCACATGTTTTTATAGTGTGTGATTTTCGTGGTTTACATTGTTTACCCGAACCTCTTGGCGAATCCCAATTCCTACTTACATTTTTTGAAAATTTCTATTACACCAGTGGGTGCTAGACGTACTACGGACGGCAGCAGACATTTTGCACTTCAATGCTCGCTATACACCGTACCTTTAACGACTGAGATCCGCTTTTACCCTTTAATTGTAGGGGATGAATAGCAGGTAGAATAACTTGAACTCATAAAGTCATTGAAAATTCCCATTTCCTAATAATAGCCAAAACACCTAACTGCCTTCCAACGGACGGCGTAGCGCCCGCTGGAGGGTTAAGGCGGTGCTGGAAATACCGCCTTGTAAGTTATTGGGGCCATAAACCTGCTGTGGGAAATTCAAAATAAGTAAAACCGAAGACCGACAATGCTGCCGACAAACACCCAGGGAAATACCAGGGGAAGTTTGTTAGAGAAATTTTGGGCCATAAACCCCGATTTTTCCCGGCAAAGATACCGCTGAAGGAATGTAGAGAGGGATGGGAATTTAAGGATGGCCAACCAATGAAAAGAAGTCTGGAGCCAGCCAATCAGAAGAAGTCAGAATCAGAAGTTTATTTATTCATAATTATTTTCATTAAATTAAGTTTTTTTTTACTTTAACTTACCTATATATGAAATATATAGTAAGTGGAAGTATTGCGATCGTGAAAAATTTCGACTTCCGGTTTTCAACGGAAATACACGTTTTGGGGTCCCCTGAGTCGAAATGACCAAGTCCCGCGAAATGGTCTGTGTGTGTGTGTGTCTGTGTGTGTGTCTGTGTGTGTGTGTGTGTGTGTGTGTGTGTGTGAACAGACTAGCTCAAAAACTATAAACCGTGCGATCCTGAAATTGGGTATTTAGTGTAAGTATATGCCCGCGATGTGACAGCATAAATTTCATCAAAATTACTTAAAGGGAGGGGGTACTTTACTTAATAACTTTTTAGGTTTTTTTCGATTTTCTCAAAAACGGCTCTAACGATTTTGAATAAACTGAGTATTTGATCGATTTATATGCCCAAAATATGACTGTAAAAATTTCATCACAATTGATTAACCGGAGGGGGGACTTTACTTAATAAATTTTGTATCATTTTCACGTGTTTTTTTTATTTACTCAAAAACGGTTTTAACGATTTTGATCAAACTTGGTATTTGATGTATTTATATGCCCGAGATGTGACTGTAAAAATTTCATCAAAATTGATCTACGGGAGGGGGGACTTTACTTAATAAATTTTGTATCATTTTCACGGGTTTTTTTATTTACTCAAAAACGGCTTTAACGATTAACAAAAATAAGATATGAATGTAGAAAAATGTGTGACTTTGGGAAATGATATTTAGCAAAACACGTCAATTTCTAATCTAAGTAAGTTGGTAAGTGAAAGTTGTGTGTTGCGCGCACGCACCAGATTTTTTTCTGTTAAGTCTATGTCTTTTTATTATTCTGTGGTATTAATAAATATGACTAAAATATTTGTTCCTATGCCCCTTTATATTTATATGTTAAATATTTCTTCTTGTTTATTTTAGTGTTTCTTCTTTGTTATTTTTACTTTCACTTACCTATATATGAAATATATAGTAAGTGGAAGTATTGCGATCGTGAAAAAATTCGACTTCCGGTTTTCAACGGAAATACACGTTTTGGGGTCCCCTGAGTCGAAATGACCAAGTCCCGCGAAATGGTCTGTGTGTGTGTGTGTCTGTGTGTGTGTGTGTGTGTGTGTGTGAACAGACTAGCTCAAAAGCTATAAACCGTGCGATCCTGAAATTGGGTATTTAGTGTAGGTATATGCCCGCGATGTGACAGCATAAATTTCATCAAAATTACTTAAAGGGAGGGGTTACTTTACATAATAACTTTTTAGGTTTTTTTCGATTTTCTCAAAAACGGCTCTAACGATTTTGATTAAACTGAGTATTTCATCTATTTATATGCCCGAGATATGACTGTAAAAATTTCATCAAAATTGATTAACCGGAGGGGGGACTTTACTTAATAAATTTTGTAACATTTTCACGTGTTTTTTTTATTTACTCTAAATCGGCTTTAACGAGTTTGATCAAACTTGGTATTTGATGTATGTATATGCCCGAGATATGACTGTTAAAATTTCATTAAAATTGATTAACCGGAGGGGGGACTTTACTTAATAAATTTTGTATCATTTTCACGGGTTTTTTTATTTACTCAAAAACGGCTTTAACGATTAACAAAAATAAGATATGGATGTAGAAAAATGTGTGACTTTGGGAAATTATATTTAACAGAACACGTCAATTTCTTATCTAAGTAAGTTGGTAAGTGAAAGTTGTGTGTTGCGCGCACGCACCAGATTTTTTATAATAAAGTTCATTGTTAATGTAAAATTTATTGTTCCTGCCCATACCTTTTAATCTAAATAAATATCGTTTGGTATCAATCATTTTTAGAGGTGTTTTTTTTTTTTTTTTTTTTGGTTGTGTGGTTTTTTTGGCCAAAAGGTCAATAGTTTTACAATATGGCAATATTTATTGTTAAAAGTGCCAAATCTAGTTATAGGCACCCTGTGGATTTAATTGTGAAATCTTCCCTGGGTCTAATGAGGACCCTTTAAACATTAGACTCATGTACATCTTGTAATAAGATTAGGACTTGCTTACCTCTTTCATTAAGTTAACGTTGGAGTGCCAATAACTGTATGGTTTACCCTATTGCATTCGGAAATCTATAATGCAATTAAAGTGTGGAAACCACCTTGTTTTTAAATTGTTCTAAATAATTTATTTTTGAAGAGAAAAGATTTGGCTCCGCCGGAAATCGAACCTGGGTCTTCCGCGTGACATGCGCTGTATGCTAACCATTGCACCACGGAGCTCGCTTTCAAACGGTGCCAAATCCTTTCTCTTAACTGACACCTCTTGCACGATCTCGCAAGTTTTGCGAGTATTTACGGGAGGTGGACAATTTTTGTCCAATTTTGGGCATCTTTTTGACGTTCGTCTATTTTTAAATCACATATTTACAATTTAAAGTAGAATATTTTTTTTTTATTGTTGAATATAAGTTTTTATTTTCATCCGTGATAATTTCGCTCAGTGGTTCTTTGGTACCAGGTGCGAACACCTGTCAATATTAAAATAGCATAACTTAAATTAGTTAACTTTACATTGGTTTTTACGAAATCGACCGTTTGAGTCGATAAAAATCTCACTTTATTGATTTAAAAAATAAAATTCTCCGGGTGAAACCGGTATATACAGCTAGTTTCATATATAGCTAAGTGAAAATAAAAAGGTATTACGATGAAATTTACCCTAAAATACATAATAGCCTACTCTAAGTTTCTGTTGAATAGAAAAGGATTATATATTTTTAAATAAATTTTATACCATAGTAGAGCATTTAATATCAAATTAAAACATGTGATCAAATTTAATAGTAACTAAACTATATCACATTATAAAATCCACCCCCAGTGATTTTGTGATTAAATTTGATTACATTAAATTTGATCACATGTTTTAATTTGATATTAAATACTCTACTATAAAATAATGGCTACTAGTTTTAATAAATAACCCAATATTTGAACTAAGAAAAAAAAAAAATTTTATATATTTAACACTTTTTATTCGAATAAAATTATAATTTAAAATGCCACACAAACAATAAAAACTGAAATAATCAACGAGTAGAAAAAAAAAACTATCAACTAAGAATTAATGTAATGAGGCAGTAATTCAAACCCATCAAGTTCTGTAAACCTTTCTTTGGTTTGACGGTAAGTGTTTCGGGTGGTCAGAGCAGGATAACGCAGAGACAATTTCTCGTACAATCTTTCGAGTTGTTCGCAGTAGAGTTCAGAATTCATAGAGCATCCATCAGGAACAAATTCGTGATGAATTAAACCTTCGAAATTCCAAAAAACGCAAAACATGGATTTTTTCAAATTGCCCTCTTGCAGCAACCGGTAAAGCAGTTTGACCGCAATCTAGCCATTGCTTATGAGTATTTAGATTTCGCCAGTAAACCCATTTTTCATCACAGTTCTTCCGATAATATCTCATATCAAAAGGATTTTTCATTAAATTTTCACAAATTTCTTTTTTTTAAGAAGTGCATTATTAATAAACAAACTTAGAGAATGCTCTAAAGGGATCATTAAGTATTGGTAAATAATAAAAATCATTAAAATATTTACAGAATTCGATAAAACGGTCATTTTTTTTTTTTTTTATACACCATATTATAAAGCTAGTTATGCTCCTCTACCGAGCAAGTAGGAACGTTTTGTATTCCATATTTAGTAGGGGAGAGCGGGGTTGGTTGGCATCGGGGGTAAGTTGGCCTTTGGCTTATAATTTCTGTCACACCTGTTGTGAAGGCGCCACAATCGTACCGTTTGACCCGCTCGACCTCGGGAGTCTTGTCCTGAGGTTTTAGTATGATGCTGACAGTGTAGAGAAGTTTGTGCTTCATTGATTGATTTTACAACATTTAAGTAAATTTTATATTTTCAGTAAATATGGTTTTAAGGCATGGCAAAACATTTGACTCCGATTCTGTTCACATAGCCACAAACTCCTTTGAAAAACCTAATCTTTCAACTAACCAGTTTCTTGTTTGGTTGTTCTCCCCTGTCCTGGTAGCCATCTTTCATATGATTTCTCCTGTGGGGTTAGTTGGCTATCTTCAATTAGGGTTTGTTGGCGCAGTAGCAAGTAACAAAAATAAGGTAAACATAAAAAAAGGTGAAACTACCACTTGTCTTTAGTTCTAGCGAGGAGGACAGCAATATTTCCTAAACAAAAAGAGACGACTGTCTAAACTTAAATGGAATCTTTAGGAAGAACGAAAAAGAAAATGACATAAAAGATCACCTTCAGCCGCAATCGAAGCTTATTGATGAACCAGCCACACCTGGCTACCATGAAAATGAATCTAGTGCACCGCAAACACTTTCTTATGATACGATTGAACTACAGTTTTTGAAGATGTGTTAAATTTGTTTTGTTTTATGAAAATTTTGTTTAAATTGTTCTAACGCAATGATGCTTCTATGCCATTACATTTTTCTAATTTCTGCTGTTTGAAATGTTATGTAATTTTGTTCAATTGAAATAAATTCAGCCGTATGGTAAAATGCAGCCAATTGTAATTCTATTTTTCCTTAATAGCTGTTAAAAACCGATCAAAATTATTATATAATTATAGAGCAGCTTTTATTAACAATAATATGTGTCAGGCAGTACTTGAATGAAATGGCCAAACAACACTATTTTTTAGGCCAACCTGCCCCACATGGGGGTTAATTGGCATGCTCTGGCTTGATGAATTCTTAAATTTTCTATGATCATAGTGTTAAATATTATGTGTTGAAAAAAATACTTGAAGTACTCTAATCCTTGGGGTTTACAGTGGTATCAGCCATAATCGGATTATATTAATAGGAATGACTCAACAATCAAAAAAGTGAAAACTGTTGCCAACCAACCCCGCTCTCCCCTACATTATTTTTGTGGGGTATATTAAAGTGTCTAATGGTAGAAATGTGTGTTAAAAGATGACATGAGCTGAAAAATCTGTTAATAATTTGTGGTATAGTCTTCTTATGTTCTCATGGTTTGTTCGACATACTTGTCGTTCAAGATGGAATTAGTGTTACTTTACGGAGAATATTTCAAAACGATCATAGTTATAGTTTCAATGCTTTTGAAATCAAATGGATTTACTGAGGGTAGCGTGGATTCAACCCCACATCGCCTGTTAATCCATTTTATCCCCGACCCCGTTTTCACTACCCCCCCCCCCCCTAATTATTATTAGATTTGGCCAACTAACGAACTGACATTTGAATTTTCGTAGAATCAATTTGTAAATTTGGGATATTTTAACGAGCTTAATGAACCAATTTTCGGGATTAGGGGAGCACAGGCGAGGGAATCATTAAAATCGAACTTCTTGGAATAGAGGTGGGTTTTTTCAATGATAAAATTTATTATTAAAATATAAAAATTACCGCAATTATCGATGTACCTCTGCATTATTATTATCTTAATTATTGTATAACTTCCTTCTTTACATTTTTATAAAGTTTATTTATATATTTAAATAATAGTTTGTATACTGTACCATCTATTTTCTTAGTTTTAGAATTTTATTTTCATATCTTATTTCATAGCCTTTCACTTCAAAAGCGTGGGGTTTCCCCTTAATGAACCTTTGAAGTTGGCGAACTAATCCCCAACCACAACCTCTCACCTTAGCAGCTAACCAGCTACTTATTTAAATATTCATGTATATTGCTTACCATATTTAAAATAAATATCAGTTTTGTAAAGTATTAATTTAATTGTCTTCTTCTAGCATAGATACTCATATATTTGTTTTCTTTTAGCCCTGATGAAGATCCACAAGTTGGATCGAAACGTTGGTTTTTAAAAATAAAAAAGCTTTAACTGAAAATCCTGACAATCATTCAACCTATCATAATTAATTTTGGTATACTTGAACATTAAATGACATTTCCTAGAGTTATGAATAGTATAATTATCGTTTGATAAAATACCAGTGTTAAAATGAAGAATTATTTGTTTTTTTTTTAGTTGTTTATTTAACATCCATTTATGCTGCTAAGACTAATCGGACGATGCTACTCTGCGAGTCATAAATTGTGGATATCCAGGTATAATTAGGATAGCGATCTTAAACGAGTACCTGATATCGTACAGGCTCAAAACCTTCATTTTATGTCATAGCCGAGGGACGGCATAAACAAAGACATTTTACCCCCATTAAAAATGCTAGGTCCACCGCGGCCTTTAGTATAGTATGGTGCGATGCTGAACTCTACACCATAGGTGACCCCTAAATTCATTATTTTTAACAGGTAATTTTATTTTATTTTTTATTTCTTCTATGTTAAGCACAATAATAAAAACTTTTACTTTTACCTATATAACATACTAGCATTCCCCGTCGCGGCTTTGCCCGCGAGCATTTAAAATGAAATCTGTGATCATTATCTTGGTATTGATTTAATATGATATGTTTACTGGTGCTAGGGAGATTTAGTAGAATCGGAACTTCCGGAATGTTGGAGGGGGAAGCTGCCGGCTCGATAGAAGAGAGGAAGACGCGCAATGGAGAGAGTTCACTAAAACAGCCGAAACAAAAAATGCTTACTCGTCGTTAACGCTTCATTTTTCCCTTAGGGGCTTTCGAGTTAAACTCGTCGTATCAAGATCTTCAAAATGAGTACAAATTAGATATTTTTTCTCGAAGTGCAAAAATGGTGTTCGTTAGAGTTAAACGACAATTTCGCCATTTAAAAGCCTTAGGGGTTACATTTTTGAAACTCCTTTCTTATTGGTTACCTACATCATTAGTTATTAGTTACATACCTATCATTAGTAGTTTTTACTCTGCGTTGATTCTGTCAGACAGGACAAAGCCTCTTATATATATAGAGATGATAGAGATCGAAATAAACACGCACCATCCACAAACCATGGGAATCATAGTGTGCATAATTTGATTACCGCTAATATTTAGATATTCAGTAGCCATATTCTATGTGAATCTCTATTTTAATAATATTTTCTATTTAATATATCAAATACAAAACATATGGTTTAAAATCTCAACAATAAGTTTCCGTTAGAGTTAAACGACAATTTCGCTATTTAAGCCCCTTAGGGGTGACATTTTTGAAAGTCATTTCTTAGTGGTTACCTACATCGCGTTTAAAATCTAAATTCCGAACTTCAAGTTTCTATCATTAGTAGTTTTTGCTCTGCGTTGATTCTGTCAGACAGGACAAAGCCTCTTATATATATAGAGATGATAGAGATCGAAATAAACACGCACCATCCACAAACCATGGGAATCATAGTGTGCATAATTTGATTACCGCTAATATTTAGATATTCAGTAGCCATATTCTATGTGAATCTCTATTTTAATAATATTTTCTATTTAATACATCAAATACAAAACATATGGTTTAAAATCTCAACAATAAGTTTCCGTTAGAGTTAAACGACAATTTCGCTATTTAAGCTCCTTAGGGGTGACATTTTTGAAAGTCATTTCTTAGTGGTTACCTACATCGCGTTTAAAATCTAAATTCCGAACTTCAAGTTTCTATCATTAGTAGTTTTTGCTCTGCGTTGATTCTGTCAGTCAGGACAAAGCCTCTTATATATAGAGAGATTGTACTTTATTTAAAGAATTTTGTCTAATTTTTACGTTTTTTTCGATTTTCTCAAAAACGGCTCTAACGATCTTTATTAAACTTGATATTTGATGTATGTATGTACTCACGATATGACTGTCAAAATTTCATCAAAATTGATCATTTGGAGGGGGTACTTCACTTAATAAATTTTGTCTCACTTTCAAGTGTTTTTTTTTATTTCCTCAAAACGCGCTTTAACGATTTTGATCAAACTGGGTATTTGATGTATGTATATCCCCGCGATGCGACAACTGAAATTTCATCAAAATTCGTGAAACGGATATCCGGCAATTACTTTATTTAATAACTTTTTTTTCCATTTTTTACCTTTTTTTGGATTATCTCAAAAACGGTTTTAATGATTTTGATTAAATTCTTCACGTTTAATGAAAATCGAGTCATCTTTAATGTCAGGTAACCTTTATTATTATAACAATGTTCTGAGGGGGGTTAAATGGGGAAGGGGCCTTCTTTGTTTTCCTCTAAAGTACCTTTGTATTTGTTTATACTGAGAAATTACCTGACTCTTTTTTCGGCTTAAAATAAGAAAGGGCTAAATATGAAATATGAAAAAATCATGTAAACATATACATGTGAACCGTCAACTCATAAAACAGGTTGAGCCCACTCATGCGCAGTACGCCTTTTCTGAAAGACTGTTTTTTTTTTCATTTATTGGTAATTATTTGTTTCATGGTAACTATATCAAATATATGCAGTAGTTTTTAACAACTACATAGACGTGAAACAAAACATATGATTTCGAATAATACTAGACTTGTTGTTCGAACAGTTAGTAGAAACTTATCTAGTACATTTATGTGTCTACGATGTTCGGGTACCATCTACGATGGTACCCGAACATCCACACAGTTCTCCCAAGGACTAAATTTAAGGAGCGATGGACAGCAGAGTAAGTCTTGTTCTGAAGCTCAAGTCATATGATTATTTCTGTAGTATAGTATTGCTGTTTAGTTACAAAGTGATATTTTTTGTAACATGTTTTATTATTCGAGTTTGGTTAGTTCGTGTGGCATTGTAAAATTCTTTTTTCGCTAAATGAAAATTATTTCAACGCACAAATTATGACAATACTTGGGGTCACCTGTGGTGGAGAGGTTAGCTTAGAAACCTACAATACTAAACGTCGCGAGTTCGCGTTCCGAGTTGGCCCTAGAATTTTTTAATGGGAGTAAAAAATCCTTTTCTATGCCGGTTCTCGGATAGGGAGTAAAATGGAGGCCCGAGCCTGTACGATGTCAGGTACTCGTATCCTAATTATACGTGGATAGGCAAAATTTTGGACTCCCCTTGCAGCATCGTCCGATTAGCCTTGGTGGCATATAGTGTCGTTAAAACTATACAACTACAAACAATTACAATACTTATGGATACTAAGGACTTGACATAGCTGAATACATCAGGTAATACAGTAAACCCTCGATATAGCGAAATGGTAGGGAGTTTGATATTCATAGTTCGCTATAACGAGATTCGTTATAACCGAGGATTCTTATTTTTTTATATCTCTTATAGCCAAGGGTCGCGCTATTTTGATCATATTTAGAAGGAAATTCATTCATTAGAACTAGTTAAATTAAAACGCATGTATGTAATTTATTTTTAGATAAACTACATATTAATTACACAATGAGATTCATTAATTTACCTGCCAAGTTCACTTGAGAGTTCTTTAGCCTTAGCTTTAATAAGAGGGTCTGAGATTGGAATTTGAGATCTCTTTTGTTTAAAGCAATTTAATAATTTTTTTTTTCAAATATTCACGAGCGCAGCCGTTTATTTGATGCCGAAGTTAATCCTTGGCCTGCAGTTGAATCTATTTTATCTTTGTTTTTTATAATGGTTGATTTTGGAATTCCATATTTTTCTGCGATGGTTTTCTTACTTATAATTCCCGACTCATTGAATCATCTTACTTAGAATTCCCGATTGATAAGGATTTACGTTTCTGACACTTTTACGAACGAACTCTTAGTTTATTAAAAAACAAACAGTAACTGAGCTAATTTTGAGAAAAAATTCAATGGAATCAGCGAGAGAGCAAAAGGAAATCGGATTAGTTAAGAGTAAAAAAACACCTCAATTCTAAAAACTGGAGCTATTTCGTCTTCTCGCGCTCATCCTACGTAATACAGTAAAAAAAGAAAAATTAATAAAAATTCTTGCAGTTCTTTATAACAGAATATAATAATTCTCAGGCATCAAATTTAGTTCGTAGTTCGCACTAACTGAGGGATTTCGCTATAACGAGGGGTTCTGCAAAAATATAATGGTAATATTGGGGGGATAGCATTTTGGTTCGCTATATCCGAGTTCGTAATAATGAGGGTTTACTTTATAGTTACCTGATACTCTCTGTCCTGGTGTTGGGGGACATATCCTTGGTATAGGCCCTGGTCGCTAAGGATCGCTCCTCCCTCCACCTCAGCCACCGGTGCCTCAGGGTGTTCTGCACCTCCGTGTTGAGGAAGCAGTACAGCAGGCCCACCGACAGACCCTGCAAAGAGATGGGAAATTATAAATAATATCGTATCTACATCACCACAGGAAGAGAGTCAATGCCAAAATTTATGAACATCAGCAGAAGTTGTTAAAAAAATCTGATGCGATGCGCGCAACACACAACTTTGAGTTACGAACTTACATTAGAAATCGACTTGTTTCGATAATATGTAAACGCCATTCCTCAACTTCACACATTTTTCCACATTTAAGTATACATTTATATATGTACATCTCCATAGGTTACTGAGTATCTGTATAGCAAAATTTGGTAGTTCTCAGCACTTTTCGATTCATTATTTATATTTATTTATGAAGGGACTAATTTCATCAACAGTCGAGTTTTTTTAATGCTTGGTTGTTTTTTACTACGAGTTGCTTTTTGCAAATACATCGTGAAGGTGAATCGATAGGTGCATTTACGTCTTTTAAGCCTATTGCCTTCTGGAAAACAAGAATGATTACTGTTCCTCTAAAATCGCTTTATATTGTTTTCAAAAATTTATTAAGGAACAAACGTTTCTAGACTAAAATATACCTTTATTAATTATAGACTATTATTTTATACCATATTTTTTCTCACCTGCGATGCTTCAAAATTCAAAATTTTGAGCATCATATATTCACTCTCTTAAGTAAAATTAATCTTTTTATAATTAAATAAAAGTTTTTATTTTCATAATACGCTTGCTAAAATTTTGCCTGTCACATATACATACATCAAATACCAGGTTTGATCAAAATCGTTAAAGCAGTTTTTGGGTAAATACAAAAATAAAACAAGTAAAAATGGGACAAGATTTATTAAGTAAAGTGCCCCCTCCAATTGACCAATTTTGATGAACTTTGGGCTGTCGCATCGCGGGCATATTTATACATCAAATACTCAGTTTGATCAAAATCGTTAAAGCAGTTTTGAGTAAAAAAAAAAAAAAACGATTTTGATCAAACTGGGTATTTGATGTATGTATATGCCAAAGATTTGATAGCCAACATTTCATCAAAATTGATCAACCGGAGGGGGGACTTTACTTAATAAATATTGTATCATTTTCACGTGTTTTTTTTATTTACTCAAAAATGGTTTTGACGATTTTGATCAACCTGGGTATTTGATGTATCTATATGCCAAAGATGTGATAGCCAACATTTCATCAAAGTTGGTCAAACGGAGGGGGTACTTTATTTCATAATGTTTTTCCAATCTTTACCTTTTTTTCGATGATCTCAAAAACGGCTTCAACGATTTTTATAAAATTCGTCATGTTTAATGAAAATTAGGTGTTCTTTAATATCAGGTAAGCTTTATCAATATTAAAATGTTCTGAGGGGGCTTAAATGGGGAAGGGGCCTTTTTTGTTATCCAATAAAGTATCGTTGTTTTTGTTTATATGGAGAAATCGACTGTCTCTCATTACGCCTAAAAATAAGAAATGGCTAAATATGAGATATGATAAAAATAAAGAAAACATATAGAGGAGAAAAAAAAAAATTATTCAGTCAACTCATAAAACTCGTTGCGGCCACGCATTTGGAGTACGCCTTTAATGACAGACCATTCTTCATAATTAAAGCCGTTCTGTACATTTAAGAAGTGGCAAATAACAAAACCGTTGGTAAGTGAAAGTTGTGTGTTGCGAGCACGCACCAGATTTTTTAAATCGCTATAAACGCCCTGGGACACACATGTGCCCTTTTACGTGAGAATGACCCATAATACTTCTTACTATTTTTTACACTTACCCGCCAACAAGAACAAAGTCGTATGGGTCCTTGTTGACTCCTTTTTGAGCAGTAACTCAAGAATTGTCGGATCATGTCTCAAATGGAATCCCTGTGAAATTTTGTATTCGATGCTCTCATTTGTGCTCGATGATCCCATAAGTTATAGAATGGGATTAACATTTAACTCAATAATAAGTTAAGACTTATTAAATAAGCAATTGTGTATGTTTGGTTAACGTCCACTTTATACCACCAAGGCTAATCGGACGATGCTACAGCGTGAGTCCTAAATTTTGCCTATCCAGGTATAATTAGGATAAGGATCTTTAACGAGTACCGACATCGTACAGGCTCGGGACCTCCATTTTACGTCCTATCCGAGGGACGGCATGGCTAAGGATTTTTTACTCCCATTAAAAAATCCAAGGGCCACCGCTGGGCGCGAACCACTACACCACAGGTGACTCCTGATAATTGTGTACAATCTAATGCTTCTCACAGCTTAAAGGACTATGCTATCTTATAACTTTTATTCTAAAAGGCTTACCATAACCCTTGTCAGGACTTGGGGAACAATGAACAGATTTTAGGTAAAGGAATTTTAACTCTTACGGAACCGAAATGCCGAAAAACAAAGATAGCAAGTAGCTGCAGTACTATTGAAGATCGCAGCTGCGCGCAGCCTTCTCCATTTTTTTTTTGACAATTTGAAAAAAAAATGTCTTGTCGTTCCCCACTCTCCTTTAACCCAAATTTCATCTGTTTACTACCCTGCTGAAAATATGACTTAAAATAAATCAGACTCACATCAAGGTTTTGTAGGCATCAGTCAGCGCTCCACAAACATAGGGTTAATAAACTTTTTTTATTATTATGTAAATGGAGGTAGCTCAAGTGGTTTGGACATGTCTGTCGCATGGAACACCAGAGAGACCCAATGAAAACAATGGACGTCCGACCATTGGGCAAGAGGCCCAGAGGTAGACCCAGGAAGTCCTACTTGGGCCATATCGAAGGCATTGGGAGACGGAGACAGAAGACGGCTGCCGAAATGAGGATCATGGCAAGGGACAGAGATACCTGGCGCCGTTGGCTAGAGACACCCCCACGCTGAGAGGCAAATGGGTGGAAGGGAAAGAAGAAGAAGAAGAAGAAGTAAATGGAGGTATAATATCTATATATTTGTTCATATCGACTCACTCGTAGACAGTATGAAGATCGATTTCCACCATCTTGAAGATCGATGAGCACACAGTAGAGTCCCTCCCTTCCACGGAACAATTTGGCCCGAGCCCAAAGACTAGCGATCTAGGCCGCCCATTGTTGTTATATTTCTTTAACGCTCTTTTTATTGAATGGATCCTACTCTGTTTTCTCATTTTATGTATCACCTTTTTTTATATGATATTCATATAATTCTTTAACGTTTTATTGAACGTATTTAAAAAATATGACAATTAAAGAGGTGCGTGAATGGAAAAGGCTATGTGAAAATGCCTTAACTCCTGAATTAAGGCAAAAAAAATCTGGTGCGATGCGCGCAACACACAACGTTCACTTACCAACTTAGTTTGGTGCCAAACTGCCACTTCTCCATGCCCAAATGGAATGCCGTAGTTTGATAAATGCCATTTCTCGAAGTCACACATTTTTTCACATTCATTCCCTTATTTTTGTTTGTATTTGCTATTTAAAGTACACTAATTTTTTTTATTCTTAAATACAAGTTTTTTTTTGTGAGTTGACGTTATATTTTTCTCTTTTCCTCCAGTATATGTTTACTTGATTTTTTTCCTATTCCTTATTTTTAGAGAACGAGAGACAGATAATTTCTCCACATAAAAAAATATAAAAGTACATTATATGAAAACAAAAAAGGCACCTTACCCATTTAAGCTCCCACAGAACAGTTTAATGTTGATAAAGCTTACCTGATATTTAAAAAAACCTAATTTTCATTAAACATGACCATATTCATATTTTTTATGGGCAAAATTTCGTGAAAAAATTAATAATTCAAATTAATTATTAAAGCATTTGCAACAATTTTATCGCTGCAAGACGGACGGTTCCGCACTTAACACTATTATTTCTAATTATACTGAAATATGTAATTGTATCTTCTTTGGGTGAGATTATTCGCAGTAGACTCGGTAGAGAAATGACCCATGAATTCTTTGCTGATATCTTAGTCCAGTTTCGTCCGACGGTGAGTTCAAAAATTTCGCAAGGATTACTGAGTTTTTAAAATCGATCAGGGTGTCACACTCTATCAAAAGCTTGTTTAACATCGAAAGGGGTCCCATTTTCGAGAATATTCTACGCCCTTAAAGAATGTTCGATCTACTAAATATAAGAACCAGTGGAATAGGGGCATAGCCTGGCTCTGAACATCGATGCAAAAGGTTACTGCTGTGTTACTAGTTGTAATTTTTGTAACGTTATTATTTTTTTTTTTTACTTTAATAATTGATTCGCACCTGTCAGCAAGGGGCTGATAATCAGCGAATGAGATGACGGTAGTAGGAAATAATGACATGTGAGGCATGAGGAGGGAAAGCACCCAACAGCACCCCCTTCCTGGCTTCAGTCAATTACCTTGGCTGTCTAAGAGAGCAGATCTCTCATCCAGCGCCTTTTTAGTCTTCTCGTATCCATGCTTATGTCAATCATATTACTGATTACATTATTAGGGTGTCCGTTTAAATTAGTAAAAAATCTGGTGCGTGCTCGCAACACACAACTTTCACTTACCAACTTACTTAGATTAGAAATTAATGCGTTTTGTTTATTGCCACTTCTCAAATGAACAGAAGGGCTTTAATTATGAACAATGGTCTGTCAATAAAGGCGTACCCGTACCCCGCATGCGTAGGCTCAAAGAGTTTTATGAGTTGACTCGAATATTTTTCTCCTCTATATGTTTTCTTTATTTTTATCATATCTCATATTTAGCCATTTTTTATTTTTAGGCGTAACGAGAGACAGTTAATTTCTCCATATAAACAAAAACAAAGGTACTTTATAAGGAACAAAAAAACAAATAAACAAAAAATGCCCCTACCCCATATAAGCCCCCTCAGAACATTTTAATAATGATAAAGCTTACCTGATATTAAAGAAAACCTAATTTTTATTAAACATGACGAATTTGATAAAAATCGTTAAAGCCGTTTTTGAGATAATCGAAAAAAAGTTATGAAATAAAGTGCCCCTCCGTTGGACCAATTTTGATGAAATGTTGGCTTTCACATCTTTGGTATATACATAGATCAAACACCCGGTTTCATCAAAATCGTTAAAGCCGTTTTTGATATAATCGCAAAAAAGTTATGAAATAAAGTGCCCCGTCCGTTGGACCAATTTTGATGAAATGTTGGCTTTCACATCTTTGGTATATACATAGATCAAACACCCGGTTTCATCAAAATAGTTAAAGCCGTTTTTGAGTAAATAAAAAAATTACGTGAAATTGGTACAAAATTCATTAAGTAAAATCCCCCTCCGTTGGATAAATTTCGATGAAATTTTCACAGTCATATCTCGGGCATATAAGTACATAAAATACTCAGTTTAATCAAAATCATTAGAGCCGTTTTTTAGAAAATCGAAAAAATCTTAAAAAGTTATTAAATAAAGTACCCCCTCCCTTCGAGCAATTTTCATGAAATTTTTGCTGTCACATCGCGGGCATATACCTACACAAAATACCCAATTTCAGGTTTCCACGGTATATAGTTTTTGAGCTAGTCTGTTCACACACACAGACCATTTCGCGGGACTTGGTTATTTCGACTCAGGGGGTCCCAAAACGTGTATTTCCGTTGAAAACCGGAAGTCGAAATTTTTCACGATCGCAATACTTCCACTTACTATATATTTCATATATTGGTAAATGAAAGTAAAAATCATTTGTATAGCGTCAGGTATATTTTCTAAGAGTGAATGTGATGTGTTTTTATTTGTCTTGGTTGAGTTTAATTTTCCATAATTTAAACCAGTCGTGTAATTTGTGTAAGTGATGTTGTAATGTCAATGAAGCCTGTGTTGCGTCCTGACGTTTCGTGATAATTAATGTATCATCAGCGTAAGTTGCAGCCAATGTCTCGTTGATAATAGGTATGTCGTGCATGTAAATGATGTAGAGTGAAGGTGCTAGTATTGAGCCTTGGGGTACTCCCGCCAAGACTGTATAAATTGAACAAATTTCCTGTCGGACGGAGAAAATTCTATCGAAGAGGAAAGATTGAAGGATCAGATAATAAGTGGAAGGTAATATGGTCTTTAGTTTAAAGAGAAGACCCTGGTGCAAGGCTTTGTCTTAATTAATTAATTAATGACGTTGTTATTAATTTGCAAATTTAGTTATTTTAAAACCATATAAATGTTAAAATATTAGTATTAAGCAGTAACAGTTACCTGGGTGGAGAGCAGTAGTGCCCTGATGTTGCTGTAGACGGCAGACTGTGGCCCGGCTATGAAGAGGATGTAGGTGATCCCTAACAGCGGGATGAGGACCAGCAGAGCCTTGCTGCCCTTCCTGTACTGTTCCGTCTCGGCGTTGTTAGCGGATCTCAGCTTCGTGATCAGCACCTGTCCGAGAGAATTCGTATAGCAACTTCTGTGATTTATCTATATGAAGGGTCAGGGGGAACAACCACGGTAGTCCATTTTTTGTTGATTTGAAACAATTTGTGCCATTCAATAGTATAGTAAGTGTACTTCCTTTTCATACTTGTTACGGTCGAGAAAAAAAAAAAAAAAAACATAGTATACATAAACCCTATAGTTTAAAACCGATACAAGGGGGAAAAACAGCTGAAGTCCTGAATGTCGGGGAAAGATTAACAGTAGTCCATTTCTGTAGTGTTTGTCTATGGTTGACGTGTGTATGAACAGTGGCTTTAGTTCAAGTGAAGATAAAAACAAGTCTACAAAATAACAAAAAAAAACAAGAAAAAACAACAAAGACGAATGTCTGTTGTCATGAAAAAAACTCGTATTTTCAACTCACGAGTCAGGTGAAAACTGTTTTTATAAACGATTTAAGAGTTTTTAAAACGTTCCTTTATCTGCCAGAAACAAAATATTATCTAATTTTAATAATATATCGCCAAGAGATGAGCAAAAAACCTTCCTTAGCGGTCTCATAACTGTTATACCAATTCAAAGTCGTCGTCCAATTCTGAGGTAATCCATACCATATAAATCTTCTTATGTTTATAAAGTTACAGTGAAAGATGAGAACAATAATTATCAATTGAAGGCTTTTTGTCAATTCATGGCATTAATGAAACTCGAGTCCGGTTCATTAATAAAAGTTTAATTAATATTGAGCAGTTTGGTGATGTTTTCTTATTTCATTGGCATTTAAACTACTATTTGTTTTTGGAAATTTTGTACAGCGGTAAACAATTATCTGGGTTGAAGGAATATGTTTTGTGAAACTAATTTTAACTTTTGGAAAATGGATCAAGGGGACCATTAACTTTAAATTTTATTTTTCTCAGAATGGACTAGATTGGACTATCCTGGTTATTCCCCATGACCCCTCATATGTTACTGTTCAAAGCAACTTTATATGGCTGATTATCAAACTAAAAAAAAAAAAAACTTAAGTTGGTGGGACGGCCGAGTGACCCAAACAAAGTATATAAATAGAAAAAAGAAAAATTATAACACAAGAAAATCATTAATTTGAATAAAAACAAATAAAGGGTTTAGGTTGGTTAGTTGCTTTGGTTTAAAGGCGTAAAAGCGCAATTCGGTCATCCACGCCCGTAGAAAAAGAATGTCAATTTTTCAGATATTTTTGAAATTCAAATTTTCTTCATTAAATGTATCAATCGTTCTGAATGTCTAATTTTCTCCATAATTTTCACTCTATTTAAAGTATTAATAAGGTTTCGTAGAGAGTTCTCTTCGTCGGCTTAGCTGCTTTCACGTCTGGCAGGCACACCGTTCCGAGATAGTACTCTTCTGTAAGCAGGGCATTCTTCAATAACGTGTTTTACAGTAACGGGTAGGTCGCATGCAGAGCATCTTGCTGGTGGTTCCCTTTTGATGAGGTGCTCGTGGGTGAACCTTGGGTGTCCGATCTGCAGGGGAATAAAGGGTTTACAATTGATCGTTCCTAAAAAAAAACCTAATTTAGACCTATGCCTATTAATTCTTCACATCTTTAAAAAAGTGAAAAAAAAAAACATGGGCGGTACAATTTAGGTGGCTTTACATCTCGTCGAATCTCTTGACGAACATAAAATCCTTCGAAACTTGCCGTACAGTTGTACTACGAACAGCCACTTAATACTATTTACATTGAAACGTGAAGTTGAGGAAACAATGATGTCTGACCCACCCACATAAAATAATATTCATTAAAAATGGCTGAGGCTTCTGCCTTTTGTTCTAAATTATTATGTACGTAAGCAACGTCAGAAAAATGTTAAAAGAAAGTCTAGAAGCTTATCTTAACTAACTCTAGCGCTAACCCCAAACAGACAGACTAGGCACCTCTTCAAGTTTTAGCCTTTTTAAGATTAGCCGAAATTTCCAAGAGAATTCGTTTCGTTAACTTTTTCTACACGGTGTAAATCTACTTTCTAACATTCATCACAAGATCACTTTGGGCATTTTTTTTACCGTTGTGCAAACTGGAAAAAATTATAGATTGTTTCATCAAGTGAACTTACCCACATGATGCGGACCAGGAAAAGAAGGTTCAAAGCTAGAACCAGGATCGCGGGTACTTGATAGATCCAGTCACTCCAGCTCTGGTTCATCCAAGTGCACTGCTTCGCTCCCTGGAAAAAAAATATTTAATGTTAAAATTTGGATGTGGACATATTTTTTTTTTCTCTTCATACATTGATTCGCACCTGTCAGTGATCGGCGACAATCAGCGAATTCGTGGTCCGCAGCAACGCATTAAAACGTATGGCATTAAGACATGAAGGAAGGAACCTTCATGGAGGAGCAGGAAGCACCTGCTCAGCAGCACCTTTTTCCGGGCTTGACACTAATTCAGGTGAGGAGGTCTCTCATCCAGCTTCTTTTTAGCCGCCTTCTAGCAGGCATGTCAGCCGTGGCCATGTGGTTAATCAATCTGTTGTTGTGTCCTTCCAATTTAACAAAAAAGCGTTCGTATGTGTTGTTGGATTGTCGGTTGTTGTTGTTTTAGCTGAGCCGAGAATTTGTGAGGCGTATGTCCAAATGGGTTTAAGTAAGTATATGTATGTAGTCAGTTTTTGTCTGATTTTCAATTTAGAAGATTTAGAAAAAAGTGAGTAAAGTATTTTTAAACGTATGTTCAGTGTCTTTTTCATTTTGACATGTGGGCCCCAAGTCATCCTTCTGTCGAACAGAAGTCCAAGGTAACGTACAGTGTCTGTCTGTGGAATTTGGTCGTCGCCGATGAAAACTGGGGGGCAAGTATCTCGTCTGAGTGTGAAAGTTATGTGTTGTGATTTATCGTGATTTAATTTCATTTTCCAGAGTGAGTGCCATTTTTGTAATTGAAGTAAGTGGTTCTGTATATTCAATGAGGCCAGTCTAGGGTTATGATGTCTTGATAAAATTGCTGTATCGTCAGCGTAAGTTTCGGTCAAAATTTTAGCATTGGTAGGTATATCGTGAGTATATATGATGTAAAGTAACGGAGCCAGATGTGGACATATAAAACTCGAAATACATATATCAGTTAGATTATTGAAAAATAAAAAAACCTAATTCCTTTTTTTACCCTTAATTGGTACCATGGGTGAAAATTCACCCAACGAAAATTTTGTTTTTCCATTGTGGCTTCGTATCCCGGCTTTGGCGCTTGGTAGTCCTGAAGTGTCCCTGTCTTGTTAGTGTCTTTATAGCTGTAGTAGTGAATATTGGATTTGAATCGGCTGTGTAGGCTTATCTCACTTTTGCGGGTGTATTTTCATTCGTCTGTATTTACCAACTTCAGTACGTTTTTAATTTTACAAGCATTGTGAAGTTTATTGTTGACGGAGAGGAATGTATTGCTAGTGAATTTAGTGGATAGGTTACCGACGAAGGTAATGATGTGTTTAGTGACGATGAAGGTTCAGAGGAAGAAGATTTTTCTGTTGAAGATGAGGTTATTTATTGCCCTTCAGAGAATGACAATGATTATTATCCTAATGAAGAAAATAAGGTTTTGAATGAAAGGGACAGTGAAGTATAGTAAATGGACCTGAAAATCCAACTTTAAAACGGAGACTGACTTCGAGCCGTCCTGAAAGGAAAGAGGATTCTACCTGGTTTAATCGACAAGGTGGGTACATTTTGGTTACTCAAAAAAAAAGGGTGGCCTTTAGCCATTTTCTATGGATTATTAAATGCAGCTGGAATTAAATAAATATCACAGTCAAACGTCAACAGATTTGAATTTCTTCACCAACTTGGACTTGATCTATTAGTTTCACAACTGCAGTTAAGTGATAAGAAGTATTCAGTGAAGTGTAGTGTGTGCCAAAATTTTGTATGTGGGAATCACGGGGATATAACATGCAAAAAAATGCAAAAAAAAAAATAGGGAACTATTATTCTGTTTCATAAATATAAAGTTGTTTTGAAAAAAAAAAAAAAAACTAAAAAAAAATGTTAAATGTATTTTTTTCTCCTTCCTATTATTGAAATTTAAAAGGTATTTCTTTTTAAAACATAAAGTTTAAAAAAAAATCTACACAAAATTATAATTGGTTAAAAATATGGGTGAAAATTCACCCATGGTACCATTCACGTTGTAGAACGGTATCGTACCAGTTAAGGGTTATATAAACCTAAATCCTTTTTAGGGAACGATAAACGAATTATTGAATAGGGTAAAACGTACAGTTATTGGCACCCTTAACCCTCCGGAGGGCGCGCCTACTCGAGTTACATCAGCAGGTACGCTGTTCTGTTTGGACCGCATATTTATTTTTTATATATTTTATTAGAAATAAGCAATAACTTACTTTTTTTTTTGTTTTTTTCTCATTGCTTTAGTTCTATACTATTTCTAATGAATGAAAATTATAAGTTGCTTAAAGAAAAGGATGGCAAAAAATAAAAAGTTAAAATAGCTTTTTTTAAAAAACTTACTATTGGGAGTATAATGTACAGAGATAATATAATAATAAATTGGTTATTTTAGTAAATTTTGCTCATATGAACATAGGAATAATGGTGAAAGATAGTTCACCGTTGTTATTATTAAGGGAAAATGGTTGGGGGTTGCCGTCAAAATAAATAGCAGTAATATGCAAGAATCACATGTTTTATTTTTCCCAACTTTTTAGGTCCTCTTCAGTGCTCTTTGGCTCATGCTGTCAGAGTGAACCCATAACGTATAGAGTATTGTAATTATAAACATAGGCATAGAGTAATGGGCCAAGGTTTTAAAGGTAATTAATCATTTACACAGCTAAATTTCACGATGTATAAAAATAATTCAAACATTATTAGACTACGTAAAAACCAAAATACTTGCATTTTAATTTTCAAAGAAGGCGCAGAAAACGATAAAATAATTCAACAGAGATTGTCTGAATCTGTAACACCAAAGGGCACGCCGCGATGTTTGGACCGCACTTACAGACCTACAGCAAATAAGACAATATAACTATTGAGAAAAACCGGAAGACAGCGGGCACGACCTTCTAATCCTGTCAGAACATGTCGGTCTACAAATACCTGGAACCCTCAGCACATGGATCAAATTAGTATTCCTAATATTTTGACAAATGTTCAGATAGCGGTCCAAATGCCGCAGCGCCCCGACGGAGGGTTAAGACTACATTTCTGTGGTTAAATTTAAAAAAAATACATTTTATAAAGGGATCAAATAGAAACTTCCTATAGCTCCTCATTATCTATCCTCGTAAAGACTCAAGAGGTTTTTTTTGGTCAAAAGTTGAATAGTTTTACAATATGGCAATATTTAATGTTAAAAGTGCTAAATCTAGTTATTGGCACCCTGTGGTTTAATTGTGAAATCTTCCATATGGTTAGTTTGTTAACACATTAGTTGCGATGGCGTATTTTAGGTGTATCCTGAATTGAACGGTATCGGTCCCCGGGGTCCGACTGCTGGAATGATCCACAGACGATATCGGGCGTCGAGGTCCGATGGGAATGCTTTGAAGAAAGCGTTATCTTTTGATTTAAAAGGAATTAAATGAGCGTTTCAAGGGCATTATCTCTTGGTAAGGATTGGAACTAGACATAATAGTAGCAGGACAGACCGATATAGGATTTACGCCATTCCTTATCGAAAATCGGACCTAGGAGTCGGTTTTAAATACGTTAAAGTAACATAAATCTTAAGACCTTTCAGTCAAAATTATTAGGACATTTCAAAAGCACCTTGGTACCTTAATATACATACATTACATACTGACTTCCACATGCCAACAGTCGAACAACACATCAAGACTCTTTACAAACGTTTCCACACTAACCTACACGGATATATAAACCTACGGCTAATAAGGGATATGGCTAGAGATACAATGCCCATAAATGTGAAGGGTAGATTAAAAAGGCGTTGGATGAGAGATCTCATTCTTAAACAGACCTGAATAACTGAATGAAGCCAGACAAGAGGTACTGTTGGGTGCCATCCTTCCCCATGCCTCACATGTCATTGTATACAGCCATTACATCTGCTGATTGTCTATATGTGTTGGACAGGCGCGAATATGTGAATGAAGTTAAAAAAAAAAAAATCTGGTGCGTGCTCGCAACACACAACTTTCACTTACCAACTTACTTAGATTAGAAATTAATGCTTTTTGTTAATTGACACTTCTCAAATGAACAGAATGGCTTTAATTATGAACAATGGTCTGTCATTAAAGGCGTACTCCGCATGGGTGGGCTCAACGAGTTTTATGAGTTGACTAAATATTTTTCTTTTTTTCTCCTCTTTATGTTTTCTTTATTTTTATCATATCTCATATTTAGCCATTTCTTATTTTTAGGCGTGACGAGAGACAGTTAATTTTTCCATTTAGCAAAAACAAAGGTACTTTATAAGAAAGAAACAAACAAACAAAAAAGGCCCCCTCCCCCAAAAAAAGCCCTCTCAGAACATTTTAATAATGATAAAGCTTACCTGATATTAAATAAAACCTAATTTTCATTAAACATGACGAATATGATAAAACTCGTTAAAGCCGTTTTTGAGATAATCGAAACAAAGGTAAAAATTGGAAAAAAAGTCATGAAATCAAGTGCCACCTCAGTTAGACCAATTTCGATGAAATGTTGGCTTTTACATATTTGGTATATACATACATCAAATACCCAGTTTCTTCAAGATCGGTAAAGCCGTTTTTGAGTAAATAAAAAATATGTACACGTGAAATTGGTACAAAATTTATTAAGTAAAGTCCCCCCTCCGGTTGATCAATGTTGATGAAATTTTTACAGTCGTATCTCGGGTATATACATACATCATATACCCAGTTTGATCAAAATCGTTAAAGCCGTTTTTGAGTAAGTAAAAAAAAACACGTGAAAATGATACAAAATTTATTAAGTAAAGTCCCCCCTCCGGTTAATCAATTTTTATGAAATTTTTACAGTCATATCTCGGGCATATAAATAGATCAAATACTCAGTTTAATCAAAATCGTTTGAGCCGTTTTTGAGAAAATCGAAGAAAAGAAGAAAAGAACGTAAAAAGTTATTAAATAAAGTACCCCCTCCCTTTGAGCAATTTTGATGAAATTTTTGCTGTCACATCGCGGGCATATACCTACACTAAATACCCAATTTCAGGTTCCCACGGTTTATAGTTTTTGAGCTAGTCTATTCACACACACACACACACACACACACACACACACACACACACACACACACACACACAGACCATTTCGCGGGACTTGGTTATTTCGACTCAGGGGGTCCCAAAACGTGTATTTCCGTTGAAAACCGGAAGTCGAAATTTTTCACGATCGCAATACTTCCACTTACTATATATTTCATATATAGGTAAGTGAAAGTAAAAAAATAATTAACAAATATATTGTGGGTTGAAATAATTTTATTCGAAGAAAGTAGTAATTTACAATAATAAACTGATAAAAATAATATATAACAATATTACTCAAACAATATAAACTCAAATAATTAAAAAAAGTATCATCTTGCAACGATACAGTAACACAAAAATAACCTTATGAATCGATCTTCAGAGCAAGACTCACGTTCCAGTCCACCGCTCCTTATATTTAGTCTGAATCAGAACGTTCCAGACAAGCGTAGAATGTACTCGAAAAGTAACGAACATGTATTAGAAGGGTTTGTGCCAACAAGTATAGAACTATTTTCAATTTTATTAATATTATTGATTGTCTTCAAGTTATGTTAATATGTATACTAGCTAGGGTGCCCGGCTTCGCTCCGGTAGTTCTAATAACAGAAAAACTTTAAAATTAAAGGAAATATAGAACAAAATTAGCACTTTCTTGAAACTTTTAACATGGTATCAATATTAAGATTCGATATCTGCAGAGTCCGCCCAAATAAGGAACCCTATATACTTTAAAGGAGGTTGAAAATGGTGAATGAACAATTAATTTTGCTGCAACTTTGTCGAGCCATGCATCGTTTTTGAAGGTTTCTATGATTCTGAATCCTATAAGAGCATTCCAAGCAGTCAGCAGATAATAAGTTATTAGATATTAGTTAAAAAAACTATATTTCGAGTACAACTTAAGCGTCGACTACTGTGATGGGCCTTTTAGATCCAGAAGTTTAAAAACTACCGAAGATTCATAGAAACTTTTTTTTTAAGACCTTTCTTCCAGTTCAACCTCCCTTAAGATATAACCCTCCCCGTAATTTGGCCGGACTATGCACCTACTATTACAAAGTAAAAACCAAAATATCATGAGGGCATAATTTTTTCATCATATTTCTTTTTATCCTGAACTATGAGGGTGATAAAATCTTAATGAAAAAATGTTGTAATTGGAATTATTGGTTTTGTCAAATGGAATGCTCATCATACATAGTACAAAAAACATTTTTTATAATTACATACAATAAGAACACTTCAAAGTTTTTATTTTCGATTTATAATCAGTCAATATAGCTCTTCTTTTTTTCTTTTATGTCTGTTTTTATTCGCTCACTGTACTACTAAAAAATGTTCATTCATATTACATTAAATTTACTTAAGTATATGTTATATATTGATTAAATGTAATGTGTAATTCAATTAACCTTCTCATGAGAAAATTTATTTTGTAAGGTATTCAATCGGTTTTCTAATTATTGTAGATATGTAAAATCATTATATTATTTGAAAAAAAAAAGGTGAAACTAATTATTTTTGCTTGATTTTTTAGTAATTTAAAAAGAATAGCTGATAAAATATATAACCTTAAACAACAAACTGAATGGAATGAATGAACAATAAACATTGAGTGAAACACACCCTAGCGCTTTCTGGTAGTCTGCAGCTCGAACTAAATTTTTCATTCATAAACTCGCATGTCATTCTAAGGTAGACTAATTAAATGGTGCGAGAGACTCCAAATTCCAGTCTTTTTCTCTTCAATTTTACACCCTTAAAAGAAAAACGGAAACCTTCTTTTCCGTTAGGGGTTATATAGCACCACGCCGACATGACTTTCTTAAACGTACGTTGAGTCGTTTTTGAGCCTTATCGGCACGCACATTGTACACTTTGCTTTGTAATATATATTGATTATAAGGTGTGAAAACAATAGTCCTATAACAATAGTATCAAGGATTGTACGCGGTTAGACGTAACAAAAGTCAAGTTTTAAGCTTTCAAAGGGTGGAATGCTGTTTGTAAAAAAAAAAAAATAGGAGCTCGCATATCACATAACATTCTTCGCCCCCCACCCCACGACTTTGCAAATTGTTTCCTGCACCATACATCATAATCCGCGTGTGTTCACGAACATACTTGGAAGAAACTTTTTTCATTCGCTCGCGGCTTGCGGTGGAAGCCGGATGAAGTGCTGAGCTCTGGTTAATCCAGGAAGTTTAATTTAAGCCAAGTGAAAAGGTCGCTGACGAGAGAGCTCTACTCGGCCCATCTATCAACCGACCACCGCCCTCTTACAAATTAATTCTCTTTAACTTTCTAATGGATAGGGCGGGGATTTCTGCTGACCTCTTCAAAATGTCTCTTTTCTTTTTCAGAAATTTTAACTACAAATCACATTCCAGACAAAAGTGCATATTTTTTTCTCCATTATTCCATTATAATCTAAGATCAGAGTTGGGCAGTAGTTAACTACATTTGTAATTAACTACACAGACAACTACATGCAGTTTGTAGTTGGAAGCGCGCAACTACTATTTTTCAATTACCAGTTAAGTAGTTGTAATTTAAAACTACAACTACAGTAGTTGGGAAAAAGTAGTTGGGAATGGCAAATACAACAAGTAGTTGTAAATGTAGTTTAGAGCGGCAACTACATTTGCTAAGCAACGTCTAATTAAATCACATGTTTTTGCAATTTTTATTTTGTGTTTAGATAAATACTCCATAGATAAATGGGCTCCATTATGGTTAATAATCTGTTTTAAAAATAGTACAATACATATACGTAATACAAATTTTTTCCATGATTTCCGGCAGTCAATTATTTTTTTTAACCTTAGGTTCTCGATCAATCCTATGTTTTATATATTAGCTGAATTGCATTTGATTTACTCCTTATCGATAATACTAGATATCGATAATTACTCGTTTTCAATAAAAGTAGTTGTAGTTTTAGGCCCATAATTACAGTTGCAACTACTAGTTGTAGTTGTAAAAATGCAACTACTTTTTTGAAACTACAGTAGTTGTAGTTGTGGTCCATCAACTAAAATTATAAAAGTAGTTGTAGTTTCAACAACTTCCCAACTACAGTGTCAGTAGTTTTGTAATTTGTAGTTCAACTTCTTTTTGCCCAACTCTGTCTAAGATACCAATTAAGGTCGGCCTTCACCAGATGGAAAAAAAGGTGGTAAAATGGTAGTAAAATGGTATTCACTTTGAAAAATCTGGTGCGATGCGCGCTACACACAACTTTCACTTACCACATTCATTTACTTATTTTTGTTTGTATTTGCCGTCTAAAGTAAATTAAATTTGTTTATTATTATATAAAAGTTTTTACTTATGATACTTCAGCAATGCAAGCATAATACTCCAGATTTTATAATTCTCTATGTAGTTGTACAAATTTCGTATAGCTACCATGAAACAAACAATTTCCATTAAATGAACAGAACGTCATTAATAATAAACATTGGTCTGTTATTAAAAGCGTGCTGTGCATGCGTGGGCTCAGCGTGTATATGGATTGACGAAATATTTTTCTTTTTTTCTCCTGTATATGTTTACTTGATTTTTTTATATTTCATATTTAGGAATTCCTTATAAATAAATTATTTGACCTTGTCTCATTAAAAACACATGCACTCACTCCATTTTACGGGACTTGGTTATTTGGACTGAGGGTATCCCAAAACGTGTATTTCCGTTGAAAACCGGAGGTCGAAATTTTTCACGATCGCAATACTTTTCCTTACTATGCATTTCGTATATAGGTAAGTGAAGGGTGGCGGGATGGCCGAGTGAGCAAACGCGTCAGAAAAAAACGCGTTGCCCATGGCAACGTATGATTGGGAACCGAAAGATAGCAAGTTAAAACCCGGAGCCAGGGGAAATTTGATAATACTCGGCATCAATCCCCCACCCTCTCCCCTGGCCGAGAAACCCCGTATAGCCTAACAGGCGAGGAAGGTGAGCACCAATAAAAAAAAAAAAAAATATATATATATATATATATATATATATATATATATATATATATATATACATGAAACAAATATGGCTAAACAAGGAGATATGTTTAATGAATAAGGATCTGATGAGTCAAGATTCAAACAAAAGGAATTTATAGGAATCCGGTATGGACACCTGCCAGGAAGTATACGTCCGGGAAGCCAGCGGATATGTCAAAAAGAGAGAGAGATATATTAAAGAGAGAAAAGAACAGATTTGCAAAGTTCGGCCACAAGATATCGCCACAAGAAAAAGGAAAAAGGTCTAGGGTGGGAGGAAGAAGAGATGACATTCGATCATATGCAGCCAACTAGTGAAGACTACATTCTCTCCATCCTACGTCCACGATAGTTCGATGATGATCTTCAGATAAGAAGAATACGACATCATACCTGCATCATCACCATCGATCGCAAGTACCTTGATTACTATGGGGAATAATTAACTTCATTACCGTTATTGAGCTCAATTAATTAATTAAATTGTAACTTCTATTTTAAGAATTTAAAAGCGCTTATTAATATTATTATTACTGTTATTATTATTAATTTTATGATTGAATGTATTCACTTAGAATCGGTCAAGGTTATTTGTAATATTAAGTTATATAGTTTGTTTTTCTTTTTGTGGTAAATAGTAGAAAATCACGATCCATAAGTCAATACTATCATGTTAGTCTTATATAAATACTTTAATGAATAAATTATTTTATGTTGCATTAAATTTTCATTTCTGCCCCATGGTTCATTCCTGATACTGAAAGATTATTTTATTTAATATTAACATTCTTATTAATACGAGCCTTACCTCTCATAATTTATAATGTTAATGTAGAATGGAAATAATTGTATTCCAAGAGGGACTATCAACTAGATAAGCAGCCAAACCATACAAGATTGCCATATATAAGGTAGGATAATTTAGGGAGAGGAAAGGAAATCGTATTAATATATATATATATATATATATATATATATATATATATATATATATAGGTAAGTGAAAATAAAAATAATGAAATCGATTGACAAATTAAATGAAATTAAGTTAAAAAATCTGGTGCGATGCGCAGATCACACATTTTTCCACATTTAATTACTTACATTTGTTTCTATTTGATCTTTTTTTTTTTTTTTTTTTTTTTTTTTTTGGTTCCTCGCTTTTTGTAGGCTCTACGGGGCTTCCAGCGCCAGGGGAGAGTGTGGGGGATTGATGCCGAGAATTGTTAACTTTTCCCCTGGCTCCGGGTTTTGAACTTGCTATCTTCATGTTTCCAAACAGAAGTTGCCATGGGCAACGCGTATTTTCTAACGCGTTTGCCCACTCGGCCATCCCGCCACCCGTTTCTATTTGATCTTTAAAGTAGACTATTTTTTGCATTTATAAATAAAAGTGTTTAGTTGTGATAATTCGGTAATGCAAGCATAATACTCCAAATCAGCTGATTTTATAATTCTCTATGTAGTTGTTGAAAACTTCACATAGTTACTATGAAACAAATGTTTTCCATTAAATGAACAGAAAGTCATTGATTATAAGCAAAGGCGTGCTGCGCATGCGTGGGCTCTGCGTGTCTTATGAGTTGACGGAATTTTTTTTCTTCTGTATATGTTTACTTGATTTTTTCATATTTCATATTTACCTATGTCTTATTATTTTTAGGCGTAACGAGAGACAGTTAATTTCTCAATGCAAACAAAAACAAGAGTACTTTATGGAAAAACCAAAAATGGTCCGTTCCCCTTTTATGCCCCCTCAGAACATTTTAATAATGATAAAGCTTACCTTAAATATTAAAGAATACTTGTTATCTTTAAACCTGACGAGTTTTATCAAAATATTTAAAGCCGTTTTGAGAAAATCGAAAAAAACGTGAGGATGGGAAAACAAGTTATGAAACAAATTGCCCCCTACGTTTGACCGATTTTTATGAAATTTTGGCTGTCACATCGCGGGCATATACACACACCAAATACCCAGCTTTATCAAAATCAATAGGGCTGTTTTTGAGAAAATCGAAAAAAAAACGTTAAAAGTTATGTAATTTAGTTTGACTCTCTGTCAAACCTCTGTTTGACCAATTTTGATCTAATTTTTGCTGTTACATCGCGGGTATATACAATTTCAGGTCCGTATGGTTTATAGTTTTCGAACTAGTCTGTCCAAACACACACACGCAGAACATTTGGTGGAAATTTTTTCGCAATTTAAAAGTACGTCATAATTATAGCAATATTTTCCCTTGCCACATGATTCATATAGGTATAGTTAAAATTAATTCATGGTGAATCTCAATACATGACGTTCACACTCAGGCGCGTGTGAAGGAGTTTATATCAGTACATCTCCACCAGTTTATATCAGCGACCACTAAATATTTGACAGAAGTATGACTTAGGGTCCATATTTTAAAATTTAAAAGAAAAAAAAACGAAAATAGTTTGAAAATACTTTACTCTCTTTTTATCCAAATCTTCAAAATTGGAAATAAGCCAGAAACCTCATACATAAAATTTTGTACTGATACCTATATGCGAACATAATGGACATAAAAAAACTAAAGACCTTTTAATCCGAAATTTTAGGACAAAATAACGAAAGCACCTTTGTGACAAATTACTAAATACTTAAAATATCAACTATTTTGGCTTTCAAATAACAAATTGAGAATGGAGGCCGGGATGGCCGAGTGGAAAAGGCGCTTGGAATAGGTAATTAAAGTTAAGCAACGTCGAGCGTGTTTAGTACTTGGATGGGTGACCGCTCCATTCGGGTGACCACCCGCCAATGAACGCCACGCAGTCCAAGCCTACCCCCACCCCTGGGTATGTGAGGCCCGTCTCAAATCGACCGGGTGTAGCAGTGATGTACCTTCCCCGTGTATCCCATCGAGAATCGTGGTGTGGCTTTCCAGGATATCAGTACCCGTCCGAAGGTTTGGTACAAGGACGGTATGCTTCAGGGAAAGAAATATAGGTCCTCGGGGCCTGCTATCTCTGAGCTACCACAATCCTTGGACCTAGACCAGTTTGTCACTATCCTTGAACCCGAGAGAGCTGACGCCATCGGTGGGAAGGGCACTGCCAAATTGGCCCCAATGGGATTGGTTATGGAGCTATGGGCAGTCTGTCGCTGCACCATGGTGACCATGGCTAGCAGCAACGTGAGGTTTGGGCTACCCCCTCCAGGCTGTCTGTGCTCCCGCAAGCAACACAAATGTCTGTAAAAAGACAACACTGCGCGGCCAAAGGTCTCATTAGGCCTAATGCGACAACAGAAAAAAAAAATTAAAAAAAAAAAAATGCGCGGACTTATTAATGACATGGCCATGGCTGACATGTGTCGAGTGATCGAAAAGGCGTTGGATGGGAGACCTCTCGCGAATTAGTCCGGATAGAGGTGGTGCTATATAATTATAAATATATAAATATGGCTATATAATTAATTACTTATATATCATTACATTCGCTGCTTGCCGCTGATTGTTGACAGATGTGAATAAAAATATTAAGATAAAAAAATATATCTATTTTTACAAGATTTGAAATAGCCAATTATAGTAGGATTCAAATCAAACCAAAAAATCGAATGTCATTTTCAAAAGCCAAATCGAATATTTTCAGCGAAGAGCAAGAATCAGATTTCAAATTAATATATTTAAAAGAGATTAGGGAGTTGGAGAAACCTTTTCTTATAACAAAATGCGATATTTCTTCCCTTTTCAAATACAAGTGAGCCCAAGATTAAAAAAGGCAGAATTTTATGTTATTAAAACGAAACCTGAATAAAGATTGAAGTGGCAAGAGAGAGAGAGAGAGAGAGAGAGAGGGGGGGGGGGGAGGGTAAAACATCTGCGAAATGAACTCTTTCCGCTACCATCCGTGACTTAAATCGTTTTTTTTTTTTTTTTTTTTCCTCTTCTACTTTTCGGTTTTTTTTTCATTTTCTCAATTCTTTTTCAATTTAAAAATAAATATTGTAAATTAATAAAGGTAAGTAAGATTTTTAAGAGACTAGATCTATGGAAGTTTTAATTATCTGATGTAAATAAAATCTTTGTATGTAATAGTAAGTAAAATAATTGTAAAAGTAAAACAATAATATTTTATTGTTAGATAAAAGTTTTTAAAATTGTTTCAGATAATAAGGCGAAAAAACGACATTAACGATTTTCATCATGTTCGTCATGTTTAATGAAAATTGGGTGTTATTTAATATCAGGTAAGTGCTATCATTACTATCATTACTGCTATCATTCATTCAAATGTTCTGAGCAAATGAAAACAAAAATGAGAAATTAATGTGGAAAAATGAGTAACTTTGAGGAGTGGCATTAACAAAACGCATTAATTTCTTATCTAAGTAAGTTGGTATGTGAAATTTGTGTGTTGCGCGCATTTCTTTCTTCTTCATTTCTTTTTCTTGTCTTGAATATGTTTAACTTTTTTTTTTTTTTTTTTTTCATCATTGATATTTATCCATATATTTTTATTTTATTTTTGGGCATAGTGAAAGTTTTAATTTCTCATTATATACAAAATCAAAGAAGATTTATTTGATAATTTTAATGAAATTTTCGCTGTTCCATAGCGGGCATTTGCATAAATCGAATACCCAGTTTTGAGCTAGTCTGTTCATACACCCACAGACCATTTGGCGGGACTTGGTTATTTGTACTCTAGGGACCCCAAAACGTGGATTTCCGTTGAAAACCGGTAAGTCGAAATATTCCTTCATAAAATCATTTAATAATAATTTAATCTATTTTTGTGGGTTACCGCCTTGTTTTTGAAATTATTTTAAATAATTTATTTTTTGAAGAGAAATGATCGGGCTCCGCCTGGATTCGAACCCGGGTCTTCCGCGTGATATGCGCGGTGTGCTAACCACTGCACCACAGACTTCGCTTCCAAGCGGAGCCAATCCTTCCTCTTCACTGATAGCTCTCCCTCGATCTCGCAAGTTTTGCGAGTATTTACGGGAGGTGGACAATTTTGTTCCAATTTTGGGCATCTCTTGAAGATTGTCAATTTTTAAATTATTTTATATTAATTAAATCTATTTTTATGGGTAACCACCTTGTTTTTTAGATTATCTTAAATCTTTTCTCTTCAAAAAATAAATGATTGAAAATAATTTAAAAAACAGGTTCGCTTGGAAGCTGCTAGCTCTGTGGTGCAGTGGTTAGCAAACCGCGCACGTCACGCCGAGACCCGGGTTCAACCCCCGGCGGAGCCCAATCTTTTTTCTTCGGAAAATTAATTATTTAAAAAAAATTCATTTAGTGCGTCATTACGATACAGAAGATCAACGAGCCCGCGACTTTAGGTACAACAGTTGGCTATACCACATGTTAATTGATATTTCGTTAAAAATAATTCAAAAAAGAAAATACATGCTTTACCCCAAATCAAAAGGTTGTGAAGTACAGGTGATGGATATGCAAAAGACATCAAGGACACCTGAAGTTACGGTCGGCACCTGTAGAGCTTGTTCCAATTAAATTTACCTGATCCTAAGTAAGCAATCTTAAGCAGGGCTAGAAGTGGCTGCCGGCGAAACTCCTTCCGAAAACATATTGTGACTCAATAAATAGTGGAGGCCTGTTCATATCGGAGAGTAATTCAATTTTCGAGATAGCAACAATAATATTAAAAAATCTGGTGTGGTGCGTTTATCACACAACTTTTACTTAACACCCCCATTCCTTAGACTAGAAATAGGCAGTATTACTTTCACTACTTTCGACTATAGGGTGCGCTATGGTAACTGTACCAATAGTTGACAGTTTAAGAAAAAAAAATTATATTATTGACACTGTTTACCAATATATTGATGTTAGGATAATCTTTGTTATGAATTTAGTTAGGCCAATCCCTCTAGAAAACTAGGAATACAATATCCTATGGTCTGCATTTACGGTTTTTATAAAAAATGATTTCTTAGATGAACTTCTAAAATGAAACAATAGTTGACACATCATAATGTAAAGGTTTATAATGTTGACACATGCATTAATATTTAATATCCTATGATTTCGAATTGTTAATAAGGACAATAATAAAAGTTAATATTTTTTTTATTTATAAACTAGAAAATTCACAATGGAAACAAAATAAAATTTCCACATCTTAATTATTTTGTGCACAAAAAGCTTAAATAAGACAAAAAACAAAACATATTTAAACGGAAAATGAGATCACCCAGTTAAGTAAGTATAATAAATAGATTTTAGTAATGGCCAAAGGTTCGTTTTTTTAATGTTGGGTTTGCACAATATTCGACTCTTCAATGATGAACTTCACTCTTCCGGTGCCCTTTTAGACAATTAAAGACGGCCTCATTTATTGGTGTAGCATTATGATAGGGGGCGACTAATAGCAATTATCCCATGTTCTTTGCAGAATCGGAAAGTGGGGAGTCAGATGAGATGCTTGTCCATACAGGAATAGGATTTTTGGCAACGCAATTTTGCTCTCAACGATCCATGGATAGAGGGCACTAGCTATAAATTCATAAAATAAGACACCTGTCATCCATACAGACTCAGACTTTCATAAACCACCCCCTAATGGAACACTATTGGCTAATTCTGGCGGTACTTGACATCGATGTCAACTATTCAAATTATGGATTAATATCTGTTCTAATAGTTGACACCTACATTTAAGCCCTAAAACATTGTATAAATATATTAAAAAGGATATCAAATGATTCTCATGAACTTAATGAATGCCATGAAAGTAATTAAAACATAATTGAACTTAAATAAACCAATTAAAAAGCTGGATTATTGGAGCACTGTCAACTAATGGTATTTTTATTTATTTATTGCCATACCTACCGTGCCTGAAAGGCAATACGGGTTTTGGCAGTAGTTTAATGCTATCCATTTCTGGATAGCAACCAACTGCTGCCAGTAAAACAATAACAAAATTTTTCATAAGCTGTGCACACAGCCTGCTCTTCTAATTTATGAATCACCTTCTTCAGCCTCTGCCCTCTCTGGTGGTCTTCCGGGTACAGGACCTTCTCTCCTCCCCAATGAGAAGTGCGTTGGACCCGAAATCGTTTTCCACCCAGTCACGAAGGCATTGAAGTGCGGATAGTTTTCTTGTGCCATTAGCTGAGGGAAATGGCTTTCAGTCAGAACATAGAGACCTGTTTCCCTCAGCATTTTTGCCCTCAATGTCTCATAGGTGGCACAGTCCAAGACTATATGTTCGGCTGTTTCGGATACTCCACAGGTAGGACACAGAGGATCAATATTCCTCCCATACTGGACGAGTTTTGTGCGGAAGCCACCATGTCCAGTTAGTAGTTGGGAGACCCAATAATCAGGTTCTACCCATCTTGCTGCTAACCTGGAGCTGACGGTTGGAAAATATTTTCTCAGCGTAGCTCCCTTTGGTGTCGCTACCCATCTCTGATTCCATTGGTCCAGGGTGTATTCATGAATGATATTCTTCCATCTGCGTGGTTCCAACTAATTGCGATCGGGAAAAATTTAGACTTCCTGTTTCAACGTAAATACATGTTTTAGGGTTCCCCAAATGGCCCAGTCCCGCGAAGTGGTCTGTGCGTGAACATTTGGAGCAAATTGTTGTAGCACGTGTTTGTGACTGTTCGGGTATCTTCTAGCTTTGTCGGGAAAATTCTAGTTTGTTCTAATTCAGACTAAATATAAGGAGCGATGGACTGGAGAGTTGGCCTTGCTCTGAAGATCGAATATGGTCACTTTTGTTTTACTGTGTCGTTACTAGTTGATGCTATCTGTAACCTCGATTATATGAGTTTATATTATTTTTGTCGCATTGTAGATTGTTATTTTTTCAAATAAAATTATTTAAACCCACAATAAGTGTTACAATACATTTTTATTTCCACTTACCTATATATGAAATATATAGTAAGTGGAAGTATTGCGATCGTGAAAAATTTCGACTTCCGGTTTTCAACGGAAATACATGTTTTGGGGTACCCTGAGTCCAATTAACCAAGTCCCGCGAAATGGTCTGTGTGTGTGTCTGTGTGTGCGTGTGTGTGAACAGACTAGCTCAAAAACTATAAACCGTGCGATCCTGAAATTGGGTATTTAGTGTAGGTATATTCCCGCGATGTGAAAGCATAAATTTCATCAAAATTACTTAAAGGGAGGGGGTACTTTACTTAATAACTTTTTAGGTTTTTTCGATTTTCTCAAAAACGGCTCTAACGATTTTGATTAAACTGAGTATTTAATGTATTTATATGCCCGAGATATGACTGTAAAAATTTCATCAAAATTAATTAACCGGAGGGGGGACTTTACTTAATAAATTTTGTAACATTTTCACGTGTTTTTTTTATTTACTCTAAATCGGCTTTAAAGATTTTGATCAAACTGGGTATTTGATGCATGTATATGCCAAAGATGTGATAGCCAACATTTCATCAAAATTGATTAACCGGAGGGGGGACTTTACTTAATGAACTCTGTATCATTTTCACGTGTTTTTTTTTTGTTTTTGTTTTTTTGTTTACTCAAAAACTGCTTTAACGATTTTGATCAAACTGGGTTGGGGGGTTGGGGACAAAATTGATGCATTTATATGTCAAAGATGTGATAGCCAACATTGCTTCAAAATGAATCAACCGGAGGGGGGACTTTACTTAATAAATTTTGTATCATTTCCACGTGTTTTATTTACTCAAAAATGGCTTTAACGATTTTCATCAAACTGGGCATTTGATGTATGTATATGCCAAAGATGTGATAGCCATCATTGCTTCAAAGTTGATCAAACGGAGGGGACCACAACAACGCATTAATTTCTAATCTAAGTAAGTTGGTATGTTTGTTGGTAAGTGAAAGTTGTGTGTTGCGCGCACGCACCAGATTTTTTTAATTATTTTCAAGATATAAATATATACTAATCCTCTTCTGTTATAGGTGTTTATTTTTTATTAATAACTAGCTAGGGTGCCCGGCTTCGCTCCGGTAGTATTGTGGCAGTTTTAATAACAGAAAAACTTTAAAATTAAAGGAAATATAGAACAAAATTAGCACTTCCTTGAAAATTTTAACATTATATCAATATTAAGATTCGAGATCTGCAGTGTCCGCCCAAATAAGGAACCCTATATACTTTATAGGGTGTTGAAAATGGTGGATGAACAATTAATTTTGCTGCAACTTTGTCGAGTCATGCATCGTTTTTGATGGTTTCTGTGATTATGAATCCTATAAGCCCATTCCAAGCAGTCAGCACATAATAAGTTATTAGATTATTAGTTAAAAAAACTATATTTGGAGTACAACTTAAGCGCCGACTACTGTGATGGTCCCATTAGATCCAGAAGTTTAGAAAATACCGAAGATTCATAGAAACATTTTTTGTAAGACCTTTCTTCCAGTTCAACCTCCCTTAATATATACCCCCCACCCTAATTTGGCTGAACTCTGCACTTCTCCAATCTTACTACTGGTACTAAGTGAAAACCAAAATATCATGAGGGCACAATTTTTTCATCATATTTCTTTTTATCCTGAACTATGAGCGGTGATAAAGTCTTATTGAAAAAATTTTATTATTGGAGTCAATTCATCATTTTGTCAACTGGAATGCTCATCATACATAGTAATAAAACCATTTTTCATAACTACATACAATAAGAACACTTCAAACTTGTTATTTTCGGTTTATAATCAGTTTATTCAGCTCTTCCTTTTTGTTTTATGTCTGTTTTTATTCGCTCACTCATATTGCATTAAATTTACTTAAGTATATGTTAGATATTGATTAAATGTAATGTGTTTATCAATTAATCTTCTTATGAGAAAATTAATTTTGTAAAGTATCCAGTCGGTTTTCCAATTGATTGCAGATATGTAAAATCATTAATTTATTTTAAAAGAAAAGGTGAAACTAATTATTTTCGCTTGATTTTTAAGTAATTTAAAAAGAACAGCTGACAAAATATATAACCTTTACAAATATAACGGAATGAATGAACAATAAACATTGAGTGAAGCACACCCTAGTGCTTCCTGGTGGTCTGCAGCTCGAACTAAATTTTTCATTCATAAACTCGTGTGTCATCCTCAGGTAGGCTAATAACATGTTGCGAGAGACTTAAAATTCCAGTCCTTTTCTCTTCAATTTCACACCCTTAAGAGAAAAACTGAAACCTTCTTTTCCGTTAGGGGACATACAGTTACACGCTGACATAAATCTCTTAATCGTATGTGGAGTCGTTTCTGAGCCTTTTCGGCACGCACATTGTACACTTTGCTTTATAATATATATTGATTAA